>CM023482.1:123493359-124117812 GCA_013339685.2 Hyalomma asiaticum | reverse complement strand
TTCTCCAGTCCAGGTTCTTTTCATTCAGGTTTCTTTCTGTATAAATACAGAAAGAAACCTGGACACAGCGTTCTATATACTTTTACTCTCGTGTAGATATCGTAGTGCTGCTGCTGTAGTGGGCATTCGTTTTCTTTTGCGCGTGAGTGTGGGGGAGAGAATCACCAGTCACCGCCAGCACACTATCGAAGACCATGTGCTGATTTGTAGCTACTGTGCGTCGAAGGAACGTATTACGCCAGATTTCAACAAGCTCGATGTCGACATAACACTAAAGCACCCCGCAATGGCGACTGTCGCAAGACAGTGAACTTATTTTTTTTCGTTAATATAGTTCCTTCTTCGAAAACACTGTAAGTGACGGTCGCAGGAATGGTCGAGGGCCGTTCAGATTTGATGGCGTTGCTATACTGTTCGGTTGAGTGCTTGACCACCATGGTTTGTGGCGTAATTCGTTCCTTTTCATCTAAGTGTTCACTTACGCTATGCCGCGATAGATGGGAGAAGAGGGTAGTTCGATAAATGATCTTGAACAAGACATATTTCATTTTGTCAAAAACACTCGCGTGAGATGGGACCTTGGAAGCATGCGTCTTCGCTGGAAGGAAAAGCGATACGTTTGTTACGGTTGTAACGAAACATGATGATATACTTGCGGCGTGGGGCCAATGACGGGAGCGGGGAGGATTGCAGCTGCATGCAGTAACATGGATCCTTCAAGTAGAGTAGGAACGCCCCTGGGGGACTTATCATAGGACCATCCTCCTGACGCTTGAGAGGGAGTAACTGGATTGAATTTCGGATGATCGGTGCCTCTTCAAGGGAAAGCTGAGATAGGAGGCCGGCTGCAGTGCACACCTATTGTTACATCATGCGTTTGGATTGACAAACAGACCGTTAAAAACGATTAAGAACACGGAATGCTGCTGGAGACACCGTTTCGACAAGTTCACTTGTCAAAACGTTGCCACCAGGGACATTACCTGTACTTCATTTTTTTTTTCCCCGGTCTGTTTATCGATTCAAGTCTCCATCTTCCCCTGAGCTTCTGCTCTAATTTGTATGATGTGTTTGGGTCATTTGGATGCATGGTAATCATGGCAGATGACGTTCGCTCAAGAAAACCTGCACGTTTTAGGAGCGTGTATTAAGCCGCAATGGTTCTATTTGCATGAAATATGTCCTTTCAATCTCGTGACGTCACACAGGCACAAACACGTTTCTATTTCGGGGCGAGGTTAGGAACTCGGGCCTGTAATTTTAATGTTCACTTAAAAAATGAACTTATTACCTCGGACATAATAAGCACACGGTCTTGCAAAAACCAACACAAAACTAATTTACTATACCTTCACCTTAGCGCGTATTAAATATCGAAGAAAGCGCATTGAATCACTACCGCTGGACCATTGGATACAAAGTCCTCGCAGCAACTCGAACTTTGCCAGCTGGTGCTTTCTTTGCTTCCTTATTTTGCCTCGGTAATCGAACACTTGCAATAAGGCATAGAAAGCCATCCCTACCGCGGAAGCGTAGAACGGAACACCATATCCGTTTCTTCTGGATTGTTCTTTAGAGATTGTTCTGCCGGGCTTTTTCACGGCGAAAGAATGTAGAGAATGTCAAACACAGTATCTCGATTCCGTCTTGAACAAGAATCCTTCTTTCTTTCTTTCTTTCTTTCTCCCTCTCTTTCTGTCTGCCTTTATTTTTTCGGGACAGCTTCGACTTTTCCCTGAAGGAGCACAGCACTTATCTATCTACGTCACTTGTTCTCTTTTGCCTCTTAGTTTTCTCCCCAAGGTAAGGCTCAAGCTGCGCACAAATCTACAGAATCAGTTGCGTTATCTTCTTGATGATGATGATGATTGTAGTTCGGCTAGGAAAGGACGCTAATTTCTGCAACCCACGTAGGGAGCACGGCTAAGGGTCCGTGGGGGTAGGAAGAGATAGAGAGGAGAGAAAGGCCGTAGTGGAGGGCTCCGGAAATTTTGACCCCTTGGGGTTCTTTAACGTGCACTGACAACGGACAGTACACGGGCCTCTGGCATTTTCGCCTCCATCGAAAATGCGACTGCCGCGGCCGGGATCGAACCCGCGTATTTTGGGTGGCAGCCGAGTACCGAAACGACTACACCACCGCGGCCAGAAACGAAGAGCTCCACTCAAAGTGCACCAGGAAAAGTAGCACTCGTGAATACGGGGACAATTGCTTGCTTGCATGCTTGCTTGTTAGTTAAGTAGTTAGTTAATTAGTTTGTTTGTTTGTTTGTTTGTTTGTTTGTTTGTTTGTTTGTTTGTTTGTTTGTTTGTTTGTTTGTTTGTTTGCTTGCTTGCTTGCTTGCTTCATCTAGAAACTCAAGTAACAATACTGGAAGAAAACCGCGAGTATCATCGCAGGATTTAACTCGGGCGCTAATATTCAAGTAAATTGCAAAATATGGGTCTTTCCCTCTTTTGTTAAAAAAAAAGAGAAGGAAAAGACGACTTTCGAATTACTCTGCGCCACTAACAGTCCAAGAGGCATTTCCGGTCGATTAATAACAGGTTATCAATCTTGCTCCGCCTTCCTGGTATCACCGGGAAACGCAGAAGCCTCGACTCCCTTCCGTCTGCGGGATTTCAATTACCGTCTTTTCTTTTGTTTTTGTTTTTTTTTCTTACTGCTGCGCTCGCTGCTTAATTAAACCAGCCTCGTGACTAAGCCTAAATAATGAACAATTCTGGCATGAGCTTCAGCGAAACTTCTTGTACTGTCATTATTTTATTATTTACACAGAGATGTTTATTTCGAGTATAATATGTGACATAAATTCCCATGTCCGTGGAAGACGTTGGCAGATTTAGGAGTACAGAGTATTTTCATATAGTGGCACTTGATACAATAGAAGATAGAAAAATTCCGATGTTTCGAAGACCATTTATAGCAGAGATACTTGATCCATGCCAACAGCGGGCCTTCAGGAAAAAGAGTACTTCTAGCTTTCAACATTAGGGGAAATATTAAGCTCCACTTTCTAACACTAAATGTATTTATGCCTGTTGTGTTTTCAAAATTGTCATATGTTCTCACAATGTGTTTTATGTTGAGAGTAATTGCTTGTGTTCGACTGTGTATTGCCGTTCATGCCAAGTATTCGGATTAATTGTGCACTCGGTTGTATTCATTTTTCTTGCATGAGCTTCTGTACAGGACTTTCTGGTTCATGCACTGCTGGACTACATTGTGTTCACTCATTTGGCGTTCCATTGTTCTATATACTGCATGCCATATCTTGAGAGAACTTTCTCTTTTTTGCTATTTTTGTTTCGCTTGCTAAGCAAGAAAGAGTAGCCGCTGCAGTGCTAAATGTAGCGACATCTCCTATATTCACCATTTAAATTTAAGAAAAATTCGAAAGCAAACGCGGCTCTGTAGGGAGCGCTTCTGGCGTGTACAGAAGACACACTCACAATTCCGACACTTACGAATTCATCATGGCGTCATTCAAGGAGATGTTGAGCATTACCAAAAGAGGCAGCTACTCGCTCCAGCTACAACTCCTTTTCCTCTAGTGTCGACCCTGTCACGGTGGTGTAGGGCTACGGCACTATGGACCCGTTGAGTCCCGTGTACTGTGCGATGTCAGTGCACGTTTAAGAATCCCGGGTGGTCGAAATTTCCGGAGCCCTTCACTACGAGCCTCTCGTGATCATATCATGCCTTCAGGTCGTAAAACCCCAGAAATCTTTATCAAAACACGGTTGCGAGTCAGCGCACGTGTGTGTCATGTTCCCTCCTCTGTCTTCCTGCGCTGTTTTTCATTTCAGTTTGTTCGCTCGTTGTTTTAACGCGATAGAGCTACGGAGCTCGTACTTCATAAAGTCCGGTGTTGGCATGCGTCGGTGTAGACCTCCGGCGGATATAATCATCTTGAATTACTGTTACCACCGTAGCAATCAGCAGCACACCACGCGAGCCCTCCGTAACATCCGTCAAAACATATCGTTAGCTGCAATTTCACCAAGATATATACGCATGATAGCTCGGAATGTAATTCCATTGCGTGGGAACTGTTACTTCTGTTACGAGGAAACTTAACCATGTTACGACGAAACTACAACTGCAGCACTTTATATTGAAGGCGTCAACGCGGCGCCTGTATACGCGTTACATTTGCACAGGCGTTCAAAGCTTCCACTGCTCGCGGGTGCCGACAGAAGGCGGACTGACGTCAGCTTTGAGGCAAAATGCGCTGCAGCGCGCGCTCGCTCTACGCACTCGTGTGGTGTATTCTGTACCGTACTCTGGTGCCGGGTGCACTGCGTAGTGTTCCTCACCGGCGAGTGCTGATGGGGCATCTACGCCAACTTGTACACGAGCGCGAGAGGCCATGCAAAGACGGAGGCAGGGTGTGAACTAATAATGGAATGTTGATCCATGTCACCTACGCAGTTACGTGACACAAGTGCGTGGCAAGCGAATGAGGAGGCGATGCGAACGACGGGGGCACGATAACGCTATCGCGTTACACTCTTTAAGCGAAGCTAAAGCTTCCCCTTCCGTCGGACGGCGGTGGTATCCATCGGACGGCGGTGGTTCCTTTCTTTTTTTTTTCCCCTAAGTGGCAGATACGTTAGCAAAGGATCATTTAATACGAACGGCAGGAAAATGCAAACGCGTCACAGGTTCACACAAAAAGACACATCTTTTTAAGAATTACATAATAGTTAAACGTTCACTTGAAACTACAAATCGCTTCCATCACTGGTGCAAAACGCCAGGAAGTGGAGAACGCTTACGTGACGTAAGTGTCCTGTCTAGGCCGCAGTGGATTTCCAGATTCGTGCAATGTTTCACGGAGCGTGTTTCACAGAACGGAGCTGTCAAGGCGTCAGTGTGCGCGCCTTGGCAGTCAGTGTGCACGCAAATGTGCGATCTCCACCATAAAAACGATCAAACGATGTGCAGCACCGCACATTGCCATAACAATGCACGCAGAGCACCTTGAGGGGGAAAAAAAGTTATTTTAAACCTGAGGTTAATCGAAAGCAGCTGGGGTTGACCCGCGTATGCGCCAGAAGTTATAATGACGGCTCCAATTCAGGATTCCCAACGTGCACGATCGAAAGTCATACCATGAAGAAAGAAAGAAAGACAGAAAGAAAAGAAAGAAAAGAAAGAAAGAAAGAAAGAAAGAAAGAAAGAAAGAAAGAAAGAAAGAAAGAAAGAAAGAAAGAAAGAAAGAAAGAAAGAAAGAAAGAAAGAAAGAAAGAAAGAAAGAAAGAAAGACTACGGCTACAGAGTCTCTGCACTACAAATGGCATATAATTATGTGAGTGTCGGTGGACTTCCCTATTTTTCGCTGCCTGTCGTTTCAATTTGTGCTGATGGACGTCGGGTTCGATACGTCCAGTGATAAGTAAAACAAAACATCAGCTCGTATGCTCTTTGCGGTGGCGACGATGGCGCTCTATGTTTGACGCTAAGGCCTTGGTGACAGAATCGATGATCGCGTAACCTGCCCAGAATAATTCGGCTAGTTCGCCAATATGTACACGCCCGATGTGTGTACGTTCGAAAGGACAACTTCCATACAGTGAGTTTGAAGCTGTTTGTTGGCTCTGAAAGGTTTCAGGCACTCGCTCGTTTTTTTTTAAACATTAAACAGCAAGTAAAGTATGAAGCTGCAATCATCTTATACACATAAAAAAGCGTATATCAACTGTGGTTAACGATGCCGCTTTCTTTGTTGTTACTCACGTTAAGCAAATCACCGAACCGAAACTGCGCCATACATGTGTACACGGAGGACTACTCAAGTATAGCACGAATGTAAGATAATCTATATTACCAAACAATGGCGTTCAGGGAACCCTTCGGTGGGCAAGTATGGTAAATTTCATGTCAGTTACGCCATCGCCCCTCTAGTATACATTCATGACTACTTCTGTTTCTGACAACTTTGTTCATTTGAATGTTTATTTGTAGACATTACCTCCGCAACATTACCAGGAAATTTTGATTTCGATGATCGTTTTTCTTTGTGTTTTCTGTCTGTATATCGTACGCGCTTTCTCTGTCATGCGCGCTGGCGCTAAAGCTGCTATAGGTATATTATCAAGAAATAATATTGCAAACTAAAGAAATATACTCCAAATATTCTTATATATTATATTGCATTATATTACATGACAAGTACTGACTGAAAATCGCACGTCAACATCCTCGAAGTGGGCCTTTCCTGTGCCCCTTTCTGTCTCTCCTTTCTTGAGAAATAAAAATGAAAAAGAGGGGGGGGGGGGGGGGGGAGCATCGAGAAGCAAAGACTTGCCATCCACTTTTCCTTTTGCTGCTATCATCGCATAAGCCTACAAACTCTATGCTTCGGCACACTTTGTCATTAGAAGCTTTTTTCGTACGCTCTCAAAGGTGAACGTAGCTTGGTCTCAGGCGTAATTAAATGTCGCAGCTGTAGAATTTGATTAATGATCAACGCGCATAAAATACCACAAGGTTCCCTGCTTTCCCTCTCTTCTTACGAGTTAAGGCTGCCCCCTCGAACAAAGCAAAGGAACAAATTGCTCCCTCCGAATATTGACATCTTGAGACACGTGTGCCAACATGTCGCAATATCACTGCCAATCACTAAAAGAAAAGTACAAAAAGACGACCAGGAACGATCACAGATCGCAAACTTTATTCAGCTCGCAAGATTTAATTGCATGCAGACGAAACGTACACGGTCATTGCAGCTGAACGACATGTCGCTAAGGAAAGCAAAATTGTTCTACCACCTGGATGCTTTCTCTGTTGCTGCTTAATGAATTAAGATTTCCATAGTTATTGATATTGTAGCTATAGCTATCAGAACTGGTGTCACTCTCAACGCATTATCTCTCTTAATCATGAGGAGAAGCGCGTCTTCTTGCTTTGAGTTATTTTTGCCCACTATTTCTGGACGAAGTTGTCAGTACGAGCTACCATTACAATGCGATCAGCATTCTAGAACAAGGTAGTCGCCTATTGATAATACATGCACTATCATTTAGCCATAGCGCGGTGTTTCTAAATGTGCCCACAAGTGCAACTGCTTCAATGAAGAATGTAAACAAAAGCATTCATTCAAGAAGGAAATTATAATAACAAAATGTGATCAAGGGCTTGACGGCAATGGGATGCGAAATTGCTATACATAAACTTGACTACTAATGTACCCAATTTATTTTACCTTGCTTCGTTTCAAAGTTGTACATCCGCATTTTTGTAACGCTCATATTGGCTTTGTATAAGTACAGCGTGCGAATACCTTGTATCTCACATTTTGTGTAAAATTTCCGTTTCGATACGTACGCATGTATGTATATTTATTCGTCAACGCGCCGAATGCATTGTTCGGAAGTCCGGGACACCCTTCAAGTCGAAAATTCTACTTTTCATCCAAGCTTTCCTCTATCCCTATGTAGAAATGCCAAAGTTAGTAGTTGCAGTGGTGAAACAGATAACAGCATTGTTTTAGTCACATTCATTTTATTTCTCCGCTTAATGCCCTTATACGTTGTTCTCGGCGTACCTTCGTAAAAAGAGAACTCACTATAATTTTCACGCTGTCACACGATTCCACAGGGAACACATAATGCCACAAGACAGATGGGAAATCAGATACGCTCACCTGGCACCGACTCCCTCGTCGTCTCAGCCAGGACGAAGTCGGTAATCCACGGAAATTCCGGCACCAGTAATATCAAAGACAGTATCAACGTCACCGCACTGCGAAGCCATAACAGTGTCGAGGAGGTCGCCGGCATAACAACCGCCGGCTACTCCACGCTTGCCTGGTACGGCGCGTTACCGCTGTCTTCCACCAAAATAGGAGTCTGAGAACCCCCCTTTCTTTTTCTCAGTCTTTTTTTTTTTCTTCAAGGTGGATTCCCTGGAAGCGTCATCGACGGTCGACGACACCTGCCTTGCCGTCCACAAGTAGATATAGGAAGCTAGACTGCGGCTTTAGTATCAGATACCGTCAACAAACTCGATCAGCAGTGTCACAGGGACAGCGCACTACGGTGTTCTCGCTGGCTTCACCGAGCAAAGATATACAAAAGCACACCTGTTGAAAGCACTCGGTGGTAACGGCAGCGTGGTTGTAATCGCAAAGCTTGGTAGTAGGCCGTTAGAAGAACCGTCAGATGTGGCACGCAATTCTCGGTAAACGGTCTGAGAAAGCGAAACTAATATAGTTAGGCGAAGAAGCGACAGATTCCAAACTGCTTCTCGGGCGCAGCCTTGCGATGAAAGGGCCACGTAGTTGGAAAATCAGGAGATTCGAAGGACGCCGACAACTCTGTGCGAAGGTTGGTGTCTACGACTAGCCGCTTACCACAGCATACACTATGCGACTGCTTGCTAAATTCAAGGCGCGCACACGCGCGCGCTCCTGGCACACTTTCGAGCGACGAGTAGTCCGTCGCCTGCGATGTCGTTCGGCCGAAAACTGGCGCGCCGCGTCTTTTTGTGCGAGAGAGAGGAAGAGAGGGGAGGAGAGCGAAAAAAAAATCAAATAAATGGGGAGGAAAGAGGGAGAGTTGGAGTGAGATGCGAACGTCGGATGAGGAGGAGGAAGGGGATCGGCATTGGGGGTGTGCGCTAACCCCCACACCCTTTCCAACTGCTTTTTTCGGGACCTTGCCACTAGATGTCCCGCGCGACGGCTCTACGCGGCCGAGGCGCCATCTATGATGGGCCGCTCGAACTACTGTGGCGTCCGGTCTGGGACCCGGGCTCGCGGAGCACGCGGGCCGGCTGAATGTGACAACGACAGTTCGTCGGCCCTTCTTTCTTCTTCTCTTGATCGTTCGACTTTGCCTTGGTTTTAATTTTTCTTTGCGTCCCTTGGCAGCAGTGTCGCGTCGCTTGATTTCGCAGCCTCTGCGGTACGTTCGTGTGTGCGCACTGCGTCCTGCGTTCCTTGGGGAAGGCGACGCGTCCTCTCTCTAATCAGCTCGTGTATCTTCTCCTTTGGAGAGGTCCCGCTTTGAAGAAACCCGATCTACAAACAGAGCTCGCTCGTTTCTCTGTTGTGCGGCCGCTGACGACGATGCAGCGAAAGAAACAGAATTACGCCTGAAGGCATGCGGGAAAGAGAATGCACGAACGCTTGCGTTTGTGAGTGGGAGAGGTTGGCGGAGACCGGCCGGCTAGCCAGCGAACGCCGAGGGCGCACCATTGTGCAGAGAAAACGTAACGGACAGTCGGGGGAAGCTGGACAAAAGCAAAACAACCGAAATAAAAAAAATGTAAGCCACAATACTCGGGCTCTCTCGATTGCGTTGTACGATTGCGTCTACTTCCTCCGTTTCTGTGTAGCTGGTCTTCCCACACCGACGGTAAAACAGGAAAAAAAAAAAAAGGGGGGGGGGGGGGGGAATATCCTTTTCATATTTCTGTTTTTATCTTTTGATGTGCCCGCCTCCATTTCTGAAGATGAATGGTCCTCTGCAAAATGTGACCCGGAATGTGTTCTCGACAGCGTTCTATAGCTTTTTCTTTATTTTTTTTTCACCAAAGGTCGAATTACATTGACAGACGACGCAACGCTTGTTCTGTCTATCTCACTTTGTTTCTCTCTGATTTTCTTCTTCTCTAACGAACGCAAATGTCAACAGAAGTCGATCGTCATTCGTGAAGTTTTACGCCTAATTACGAAAGCTTTCAAACCAGGCTGCGTGCATCTGCGTTAATCACTTAATCCGCTGTCCGCGAGAGTCTTTCTTAGAGCGCGTTGCTTCTGGCTTCACTAATGTGTAGAGAAGGAGCGGGCAGCTGATAGTCTCTTCAGATGGCTCTCATGCCGCCAATCGCTCTAGCGCAAGCAGTGATTTTCTGATGTGTTCATTGAAAAGAAAATATGTGACTATGTCGTTTCAGTGACAACACTGCAACAAGCCGGCAGCGTGCACTGATGACAGCATTAAACCTCGGCGCGCCCAATAAGACCTCGGTTATTTTCGGCTTCATCATGACGAACAAACACATGGGGAAAGCACCAAAGGACAAAACTTGAGCAATCGCAGCGAACGTGTCTGTGAGAAACTGTCACGACAGAGAGAGAGAGAGAAACAAGGAAAGGCAGGGAGGTCAACCAGACGCGCTTTCGGTTTTGCTACCCTGCACTGGGGAAAGAGATAAATGGTGAAATGGAATGGAAAAATTGAGAGGCAGAAGAGCACACCAATCATGCGCACAACGTCTACGGGCATGTTGTCTACATGCGGTCACATAGACCTGTCGACTCCAGGTACGTCAGTAGCGCCTTCGTTGCCTTCTGCGCCATCGAAGCACACGACCGGGGTACAAGAACCTTAGGCTGCTGAAAATAGCCTCGAGTGCAGTCTGTTGAGTACCATTTCAATTGTAAGCTCTGGGTGTCATAATTATTTCAAATTTCGCAAAGCATTCAGTTCAAGGGAGGCATATTAGGACATATGTATCTATTTTATTCTATCGTTATGATAGTGGACAGGCAAGATTGTCCATCAGTAGCCAACGACACCAGCACTCGACGATGCTAGCACTATGCGAGTAAAAGCGGTAGGCATCGCACAAAGTACGAATATATTGTAACTGTTATGTGGGTTGTACTGCGTGCTTAATGATAAGGGCTCCCAGGAATCGTCAAGCGGCATATGCCCGCCTTTTGTCTTGAATGTCATCCAGCAATTACGTTGGAAATGTTACTGAAACATCGATCGACTGGTTGATTGCTGTTTTATATCGTAGTTCGCGTGTCGTACTTTAAGTCACTAGTATTTTCTCCCTCACTTTCATCACTAGTATTTTCTCGCTCACCTTCAGCGCTGAAAACAAAGAGGCGTCCTTTTTTATGGGATCACCGAGCAGCGCTTCTCAAACCGCCACTTACTACTCCCTCGATGTAGTACGGTGCATTCGAAAACGTACGCAGCAGAAATTCCCCAAAGAAACATGACGGCATTTAACGTGTTATGGAACTGGTCTAAGTTCCTAGTTTAAAACATTATTTCCATCTTTGATATAGGGATTGAATATACCCCTCTTTGGTGCATTCCTGTATTTTTTTTTTCATGTCGTTCTCCTTTCCTGTTTGCTATATTTTTCTTTTACAACAAAAATGCCACTCGACGCCATCGCCCCTTTGTTCACTGTTTTCTCTCTCTCTTTCATACCGAGTTTCACCTATGCTCTCTTAGTTTAATCATGTATAGCCAACCAGTCCAAGCCCGCACCGTGCACCGATACATATTACTTTTTTTTTAGGCATTGTGAACGCCAACTGCATCAAAATTTCTAAGCGAGTCTCCAAACCGCACTCACGCTGATTAATGGAGTCTCCACGTGGTTCGCTAACCTGGAACACTTAAAAATAACTCTACCCGTGCAGCGTTACCTTCGTGTATCGTTAGTAATATCTGATATATGGCTGTAATCAAGAGTGACTGGATCAGTAAAACAGAACTTCCCGGTACCCTCATTTTTATACGCTATGAAAGGAGCTTCGTGGGACAAAATGCAAGTATTCCTGCTCTTTGTGAATTGGACTACCTCATGCTCGAACGGTTATAATAACAAGAAGGACAATAGACATGGTTTCGTGGTTTCTCGTTTTTTTTCCGAGGACAGCAGGTTTTTCAATATTTAACGGCGTCCAGCTTCCTGCAATGTAACAAAATAAAGTTCACACACATTGCGAGCTTTTCTCGCTTGGGTAAACCCAAAACGCAGCCGACATAGTGTAGTCAATAGGTCCCATTTATTTCCTTTCTTGATATTGCTATCATCATTTTAACGTGCACTAGTACGGCTTACGTACCGCTCGTCTTTTACCACCAGCATCGGTTGCAAAAAGTGCCCTGGAAAAATATCGTCATTTTATTTTCCTTATTTATCGTCACGTCTGGGAAAACTTAAATGTTAGTTAAGAAATCCTGAATTTTTCCCTACTAAGTTCTGTTCTTGCTTAAGCAGGTACACAGGTCCAGTGGAAGATGGGAGGGGTGCTTGGATTAATGAAAAAACGCTGCTGAAAACGATGAAAAAGAAGGAATGCCGCTAGAGCCGAGACAAGTCCACTTGTCCGAGCGTTGGTTCTAACGAAGTTGCCCCTTTTTTCAAGCTTTTCAACCATGTCGTTGCCAACATAGTTTAGAACATAAACCAAGTAAAGCCCAAATATCAGGGAAGCACGTTGAACAATCGAGCGCTCATACTTGGTGCCACCCAAACGACCTTACTTTGAAGTGCGGAGCGCTTTAGGCGTCCAGGCTGTCGGCATCCAATGTCTCATGTCGCTTGTCATGCAAGAAGGAAAATTCGACTCAGTCCTGCCTTCGACCCACAACTACAATGTAGCTGCAACCCGCTGCTACATTGTAGTGATTACGCGAAAAGATAGATAGATAGATAGATAGATAGATAGATAGATAGATAGATAGATAGATAGATAGATAGATAGATAGATAGATAGATAGATAGATAGATAGATAGATAGATAGATAGATAGATAGATTACAGAGAAAACAAAAGAGGATCCGCTGTTATCTTCGACCCACTACACACACCCTTGTCCTCAGCCCATTTCTAGTCTTCAAGAAAGATATTCATAAAAGAAACGATCAACACAAGACAAAAGCAGATAAAGGCAAGATAAACCCTGATAACATCTGGAAGGCAATAGCAGCAGGCCATTAACATAACAATACCAATCTAAACCTTAGCATCAAAATAGAATAACATATACGTCACTCGTTGAATAGTATAATAACCGAACATAAAGCGAGCTTAACGCAGCACAAATAAAACATCCTTTATCAAACGGTAAGCACACAAAACATAAACATATCATGCATAACATAAACACACCTGAGCGCAACATAACCACGCCATAACATAAGCACAACACATCACAACCGCAGCATTACACAAGCCAAACACAACAGACAAACACGGACGAATCACCGCTTCGCACTTCCTATTGCTTTCGCGTCGAGTGTAACTGCTTTAAAACTGCGTTTGCCTCTAGGTTTACCGCTGGTTCTTTTTTTTTTTTTTTTCATTGCTGTTACTAGTGCAAAACGAGTGAGTCTAATCGAAGTGTAGGTTTTGTACACCAAAGTTACACGGAGCTATGATGACAGCTGTGAAAATATTGTAAGTGTCACAGGTCGAGTACGTACTGGAAAGTTTCCTCCCTTGTTTAGTTTATCTCGTTTTCTCTTTCAGGTATGCCTTCCATCATCCTGCTTTGCACACTCCTTCCACTTCAGTGGACAGCACACCACGTTTGTTTCAAGGTAAACCTCATCCCTGCCCTCACTGTTCTAATATCTATCTATCTATCTATCTATCTATCTATCTATCTATCTATCTATCTATCTATCTATCTATCTATCTATCTAATCGGTCATCCTTCATAGTTGGTAGTTTGTTATCGACGCTTCCGGTCGTTGATCACTTACTTCTCCTTGAAAGGTTGTTTCACTGCATATGTAGAGGGCTGTAGAGGAAGCTTAACCACGCATGTTCAATAACATGGTTGGTGAGTGCAACCATCCCTCACTAAAACAAGTTGCAACCAAAGCAGCATGTCATTGTGCTTAGATAAATAACTTCTTCGCTCGATATTTCAGTCAATCACTGCACTAAAATCAAACGGAAGGGTGCGGCGGTAATGTGGCGGTGGCTTGTTTTCAATTCAATTCCAATTTTATTCGCTTGGTAGGAGGAGACAAGACAGAAAAGCTGCGAATACAGCTTGTCTGAGGTCCTGCCCCCTATGGCAATACAGCAGGAGCAGAAGTACATTGATGTGTGCATTATATAAAGGCACAATATAACCGGTTATACAAAGGAATGCATATAGATACAGAAGAATCATGAATACAGAAAACAGATGCGCACATGTGTTAATTTTCAAGACATGCGCGGAATGTTAGAATAAAAACTTCCTTTCAGACTTGTTTCCAGCCATCTTCTGAGCAGTCCTACTTTCTCACTAAGACTTGCTCATTACGAATAGTGACCTTACCAGCAAGCGTCACCCACAGTGTAAGCTGTTCTGGCGCCTTAATATCAAGTTTCCTCGAACAAGTTCTCCCAACTTCCCTTACGCGCTCTCTAAGGCATGTCTGACCAATGCACTGGCACATATACCCTCGATGCAATGCGCTCACAGGTGTAGTGTACGCAGCCTTAATATGATTGCGTTGCTCGTTCCTGCTCGCTATTTCAGTCATTATGAACTCTAATTGACGCTCGAGGGCAAACGTTCCTCCCCTCTTGACTGAAGCATTAATAATCCGCCCACCCATTATATTCTTTTATCTTTTCTTGTTGCATAACATCTTGTTCCGCCATCACACTTTGAAAATAATTCATGAACTTCTTTTGTTTCTTCTTTTTTATTATTACGAAGTTTTCTCCGCGTTCTCGTTTGATCTGTCGTAACGTAAGAAGAATGACTAACTTTCCGCGATGTAATATTATCATTCTTCGTCGATTTAAGGCGCACAACTTGCAGTCATGATAATTACGTAGTTTCATTACAAAATCTAACGTTCATTAAAGTATTGCCACATCGCGATGAAACCGCCGTTTTCACAAAAATTCGTGGCTGTTCGGGCGGCTGCAGGGGTTCAATTAACGCCATTCTCGAAGCTGCTCACCTGCTAATGAGCGAAGGTGCCTGGTGCTGGTAGCGCTCTGCTGTAAAGTGCCGTCGTAAGTAGGTCACCGCGCCGGCTTTACGGACGCCTCTAATTCTTCCTGACATGATCGACCGAAAGCGCATGTACCTCCATGTCTCCACGCTTCGGAAAGATTAGCCTGAGTACTCAAGCGGAGCTTAACTTTCGTGTAAGGCGTACTAGTTGATTAGTGGGATTAGAAAGCCGGAACTAATGAACATTGCATCGTGGGAGACTATAGAATTCCAGTCGAGCAGGATGTTGAAGTATCACAGGGTTCCTTACCTTCCCGTCTGGCCAATGAAAAATTCCCAACAACTCGCGCCTTAAGGTCGTGTATGCCCAAGTGCACCGGATGATCAAGTAAAAACGGTCTGCAAGCTGCATTCCTATTCTTCGGGGACGAAAACCGAAGCTTGCGCTGCCTATGTAGTAGAACAACCTTGCAAATAAATTCTGAAAATACATATTGGGAAACGCTTCATATTTCCGAAACGAAACCACACTTTAAGACCTCGACAACTCGTCGCACGCTCGTACGCTCTTCTATTTCGTAGCACCGGGTTTCTAAAGATGCAACTACGGCAGAAAGCAGAGAGGACTATGAGCAAATGGTGCGAACATGACATAACATAGCCTGTCCGAAAAAACTCGGTCATTTCTAGGTAAGTACTTCTAGCTGCAATTTCTGCCTGCTTGCGTGTTGGTTGACGAGATCGATTTCTTTGTTGTTTAGTGCTGGAATACGAATAGCAAGCGTCATCAACGAAAACAATCTGTAGCCATCACGTCCGCTCGTAGGAAGCCTTGTTGGGAAGGAGGAGGAGGAGGAGGAGGAGGAATAACAGCAACCCGGAAACGCGAGCTAATTGGTAATGATTCATGTTAAAGATTTGGGCGCTACCTCGACAAGGACAAAGAAGGAAGATGCAAAGAGCTTTTTGTATCAACCCTGTTCAGGAAAATGTTGCTCCGTACTGGGGTACGCGCATAGGGTCGAAGGTTGCCCCTGTACTGAGCAATAATTTCTTGAGCAAAGTTGATAGAAAGCACTCGGTGTTTCTTCCTTTCTTGTCCTCGTCGTGGTATCGCCCAAATCCTTGATATGAAGTAAAAGAGTCAGGTTTACTCACCTGCGATGAGTAAAAGGGGATACGCTTTGTTATAAATACTGTTCAACTTACGAGAGGCAACAGTGACGCAAACTGTTTAACTACCATTACTTGGCGACGTCTGGTGAATATTTAGGTTGCAGTTAAATTTATAATGCCCGTTTTATATTAGGACCATACACTGGTACCATCATCGCAAGTAGAACAGCACAAAAATGTAACACAAAATCTAGAAAGACGTAAAATAGATTTCGCATTACGTGTTACGGAGGTATGCATGACCAACTAGCCTGGCAGTAAACGTTACTGTAACATATACCAATGCTTCTATAAAGCCTATTAAAAAAGTACCAATCAAAAGAAGACGAATTTTCTGCATTATATGGGTGTCGCAATAGATCCCCTCTCATTCTGATTTTTTTTCAATGCATCACAAAACATAGCCACTACAACCAAAACAAAACGAACCGAGAAAGAACGCATAGTTAACATAAATATTCATCATGTACTCACCGCTGACAGAGTAAGATATGGTTCGTGACCTTTTCCTCTTTTTTTTTCTTTTTTTCCTCACGAGCGTATAAGTGACTATGTTTCAGGAGCGCGAATTTTGGTTCACGGCAGTAATAATTTTTCCCTGGGCGCGCATTTTTCCCGGCTTGCTTTTCGCCACTCTGTACAGAGCCTAGGCAAAGTTGTCTCTCGAAATTTAAAAAAGGAAATAAAAAACAAGCAAACTCCTGGTGAATGTGCTACACATAATCTAGAATGGTGAAGAGTCCCTGGAACGACATGGATCGTTACTCAGAGCCAACGAGTACACCTCGCAAAGCCGTCCTGCATCATATGCATACGAGACCTCATTAAAGTAGAGCCGCATTTATTGGCCCGCGGATGTGCGAACCGAGCTGCAGATAGAAAAAAAGAGGGGGGGGTTGGGGGGGGAGCTAAGTTTTCGCCATATCTTTATGTTTAGTTTTCTATTGCTTAAAAAGAAGATAGATTGCGCACGTATGTACAAGTACGAAGAAGTACCGCATTCGACATTTCCTCTGCGAGTCGTCTAAAGCATTCAAAACAGGCGCATGCTTATAGAGTGCACCCCCTCCTTCTTACTCACCGAAAGCCGAACACACACAAACCCATATACATAGCTAAGCCTGCAAATTTTTGCCCATCCTCTGTTTTCTGAACTCCTTCCCTGCGTAAATATTATAAGTTTTCTGTTTTATTCATTCCTTTCCGCTGACCACGTGCGCAGAGGATAAACTCCAACGAAGCATATACTTGAACGACAGCAGGTAAAGAAACTTACAAATTTACATGTACACACCCAGAAAAACAAAAAAACAAAGAAATCACGCACGTAAGCGTAGCGGACTTCCATAGTTCCTCCCTGAATAGCCCGCGCTCTTTCTTTCACAAACACCCGCAGTAGTTAGGTTGTGCTTCACTTCTGCGCCTTCGGACGGGCAGTTACAAATATAGGCCTCGAAGCCAGGCTCGCCCAAACCATCCACACACTCACGTCATGTACGTAAGCGCTCTTCGCGGCTTATATGCGTGTGCGTGCGTATGTACACATGAGCGACGCCTATTGCTCCCACAAGGGCCCTGCACGAGCTCTATCGAACGTAATGACCCCGAAGGGTTCCGGAAACCTGGCAGCGCAGTTGCCGGCGCCAGTAGCCGCAAAATTGACGGCCTGGCCGAGCCTTTCATTCGGTGGCGATGGCCGCCGCACTCCCATCAGCGCAAAAAAAAAAACAAAAAAAAAGAAAATAAAAGGGGGGGGGGGGGTGCCTCGAGGGCCACTGGACTCACTCGTTTGCATTTTAAGCGAGTGCGAGCTTGCCGACCGCTGCTTTGTTATGGGGTTATCCGCGATTTATGCGAACCAGTCGGCCGTGGTTGAGCGCACGTGACGCAATCGATATCCGAGCAGGCCACGCCATCGCACCCTTCACCGCAACCGACTCTGCGAAGAAAAGTCGGCGTGGCCTACATAAGCGTCGCTGCCTTCTGAAACCCCGGCGCGCGCCAACGCAGCAAATTTTAGTGAGCGTTGCCTGGGCGCGTTGCCTATAACGAGCTAAAGTTTGTAGCGCGCCTGGCGATTGGTGAAACGGACGAATTGAGCCGAACATTGCATCGGAAATGTTGCTTCCGTACACTCGAAGACAGGGCGGTGAAGGAAAAGCATGGAGGTTAACTGGATTCTGGCCAGGTTTTCTATCCTACGCGCAAAAGGGCGAGGAGAGCGGGAAAATGAGAAAAGAGAGAGAAAACGTTAGCGTCGATGATTCACGACTAACATTCCTTGCGCAGCGTTTCCTAGTACAGCACCGCTGTAGCTATATATGCCGCACTATCCGTAGCTGCCGTATAATCATTCATAGCTCGGTATAGCTGCTGCACTATATGTAGGTACCTCATACTCATTTGTAGCGAACGCGTGGCCGCGGATGGGTGTATCGTAAAAATCACTAGGAGGAACCTGACCGCGTATTCATGAATACGTCCAGCGCTAGAATTGTCCGGAAGAGAAAATTTCATCATATCCCGATGCTGGATGTGTCGTTAGCAAAGCAAGCAGACGGATGACGAAAAAAACGCTCAAGAAATCAAAGCATCGTCGATTTAGCCCCTGGGTTACTCATCCTGCATTCCTTATTTCTTATCTGTCTTTTTCTTCCTTACGTGTATAGTGTATTCACCACCATTCACTCGCATGTGAGTGAATGGTGGAAGCGATGTTGTACAGAACAGGCACCACTGTAAAGACAGAAGACACCAGCACACATCACGACATTAAGAAACGAGAGAGAAAAAAAAAAGCGGAGGCTCTTGTCTGGCGAGATAGGTTTCTTCTACTAAACACACATTAGACTCGCTGCTCGGTGGGGCTGTTATGCCGCGACCACTCTGTCGCGTTCAAAGAGTTCTTCGTCCGGCGACAAAGTCTCCGCGCGTTTCTACATGAGCTTTCGCGGACGCACTCGCGCGCCCTTGCAACCACAGCCGCATAATAATATTGCGCCTCACGAGTTGCTGCATACGTATACGCACCCGTCACGCGGACTCGAGGCCTTGCCGCCTGTAGAAGCCGCTTCACGGTGACAGCCACGCATCCCCGCTCCGCACTGGCGGTGACCGCACCACCGGTGGGGTGAACTGGAAATCCGCCGGAGACTGGAAGAGGGAGAGCCATACCTCCAGTACATCTCGCCCTCTCTCTCTCTGTTGTTGGCGATGTGGTCACCGGCTGTACGGAACGGGGGTGGGGGGGCGACTGTCATCGTGAAAAGGCCCTAACGAGAAAACATATAATCTGTTTCAGGAGTTCCGTGCAGCAGAGCCAAGGCTGCGAGGCCATCGAGCGCAGAATGCTTCCGAAGCGAGACGAAATGCTATTGTTCGGACAAGCACACCCCGCTTCGTCTTCCTCCTTCCAGGGCTGAAGCTGCCACTGCGGCGCCGCCATTGGCAGATGATAAGCCGCGGAAGGACACGTTTAACATGTATTCGCCGTCCGAATTGACCGAAGAGGGCTGTAGCTTCCACAGTGCTGCACGGAACTTCTGAAACAGACTATAGGTGCCCGTAAATGACAACGCGCACGAGCACCGCATCTTTCTCGCTGTGGTCTTCGTCCGTTGGTGTGCAGAACTTATTATCCCTGGAAATTAGCCGAGAACTGACAAAACAAGCGCACCTGCCTCACCGAGTTTCTGTGCTTTCATGCTGCGTTCGTAAAGCAAGCAAAGGAGAGCGAGCGAAGGGGTGTAAGACAGCCTAGAAGGTATAGCGGGTGGCGTCCTGGAACGAGCTCTGCAAGAAAATTTAAAAGTTTACCAGTAGAATTTTTCAACGATATCAAACTGGAGAACACGCCATAACAAGCACTCATTTTGATCTACAAAGTTTTATTGCCCAATAACAGTATCGTGCAATAAAACAGTAACATTAAGAGGTTGCGTAATAAAAATGCGCCATTGAATAAGCATTGTATAGCAAAGAGTGCTCAAGAAAACATGTGAAAACATGACTCGGTATCTTATGCCACCGTTCCTAAGCGCCGCTAAAAACGACCATTGTTCTTGCGGTGAACATGATTCGCTGACGAATGATACTTGTTCCTTATCTGCAGGGGCAGCTTCAAGAGTCTCGCATGTGCGTGGATCACGATACCTACCGATTGCATAACATAGGGGAAAAAATTATCTTTCTATTCCCCTTCCCATTCCCCAGTGTAGGGTAGCCAACCGGACGCCTTTCTGGTTAACCTCCCTGCTTTTCTGTTTTTTCCCTTCCTTCCTTCCTTAGGTGAAAAACGAGGCGCATTAACAGGTTTGATAGTGAACGTCTAAAAATCCTCCCTTACAGCTGTACATTTTGCTAGTCTGCCGCGCAGGTGGTCTTTTGTGAATTTTCCTGTCTGACGACGGCAGAGCAGCAACACGAAGCTTGTGCACTACATCTAATGGATCTGGGGTTTACTACGGGTGCAGGGCAGTCGATCATGCTCAGCGGTTTCTGGTATCCCTACCTGAGTTACACTTTTCTGACGCTTTTTCGCTCTCTCTCTCTGTCTCCTCCTTTTTTTTTTTTTTTTTTTGAGTCACGGCGCCCCTGCTTTTGTGCTTGCGTTGCATACCGAGCCACCACTATACTCTGTCATTTAAGTGCACACCAAAGAAAATACCAAGAGAGGGAAAACGCAACAGAGGCAGGCAAAAGGTTAGATGGAGCGATGAAATTAAGTTTGCGGGTATAAAGTGGAACCAACTCGCTCAGGATAGGGTGGATTGGAAATCGTTGGGAGAGGCCTTTGTCCTGCAGTGAACCTAAAATAGGCTGATGATGATGATGATGACGACGGCGGCGGCGATGATGATGATGATGATGATCCACTGTGCAACGTCAAACTACCGTAGCCTTGAGATATGCAACTCCACGAACATTTTGTCGGGGTGTCCTACGTATCCATCTTTCCTCAAACATGTACAATAAACAGTGATGAACAGTGGGAAGTTGCGTTACGCAGCTCGAGGACCCACTTCCAGGAGGCCATCTTGGAGTGGGCTGAGAGGAAAGAAGAGGCCTTGCTTCAAGCAGTTCTTTTTCTCTACCCTCCATCCCATTGCCTCCTTCCGGTAAAAAGGGATAAATGAAGTTTTTCACCCATATTTACTCATTCATTCCCCGAACTACTGCTGCTGACTCTGGCATCTAAACGTCTAGCTATACGTGAGGTCATGAAGCCTCTGAAGGAAGCATCGCCATTAAGAAAGACCAAGGACGAGGTGAAACCACTTAAGAACGTCAGCGCACGATCGCTGCGCGCGTACATCCCAGCAGTGTACCCGCCGTGAGACTTCAGAAGCTGGGAAGGAAAAGAGAAAAGAAATATTTTCAATATTTAACAATACAGCTTTGTTGTTATTGTAGAATTTATATGAGCGATATATCTCTGCGGCCAGGAGATGACGTGAAGAGCTCAAGATATTGCGTTGTGTCTTTCCAGAGTACGACGAGCACACCACAAGGGGGTCGTTCTAAAATATACGGCCCACCGCCAATGAGGCCGCAAAAGAAGACTGCTTCTCATCGGGTACCAGAGAAGCCCTCCTTTTACCTTCTCCTTCTTCTTTCAGTTTTGTTCTCAGCGCTTTTAACGCGGATCCCGCTCGCGCACTTGTAATAAGAACAAATAAGATGGAAGCTAGGAGGCTCCTCTGCTGGCGCAAAGACCCCCGCCCTAGTAACCCCGACTTATACGACCGGCGACGCGCTCAAGTGAGGTGCCGCTGCTGCCTGGTTTCGATGTCCCCCGCGGGAGGCATCACAGCGTCCAGGAAGAGAAGAACCAAGTTTTTCTCGCCCATCACAGCACTCTCTCGGACTGCTCACCGACACCGCACTAACTTCTGACGGCATCGTCCGAAAGAACAAGAGCCATACACACCAGATGAGATAAGAAGAAAACGCGTTAGCAACCCCCTTCTTGTGCCAGCATGCGGTCGAATTCTTTTCGGCCGCTGGGGCTTCTGTGGTCGATATTCGTCTGTTCGTTCGCAACCCGTCCACCTTCCAAGCGCCTCCACCTCGATGTCGACTTGTTGGCGGTCCCACAGCTGCACGCCTTCCTAACCTGTAATGGGGCCTGCTGTTTCTTACTGCCGCCAGAAAGTTGTACATCGAACCCTTAAGGTTTGACATGGCGTCCGGAGTCAACGAACGTTTACTCCGAGCACAATTCACGCTCCCTTTCTTCGTTCTCTGATTACCAGCGGTGTGTTGCGAAACATGTGAACGAAGTCGAATGAAGCGCGTGGGAAGACTCATTTATATCGCTGGAACAATCGCTGCAAGCACTTCGCAGTGCTCTCTCTCTCTCGGATACGCACCATGCCGATGCGCAAAGAGAGAGAACAGAAAGATAACACTTTTGTCCCCGGCACATGCTCCCCAGCACTTGCTCGGCACCGTATTGCGAAAGGACGGGAAACGCTCGGGGCTATTCTTGTACTGCGAGATATACGCTCCAAGTGAGGCGAGAGGCGAAGATTTCGGGAACATCGGCGTCCTGTTGGTACCAGAGGATAAACGGCCGTTGTGCTCAATGAACTCTGCAAATGCGGTCTAAGACAACACTCGGGAAACCAAAACCGACCATCTCTGTGCTAATCATACACCGCACTTCCGCACTTCATTCGCGTTACACCACTAATATTTCCAACATGGATGGCCCTTATTCTGTGCGCAGCCCGTTTCGGTGATAGTTCAAAAGGCGGCCTTGCGCAAGTATGGGCAGAATGAATGTAATAGCTAATAATTCCACTTTTCCGACGTCTACTGAAAAACTTAACAAGTAGGATTACGACTAACGATTGTGTTATTTATAATACTACTGCTTTTTTCTTCTCCTGCTATCAATTAGACAACGAGCATTCTACCACTACTACTATTACTAGAACTGCTGCTTCCTGTCACCTACGTTCTAGCTACTACTACTACTACTACTACTACTACTACTACTACTACTACTACTACTACTACTACTACTACTACCTACTACTACTACTACTACTAAAATTTTATTATGTCGCCTTTTCGTTTTACATGCCGGATCGCTGAAATAGAAATTCCCCGAACCATGGGTCTCAGAACTCCCTCAAGCATGGCGTGTCAGGTTTCCAGCGATGTCTCACTGACTTCTGTTTCGTTTGTCTTTCGTCATTCCACTCGCTTGTTCCGCGGCGCGCGGCGCTCTCCTTTGGCCTAGCGCTGCGTCATGAAACATAAAAGGCTGGAGTGAGTGCGTCTTCGGGAATGATTTCCGTTATTTCATTTTTCCTCAACTTTCTCATAAGAAGCTGCGGTGGTGCCTGTATATAAGATTAGGCGCCACTAGACCGTAGGATATTAGGTTAGGTTAGGTGGGTGCTAGTTTAAGCCGACAGGGATACGGGATCTGCGACACTGAACCAAAGCCCGGTAGAATAGGTTTGCCGAGAGACACACTGAAGCAAAAAAGCGATCCACGAGACGGTCACGAATCATCTCTCGTCGCAACTGTCTTGATGTGGTGTCGAAACCAACGATGGGAGGACGAGAGTGTACTAATCATTTTCTCGTGTGGGAGCTCGATAGTAATGATACTCGTTAAGACTTTCCGAATGCTCAGACAGGTAGCGAGTATGCATCACATCTGCGACGAAATTATCATTTGTATAAATCTTTATTTCTTTCGCTTTACCAGATTAATTCCCAGCAAGCGGTGGTTAAATTTAACTTTTCCATCATCTTAGGTGCCATTACTTGCGGAAAATCTATGCGGAATTCACCACGTAACAAAGAGGACCCTACGCTGAGGGCATACACTGTTGAGTGCTGATAGATGTTCAACATCATCATTCCTTGGTGCCCTTTGCTTATTGCGTCTTCTTCTTTTTTAATCTCGTCTAATAAAATTTTCAGAAATAGACCTACGAAAACAAGTTCTTCGTGCTCGGTGTCATTGTCGCCTGCGTACTTATTGCATCCCCGCGAGACCGCGTTTTCGTCCTCAACAAAAGCACGTCGACCTCTGTACGGAATTTGCATACGGACGGCTCGGCCTCGCACCATCTTGGCTTTCCAGTACACGTAATCAGCTTTTCCAATCACCGTGGCACCTGGAGTGGTAGACCGCGAGCATGCGCTGCATTTTCTTTTACAACTTGATTGGAGAGATTTGTTTTATTTTTTTTTTCTATCTGATTTTGGCAAAGCTTTTCTCAAATTTTGCTCCCTTCTCGCAGATACGCAGCCTGCGGCTTCATTTTACATCGTTCTCCAATTTCGTAAGGCCTGATCGTCTCTCCACATTCCATAGGCAGTAGAGAACGGAAGGATCACGCTTTACAGCACCTCGCACTTCGATTTGTTTTTCTTATCTTCACCACTCGTACGCCTGAAGCAGGAGCACGTATTTCGAAATAATCCTCAAAGTCATTCACTTCGCTTGTTCTTATGCTTACGGCCCGCACGATCTACTCTTTTTTTTTTCCTTTATTTCCTCCCTGACCCCCGTCCACATCCAATCTTGCCAAAGCCTCGCGGTTGAACTACATATACCCTCAGGAAAATCCGCATGACGATTGCAGTTTCTTGCATACGTTCAGTGCTTTATTTTTATCTCGCGATTGCTGGGCTTTGCTTTTTCTCTCTCTTTTTTTTTGTTTTTGCGCCGCTACGTCGGCAGCCGGCGCTGCGTTACACGTGCGGAGTCGAGAAGCTACATACTTTGGTCTTATACGGGTACTCACCGCAGCTAGGTAACAGGATCTCCGACCAACCCCTTTTAGCCCATTGTGTAACGCCGCAGGCTAAGGTTATCGACACTAAATCGTAGGCGTCAGTTACAATAGCAAAAACCGTTAATTCTAAGTCCTTCTTGCTTTCAGGCACTTAAAGCGCAAGTGTGCACTCAACCAGCGCCTTGTTCGCGCTGCGTGTATAGATTGTTTCTGTCCTCCTCCTCCTACTCCTCCACCACCACCACCACCATCTCTCTCTCTCTCTCTTATTCTTTAAATGTGAAAGTTTCGACTTTGACGACCGCTCTTAAAATTGCAAATGGTGTTTAACTATCGATGAAACCGTAAAGAGAACACTCTTGCTCCTTGCTATCAGGGCGTGCGCGAGGGTCAGCCGTATCTACATCGTATTGCAATTGTGTCGATTCTCTACCTAATAGGATGCTAATGATGAATAGCCGGTCATGTTAGATTACTAGATTTCACTGCTTGAAGTTCAGTAGGTTCTTTCGCTGGGTGCCTGTGCTTTTAATTAAACATAGTAAAGAAAGGAACCGACGAGACATCAAGTTAACAAGTTTGTTACGACTGTGTTGCGCTTCACCATGCAACGCGTAAATCATGCAGAAAAATTGATTGATTGATTGATTGATTGATTGATTGATTGATTGATTGATTGATTGATTGATTGATTGATTGATGTTCGTGTCCATGAGCAACATCTTCGTTGCTCATGGACAGCTCAAGCGAAAAAAAAGCTACTTTGCAATGTTGACGAGTTGTTCTTGTTGGCCGTGCGCCTGTGTTTGTTTTATGCAACGTGAATTCCTGCAATCATAAAAACTGCGCAATCATACGAAGTCTTACCCAAGCATCGATATAAACATCTATGTGATCCTGTGCCCTCTGTGAATCAAGAAACTCTAACGTGATGAGAAAGCTGGTTGATGACTTGCAGCTCAGTTTACTGCGGCATCGCAGGGCGGATAACACGGGCTGCAGCTTTCCGACCGCTGAATTTCAATGACCAAAAATTGCAAACTAACCCGAATAACCGCCTGCCGATGCGCGCAGACAGTTTCTGCACAAGGGAGTTTCTAGAAAACTTGAGGTAGAGACGGCGAAATTTACATTGTCAGGGGCGAATGCATCTTCAGTTCAGCGGTCAGAATGAGATACACATAAAAATTGGCTCTTCTTTTTTCCTAGTTGTGGTTACGAACAACTATATATACCAGAGTAGTTGCGAAACGGGCAGTGTGAACATGTTTATCCTGGCCTAGTGCTCGCATCTAGCAACCGCTTTGATGTTACTCTAAAGTCGTGACTCGAATTCATCGAACTTACTCTCCCTTTCCTTGCTTCTGCATTTAAGAGTAAAGTCTACCGTATAACGGTCTCAATATCGCAATAGGTACGCGTTCCGCTTTCTTAGCAAATTTTTCAACAAATTTTCTCCTTTGAAGTCTCACTGTGGAGCAAGTCTGCTTCATTGAGATTCGGGTGCTGGTTATTTGACTAAACAATGGCGGTAATGTACACAGCCTGTCAACGCGCGATCAAAAGTAGTAAGCGGCCCAAATAGAACGAGCAGCCGGACAGCACAGGTGCAACCATAACTCTCGTTTGTCCAGTCTTTCATTTGGATATCACACTTGGTGTGTTCCAGATTTTCTCAAGAGGGCCAATGATTTCGTACGAGCTGCTACTTGCCGGGCTTCCACTTATGTTATCAGGTGAACAACACTTGAAAATCAAGGTATGGCGGTAATATAATATTGTGTAAGTATGAAACCACTGGTGGTCTCTTCAGTAGTAATTTTTCAAACGCGTTGGCTTTTATGCGCTGTAGCGACTGGTTCACAAATCCAAGCTGGACCTTCTTAGAAATTTTCTGGTCGATAAAGGAAGGAAAAAGATAAGATCATACACGTACAGCGCACCATAGCCACGTTCGATGAGCTGTCTTTATTTACATCTTATATCTCTCACATGCGAAGCAAAATTCTAGTTTACGGAGAAAAGTACGTCTGCAATTACATGCCAAGGGGAGATAGAAGATATGCCGTGAGATTTCCTGTAGGGTCCGGAGGAGCAGCATATGCACAAAGAAAGTAAACTTTCCGGACCGAACTATCGCTTTCGGTTCGAACAAATCAACAAAAAAAAAATGAACGTTTTCTCCCATCGGCCTTATACAAACTTATTTTATTAATAGCCTACACAGGTGAACAGAACCACGTTTTCGAACCGCTCCGCGATGAAGAAATCGATAGCAAAGTATTAATTTAAACCGATCAATTCGTCGATTTCAGCGACAAGGCGTGTCGTACGTTTCTCCGTCTCTTCGTTTTATCCATAATGAGTGACGCGGCATTTCGGGCACGTTTCGTCACGCCGTTGATAAATCGACGTACAGCGTTCAAAAGCACGGCGGCGCATCGCTAATGGATGCAACGAAGGATGCCAACCTGACGCTATCGTGACGGCTGGCTTCTCCGGTATACTGCGACTGCCTCGGACTCGGGGGGCCCCCGCAACACACACAATGCAGGTACATCAAGTCGCGTTTCACGTTTCAGCCGCTGGACAGATGCAAACTTTCATCCGTTCGGTAGTCGATATCGCGTATAGTGCTCCCCTGTAGCCACCGCCCGTCGGCGCCTGTTCTCGGCTTGTCTATTGTCGATTTCCCGGGTTGATTTGTCCGGCTCGTCGGTAACGCCGAGCGTTCCGCTCGGCTGCTGACGAAAGAGATAGCTATAGCCGGCCAGGGAGTACAGCGAATAAAGGACCCTCTCTCGCGAGATCGTTTTGTCGTCCCTTCCTCGCCTTTTTTCTCCCTGTCTGCAAGTTCCTGATAGGCGCTCGCCTCCACCGCGCACAGGAGCACACCAATCACCACCTTTTCTTTTTTTTTTTTCCGACTGCGCTTCCTGTATTCCAAGCCTGCTCTATTCTGATCGTTCCTTCTGAGAGATGCACGCGGGCAGAGTCGCTCGACTTCGCCCACTTGAGTGTGCATACACACGCCTTCGCCGAACAAGGACCGATCACTCCGCACTCGCGAGTGATCAGGTTTGCTTGACGCATGAGTTCCCTACGTTTGCTGGGGCTTTCTCTTAGACGACTGGTTAAGTGGGCGCACTTTCTTACAGCACTTGACGATAACTATACGACGCGCGAATGCGGATTCGACGAAGTATGAACAAAACCAAAGAGGCAGGTGCGTTACTGGGAAATGTTTATCCACCATCAAATGTTTGCTCGCGGAATGAATTCGCTGTTGGATGTAGAACGGCGTTTCCTTTAATCCGTTGCGGTGCGTTTGCGAAGTCCGCACGCGTGTTCGTCGCAGAAGACGTTGGCACAAAATCATGCTGCAATAAATCCCCCTTGCAAACTGGTATGCAATGGTGTACATGCATACAACAAGATATAAGACGCCTGGCGCTCGAGATTGATTGATTGATTGATTGATTGATTGATTGATTGATTGATTGATTGATTGATTGATTGATTGATTGATTGATTGATTCGCGATAAGCGGATCTGTTGCCATTGTCATTGCTTCAAAACGTCTATGGCAGCGTTCTGCTGATCATGCTTCAATCACGATACCTAAGGCGATGACAGCCCTGGCAGAGAGATCAGCGGTAATCGGAAGAACTTGTGCCTTCGTATGTAGGTGCGCAATGCCATAGCAGTTGAGCCCACGTGAGCATTAGCGCTTTTGAGCAAAGTAAACGCAGTACATGTTATGTGGTCCTTCGTCGAGCTATCCCTTTGTCTTGTGTGGCGTTCCGTAGATTGCTTCACTGAATTTGCTTCCCACTTTGAATTACCCAATGGCATCACAGCGTTATTGCGGTATTGTTAGGTTCAATTTATTAACGCTCTAGGCCCCTAATCGCGACCGCGAAGTTTTCCCGCTCTCAAATAGCTGTCAGTAACGAAATTGCGTTACGCGCAAGCAGCTTGCTGAGCTCGGTGCTCAACTAGTCGGTTATCCCCGTGTAATTATTCCAAGCTGTTTTGCGTTATAAGCCAGGTAAAATATATCTGCGCTGTTTTACCATTTCCAATTTTTATAAACCGCAATTAAGGTAACCACAGACATAATCCTTCTAGCTGCTTTGACTGGGGCAATAACAAAAAAAAAAGAAGAAAAGAAACGTCGCTTTCCAGTTGAAAGTGCTAATGTAATCAATTTGAGAGTCTCTGTGCAAAGGACTTGGAACCGTCCGAAACTAAATCAGTCAGGGAGGCCCAGAAGCTGAGGCAAAATGGCGCCCTCTTCTTTATCGAATCGAGGAATGAAGGAAGGGCAGAGGTGACGTCACGGAGGCGCGGAATTAATTATTCTTCTGTGGCAAGGTAGTAATTAATTGAGCAGACAAAGTAACGTCTAAAGTACCCCGCTCATTAAGACTTGCCGGTAAGACACTTGATTACTTCTCGAGAAATCGGCACACCGAAGACAAAAAACAAAACAAAAAGACAAATGAGCATGACAGAAAGAAGAAGGTCTGCTCGGAAAAAATAAAACAACGAAAAGCTGAAAAATTAACCAGACACGATACGAGAAACTGCCCCCTGTTTCGATTTCCTTCTTTCGCTGCATTATAAATGTTTCGGGAGTCTCGTTAATAGCCCCGTAGCTTGCTTTCAGGCAGTCCGTCAAGAGAGGCCCTTTTATTGATTGCATCCAGGAAAGCTAGATTAATTGTTGGGTGTCATATGCCCTTGCACGGCAGGGTTCCTATACCGTCCCTAAAGGGGACGAATCGATGTTCATATTAACGAAAGAAACAGCATAACGAGTTTTAAACAAAGAAGTCTTCCGCACTCTTCACATTTTTCCTGGTGATGCTATAATCCACGCAGCACGTGGCCGCATTCACCGGCGTTTCTATATTTCTTTTTATTTACGGCCACGGTCGCTGTGATACGCTTAACTGCCAAGGAACAATAAGGTCGCTAGATTGGATTACATTAGTGTTCTGTGGGGCTCTGCACGCAAAGGGCAGTACGAAAAGCAAAGGCACGAGTCGAGACAACGCACCGGGCTCCTAACGCTGGTTAAATGCGATGAAAGGAACTCGTTGCTATCCGGTCATTTTTACTATTTGCGTTAAGTACTTCCACGTGGCCGTGTTTTTCCGGTGATACATGATTAGTATAGATTTCCCAAATGGTACGAATGGATTCCGCGTTGGGGACGTTAGAGTAGGGCAGGTATGGAGTAGCGAGAAATGGTGAAGTAGCAGTCAGTCTAATGGGTACTAGGGAGAAAGTCATGATTAAATATTCATATGATAAATTCAAAATATTTAGAACTCGTGCCACGATGTTTGTCTGTGAGCGAGCACAAGAGCCGCCGATCGCTGACTATCCCTACTGGAAGTAGTGCGAGGAACTCGGCATAAATCAGAAGAATGAAAGAATGAAGAAAAGAAACAGGAATATTAAGCGCACAGTTAAAATATATGCGAATTTATGCTGGCGCATCGCGCATCAATGGCGCATCGCGTGACCCGTCAAGTGCCGCCGCACACGCACTACTATACTTTGCATACTTTGCCGAGATGAGGACACCGATCTGTTAAAGAACTCGCTCATCTCCTTTTTTCTCTCCCTCTGGGTCCACGCGCATGTTTGTTATCGCTATCACAGGAGCGCTATCGTGAAACCCACCGTCAACGTTTCATTTATGAGAGCACTCGTGTGGGAAAGCACGAGACTACGCGCAGTTATTGTGAGGTGTTATCGGACACGGTACATTTCGCGCTTTTGCATTCTTGAGCGTTAAATAGCTGAAGACGTCGCTATAAAGTTTAAATTTCATGCATGTTGAGTCGTTTACGGTAAACTCGCAAGCTTAAATTCCATGCATGTTAAGTGGTTTGCGGTAAACTCACCACCTTCCCCCTCTTAATCTCTATAAAGCTAAGAGATCCATAGCCTTGGCTTGAACGCACTGCACAGTGTCTTTCAGTAAGCAGTACAGACGATGCACATCTCAATGGACGCTTCTCTATGGACCTCCTGAAGGAAATTCGTGCGTGTGAACACGTATGGATGTATAGAGAGGTCCATATAGATGTTTATTAGACACCATCGGCTGCACAGAACGACAGAGCGTTAACTGGCACGCATTCATTATTTCGTGCTGTTACATGACATCCTAAGCATCTTTTAAAAGAAAGTTGCCACCAACACCACGTGGCACTGCATATAATTTTGTTTTCTGTGTAATATATCTACAATAATACTGCAGAGGAGTGGGAGCAACTGATGTGAAGTTCTAACGCAACCTTTGAAAAGGTGTTGGTGGTCAAGCTGGGCCCGAGAGACACCGGCGCACAGGTTTTTCCGACCTTTTAAGCCAGCAGACATCTGCAAGGCTTCTTTAACCACTAGAGCTCTAATCATCTTCAGCTGTGTGCGGCTCCGACTCTACGACCGATGTATATACCTGTGACCTTTCCGTGATCCCTGTGTACTGTGCAACATGATGTTGGGTAAATGTGTGCGCCGCAAGGCTGTCTACCGGACCTTGCAAAATAAAGCCTTCGCAGACGCTTCGCTTCGCGCTACGATAAATTTAAAGAGCATATTACGAAGTACCAAGCGAAATGAATGAAACCTGTGAAGTAGCTCTAACCCTACTAATCAGCCTTTTCGCTTTCGAAAAATTGCCCTGACGCAGCAGAAATTTCACAAAGGACTTACTGAGATTTGCTTCAACCCGTGCAAAAGATTGGGCAATGACCTCGACTTAACTAATTGTGGCCCAAATAAAAAGCGCCACGCAACACGGGTTGACACATCCATCCTATAGTCACTGCCGTTGCCACAAACCACTGCTGCGTGGGAAATCCCTCTCAGAAGTGTGTGATTCTTCAGGTCCTGCGGTGAAAACTTTGTATTTGCAGCACAATATTTCGTCCACAAGTAGCACGGGCTTTGTCACGTTGTTGCTGTGCTTGCCTAGTCTCTCTATACGACATTACCTCGCCGTGGTCTACTCTCATCCACAGACGTGCGCCGTCACTGAGGGATTATCGTCAAAGCGGCTTAGTTTATTGTCGCAACGCCTTTCGGTTTATTGCGCCATAACGGATATTTCGCAAAGCACTGCAGCTGAACAAGATTACGAGTCTTCTCATTCGCTTGCAAGCAAGGAACGGCAAGCACATCTTTTTCTTCTTTCTTTTCTTTTTCTACAAGTACCCGTCTCGTCTTTCTCGACGTGACCACGCTGAAATTGGGCTCTTAAAGTCCTCAAGTTGGCAGAACGGCAAGCAAAAAGGAAAAAGAAGATCGAAATAAAAAAAACTGATGTGGCAAAGGCTGATACCAGTAGTATTACATTCGTTCCCTTTCCCTTCATTTCTCTTCCTTTCTCTATCTCGCCCTATGCGACGAGGGGGCGGAGACTATCTTTTTCGATCTATTTGGCGCCGTTTCTTTATCTCATACCCGAATCCTCTGTCGTTTATGGCTGCCGGCAAAACACGCGGACAACTCGTTTCTCGCTGCACCATTCTCTCGTTTGGTCAACCGTTTAATGTCGGTCATTGACTTGCGACTACGGTTGCCTCATATGTCGCAACGAAGGTCCATCAATTTAGTTTATGTGTCGATGGTGCGAAGAGGCGATAAGATAGAGAGGGTCGAAGAAATAGGTGTTTCAGTGAAGCTGTAGTTGAGAAATACTGTCTAAAAAAGTGATAGAAGTGAGATAACGTTTAGATAGTTTCAATGCGCGACAGAACTCTCAGACAGTATTACGCAACTTACTACACGCATGAAACTTGTACGGTGACCAAGTTCGATTCCACTCGAGAAATTCGTTGATATTGCTAGAATTTGAGTTTAATGGTCGCTTTTTTCGTTTGCGATTGCTTTGGTTTGTTCGGCCTACCTCAAAGATGCTATCACTGCCTTCTTTTTGAATCATGGCGCAATGCAAGACTACTTCATAAACCAGCTGATGCATCTGCATGCTTGTCATGAAACGAAACCACTACTTTAAGTAACTGCACAAAATTCAAGCACGGCCTATCGTAAGCTACATGGGTGGCAACACTACCTTCTGCTGGTAAGTCATCTTAATTCGCGTTTGAGCTTGTGACTTCCTCCTCCTGCTCAATCACGACGTCGTTCTTCTTCTTCTTCTTCTTCTTCTTCTTCTTCTGTGAATAAGCGCGGGCTAGCACCCCTGAAAACAAACCACATGAACATAAATATGTACTCGGGAAAGTAATCCTAGTGCTACTGCCATTCTAAGATAACTGCTAGCAGTATGCAGACCTATAATGCGGAGGTAGAGAGTGCGGTTCCAAATGTCTCCCGCCGCGTTCGGCTTCTGTGTGTCCGTGCCCTCTTTTATTGCAGTAAAGACAAATGAACTTTCTGTCGCCATTTTCTGGCGAAAGCTACGTGGAAGGTCAGTTTCAGTCTCCTTTGAACTTGTTTGTGTCGCTGGTATAAGATAAGAATTAAAAGAACGATAAAGCCGTATACTCGGTGTGTTCAAATGTTTGCGTGCTCACAGAGTCGGTGAATGTTGTCTCTCTGATATTTCTGTTCCTTTTTCCCTCTGCTTTGGTACAGGCTAACCAACCAAAAAACTTTTTATTAAGATCTATATCTTTATTTTGAAGATAAGTTTCTCTCTATCCTACCTGCCGGCTACATATGGTTGACGTTAGGACACAGTAACAATGGACAACCCTCCACCTGTGCCCTTGTGAAATATTTCTAGGTACCTAATCTTTGAGATTTAATTTGATTCAAGTCTGCATGGTGAAGTTCGAATCATAACTTTCTAGTTAACTGGCAGCTTGAACTTATAGCTGATAGCTTCAAAAATAGCGTGTTTTTCCGTACTCTATGTTAAACAGACCAACGTATTTATTTATTTATTTATTTATTTATTTATTTATTTATTTATTTATTTATTTATTTATTTATTTATTTATTTATTTATCAAAATATTATTCCCTCGGTGAGGCAATGACAAAGGAGGTTATGTTTTATGCATCCTAAATTCTCTACGCTAATTGTGATGGCGCTACCAATCACTCATGTTAATTAACCAATAATCCACAATATAAGTGCACATTTTGCAATAGCGGCGTCGCCGTAATTATTATCTTGCCCATATGTATTCTGTTAACTGAATTGTTTATTCAAAATGCCATAGCATTGCTTTGGGGCAGACTTCTGCAGGAAGCATGATAGGAAGATTCCAGATGCCGTATATTTATCTTTTTCCTTAAGTCACAAACACATCCACAATGTAGAAAGCTCATGGTAAGCGGCTAATGATAGCGAAAAGAAAAAGAAACGAAGTATTCTTGATAAGCGAGACAAGCAGAAGACGCGAGGTTGCGTAAACTGCTACGAGTGCCAAAGATTAGAAATGTCCAGATAGACAGAAACGAAGCAGATTCTCTCAACGCTTGCAGCAGTTGAGCAGAAGCGCCGAAGTCGGAAGGCGATCCGTTGTAGCGAGCTCGTCTTGGAGCATCTGCCGAGCGCAGGTAAGTATTCCAGCAGAAATTTATTCCAAGCAGGTATTTCGAATCGCCCACTTTAGTCACGCATTCGGAATCAAGGAAAACGCGAGGTCTCCGGAGGCTGCGCTCGGCCGATGCTGCTTCGTCGCTTGCCGCCGGCCATGAACTTCAACCTCTTACATGAGTGCGAACGTTCCATGAAAACGTAGGTGTGCAATTTTGCAATCATTGTGTCTGGTTTGTGCAGTCGACAAAACCAGAGGTTATGGTTTTGAAAAATCGCTGCGAAAGCTTCCCCAGCGTGCATGGGTGCGTGACTCGGTAAATATCGTTTTGTAAAGATGCCTTCGTTGCATCAAGAGGCTTGAGCGGGAGAAGCCCGCTTCTGAAATAACCCTCCTCGTGTCGGAAGCGCGCCAATTTGGCGAGTGTGTTAAGTTAGTTAGTTAGTTAGTTAGTTAGTTAGTTAGTTAGTTAGTTAGTTAGTTAGTTAGTTAGTTAGTTAGTTAGTTAGTTAGTTAGTTAGTTAGTTAGTTAGTTAGTTCAATGGCCAATCCTTCCTGCAAGGAAATCGATGTTGTGATATTTATCAAGAAAGTTGAAGAACGTTCCTTTTACAAACTCCGCTTTACTGAACCAAGGAGAAGGTTATAAAGTAAGTTCTTGTTTCTATGAAGCGTTATGTAAAGAAACTATACGACCTGCACTGACCAAAAATTGACGAGTGGCTCTTTAATAATATGTTATCCCATTTCACCAACGCCGGTTCTTCGAAGCAGCCCTGTGTATACCAATGGCCCTACACATTTGCTCGACCCCTCCATATTAACACTAGTGCAAGGTCAAGTTTAAAAGCACCACGCACGCCAAAATGATTACTCTAGCGTGTGAACCTTCATACAGCGTCTCTAGGCCACATATCTCATCATGTTGCGAGGCAACTATTACTATAACAGAACTGATTCATTATCCTTCGATATGATCTCGACTATTGATCCTTAAGTCCTCCGAGCACATTGATGTGATACACGTGGTTGACCCAAGCATCTGTACATGCCTGTGGCGACCCACATTGTTCTTTTGTGCAGGTGGTTATTGAATGGACTAGTGTAGATGTGTACAGCTATGTTGCAGGCTAATAGCTCAGTGTTCTTTGCTTCTCCCCTATGTGCGCGGGAAACGTCGTGGCCGAACAGCACCTGTTGTAAGATCAGAGCTGATTGATTTATGGGGTTTAACGTCCCAAAACCAGCTCTGATTAGTAGAAACGCCGTAGTGGAGGTCTCCGGAAATTTCGACCACCTGGGTTTCTTTAACGCGCACTGACATCGCACAGCACACTGGCCTCAACATTTCGCCTCCATCGAAATGCAGCCGCCGCGGCCGGGATTAAGATAAGAGCTGAGCAGCATATTGTGTAGCTATGGTTGATTTGAAATGTACGCCTATAGACTGTAGCCCAGGAGATCTCGGAGACGCTTTGAAATGCGCTACTTCACCCGCAGGAGCTCGGGGAAGTTCCGAAACCCACCCGGGTTGGTTGAACGACTACGGCATTTTGCAACAAATGTCGAGGTCACGGGACCAGATTTCGATGGAGCCCAAATGCAGAAAACACTCGTGCGTTCAGATTTATGTGCATCTTAAGGAGCACCAAGTAGTCTGAATCAGTCATCAGTCCCCCGCTATGGCATACCTTTCAATTTTAGTGTGGTGTTAAAATTTGATAACTCGTAATTTATTCTCATTTTGTTTTAATTGACGTGTCCTCTCATTATCTTGCACCGCCAGCAACGTACATTTCTTACCGTCAAACAAATGAGAATATAGTTTCTGAAGAACTCTTGATCAGTCTAAACATAACTGTTCTTAGGAAAGTACCATTTTGCGTTTTGGTATAACCATGCTACGATTTCTCAACAGCGCCAAGACGCGGGTGTTCAGAAGACAGAAGCTGTCTTCCATTCCGTCCCCTGGTGTTCTTTTGCTCTGTGAGGAAATCATATCAAGATATTCTTGTGAATGTACATAAAACCTTGACATTTCCCAAGTGTAGAGGAATGACTGTACGGTCTTGAGAAGCCTAAAGCTCTTTTTCACGAACCGAACGCGACCTGTTACCTTCTTTCCTTTATTCGTTTAGTGAAACACTTGGCATCAAGTCATAAGTACACGCAGTGTTTTGTGCAAGGCAGCGCAGAGAATTATCACGTGCGCCCCGAATCGCTTAAATCGGCATAATTTTGACAGCTCGGAGTTCTTTAACGCGTGGATTACGAGCAAAGCCCTCATCTTTGGCGGCGCACCCGACACCCACAAGAGGCTACTGGAACCTTCCATGTCTCGTGGCGTGTAATTTAAGACATGCGTAGACCGACAGAGCGGACAAAAAAAGTCAATCCAAGTTTTGGAACTTTTGGCGGTGCTCAGTTATAAATTTCCTTGCCGCAATTCGCCTACATGAAAATTTGTCTGCAGAGCCACAGAACGTTTGTTCATGATTCACCTACCAAGCTCAGTCGACATCTTTGCTGGATTTGTTCGATTTCGTAATGAAACGGGGTACCGCGAAAGAGACCATGTCACAGAATATCGGTTGGTGGCGGTGACCGTGAGAGAAAAATTTGCGGCTGCATTGTCCGCTAGTGAAAAATCCCGGTGACAGTAAAGAATAAAAAGAACCATGCTGCCAGCTACCGTGGCGGGGCGCCAACCTTGACCACAGATACCGCCAGCGGCAACCGGCAGCAGGTTGGCACCCACCGCCTTCCTGAGAGAGAGCGAGATAAATAAGAACGAGAGGCAGGCACGTTAACCATAAATTTACTTCCCTGAGGCATGCCGGCGGAGTGTCGTAGACACAAAGCAGTGAGCCACGTGGCATTCACTAGACTAGTGGGTGTCTACAGAGCACGGCAAACAGAGCATTGCAATGCTATCACGTTCCACTCCTAAAGGCGAAGCTTAGTATTCTTCCACGCCCCACCATAGTAGCTATGGCACTCGGCTGCTGATCCGAAGGCAACGAGATCGAATCCAGGCAGCTGCATTTCGATGGAGGCGAAATGTTGAATCCCGTGTACTATGCAATGTCAGTGCAAATTAAAAAGAACCCCAGGTGGTCGAAATTCCCTGAGCTCTCCACTACGGCGTCTCTCGTTATCATATCGTGATTTTGTTACGTAAAACCTCCGAAATCAATCAGTTAGCCATCTTCCAGTTTGGACTTTTTCGGTGCGTGATCACTGATCTACTTTCTATTTTATATTTAATGCGAAGGCATTACATGCCCATGTCCGATGATGCAGAAATTGCGTCGCCCGTCCGCGCATTATTCGTTGGCACGTCGGCGCTGACGTTCGGTTGCGTGAACATTCTCGCGAACAAGCGATGACGTCACGTTGGTTTTGGCTCCCGATTAAAAGACTTAGTTTGAACATTACGGGTAAATGACCAAATGAGAACGTTATATGCTCACGTGACTACGTAAGAACTTAAGATGCAAGGTCGCATGGCCAAGTGGCGACCTCGTGCAACAACGTCACGTGACATGACCACCGGTCGATAAAGTAGGGGCGTCAATATAGTTTTCCCGCCAGGACACTCCGCGCTTTCTAATTCATTCGGTTGGCTCTTTTTATCAACAACCCGCAATATGCTCCATGTGATTTCGTTCATTTATTCGTCAATGAAGCATTATCACAAATATAAGTGTTCTTTATGCGCCCAATACCTGGCAATGGGATGAATAGGCGACAACGACGACAGTGACGTACGTGATTACGTCAGTTATTGCGCAAATGCAGTCAACAGTAAAAGAACATTTACGAGCCAGCGATAACCACAACGGTACTGCTGGCTTGCAAATGTTTTTTATAACCTCGTCATAACTATAACGGTCGTTGAACAACGACGCATCGGGCACAACGACACGAGAAAGAAATATCTTGCTCCATCTCCGGCAATATTTTGCTCGTAATAACGTTTAAACCGCGTTACACAACAGCGTTTCGTGAGTGTATGCAGCATTACACAACGAGCCTTAGGTCGATGCTTGCTTTTTCTAAGAGAGTTCTTCGCTCTTGGCGTTGTTGAAGCTCTTCCTTTAATTCTTGTACGATGATCCGCTTACCGTTAGCAGAAGCCGTGCATGAGCTGGACGTGCTATACGTATGTGCTTCTGAGCCATGCCCACAACCGAACGTTCAACCCACGTAATGAGAAACAGCTTCGTTCACCTTCGATTGCTGCGATAGCTGCGATACGGTGTATTTGTCAAGACTTGCATGTTCCTTTGTCCTTGTTGTAAAGTGGAGCTGAAGAAAGTGCATTTGCCGGCGATGTCTGCACTTGTCGCCCAGGCCTGGAAACTATATTGTGAGGATGCGGTTGTCACGGTGTACTTATTAGGCCTCTATGATGCAGCGAACCGGCCGCGCCCAAAGCACCGAACAGACTACAGGTGATTACCCACACCCGATGAACAAGAAGCCCTTATGATGATGATTATGTACAGATGACGAAGAGGAGCCTTTTAGGTGCCCACAATATGTCATTATTTATAAGGTATTACAAAAAAAATCGAAACATTGCTGTTGATAGTTCAAAGCGATGTGAACTTAAAAATACCGCGAAAGACTGACGAGTGCGCTCGAGCCCGTTGCGTAAGGCAGCAACAATGTGCGGCGCGCGTAATGTTCAACGCTACACGAGGCGGTATCTGTTGAGGAAACAGCGCATAAGCAGCATAAGCAGCATAAGCAGCAACAGCGGCGCATAAGCAGCAGAGCCCTGGCCCGTATCAAGCAATGTTCAACATTGACGCGATTGGGAACACCAGCAACGGAGTTACAAGCGTAGCATCTCAATGGTAAAGACAAAGGAGCCGACGAAAAAATCGCCGGTACTTTTCAAAGCCCCGAATTGAATAGCTTTATTAGATAGCGATTTCTAACGTTTTACGTGAGTTTCCTTGCTTTTTCGGTGCTCTTTGTACAGGACTGAGCTCTCTACCATAAAAAGTACGCAGCTTGCTCTAGGTCGCGCAAGGCGATGCAGGCCGATAGTTTACTGAAACAGGTCTCTTGATAGTCGTGTGGCATTTCGGCGGGAACATGTCACGTGAAGTTGCGTTACGTGATTGTGGGGGGATCCTGTCACGCGAATTTGAGTGATTTGGGCAGAAACATGTTACACGGCATCTTGTTACGCCATTTTGGCGAGACTGTGTCATGCGATCACCCAAAATCACGTAATGCAATGTCAAGTGACGTATGTTCCCGCCAAAATCACGTAACGCAGCGTCACGTAACGTGTTCCCAGCAAAATCACGCAACGGAATTTCACGTGACATGTTCCCGCAAAATCACGCAACGCAACGTCACGTAACGTGCTCCCAGCCAAATGACGCTACGCAGTTTCACGTGACATGTTCCCCAAAAATCACGTAACGAAATGACACGTGACATGTTCCCGCCAGAATCACGTAACGCAATGTCACGTGGTATTGCATGATACCTGACAAATTACAGCTAGCTTAAGTAGCTTTGCTGTTAAAACTGGCATGACAGGGCCTTTACGGTTAGCTTAAGCAGCTTCGCTGCTAAAATAGCATATGCCATCACTCTTATCGTCACCGTATTGCGGTCCGTGCCGCGAAGAACAGCGCATGCACCCCGATGTCGTATGCCACGGCCGATCAATAGCGCGTGTCTCAAGTTAAAGCTAAAGGGGCAACAAAAAGAAGTACAATGCCGTCAAAGTTATGTTCAAGATCTCTACTTGCTATGTACCTCACGTACAGATGAACGGCTTCGTGAACCATGCGAAATGGTGTCATTAATTTGTTTCAGCTTAGCGCTGAGAAACGTCGAACGTCAAAACGTGTTCCTGGATTATTAGTGCACTTTGCACCGACAAGATGGCAGTATACAACTGATTCACTCATCGTACCAAGTTCAACGAATCCGGCCACTAGGGAGGCGAAGAAAATTAGCTAACGTTCCACGTCGCAGCGGCATGTGCTCTATCGCTCGTCGTCTAATCGCGGCACACGAAGCTTTGCTAAACCCGATGTTATATATAAACGCATCTGATTCATGAAGAGCATGAGCGCTCGGAAAGCTTCGGTCACTGGAAACGCTTTCCTTGTGCTAAGCGATGTCATCTGTCACAGCTAAAGTTCGTCGCGTCCATCTAATTTCACCTCGACAGTTTGCTAGGTTGTGCGTTCTTGCGTAATACGAGCTGCCAACTTTGGAAAGTTTGAGTACAACATTCCTGTACCGCAGCAGTCAAGTACAAGAAAGATAAATAAATAAATAAATAAATAAATAAATAAATAAATAAATAAATAAATAAATAAATAAATAAATAAAAGTATATTGTGAGCAGACGAAAGGTGGTCGTCCGCTGGTGGGTGGTCTCTTCATTCCAGGAAACCATGCGCCTTAGCAGCCAGCGAAGGCTCTGATCGGCAAGGTCTCGGTTGGCCAGCAGGCGTTCCCACTGCTCAAAAGAAGGGGATTGGGGTAAGGGTGGTAAAGAAGAGGTATTTGTCCGGAATTCCCACATCATGTGGTACAAGGTACAGGGCTCTTGCACGTGCGGTGGTGGCTGGCCCGGGTACATCGCGTTGAAGTACTAAAAAAAATGCCATACAACGTGCGCCGGACGTGGTTTAGTGCAGCTAACTTCTGGCGTGACTCTTTTTTTAGACCCGTTTATCGCCCTCTCATCGATAGTGCAAGGAGCTATGAAATGGGCTGTCACGAACGAAATCGAGGGTGAAACAATGGCCGCGACAACACGGTCTGATGTGCACGCGAGTCCAAAAAAAAAAAAAAAAAGCTGGGAATACATAAGGATACCTGAGAGAAAGAAATCTCGATCCTCCTCAAATGCAGAAGAGGAAAAAGAAAAACACGGAACTATGAAGCTGAGCGAGTGTCGGAAGAAATAGGCAGAAAGGAAAAGGAGGAAGGCGAGGCAGGGGAGCGAATCAGGCTGTAGTGAGTTGATAGGCCTAAGAGTTTTGCCAGGTTCCCTAATGAAAAGACGATACCCGATTAGTGGGTCCCCCCAGACGATCCTTATCCGTCCCTCTCGCTTTCTCTCGGGGGCCTTAGTCGCTACTGGGGCCGGTTCAGCTGTCGCGCGGCCGACTGAGCTCGTGCCACGCCCAGCAAGTATTTCCTCCGCCGCATCCTCCTTCTCCTCTTCCGGTTTCTTCCCGACGTCGGAGTGGTGGTCCTCCTGCGAGTCCGTGTACACGAGAGACGACCGCGGAAACGGTAATTGAATTTTCCCCCTCGTAAAGGAGTCTCTCCGCGTGCTGCTTGCAGAGCGAGGCGCACACACCACCGTCGGGAAGGCAGTGGTGGGAACAAAGGGTGGAAAAGGAACAAAAAAAAAAAAAAAGCGGCAGCAGCTAGAGCTGGGATAAGTAAGCAGAAAAAGAGTGAGCGGACGAAAGGAACGAACCAGTGACGTGCTGAAAAGCAAGGGCAGAAGCATTCTTTGTCTTGTTGCTCGGTCTCAACTGCAGCTCCGGTCTTGACGAATGGTGCAGGAAGGGACAGACAGCGGCAGCAGAGGAGAGAGAGGTGAAGGAAAGAAAGAAGGGAAGTAGTGGGAGGGGAGAACGTGCGGAGATCGACAACTCCCGGGGGGACGACGACACGAGAAAACGAAATCAGGGAGCTTCGCGCAAGAATCTGATTTTGAAGAGCGAATGAAAGGAAAGGAGAGGAAAAGAAATAAAATAAGTACGAGAAGTTTGGTGAGAGCGAGCGGCCTTGGCTTTAGCTATAGGCCGACGCAGCAGGGGGACCTGCAGCAGGACAGCTACAGAAGAGACCGACAGGATCTCCAGGAGTGCACCGATTTCTGTCGCCGTTCGAAGAGCGAACAGGGCCCACCCGGGTTGTCGAGCTTCTCGTCGGCGAACCTCTAAGTGCGCGCCACTCAGCGAAATTGTAGCGAATCACGCGGTCCACCACCCGCTGCTTCCGGTCATCGTGGTAGTAGACACTGCGCTGTGCACAAACAGTGAAGTCTCGTTGCGTCATCACTATTGCGATTTTCGTTTAGTTCTGATTATTACGTTATAGAAACGTAAGCAACATTGTCGACTACATCGCCACAACAATTCCGAATTGCGTAAGAGACGCTTTCTTTTTTTTTTTTTTCCCCCGCCACCCGAGCAACGAAGGAGACCGAACACACACATCCAACCGAATTCGCTGACTCGACGCTGCAACTTCGGCTAATTTTCTCGAAACAAGCTTAATCGTGCGGGTCCTAAATTGTTCGTAATGAGATTTCCGAGGGAAAAAAACTGAAGAAACGCGCTGACCTTTGTCTTACCCGGTCTCTCAAGCCGCCCCACGTGGCTTGAAAAGTCGTGAGGTACATCACTCTGAAGTCGGTGAAAACTCGATATACGTGGCTAGGTCGTTCCTTACTGGCGCTCGTGCCCGCCGTCACCATATCGCCTTGTCATACCACATGTTTACCCACGCCGTGCGGCGTAGAGAAATATCAATTGTGCAGATACAGCCAACGCTTTAAAATATACGGGAACCGAAGCTTCCGTGGAGCAGTTAATGAAATCCCATGCAGCGGTTCGTATTCTTATTCATGCCCCGCCACGGTGGTCTAGTGGCTAAGGTACTCGGCTACTGATCCGAGGGTCGCGGGATCGAATCCCGGCCGTGGCGGCTGCATTTCGATGGAGGCGAAATGTTGAGGCCCGTGTGCTGTGCGATGTCAGTGCACGTTAAAGAACCCCAGGTGGTCGAAATTTCCGGAGCCCTCCACTACGGCGTCTCTCATAATCAGAACTGCTTTTGGAACGTAAAACCCCACAAAACAACAACATTCTTATTCATATATACGACGCGCCTATTCATATATACGACGCGACCAAAGTGGCACACAAAACGAGGCAGTGGTGACCTGTAGTTAATGGACTCTGTACTCTGACCTTTGCAGAACTGTATTCACACTAGGCGCCCGCTCAAGCATGATATCCCCCCAAAAACCTGCGGCCCCGAAGATTCCTCTCTATGTTGCGTCGTAGAAGTGAAGTTCTTTGAAGGAACTTTCCTTACCCGTGGCTGAAGGTAGGGTGGGCCATGAGGACGTAAAAGCAGAGAACTTGACAGGGCAAACGCATTTGTGTTGTCAGGTTTTTTACTTGCTTTCATGCCGAATACCTACCAGTTGGCTCACCTTGCTGTCGTTCCTAAACGTGGTCGACGAAAAAGCAAGTTATTACAAATTTAAGCGCGTCGCCGACATTCCATGTCACAGCTATTTTCAAGATCAATCTTGACCATTCTTTATGGAAAATGTCGATTCGTTTGTGATATACTTTGGTCAAGGCACTTGGCCCAAACGTTGACTCGCGGCTAGCGAGTCTAAGTTTATCTCTTTTTTTGATCTTCTCCGGTGGTTTAATAAAGAATATCAATGCTCAGGACAACGCAGACCAAGCATATCTTGATCGAGAAACTACAGCGTAACCAGTACTTTTCGGGTAGCTTCGATGGAGCTTGGTATTCAAACATTCAAAAGCATCAGTCATTCATAAACATTTCCCGCTAATACTGTTTATTTCACCGCACATTATAACAATAGCTATCATTGTTGTTTAAGAGCGAAAGCCGGGTAAACGCTAAAAGGACTGAAAGGCTTTCGGCTAAGGTTACAGTCCACGATATATGCATACCTCGAGTTGCCAAAGGCATTATTAGTGCACACATACTGCACTCAATAGCAACACATCCAAGGGCATTTTCGATTCCTTTTGGCCCGGCCCATATACACGCACTAAATGTACCGAAGCAAAAACGTGCATCCGTCCTGAGGGATATTCAAACGTGCAAACACGCTCCCGCTATCTGTCAGAGCTTAATGACTAAAAATACGCGCTACGCGTATGTTCTTAACACAGCTTGACAGTAATTAATGCTAAATGAAGCCCCCCCCCCCCCCCCCTGGTCGTTGTGAACGGTGCGCGCGTGGCTAACGGATGCGAAAAAAAGAAAAGAAAACCGACAGGTGACCGCCGACATGACGTCAACGTGCAGGCATTAAGGGATACAAAGCGCGCGCCGGCCGCCTCCGGAAAGCTGCATTAGACGCTGTTGTTTACCGACTGCAACACGGACAACGCATTACTATTGCGTAATCCTTTCCAAGTCGCACGCGTTTACGTGCCGGTTGGGAAAATGAATGACGCTTCGCAGAAAGCCGTGCGCGTATTCAAAGCCCACGACGTGACAGCGAGCAACAGCCGCGTGGATTCTGCGCGGAAACTGGTAACCACGGGCGACTAAATGTCGCCTCTGTCGACTACGAGGGCGTTTACGAATCATCGCTTAGAGGGGAAATAAAAAAAAAAGAACAAAGCTGACCACATCATACGCATGCATCGCGTGCAGGCCACGAGAGCGCGCACGATGCAGTCCACAAAAACACGCAAAGCTGCTGATCCGGGCGCGTCGGAGAGACGCGTAGCATTACCGGCCCACAACGGCGATATGTTCTGGCGCTGTCGCCGCTTTTTATCTTTTTATCATCGCTAACAGGCGTCGACGACATCCAACACGAACGTTCTTCCTATGCGAGCACGCACGCGCGTGCTGACGTCTATCTTACTCCGCGCAAGCGCGTATGCATCACAATTTGCTGCGGTGCATCTTTCTCGCGTTGCACTCGCTCTCTGTCCCTCCCTCACCTCCCTTGTTCCTTGATTTGCCTTACCGTATACACGGGAAACAAATCACCCCCTCTCTCTCTCCCCTCTCTTCTGTTCCCCGCCTATACTCCCTTTCATCAGACCCTATGCCGTGGTCGCCCATGGGCTGCGGAAAATAACGCTGTACTTTTCTCACCGAAACCGTAACCATTCCGCACCACTGTTACCGTGAAACATCGCGCGAGCGTGCTGCTTGCTGGTGCTATACGTGGGGAAGCGAGTTATTTGCGACGCTCTCCGAGGGCGCGCCTGTTCGCGAGCAATCATTGTTAATGCAGTGACCCACGCCGCGAGTCGCGCGCATTTCATTTGCAATTTTCGCGTGTTTTAAATGTGAACTGCATTGCGGTACGCGTCTCTACCACTCTGTGAGCTGTGTCACGCGTGCCTGCCTGAGACTGGGTTCCAAGTTGCAAGTATTAAACAAGCGTATATAGAAAACACGCGAGTGTTTGCCGTCGGCGTTAAGGAATAACGCATTAGTCATATAGTGCGTCATGTGTCTTGCAACTATGGCTTAGATTATTTATAACGTTATAACCTCCCCAGGCGAGCGGACTCTTTCTGAAATCGCTCTCTTCAGTGGCTTGGTAATCCTGAATACTTCCGGCATTCTTTTAACTCGTCTTCCCAAGGTACAAATCTTGCAAACCTACAGTGCAATACATACACAAACTCACGTACCCGTTTTCTTATGGGTTTAGACAAACCTCTCGTTAAAACTCTTAACGCAGTCAAGTTTCAAACCGCCACCTCCACGATCATAAATCCCCGATCCTGAGTGCCTTGTTTTCGTCCAACAGCCGACGACTAGTGGCTGCTCGCTGCGTCTTCATAGATTCTCACGTCATCGCCTTTTTTTTCTTTTTTTTACTGCGTTCTCTCTGCAATATCATACAACGTCTCGCATACCCTACATATCCACCAACTAAGGCGCAGCAGCTGCGCGTCGTCTCCCAGGCCACCGCCAATGTGCCTCCGTTGCAAGCCTCTAAGAGCACGTGCACGCCCCGCAGAACACGCTAACAAAGCACCGCACCAGCTGTCGTCGCTTCACAGTCGTGGCGGCACCTCTGCCGTGTAGCACGCACCTCGTGCGCTTTTAGCACGTTTATTTTCTTCGCTCTCCCAAATCCGCCGTTCTCGGGCGTCGCCTTCGCATTGTGGGGCGTGTAGATGAGCGCCTTCCCCGCCTGCTCGGTCTTCCAGTTACCCTCTTTAAAACCCTATCCGACGTTATAATTGCGAGCAGCTTATTTTGATGTTGTTGCCTTGATACCTCTCGCTGTCTCCGTATTAGAGTCTCGCAGCGTTCTTTCGGGCTAAGCTGCTTCCTGCATTGTCAGCAGTTGAGGGATACCACGCAAGCACGGTGTCGCTTGGTGAGCTTATATAGCTTATGTGCGCAGCAAGTCTTCTCACGCCACCTTTGGGGTGCTAATTTTTCATCGTCCCGCACAAAAGAGAGTGCACAGGCCCAGCGCCAGGTATGTTATGCTCCGTAGTGCGAGGCTTTCTTCATTATGCCATAACAATGGCCGGTGACACTTATTCACGAAATAAGGAAAGGAAAAGGTCTTGAGAGTTTCTTATAAAAGGCATGTCTATGTCTGTATGGCTCCTCGAAACTTTTGTCACTGAGAGAAGTTACAAGCACAGCGTGGCAGGTAACCAGGCCCACGACCAGTTTGTTACAGCGTACCGGATGCACATCAAATTTGCTAGCTTATGCAGAGACCTGTAGACCTGAAGTGTGCTACCGACGGATTCAGCTGCTTTCTGTGTTATCTATCCAAACCGGACACCAAGAGTCTTGGCTTGGAAGACTGCCTTGCGCTCATCCAGTGTCAAGCTTTTCGGAGAGGGTACCGCAGGATACCTTACCCAGAGCGAAATGCACTGGTCAGATTCAGCGGACTCTTCGGTCCCACCGGAGTGTCAGCTGGTCGATACGGAGAACGTATTCCATCATGAATGCGGTTATTGAAAAATAACCCTCCTTTGTACGTTCACTACTGTATACTGACTTTGTGCAAACCTTAAAGAGGAAAGGAACTTCAGCGAACTGCATGGAGGCTTCACGCCATTGTCGTTGACTTTTATTCTGAGTTAAATACTCTCCTGTCATATTTCTAACTATGGGCAGTAAAACACGTAACATCTTATGTACCGCAATCTGTATGTGAATCACGACAGCGTCTCAGCGTATTCTGATGAGCTCAACAGTTATCGAACAAGGTACGTTGCACTTTGACCAGTCGCGGAGACCAAGCGGAGATCCAGACAATACAGGCAGGTAGATAGGCAGGAGACAAACAGGCAATGTGCCTGTTGTAATACATTTAGTACTGCCTATGTTACCAAATCAATAAGTTATGCTTATAACGTTGTTGGAACCACATCTTCGACAATGGATGCCCTGTCGAAGATAAATCTCCTGGCTGACACGTTGATTCTAGTGACACGATTACCGCTTCCGCCACAGCTCCTCAAGTTAGGGCCGGGCGTGGAGTTTCAGTGGCTCCCACGTCACCGTGGCATAATGAGCTGAGAAATATTCCAATGCATCTGACGAATCTGTTCACGGAGAGGCCATGCAAATATCCAGACCGCTCTCAAGGATGGACACAGACAGTAAAATGTGCTTGAAGTTCGTACGCAATATCTCTACGGAACGCGCCGTTTCCAACGCGCACGTTCCTCTTTGCGTGAGTTGGCAGGTCGCGATTAAATCGTTTGTTTGTCTTTTAACGAGAGGCCTGTCTGTCTTGCTTTGGCACGGACGGGACGCAACAAGTCCAATACCCACAGCTTTAATCAAAGCGTGCTGCGAAAAAATAGGCATGGAAACACGGACGTGCGCATGGAAACGGAAAGACAACAAACCGACAGCTTACCAATGAAGTTTCGCAACAGAACGACCAAGAAAAAAAAAAAACCTACGCACGTTAGAGGGGGAAGTATAGCGCTAACCCATCCATCATGTACACGTGTTGTATCTCACGAAGGTTAACTAGTTAGGCATCGCAATTCCTCTTTATGCAAACCAGGAGAAGACTGATTTAAACACCTACTGCCACTATCAATCACACGTCTGGTTCTTATATAGCAACGCGCACTGAAGAGAACTTTTACCAGTGCAGATTTTCGAAGACATTTGCAACTTCAGGAGTCTAACGAAAAGTTAGGCGGTCAGATGGCGTGTCGCGGCACAACTAAAGTTTAGGCTCAATGAATCTCGGATCGATGCAACGTTTCGCGTCTGTCCTATACCAGACAGCAACCAGGGACAGAAGCATAATCTTATAAATTTCACTTAAATGGCATTCTGTGAACTTGTTAGTGCGCCTTATAGAGTGCCCGACAAGCATTTTCTTGCATAATTTATGCAAACATACTCAAATTTCAGTCGTTATGAATCGTGAATTTCAAAAAAAAGAAATAGAGTGCGCGCTTTCATCGACTTCAACGCGTCAACCGTGATTCCCTCAACGGGCTAAGAGCACGTCGCAGTTTCAAGGGCGAGTTTTGCTGCAAATGCGAAGCAACATTCGTCGATTGTCTGTTCGATAAATAACGACTCTGGTCGCTTACACATGATGTACCTCTAACGTAAACTGCCGGGCCAGTTTGTTAATGGTTAGCGAAAGATATGTACAACCAGTGGAAGAGACGCTGCACACTGAGGAGGACACACACTGAGGACCACTGTGTGTGCCCTTCCACGTGTAGCAGCTATTTCACTGGCGGCATATATTTTTCATTAATGATGTAAATCCTAAGGAGCACTGTTTGCCGTACATATCGCTGAGCCTAGAAAATCAAGTTTGCATTTTAAGTAGCTGGTGTAAGATCGCGATACGCTGAAGTACAAGCTTTATCTTGACGATTGTACTGGGACGACGCATCGTGGCATGTTTAACTTACAATATGAAGGAATCAGTCACGTAAACTTTCTTTTTGTGTGTGTGTGTGTGTGCATCGGGAAGAGGAGGCACAAAGGCAACACGGGCAATGGCGCACCGACCATAATGTGCGCTTTTCTGTGCGGGGAGAATTATTCGAAGCGATAAAAAAGTGATTATTGGTGGGTAATCATCATATGTCTCAGTAGAGGGTGTCCTTGAACGGCCTCGTTGTCGACCTAGGGCACGGTACAAAACGCGGTGCAGAACGTGCCACGTGACACAAAACAGGCCAGAAGCGATCCAAAGCGTACCGGCTATCTACAAGCGATGATGAATTAACAAAGGTAAATAATTATTCACAGTGGTTGTAGACGGGTTAAATATCTTATGGGACTTGAACCGAAGACATTGGTGTATGAAGTTGGATACATAAGATGAGTTAAGGTGAATAAACGTGGATCATTGCAGATTAGCATGAGCTAAGGATTAGGATGGACTGTGGATTAAAGGGGATTAAGTTCCATTACGTGTATTGGCGTATCGGCCATGGTATGCGAGAGATGTCACGAGGCTTTCGCCTTCGCGTGTCTTGGGCGTAGCCAAGAACATAGGGGGATTTTTTAGTCCATTAGAAAAATTTGTCACCTCTAAAAATAAAGGCATTGTAAAGGTCATTAAGGTAAAAGAGGTGTTAGTGTTCCTCGTTTGCCGAAAAAACCATTTATGCATTTCTCCTCAAACGATGGGCACGTTACTCAAATGCCTTTCCAGCTAAGAAACGGTTTGCATCGATTATCGCACGAGTCCCATCATTTTTTAAATAGAATGTAAGGACCATGTGTCGATACATGCGAACGTGCCATAATGTTACCTCCATAAAATGTTTATCGTCGTGACATGTGCTTTATTCTCCGAGTATGGCGTTGGTAATTAAAGGTTTATTATCATTCTAGAGTCCCATTCTGTCGCTTTGAGTGACATGCTGAGTCAGAAGCCGTAGTATGGCAAATGAACATACCTTCCCCTCTACTACTGGTTCCTGCGACGCCATCATCACTCGTCTATTTGCTTGTTCATTGCGCGGGGTGCCAACGTGACTCACGAACTCAAGATAATCGAATATCTCGCTTTTTTTTTTTTTTTGTCATAACCTGATTAAATCTTCGTGTTTTTCCTTACCCAACAACTACAACGTCAGATTTATAACGCCTACATCTATTACGTGTCATAAGGTTATTATATATATCCTGTCGTCACTGCGAAAATAATTGCTTGCCTATTTTTCGGCGCTATAAAATACTGAAAATATGTGCTTAGTCACAACCTATGTATATGGCTTGCTAAATTCCTTTTATGCCTAATTAGCAATTCATTTCTTTTGCATTGTATTCAGTTTTCATCTATGCAACGTCTATATATTTGAATCCCCCCTCCTGCGATGGTCCTTCGATTCTGCGTGTATATATATATATATTATATATATATATATATATATATATATATATATATATATATATATTATATATATATATATATATAATATATATATATATATATAACCGAAGCAGTGAAGCAGTATTAACGTGGCGGCCATGAAATGTGTCGTAAAGCACATAAAGCGGCCCAGTGGAATTGCCAAAAAGAGTGTTTATCAAAACACTCTTTTTGAGAAACATGTTGAGGGGATAACTCTTATAGAGCTCTGTGAGACTGACGGGATGTGTGCGATGCGATTTTTTTTTTAGCTAACTTGTGCTGGCATTGAGAGAAATCTGAAACGGCGTCCTCAGAAAAGGCGACGTTGCAAACGATGTCTGACCCATCGATGTCTGCCTAACTCGCGCCGCCGTCCCGTGGCATCAACTTCACTTATGTGATTAAACATCTCGCTTGAAGAAAACAGCTGTCCACTCCCTAGAATGATTAGCTAATCAACGTTAAACTTGCTGCCGAAACACCCCTCTCTTTTTTTATTCGCTTGGCTGCCCAACAGAGCTGTCTGTATTCATTTTTATTCTATGTAAGTTCTAGTTTAAAAAAAAATAAGCTAGCAGTGAGTGTGTCGATGGACTTCTTTGTTCCGTCCTTTCCACGTTTTCGAACTTTTGCTTCGACGTTAAGTACAAAGTTAGTGTTGTCCTGTTGCCTTTCAGGCTTGCTAAGCAAGCACTGTCTCGTAAACTGAAGAGCCATTAGCTCTCACTGACTTCCTTTCTTTAAATGTCATTTTGTCTGTTCTGGTTAAGTATGCTAACACGCGGACAGGAAACTTATAGTGATACCGTGTTTATCTTCGCGTAGTTCAAACAGGGGCGAGGTAGGAGATCGTTGCTAGCGGACACGGGCGGTTTTGTTCGCTTTTCCCTGCATGTCATTGGCCGTGGGTCACGCTTACCTCTAAGTAGCGGTGGCGGACGCGTTTTTGCATGACCATGTTTTCTCTGCACGTCACGTGTTTAGGCTCACGAAACAAAATTCTTCGTCGTCATGCAACAGTCTTATTCATTCAAAGACGAAAAACATTTCGTTTTGTAGTATATTGTCTACAAGAAGACCACGAGCATGCTCGTAAATTTCTGAGATGTTCACCGCTTGCCCACTGGTAGCTCTCGCCCTCCGGTTCTCGTATATCTTATGCCCCCCCCCCCCCCCCCTGTCATAAAAACAGTACCCGTTTAAACAAAGGAGAGTGACCAATCTAGGAAACTCATTCGCATAAAATCCGCAGTGAGCGCAACGAGAGCCGCGCCCCCGCTTCATGACGTTGCAACGAGCGCACGCGTTGTGTTCCGAACGAAATCACCGATCGCACTCCAAAACGCAAATACACGTCGTCCTCGCACCCCTCCCCCTCCTTGTAAGTTTGCCACCAAATGATGGATTGTAATGCGCTCTATTTTCAGTGAACAAACAGCTAATAAGATTGAATGGGTCGGCGTACTTCTGGGACATAGCGTTGAACTCGCAAATGCGAACCTGCTGTAAAAGATACTTTCACAATCGTGTTCCGTCGGCGAGCTCCCTCCCGTGCACAAAATCCACATTGCCCCCTTCGCGGTTGTTCTATGGCTTAAATATACCCTACCCCTGTGTATAACCACCTCGCAAAAAAAGTTCGAAGCTAACTTCTTCAGTTGAGCAAAAGCTTTCGGATGCTGTCGGGTTTGTCCACACACACACACACACACACACACACACACACACGCGCGCGCGCGCGCGCGCACGCACGCACGCACACACACACACACACACACACACACACACACACACACACACACACACACAGTGACAAAAGTTTCGAGGACCCATACAGACATGCCTTTTATAAGAAACTCTCAAGACCTTTTCCTTTCCTTATTTCGTGAATAAGTGTCACCGGCCAATGATGTATTCCGACTTATGAAATCAAACATTGGTCCTGCAAAAGAGAAGATCGGCTCAGTGATGCTCCGTAAGACTACGTATGGCTTAACAGTGTTCACTAATGATGAACAAACACTAATGAACTTTAAAAGAGCAATCGAAAATAACACCCTGACAAGCACGTCCATTTCTGTTCGGATCCCACAAAAACGAAGGCCACGAATTAAACTTACAGGCGTCGATCCGGACGTTGCGGTAATGACACTTGTTCAGTGTCTTAATCAACGCAATGATGGTCTTGATCTGAACCCACAAACGTGCCGTCCAATTACCTCATACCGCGAACGATCAGGGAATTATACACATGTACTGGAGGTCGACCCCTCTGCCTATCGACAACTCTTAGCCCGTGGGCGGGTAATGCTTGGATGGACCATGGTGCACGTCAGTGAAGATCTGCACATCCCACTCTGCACGTAATGCGCCTCCTACGGACACACAAAGAGGACCTGCCCAGTATCCGGACAGCAAGACAAACTTGTCTGTACCAAATGCGCTGCAAATCATCCTGCGGAGCGGTGTGCGGTGCGGGCGGGGGATCCGGCGGCGCAGTGCAGTGAGTGCGTCAGGCAATCTAGACCAAACAACCATCCTGTGGGTGATCATACGTGCCCCGTACTGCAGGAAAGGGTTGCCCGCCTCAGGGCGAGAACTGAATATGGATAGCATAGAAGTGCCAGCATGGTTGGCACTCACTTATGCATCGCCAGCGTGGTGGCCTTCCCACCCTACACGCTTCCTAAGAGACCGCGTATTATCACTGCAACGATCAGTCTTAATATCTATCACAGGCTCGTTTCATACAACCAGAACGTCAGCATTACAAATAATCGCTAACGCTCCGCCCTTAGATTTAGAACTCACCCGCCTAGCAGCAGAATTTTCTCTCTTTACACAAAAAATAGTCACGCCTTATGGCACACGTACACTAAATCCCGACCACATCCAGCGCGACATTGCACCCTGTCTTTATCACCCCAGCCTAAAACACAATTTTACTTTACTAAACTTGACCCCTCCCAGCACGACGACGCCTTCCGCCTACCCGTCCTGCACGCATATACGGACGGTTCCTTTACCTCCATTTCCGCCGGCTCAGCATACATAATACTGGATAACCAAACTCGAATTTTGAAGGCCGAAAAATATAAAATAAGACATGCATCTGGCGCCTACACAACCGAACTTATGGCTGTCACCGAATGCCTACAGTACATCAGCACGCTACACACTCAAACCCCTTTTCACCTGTACACAGATTGCCTTTCTTTACTACGTAAACTTGCAAGCCTTAACGATAATGACGAGAGGGTGATAGCCATCAAAAACATTCTTTCTCAGTTTCAAACACAAGGCATCTTTTTCCGGTTATTTCACGTCCCTGGTCATAAAGGCATACTAGGAAACGAATTGGCAGACAGACTAGCAACTTCAGCAATGCGTTTTGGGTCTGAGAGGATGGCTACATACTCAATCCGCACCGTTCAGTCCGAATTATACAAAATTATGGTTTCTCATTGGCACGCATATTGGCAAACAGAAGGGCCGAACACGTCGTTATTTCACTGGATAAATAGCGTCTACAAAATTCCAAAATGGTTTCCACCTCATCGGAAGTTAACTCATCTAATGACTGGTCACGGCCATTTCCAATATTACCTCAAGCGATTTAATATAACCATGTCTCACCGGTGTGCATGCATAAAAATATGCGTAGCCGATCTGCATTACTTCAACGATTGCCCACGAACGCAACACGTCACTCAACACTTACGAAGCCGCACAGATCCAACAATATCACACGCACACTTCCCAAGGTATCTACTAGAAAAAAAAAAAAAACGCGTGCATACTTAATTCAGCTAGTTAATATAATGCGTGAATCGGCGGTTGTCATACCAACCCCCACTCACTATGCAGAAATTTCTGAGACATAACCGGATACCTCATCGAAACTTCCCAACCACACGTCTACCGCTCGCATACATTTTCTTTACAACAACCCATCAGACACTGCATGCTCAACGTTATAGTTCCAATTACGCCAAAAAAAAGGCGAGGTTACCTCGGCAGCTATGACGTGAGCATCAACTTTTCAACACACATAGACCCATTGTTCATGTCATCCTATTGATATGACAAAACCCGCCTTATGTATCTGCGCAGACCTTTTCTCATCGCAGGTTTCACCTCCTCTTTGCTCAAAGTTTCAACCGAATGCTTCCGCCTCAAACTCCAGATCATGCCTACAGGTCCGCCATGCAAGGCGAGGCCCTTGGCTCGAGTTGTGGCTTCCACTACGTCGTCGGTCACGGAACATTAAACTATACCTAGCAGTGCACTCCCGCTTTCCCCTTGTTACAAGGACGCTCTTGCTGCTGGAAGCTCTCACTGCTACGTAGTACTTGGCACTCACATTATCACGGTCTTCATCTTCTGCCTTTATTATAGAAGGAAAAGCCCTGCAAGCCTTGCTTCCGAATACATACATTTTTTTTTTCGATTGGCTTTTTCCACAAAATTTTCTTTTTGGGAACACTTCCCCTTATTTCTTTATGGTGCAATTGGCTTTAAGCCCGATATACCTTCTGGTGGCGCGGGCTACCCCCACTTTATTTTAATTTTTTTTCCATACCAGGGGGACAAATTTAACACACACACACACACACACACACACACGCACGCACACACACACACACACACACACACACACACACACACACACACACACACACACTGCTTGTGTTGGTTGGCAGCTCGTAACCGCTCCCCAGGTTTCATCCGAAAGGTCAGTTCTTTCCATCTCTCAGCCCTTCTCCTCTCATTGGCTTGGATTTAAACACTCCGTGACTCGACCTGGAGCACAGTTTCGGGATTTAAGCCGATTTTCTCTGAATAATCCCGCCTTCATTCCGAGCTGCCAGTCGGCGACCGCCATGATTGGCTCATACCCGCTACGGCGGAATGGCTGAGCAAAGCCCAGCCGAAGCTCGTCTGGCGTCCGAGCGCGCGTCCCCAATTCCTGGAGGCTCCCCGCGCTCGGACGGTTCTGCCTTTTCCGCCGAGGGGGACAGGACCATAATAGATATCCAGTTAGCAAATGCAGATACACAGAGACAGGGTGCTCCTGATGCGGCTCCTCCGGGTTTCCCCCCGCCACCGCCTACTGCTCTGCCATCTGGCGTGCCATTTTCCACCGACGACAGCGGTGACGAAGTAACCCAGGCTGCTTTTCATCGCGCCATTGCGCACCAAAAGGATATAACCGACATACTTTTTGATCCAGCCTGCAAGCTAACCAACCAACAACGTTCGAAAATCATCGCACATCTACGTAACATTCTTCAAGAATGTGCAGACATTCGAGCTGTGGCAGCTAGGCAGTCGGGACGAGTGGACGAACTCAGGCACCAGCTTACAAGGCTTAGTGCCGCACCCTCATACAGGCCCACCCTGATGCCTCCTGCCGACGCTGGTCCTGCGCCGTCCTATGCTTCTGTTTTGGCTGGTGGACAGCATCATCCCGGTCAACAAATGGCCTTGCGGAGGCCAGTCTGCCCAGCAGCACCACCACAACAGGCTCAACCCTCAGGTTCTGACGCCCAGCCACATATTCGGCAAGAACATGCCCATCTTATGTTTCTGACTCCTCTCGTCCCTTCCACATCACCGGCAAATGATTTAATCAAGTTAATCAAAACAAACATTGATCCAACGAAAGAAAAGATAGGTCCGTTAGTTCTACGCCAGACAAATTACGGCCTCACAGTTCTCACGAATCATGAAGCAACGCTCAAGAATTTCAAGACGGCAATTGAGAAAAACACGTTAACAAGCACCTCTACTTCCATTCGGGTGCCGCAAAAACGCGGGCCCAGAGTTAAATTTACAGGCGTGGACCCAGACGTTGCAGCCATGACATTGGTTCAATGCATCAACCAAAGAAATGACGGAATAAACCTTAACCCTGATGCATGCCGTGTCGTCGCATCCTACCGTGAGCGATCCGGCAAATTTACCCATGTACTTGAGGTTGATAATTCTGCGTATCGAGCCCTGACAGCACGGGGACGGATAATGATTGGATGGACAACTGTACGCGTGTCTGAGGACCTCCACATACCGGTGTGCACCTACTGCGCCAGCTATGGTCACACACGCAGATCCTGCCCAGTATCGGGCCAGCCGGATAAACTCACGTGCACGAGGTGTTCTGCAAACCATGCCGGGGAGCGGTGTGCGTTGCGGGCGGGGGATCCGCAGGCTGCATGCAACGAGTGCAAAAAGCAGGCAAGACAAAGCACGCATCCTGTCGGACACTCTTCCTGCCCCATTCTACAAGAAAGGGTGGCCCGCCTTAGGGCGCGGACAGATTATGGCTAAAATAGGAGTGCTAGCGCGAAACGGGGGGCGCAACAGTTCGTACATAACTATATATCCGTTCAGAAATTCACACACGTCTCGTACTATTCTTGACCTGCCATCTACTATTCTGCCTCAAACGCTACACTGTGGACTGTTGCGCCCCTCCTCTGATGGTACTCACGATAATGTGCTCCCTGAACCCGTCAGGCAATGCGTTGTTATACCATTATTCATTTCACCATTCATTACCTAACACCACACAGCCATGCAAACACTCCAGTACTTGCACTCGGGTTACACTGCACACGCTAGCTCTAACGCCGACAGGCATTAACTTATCTCCTTTATACCCGCTCCGAGATGGCTTACCCTAAACCTCTAACATTCATCCAGGCTAACTTAGACCACACATGTGCTGCAACCAAACTTCTTGTAGATACAATGCTCACCGAAAACTATGACTTCGCATTTGTGTCCGATCCTCATATACGCGGCGGTACCACACAAAACATACCACACTCCATTAAAAACTTTCACTCTGCCACAAATCCACGTGTCATGCTGCTAACACAAACAGACAACTACGACTTCTTTCCTATTCACCTATCAGAACACATTGTCATGGTAAAATGTCAAAACCGTGATCACTCATTCACATCAATTGCAATATATGCCCCTCCTCGCAGGCCCCTCGACCTTCTGCTTGACGAACTTCAGACATGTTTATCAATATGCACAGACAGCCAGTTCATTATTGCAGGTGATTTTAACGCTAAACACCCCATGTGGGGACCTGGCCCGTCCGACCTACGAGGATCCCAGCTAGCCAGTTTCCTAATATCAAACAATCTGACAGTGATCAATAATCCTTCATCCCTACCCACTTTTCAAACCGCTTATGCCGAAACTTGGATTGACCTCACGATAGGTTCTCAAGCGATCGTACGCCATGGTTATTCCTGGGAAGTGCTGGACAAATCAACTTTATCAGAGCACAACTACATCTCATTTTCCTTTGCTGACCTCCGCTTGCAAGAACGTAAACAACTTACTAATCATGCTCGCCTTCAAATTTTGACTGAACTACGAACTATGGATTGGTTTGATAAGGTAATTCAATGTCATGTTAGTCGCCCTGAGACGCTAGATTTAATCCTTGCCAAGTTTTACAACATATACGAAACTCTAGAAAAGCGCTACGCTCGAAAAGTAAAACCACGTAAAGCAACAGGCAATGCATGGTGGACCCCTGAACTTGACACGGAACGCAAACGCCTCCGAGCTCTCCGACGAAGGAAACAGCGCGCATCGATTCCCTTCCTACGCGATCTTTACCAAAAAGAATATGCCGTCGCTTTTCAGCAGTACAAAGCTCATATCCGCAAGGCAAAGGACGATTTTGACAAGAACTTATACACATCTGCAACCAAAAAGCACCTGTACGGGGACCCTTACAAAATCTATTTTAACAAATATCACAACGCAACGCATTTGCCCCCTTTAGAATTACCACATGGTACATCAACACAATCAGTTAAGGAATCCGCCCGGTTATTATTAGACACCTTAATTGCCCAAGATAACGACTCAACTGACAGCCCAATCCATCAACATATGCGTCGAATTTGTAACTCCTCGTACCCCTGGCATACTGTCGACGTTCCCTTCTCTAACAATGAAATTGCCCACGCTATTGCATTAATTAATACACAGGCGGCTCCAGGCTTAGACAATCTGACGGGCACATTCGTCAAACTATTATACCAGTATCATCCCCAGTTCTTTCATTTTATCTTTAACACAGCCCTTAGACTCAGTCATTTCCCAACAGCATGGCGCACGGGAAAGATAATATTCATTCTTAAACCCGGAAGGCCTCCCCATAAACCTAATTCATACCGGCCCATCGTAATGAATTCTATTATAGGTAAAGTGCTAGAGCGACTTCTCAATTCTCGGTTGTATTACTTCCTGCATTCTAATGATCTCATACATGAAAACCAATTTGGATTTACAAAAGCACGCAGCGCAGCACTGGCCCTCTATCAACTACGGCAAAAGTTAGAGTACTACAAGGCCCGCAAGTTACCTGTCCTCCTAATATCAATTGACTTCACCGGAGCATTTGACAGTGTTTGGCATGTAGCAGTGCTTAATTTTTTCAGGAAACACCGCTGTCCAACTAACCTATATCACCTCCTAAAATCATTCTTAACTAACAGAGTCATCACGTTTCCTTTTAATACGGGTAAAGAAACAGCCTATCCGACGGTGGGCAGTCCACAAGGCTCTCCCATAAGCCCGCTACTCTGGAATGTCATTATCCATTCATTACTCGACCTCAAACTTCCCCATCAGGCACACATCGAGGCATATGCGGACGACACCATAATTTTGCTCCCGGGTAATTCACAACTCGATTTCAAAAATAACGTTGACCACGTCCTTGCACCGGTAACACAATGGGCTAAACAATATAAACTTACCATCAATTCGGACAAATCATACTTTATTTTCTTCAATAATGGTCATAAAGGCACATCTAAGCGTCGCCCTTCCGTCAAGTTGGATGGCGTTTTCTTGAAACACAAATCATCCGTCAAGTTGCTCGGAGTAGTATTCGATCCTATGCTCAACTTCCATACGCATGTTGATTACCTTAAAACAAAAGCAGAGGTTTTCACCGCTCGATTTCTTGCTTTCATTCGTGCACAACATGCCCTCAATAGCACATTAATTCGCCGTTTATATAAACAAGTAATTCTCCCTGCATTAACATACGCATCACCTGCTTGGTGGCCATCGCATCCTTCCCAATTCCTTAGAGACCGCGTCTTGTCACTGCAACGCACCATTTTAATTTCTATCACTGGCTCGTTTTACACCACCCGAACTTCTGCTCTCCAAATCGTCGCCAATGCTCCCCCCTTAGATCTCGAACTTAGTCGACTAGGTGCAGAGTTTTCCCTTTTCACCCAGAAAATCGTCACTTATTACGGCACTCGGACATTCCATCCTGACCAAATTTTGCACGACACCGCTCCGTGCACCTACCACCCCAGTTTAAAACATAAGTATTCGTTCACTAAAATTGATCCCTTAGCACACGCTGACGTGTTCCGCCTTCCCGTTCTACATGCTTACACAGATGGCTCCTACACATCACACTCGGCCGGATCTGCGTACATTATAATGGATAGCCGAACGCGCATTTTGCAAGCTAACAAATACAGAATAACCCACGCCTCAAGTGCTTATACAACTGAACTGATAGCTGTGTGTGAATGTTTACAATATATTATGACGCTACGCCCACAAACCCCCTTCCATCTTTACACTGACTGCCTTTCATTGCTTAATAAACTTGCCTCTCTTAATGATACCGACCCAAGAGTATTAGATATTAAGAACATTCTTTATCAACTTCAGGTGCAAGGATTTTCCTTCCGATTATTTCATATTCCTGGACATAAAGGTATCTTGGGGAATGAACTTGCCGACACCCTAGCGTCCTCAGCTATGAACAGTGGGTCTGCGAGGATGGCCAAAATTTCCGTCCGCGCGACAAGGTCCGAATTACACAAAATTATGATTTCACATTGGCATACACATTGGCAGACAGAAGGACCGAATACTTCATTATTCCATTGGATCAAAAGCGTCTACCAAATCCCAAAATGGTTTCCCCCGAATAGAAAGTTAACACACTTAATGTCTGGTCACGGGCATTTTCAATATTACCTTAAAAGATTTAACATTACCATGTCCGACCGCTGCGCATGCAACCAGCTTTGTACAGGAGACTTACACTACTTCAATGAGTGCCCACGAACACAACATATAGTTCGACACCCGCGTCATCACAACACAACTATTACCTACGCGCACTTCCCCCGATACCTTCATTTAAAACCAGCCCGCGCATTCTTAATGCAATTGGTGACCCTAATGCGCGAATCCGCCGTTGTCACTCCTTCACCTTCCCATTCCGCAGACGCCTCCTAGTTTCTTCTCATCACCTTACAAATCTTACTCACACGAGGTATCGTATTGGATGTTGTACGCCATAGCCGTTCTTCAGCCTAATGATGGCGAGGGCACCTCTACGGCTATGACGCCCGCACCAACCATCAACCATACTATATCATACATCACTTCACTGCAGCTCACTGCATTGCTGCTATGTGGCTTTGTAAGATGGCCTGGCTACCTGTCTAGTCTTTAACCACTTGCAGGCCTGAACCCTCCCTTCCCTCCATTCTGGCAAGCTTCACCTGAACTTAACCGGCACTCCATAACAGCCCGTCTCCTCAAGCATTTTTCCTTGTCTCCAACTCTTTGGATCGTCATTTTCCCATTGCCACCACGCCCTCGTCAACTGAACATGTTCTACATGCTGGTGTCCCTGGTCCCCAAGTCATCTGCTGCACAAGGACCGACTCCTTCCGCCCGCCTTCTCATCGCCTTGCCCTTCGGCACCAGCACCACGTGAAGGGGACACGTTCTTTACAGTGAAGGACAACCCCTGACAGCAGCATCTTGTCTCTCCACCACAAAAACACCAGGACTAAACCATAGTTTATATAATTGGTAGCTGCTCAGTTTTCGCGATAGGACATTACGTTTGTTGCATTTCACGCATTTAAAACATATACATTGGCACATCTGCACTAAACTATACCCGGGAGCCTTCTCTGCTGGCAATTCAAATCAGCATTATCGTAATTGGCATGACCTTAAACTTTCACGCCTCATTACGCGCAGATTGACCCCTCACTGCTTTGGCCTCCTACACCCTCCCCCACCTTTTTTGTTAGATAATTGGCTTTCCCTACAAATTCACCTTTCGGGAGTATTTCCCCTCATTTTTTTTTTATTTTACAATTGGCTGTAAGCCCGATATACCTTCGGGTGGAGCGGGCTACCCCCACATTATTTTAATTTGTTTTCGATCGCAGGGGGGCAAATTTAACACACACACACACACACACAAAGTGCCCATGGTTTCGAAATTGCGTGCGACTGCCTAACAAGCGCATCACATAGTTCGCGGTTGGCGGCTCAATCCTGCCGGGTTATATGCGGATAAATACGGGCGTCTTTGTTCCCTAACAGAAACTGAAGCAACGTTGCGTGCCTGCCATATCTTCTTTCCGCGCTCAAGGCAAGAACAATACAGCGACTGTCAAAACAGTCCGTCGAGGCACCGGCACGTTGAACTTTCCAATAAGCCTTGTTAAATGCTGGTGATCCCTGAACAGCTTATTAAAAACAGCCTCGCGTGACGCCTAAGCTAACGTTTTTAGTTACGAGCAAGCAAGAAAGACATGCTTGCGCGCGCGCGTTTGTGTGTGTGTGTGTGTGTGTGTGTGTGTGTGTGTGTGTGTGTGTGTGTGTGTGTGTGTGTGTGTGTGTGTGTGTGTGTGTGTGTGTGTGTGTGTGTGTGTGTGTGTGTGTGTGTGTGTGTGTGTGTGTGTGTGTGTGTGTGTGTGTGTGTGTGTGTGTGTGTGTGTGCGCTACACCTCGGCAAAGAGGTGGATCGAAAAGCCTGCACCGTTTGCGTTAAGAGGACCCACGGTACGGTAATGTCATCAGCTAAATGGCGTGCTGGCATAAGCTAATGAATTGTGCCCGAAAGCTATTGGCATGAACATCTGATGTGCAGAAATAAAGTATCGATTCCAAAGTGGTAGTACACGAAAACAGAGTACGGTAAATGTAAACGCTCAAGCAACCACGGGCAGCTGCAGGAAAAAAACTTTGGGTGTCCGGGTGTCTTCTATCTTGTTGATAATTGCTACGCCTGGATCCCGCGCGGATGAGGCACACACACTCAGTACAGGACGAATGTAGGTCACATAACTGTTTCTTTAAAGGCGATGGTGCAAGAGAGGAGTTTCGTTTTGCTCCATTAGTTTCGTTCCGTTGTGCTCCATCAGTTTGCAAGGAACAGTTGCGGGGGAAATAGGACGACAGTTACGAGCGTTGTGTCTGTTAGACGTTTGAAGTGGAATGACTTTCTCTGTTGCCCGTTGTTTACGCAGACGCGTGTAATGAAATTTATTTATTCATTGTACCCCAAAGGTCCCACAAGGGACATTACATGAGGAGTGGGCGAACAAACTGGCCCGTCAGGTTAGTTTTAATGACTTGATAGGTGGTCATTAATGGCAGCCTTAAAATTACTTACGTCAGTGATGAGGGCGATTTTAGAAGGAAGGGCATTCCACTCTGCGACAGTATGCAGAAAAAAGTGAACGTTGAGAGGTGGTCGAATGGGCGCGTAGTGGACTGTGTACACAGCATTACGGTGCGAGTGGCGAGAGGAACGATACGCAGTAATGATGATTCCCTCTCCTGGAGGCAGCAAATCGAAAGACCTAGAAAACAGTATTGGGCGAGCACGCTTTCGGCGAGAAGAAAGAAGAAAGCGAGGGAAAGCGTAGCTGTGCTTTTAGGGCAGATTCACTGGTCCTATAGGAATAATTTGAAAGAACGAACCTGGCAGCGTGTTTCTGGACCGATTCAAGAGATTTAGTTATATTAACTTGATGGTGGTCATAAATGGAATAGGCATATTCTAGTTTGGATAGTGATGACGTAGAGTGAGGACGTAGAGTAATATTAGGGGACTGTATTCTTTAGTGTTCTGAAGAAATTTCTAGGTAATGGCGTCAGCGCCACAGGAAGATGACCGTTTTAGTTTATTGATGATTGCCGTAATACCTGTATAGTCAAAACTAATAAACCCATAGTCTTGTGTATCCTGTGTATCGCGTGCCATAGCCTAGTGTGTCGATCGATTATTCATGTCAGAGTGAGAGAAGGAGTGAGCAATCACTTAATTAACTAATGAAGCACACTGATGTTTTGGAACTGGTTCACCGAATTCATTGACAAGGCATAAGGTTACTTCATCTTTCGGCGCCGTTGCATTCTAGAGTTTCCATCGGTTAGTTTTTTTAAAAACGCTGGAAATGTAGAGTGACATAAATAAACGGTGTTTAGCATTTTGAGAGCATTGGCATAAAGTGTAGAATCGACATTATGGGCGGACCAGCGCTCAGAGCTTCGTGATAATTTTGCGGCATGAAATAGAAGCAATTTTTTCTTAATTGACAACATTTTAAGAAACCTGGACTACCAAGGCGAATTGTTATATATGCTAATTAAAAGGACGTTTGATTAATTAATTCGACGACTTTGCTCTGAATGACTGTCACATAATGTTTCAACGGATTTATGCGCGCAATCTAAAAGGGATTCATTGAGAAAAACGCTGACTGGTGTGAATAACTTAAAGAAAAAACCGCTTTGTTGTAATCCTTTATCCGTTTTAATGGCTTACGTGCACGAGTGGTATAGGAAACGAAATTGTAAAGTGAATTATGTCATGATTACTGAGCCCTGTGAATGCGTTACGGAAGAAGTGAAATCAGGAGCTGATGTTAGTGTCAATTCAAGCAGTGACGCTATCGTGGGCATCACGCGCATTGGCTGAATAGCTAGTTGCGATGGGTTACAATCAAAGCAAACATTAATAAAACCATTAGCTTCTGCAGAGGATGGGTTTGAGGATGGGTAGGGTTCCGACGAGTCTATGTGCGGAAAGTTGAAGTCACCGGCAAGGAAAATAGCCACTTGAGTAAACTTGGCGACAATGACACTCAAGGAATCGTGAAACACCTCAATAAAACAGCTGGCGCAGCTTGGGCAGAGATAACAGACACCAAGGATTAGCTTGTCTCCTTTTTTTTCATTTCTTTTTTGCAAAGCATTGTTAAGCAACACCACCAGTAAAACCGAAGAAACACTCAAAATTTTCCTTCACTGCAATGAATACACAACGATCACGGTCGCGCCGGTATATGACAAACTTTTTGTTACAATTAGACACATTGTTAATTATTTCACTTGACAACAACGCTTGGCTCATTACAACACAATGTCCGTATCCGAATCGTTTATCACAGCACTGACGTTGTCTTTCTTGCGAAAGAGGCTGCGGATATTAACATTACATGTAGTACATGAAATGAGCCGCCGCCACTTATGGCCGTGTCCTACATGCCTGAGGTGTGCGTACGACCGGAACGCGTTGGCCATCTACAGATGGTTCGGCGACGCTCGACAGCTTTATAGCTGCTTTCATCATACCGGCTAAACCTAAAGAAATCAGTTTGAAGACATTATTTACGATCACTTACATAAGTGCAGAACTTGCTGCACTCGGTGCTTTCCTTCTATTCGTTAGTCGGGAGTCATCGCAGCTGTGGGCAGTTTTCGGTGCCTTCACGGCATTTCTACAAGGCATACGGAACACAGTGCACCACAGACGCAATAAATAACGCATCTCGAATATTTGGCATGCCTATCGTTGCAGGTGAGTCTGACCTGCTTATAGAGAACAGCACGAACAGCACGCAGGTTATCATCTCAGCTCACGGGACTCCAAGGCACGACCGCTTAATCCGCCTATCCATCACTTTATACACGACCAGGCTCCACGTGACCAAATCGCTTCGGTTCAAAATGCCACCCGAATTGATCTTTCCTGTTAAACACACTTCGTACCTTAGACTCCTTGTTCACAATATCGGCCCCGCCACGGTGGCCTAGCCTCTATGGCACTCGGCTGCTGACCCTAAGGTCGCGCGTTCGAATCCGGGCCGCAGCGGCTACATTACGATGGAGGCGAAATGTTGAGGCCCGTGTGCTGTGCGATGTCAGTGCACGTTAATGAATCCCTCAGGTGGTCGAAACTTCCGGAGCCCTCCACCACGACGTGCTTCATAATGATGTCTTGCTTTTGGCACGTAATAACTCCATCAATTATTATTCTTATTATTACTCAACGTGCCTAGCAGGTACCCACACAGACGAAAGAAGGAGTAGAAAAGATCATGGCAAAGCTCACTGGCACTGTTGCGGCACCAGCGTGTTCTTCATTCCATCCCGCCTTCTCATAGTTTGAGCAACACGCGTTTCAAAAATCGCCTAGTTGGCCTACTGGACTGGTAAATTAGCTTCTCTAGAGTCGTTTTAGCTGCATCAAGGGTCAGTGTACCATCATTTCCGTTGTCCACCTTCAATAGAGTGTGGTTGACGCAGCCCGAAATCGACGTCGCGGCCTCTTGTGGCGAATTGCGCAATCGTACGAGCAACCGTGGCAAATACAGATACGTGACCAGCCGCAGCCGACTGGGATATAAGATCAGAAGGGGAACAGACCGCACGAGTTCTGTCGACTCGATTTCGCAACAGTAACGCCACCACCAAGAACGTGCGTCGTATCTTAAACGATCTTGCGAGTTCGCGGTTTACCGCAGAAACGCGTTTGTGAAACAAGCCATGGCTACTTGAAGGGGAAAAGTTGCATCTACAGTAGACACACGGCTGCCTCATTGATCCGAGCGGGGTGTACATCACGTCTGGGCTACCCCGCTAACTCAGTCTACAGTCAAATGGTATGCGCTTTCACGAAGTACTGCCTTAGTTTATCTCTTTCCCTCTCACTATCTCCATTGAGAACTGGAAACTGATCGGTCGTGTGACTGTTAGTTGTCTGGACGATGCTATTCTTGCATTCCTCTTTTGTTAACCCTAACGCCTTCTTTGACACTGAATTAAAAGGTTCAGATGCGAATTACAGTTCCTACTCAAGCACGGTAGCTCTGTCTGTTGCATAACCTACATCTCTTTCATGACGTAATATGTACTGCACATAAAACGTATGTTGAACGAATGACGTAGGGCACAAAAACAGAGACGTTGTTGATTGGGAAACGGTGTCTAACTGTGTTCGCGAAGTATGTAAGGTTGCTTAGGGACGCAAATAGAACATTTTGGCGAAATAAATCGAACTTCACTGTGATTTCAATACACTCAAGCGACAGTTGCGCAGGATTCCTCAAGGACCGCAGATAAACTCATGTACGATGTAACTTTATTCACATATATAAATGGTGCACATGATTGATAATGTGCATGTGTGCGGTGTGATGCTAATAGTTGCGGGTAGTAAAAACAGGTTGAATCGTCCGGTAATATGAGATTATAAAGCTTCGAGCAGTATGAAAGTGTCAAAAACGGGTTTGCTTTTTTTTTTTTTTCACTGCAGCGACGAAGTTGCTCTGCCAACATTTTCAACGAAAAAAAAGAAAAAGAAGGAAGAGAGTAAAGCACGAAGTACCATTGTCACTGCTTCGCTTGGCTGAATAAATTCGTCACACAAAGCGAAAAGACAGGAATGTTGCAGGCCGACTTAATTAACTTCCACGCTTGAAAGAACGAGTTTTAAGAATTAAAGAGCAAAAAGATAGCTCCGGATGCCTGGGGCCTCTAAAGTTTTGAAGTCTTACAACAGCATCGGCTCCCGCAGACTTTCACGGAAGCCTGCAACACGTTGCGACACCGTGCAGCCACCGAGAGAGGCTCCTTGATTTAGCCTTTTTTTAAAATTTTGACAAGAGGCAAAAACATAAAAGAAATGGGCTTGCGGGAGGCAGAAAGCCTCGTATAACGCTTATGCTGATCACAACATTCGCGATTACGCTGTGCTTTCAATTACTCCATGAACAGAACCTTCACGATAACTTTCAACTTGCGCAACCGTTTCGTTGCATGTAATGAGAAGAAAGGAACAGGTGATCCGCTAAGTAACCTTAATGCGCCAGCATTCGAAGCTGCGCGCGGAAACAATAGGCAGGGTCAGCTAAAGAGTTGTGTTATAGCATACCTTGCCTTTTTAGGAGGCGCTTCTCGATTTTTACTTTAATGCGGCAGAGAGAATTAACACGGGGCACAATGACGTAGAAATGAGGGAAAGAATGAATCAAGGCTTGAACATCGCACTGGTGACTTATAAAAGAACGCGGCGCAGATTAGAAAGACGAGGAGGAGGAAGGAAACACAAAGGCAGGGAGGTTAACCAGAACGCGGCACAGAAAGTTAAAGTTACGAGATTACGGGATTATTATTATTATTATTATTATTATTATTATTATTATTATTATTATTATTATTATTATTATTATTATTATTATTATTATTATTATTATTATTACGACGACGATGATGGTTTTGATGATCGCTAATTAACCGTGGCTCACAACCACTGTGGGGGACTTGCCGAAAATCGGGTGATTACATGGAATATTTGGCTTAAGAAGAGAATTATTTGCAGGTTTAAGGAAATGGGTTGATGGTTGTTAGGGTGCGTCGTTTCTTCTTCTTTAATTTATATGTACGCATCCGCGCGCGTCGGTATAGTATAGCCAGAGTCCTTCAATACTTTAACAGCTATGGTGTTTGGCTGGCGAAACGAAAGACGTTGCTTTATCTCGACCGGCGCGGCGGTCGCATTTTGATTGCGGCAAAACTGCTAGATGCCCGTCCACTGTGCGTCTCCAGTGCATGCACATATGGGAAACCACGGGTTGTAGAAATTTCCAGTCCTCCACTACGGTGTGCCTCATAATCATATCGTGGTTTCGGAACGTAGAACCCCCACACAGCACGTGTTATCAGCTTGCGCATTCAAGCTACGGCAAGAGTACTTGAAGAAGGGAACAAAAATTAAATATCTCTCCCAGCCACGGCCTCCCGCTGGGCAGTCCTTAAAGTAGCTCTTCAGGATGCAGTAAAGTTCATTGTCTGTCTGTCTGTCTGTCTGTCTGTCTGTCTGTCTGTCCCAGCCAAAACTGTTTCATCATCACTGGTACTTTCGCGTACGAAGAGCTGCGCGAAAGCAACGCGTGCTGGTTTGACGTATCACGTAACACAAATCACATGTGACATAATACATGTGACATGTCACGGTGGCTCTATCGATTGTGTAGCCGAGCGCACTGTTCGTATGTCGCCTTTCTCGTACAATCCGGACAGCGCATCTATAAGTCCTACACGGTGAGATGACAAAAGATGCAGCCATAGCACCTGGGGTGAGAGTGCTCGTTAGGAGTTTCGTGTAATTGCCATAGTGGGATCGCTAGTCAATGACATAACATAGTGCGCTGCAGCTCAAAATACACGACACAAGTCCTTGGGAATCAGTAACGTATAGGCGTAGTTTTGTATTTGCTTTACCTCAAAAAAGGTCCGTCCGTGTCACCAGTGAGCCATTCAAAAGTGGTTCAATGGGCGACAAGCATTCAGACATAGTGCAGCTTGGGCGCACTGGTGCAGATGCAGAGCGATACTGTCAACAAACAGCGGTGATAAATAATAATGATAACTGACGGGGCTTAAGTGTCAGTACCAGCTATGATTATCAGGAACGCTACAACCCGTAGTGGAGGGGCTCCTGAGTAATTATGACTCCATGGAGTTTCTTTAACGTGCGCCTAAATCTAAGCGTACTGGCATTCTCTGCATTTCGCCCCGATCAAAATGCAGCAGCCGTTGCCGAGATTCGATCCCGCGACCTGGAGCTTCGCAGGCCAAGATGCTAGCCGCTGAGCAACCACGGTGGGTCGAGCGAGCGAGGTGCCACAAGAGTGCAGGTCTTATCGTTTGTGCTAGTTTCGTGCACCATTTACGCAAGCTTCAGAGGTCGTGAACTTCACGAGTGGTCGCTTTAACCGTGTAAACACATCGCACGTTACGTAGACACAGCAGCTTCACATAACTGGAGTTTAAAACGGTGCCTACGTCCTTACGCTGCATCGTCCGCTTTGGAGGCAGCCGCTTGCGACAAACCGGCACCGTCGGCAGAGATGGTGCAAAGAAAATCATGAACCAGCTGTGCACCATTCCTTCACTTTTTGAACGGAACAGCGTCGTTCAAAGGACGCCGTTGCTCTAGCGCAAGCGAAACGAATGCCGTGGTTCACGTACCTCGCGAACTGTTGAGAGGGTGCAGGCAAATAGAACGGAGCTATAGTTCGATCTCTTTGCGGAGCGCGTGCTTGTAGCTTGCCTCCAATATGGACGTGAATTGCCAGGCGCTCGCAATTCACGTTGGTGCTACAGGTCGCCCGCAACTGTTTAGTGAAGATGTGTGACTGAGCCCTTGAGCCGACGTTGCACTGACGAAGCAGGCTGTTCGTGTGCTACTCAGAGATTGGTCACCTCTTTCTGTACGCAAAAGTTAAAAACTGCTCCTATCCTTCCTCCTTCCTGCGCTTTCACAAACCCCGTTGAAGATGGAGGAGAATGAGTTATAGATGTACATAGAAACGTAGCTGCTCTAAGGCATGCCTCGTTGTCGAAACTTTCGCAAGTGCGCCATTCCTCGTTCGTCGATTTTTCATCACCTGAAGCATCCGGACTCCGTCTTTCCCTGAGTCGTCTGTCTTATCAAGCATGCTTGAGAAACGCGGCATGATGATCACATCCCTAAAAAGGCCCTCCGAAGCAGAATGCGCCCACAAACTGTCACTCACGTCGTACTGCCTATTCGCAGCGCCACTCTTCATATCCAACCTCTTTCTTTTTTCGCATTCTCTATGTATGCAGCATAGTATAAACTGCGTACCGCAACAGTAACAGTGCTGCAGTATTATTATAGAGCAGTAGTAGTGGTGTTATTAGCATGGAAATGAAAGACCGCCTCGTGCTCGATAGGTGGTTAGTTTAGCGCAAACACCCGCACACGTGTCGCGACGGTCGTCATTTTAATTACGCCACATAATCTGCATAAAGCCTACCTTCTGGGCAGATAGCTAGCCTATTGCACACCTCAGTTATCCTTCTTTCCTGTTACTTCACATATGTCTAGGCGCTTTTGTTTTACTCAAAATATTCCCGCTTTCCTCGGGGACACTGAATTAAGAGCGTAAAATTGTGAATCCCAAGCCGATATCGCTATATCGCAACGATAGCTCAAAGAAGCACCTATGAATAACTGAATCATCGCAGAATTCACAGCGGAACGCACAACCCAATTTATGACAGTGATAACCAAAATTCCATGTTCAAGCTTAATATGAACAAGTATAAAGGAGAGCGCATGGAGCGTTCACTCTCCAAATTTAGTTTCAACCAAAAAAGAGACAGTATCTAAGCCAGATGCGACGGTTTGAGAGCGCGCAGCTCCTGCTGCGTGGAACTGACTTTCGACTGATGTTCGTAAAGGCGGTTTCTTAAAACAAAAAGCGCTAGCTTCTTTTCTCTTTTCGGGCCAGCGCTTCTGATGTGCAACGAGGCACGGCACAAGAGCAGCTCCGGAAGGCAAGAAAAAAAAAGAAATAAATAAAGAACCGAACAAAAATAACTGTACACAAAGAATTCAAACTTGCTCGGGAATACTGAGAATACGAAAGCGCTCGCATTTAACATATTCCTCCGGCGCGAAATTGTTCAACATTGTTTCATAATCCCGCCGAAGTGAAACGAGCAACGAGAAGCAGGCGCTAGTTCGCCCCCGGTGCGGCGCTAAAGATGGAAGTTCTTACGGCCTGAAGCACAAGGTTCGTTGTTGTTCTCGGAGATTATGTGGAATCCTTAAATATCCTTCGTGATGATTACCATTTGTTTTGTTGCTCTTGTTGGCTGAAGTTATTTGCCGCAAGACAGCTGCGCCGTCAACACATGTTCCTGCGCCCACGTACGAACACTAGCATGTTGATGTCGTTGATTGATTACTGGGGTTTAACGTCCCAAAACCACGATCTGATAATGAGAGACGGCGTAGTGGAGGGCTCCGGAAACTTCGACCACCTTGGTTCTTTAACGTGCACTGACATCGCACAGCACACGGGCTATGTTCATGTCGGGAGTATGTGTGTGCATGTGTGTGGGTGTATTTATGTTGCTATGATAGTCTGTTTGTGTTTAGAAATGAAGGAGTGTTCGCTCCTTTGTTTCTCATCTTCATATATGGCGTCAATATGCCACTCGTCCCAGCGTGTGTAAGATAGTGCTTCTTTCCTCCCGGTACATTTAAGTTCAGTAACATGTTATGCGGCGTGGAATGTTTACGTATAAAATCGTAAGAAACGATACTGCATGAACGTCGCTGGGATATGCTTCATTTCAACCCTTTCCTTTCTTTCGGCTAGGAAAAGAACAACGATAAAATGGTAGCTGGCCAAGGGACACTGGGTAACATATATGTGCTTTGTAAAGTAATATGCCGGGCTTGCGTACGTCGCGAACATGAAACGGCCATTTACTAGTGCTTTCACGCAGCTTGTACTTTGCCTATAGAGCTTGGCGACAAGGCTCAGCGTTCCTTTTTATGGACGCTATTGTACTTTCCTCGACATATGCCAGCACAAAAGCGCCTTTTAATGTTTTTTTTAACTCTGCGACGCAACCCGCCGATGTGTCCGCGCAGTGCCCACTTTATTTTCTCAAGACGCTGTAAATCCGCTGTTGAACGGCGAAGGGGAGATATACACCGGCTACACACAGATGCTTAGTAATTGCTGGGCTTCCACGAGCCAAGATCACGATATGGTTAAGAGTCATCCGGTAATGGAGGGCTCCGGAAGTGTTCACCCCAGGGCCTCTTTAACGTGCATTGACATCGCACAGTACACAGGCCTCAATATTCTGCTCCATCTAAATACAGCAACCTCGACGGGGATTGGATCCCACGACCTTCAGATCAGCAGCCGAGCGCCATACCCGCATATCGCGTGCCGAGAACTACAGGTATAAACCACGTGTTAATCACGACGTACATGACGAGTATGTCATGCCAGTGATGTAAACATCAATTATTCATGTTACTCATACAGTTATACCCAACGATCCATATTTCATTGTACACTGTGGGAACCAGATGGCCAGGAGATCACCGCAACGTAGATAGATAGATAGATAGATAGATAGATAGATAGATAGATAGATAGATAGATAGATAGATAGATAGATAGATAGATAGATAGATAGATAGATAGATAGATAGATAGATAGATAGATAGATAGATAGATAGATAGATACCGTCAAAGTTGCTGAAATTAACGAAGAAATGCTCTTCGAATTCAACATTCAATATTCATTATAGTTTAATTTACACGTCACGGCGTCAGGACGTTATCCCCTATCGAGCTATCGGCACTAGTTTAGTAGGAGCCCGGCCAGTGAGCGGAGTATAATCAGTATACGTGCGGCCATTTTTAAGATACCATTTTTAACGTATTTAATGACATGTCATTATGATAATAGAAAACACTATACTGCAAAAGAAATCACGCGGAAGCGCGCCACCTCGTAGCAGAGAATAGAAAGAGGAGCAGCGATCGTACGCGTTTCGTGACTGCTGTCTCTTATGACACACGGTACTACGGAGATCGAAAACCGTGTATACGTGAGGAGGTGTCGAAAAAGCGTGTGCACGCAAACGGAGAGGATGATTCAGTACACACTATATACTGTACCGTGACTGAGTATATCACTCTACAGCGGATCACCGCCGCCTTCACTGGGTTTCAAATGAGACGCTGTCACGACTGTGTGGTCAGCCAGGTCGCATACACTGGTCTTGTAAAGAAGGGGCAGCAGCTCGTCGTGACACTGAGCAATCTAGACAGGTGTATAGTGGACAAAACGTCTAATTCCATTGGGCGTTCGCCTCCCAACTCAAACCATTCCCGACATCCTCTCTCCGCTGATCAGAATCGAATGTTACCCTCCTTTCCCTCTCAGCTGTCTCCATCCCTCCATTGCACGCTATGGGAAAGAGTGAGCAGGTGAACGAACGAAATGAAAGGCGGATCATTTGTTGCGTGATGCACCAGCGCGTTGACCGTTGTGCTGTCACGAAACGAACAACGCTTCCGTTTCTTTGTCTTCTCCTGTGCTTACGTAAACCCTTCGAGCCGCGCTCTGATAGATTCGGTTTGTCGCGGTGTTAGGCAACAGCGGAAATTAACGCTATTGTAGGTCGTGCGGCGTGCCCCTTCCATGAAGTTTTGCGTGCCGCTTTGTGATTCCTGATTCGAAGCAATATATGCTACAAGAACCGGAACAATTGTGTGGCCGCTGGGCAGTACATAACGCTGAAAGTTTCGAACGTCCGCTCGAATTCACGCAGGCGTGCGACTAAAAGTTCGTTCATTCGTTCATCAACTTTTATTGATAAATCAAAGGAAATGTTTTCAAGCTACCTGGACGTATAGTCTACACCGACTAGCGGTCGGTCCATTGAATATATTAAACAGGTTAACAGTGCAAAGATATATATATATATATGTATACAAGCAAAACATAACACGGCATATTCATAATCACATCATTACAACGTATATAACAGCTAAATAAGTAGAGTGCATGTGCTGGCGGCAGCAAGTGAAAAGGACATTTTTTACAAATCTAGGTATTGCAGGATTTCATGCGCAATGGTAAACGTGTGTCATGGTATGTTAAACAACCTCATATGCAAGGGCTAACCGGGCATGGAGAGGTTCAGCTTGAAACGGGCTGGAGCGTAGTGAGCTGTCGACATTCAGGACTAAGAAAGCAATACATTGCCGAAGGACGCGTTGCTGGGTGGGTTAATGTTTGTTAAAAGACATATTTGCAGCGCAGAAGCACACACACTAAAATAAACACACCGAAAACGACACAGTCGCTGACTGCGAGTCAGAGCTTGTACCGTCTTGTGCGTGTTTCTATGCCTCTGTGCTGCAATATGTCACTAAGAGAGGAAGCCGCTTCAACTCACGGAGTTCGGACAATGACAAGTTATAGCCACCTGAACCTCTACAGCATTTTTCTATTCCAGCATTGCGTAATCTTTTCGTATGAAAAATGACGTTCAGATTTATTAATCATACCTCGTTGGGAGGTTGGCAGCCGTCCTCAGACGTTGGCGCATGTGCAGTTCCCTGTGTAATCTATGACAACTAAACTTTTAATGGCTATTCCTAACAGCCAGTCGTAGAAGGCTATTATAAGAACCGAAAGTAACTACATGTAATTGCCCGAAATATAATTACATTTCCTGCCCAAGCTTCTACCGGTGATTCGATGTACCTTGATAATGACTGCACAGGATTCTGCTCAACTACGGCAATACTTGTACGAAAGTTTGCCTAATACATCACCCTGCCCATACAGATATCAACTTCTCTCATTTCCTCTGAAACTTTTTCTTATGTCTCTTAAATGTATGTCAGTCGTACGTCGTGCTTATCCACTTCGTAGTTGAAAAGAATAAGAAAAAAAAAACAACTGAAGGGCATGCTTTTTTGAACACGACGTGAGTGAAATGTCTAGTTCGAATTCAGCGCTTTTTCTTTTTCTCCCACTCGGGAAATGTGTCAGGTCGAACGGCCACGTGGGACGGACGATCAGCGCACTTGTCTATTCGATGTTTTCAGCTCCGTGCGCCCACACAGGCAGAGACGTCCCTTCCCTCGTATCCGGGTTAACGCAACTGAGTGCGCTTGTGAATTTATTTCATCTGAGTCGTGATAGGCACAGGTTTTTTTTTTTCATTTTTTGTTTCTATTTTCCTTAGTATGATGATGACCAGGCGGCCCTTAAACCATCGCTAAATAAGAAAGAAAACCACAGCGTTATTAGAACCTTGCACAGGCATGGAGCTTCTGGCTATACGACGTCGTCTCTGATGTGCCTAACCATTATAGCCCTCGTTCAGAAGAAATTCCTTTCCTGAAAAAAAAAGAAGAAAATGACGGTTGGCCCGCTGCCGTATATCTCATTAATACTTCATGAAGCTATACACTCTCTCAGTCAAGGCCGTATAGTACCGAAAACTGATGATAAACCGAACGATACTGATGGGGTGCAACGCGTTATGTTTCCTAATCGGCGGAAACTAGGTGCGTAAATTTTGATAACCTCTGCAACTGTCGATAAAACGAGTCTCGTGCGTGCGTGTGTTCGTGTGTGTGTGTGTGTGTGTGTGTGTGCGTGCGTGTGTCGTGTGTGTGTGTGTGTGTGTGTGTGTGTGTGTGTGTGTGTGTGTGTGTGTGTGTGTGTGTGTGTGTGTGTGTGTGTGTGTGTGTGTGTGTGTGTGTGTGTGTGTAAGCGTATTTTGTTGTTTGTAAGCTCCTTGTTGCAATCCCTGCTGTACTGTCTGAAGTCGCGGTTTTCTTTCCTGCTCCCTACCGCCCCATTCATAAAATGTTATGGTAAGCGGCGGAGTTAAAACAGGGCGAGAAAGCAAGGAACGGTGGGGAGCGAGGTGGGGGCGCTTAAAGCAGAAATGATCACGGTGCCTATTGGTTCCAACTTGCTCTGAAGGCCACAGAACGCAGTGGGTGTTTCAAATCAATTTGGAGCTAGCGACTTATGGCACTTCTTGCATCCTTTGCGTTCCACTTGTATAGCTCACACAACATAAATCGACCTGTCACTTGAACAATCAATCAATCAATCAATCAATCAATCAATCATTCATTCATTCATTCATTCATTCATTCATTTATCAAGCAATAATTGAGTCAGTCATCCAGCCGCTTATCTCACACAGTCCTAAAACTTTCCACAAACAGCAGCGCGTGGCACTGTAAACTGAAGTGAAGGCCAACGAAGCTAAAGCTCCGGGTGTGAGCACGCTGACAAGCCAGCCCAGCTAGCTTGTTGTCTGTGCGCAGCGCGAGAGCCAGTCGAGCAGAGATCTAATTCCCGAGGCCTCGAGCAACACGCGGGCGTCGTCCGTCAGTTCGATCGCGCGTCACAGCAGCGACAAAGACGACCCGGTGAACCCGGCAGAGAAGCAGCGGCACAGCGGACACGGCGACGAAGGCTCTAGTGAGGCGAGCGGACGCGCGACGCGATAGTGTGGTGGAGGTTCGGTACGGGGGAGTGGCGTAGCGTTAGGAGAAGGGGCACCGTTAGCGTTCAGTGGCGCGATCCTAGCCCGAACAGAAGACGCGTAATGACCTGCCAGGAAGAATGAAGCCTGGGCCCATCGGTTTGCCCTCGATACACACGTACAGACAGGCACAACACATACGTGAAAGGACTCGATACAGTCAGCTAGCGAGCTATAGTTCCGCGGGATCCTTCCGCGATCTAGCGCCGGACATCTCAGACGAGCCCGGCGACGCGTCCTGTGGCGTGAAGGACAGTAAGGCTCACTCCACCTTTTCACTTTGTTTGTCCTTTCTTTTAGATGCTTCGCCTTTTCTTTGTGCTGCTTCTTTTGCTCGCTCTTTCCTGCCTCTGCGGTGGTCACTCGTGCGGCTTCCTTGTTGTGTTCTAGTAATTCGTCGCCAAAGTCGCCAAACACATGCGCTCCTGTTGCCTGCCGAATAGATATAGTGGCAGGGTAAAGATGTCAGAGTATACACAGCCCTGTGATTCACTTCCTTTGACTGCCCGCAGCACGCAAAACTTAGTTGTAAGGAAATAAACCAAGTCAGCCAGTTAGTCAGCCAGTTAGTCAGCCAGTTAGTCAGCCAGTTAGTCTGTCTGTCTGTCTGTCTGTCTGTCTGTCTGTCTGTCTGTCTGTCTGTCTGTCTGTCTGTCTGTCTGTCTGTCTGTCTGTCTGTCTGTCTGTCTGTCTGTGTAAAACGCAAAAGACATTAGCCACCAGCCGCACTCGCCGAAGATTGGTAACACTGTTAGGAGGATACGGGTGGTCTTCTTTACAGAAGTATGTCAAATTCTAGCTCCCTCGGAAAGAAAAGAGCCGGGTTGTGCAACGCCAGTCAATCTTGCCGTGTTGTGAAGTATTTATGACTTATGTTGTGACTGTTGTGCTCATTCGTCGCGTTATTTGTCCGAAAAACTGTGCTTTTGTATGCATTATCGGGAATGTCGAATTTCTTGTATTTGCATATGCATCTCCGTGCACCCGTCGTGGTATATATCTTGGCAGCTAAGCTGCTGCGCTGATGAGCTCGACGACGCAGTTTCGATTCGTCGTCACGGCATCCGCATTTGCACGAAGGTGCAATAGATAACCCCCGCACTTAGCTTAGTTGCACTTGAAAGCACCTTAAGTTTTCAAAATTATTTCATAATCTCCCACCACACGCGCGCCTCATAATCATACGGAGGTTGTGCCACGTTGACCCCCGCCGTCATATTATATCTCACAACACTTTTTTTTTACTTTTCCTGCACGCTCACGCATAGATTCTTTGCTTCTATAAGAAGACTACGACTTCTCCACGATGTCGACGATGATTTCTGACCGAATTCTGACACACTGCCACCATCGACTGAAGTTGGCTATCTGTTGGTTAATATTGGCGTGTTCTGGCTATACGATAAATAATATTTTGCACTTGTTGGTTAATAACGGCTCATGTCGTACAATGTGGTGTGATGACTGATCTAATTATAGAATCAATGGCTGATGAGCGGGCTAATGATATGATGTGAGGAACAATGTCCCCACCTCGTATTAGCCCCCACAAACGGCGAGAGCAGCGCTAGCGCAGAATCGAACGGTGCGCTTGTGCTGCAGAGCAAGTACGTAGTCTTCTTCGGCCAACTCGATACCGAGCGCGCCGCATCGTCCTCGGACAATCAGGGCGGGTTTAGCGTCCGCCTAATGTCATCCCGGCACCGGTCACTGCTGCTGCACGACCTGACGCGAGACCGCAAGGCGGGCGACAAGTAGATCAACGCTATCGGCCGGCTTGAGGCTTCAGTGCGCACTGCTTTCCATAGACGGCACACTAAAACAACCAAAGGTCCGTTCCCCACGAAGCACGGTATAGCGCAAAGACAAGCCGCCTTCTTTTCCTCCTGGGAGCTGTGACGAGGCAGAAGAAAACAGCCTGCGAGTTTCTCCCCTGCGACATCCCCCCCGCTTGCTCCCCCATCAACGGTGGCAGCCTCATTCGCCATCGTCCGCTAGTCCCATCGGAAGCGAGTTCGTTTCTTGTCTTTCCCCTTCCGAGTCCTCTTGTTTACCGAACAGTATAAGGGCGATGTGTCGCGAGGCTTATGTCTTCTGGCCCATCGCGCCGATTGATTTGCTTTTCCCTTACTGCTCCTGTGCTCACCTCCTTTCTTTCTTTCCTTCTTTCTTTCTTTCTTTCTTTATCGGAAGCGTCTTCTTCTTCTCTGGAGGGATACGCTACTCTCCTCGTTATCTTGGGCACTGCTTCCCTCTCTGCTGAAATTCGCACTCAATTGTCGTTTCAGATTGACTGTAGAGAGGGAAGAGGAGTTGCCCACCGCTGGGGCGATCCACGAAGGTAAAAGACAAAATGGCCGGTCTCTTACAAGGTTGCAGGTGATAGAAGAAACGAAGTCCACTCGATTTGCCCCCCATCTCCGGAGCAAATCGTTCGATCGATATTCCTATGGCGAGCACTGCTTCTGTGCTCTTTCGTACGTAATAACGTAACAAAATGGCTTCCGGATTTGCTGATAATGGGTGCAGTAGACGTTAATTGCGCTGAATACAGCCTTCTACAAGTCTCCTGGGCGTGCTGAATGAGTAGCAGCGACTTCACTGTAAAAAAAAAATTACATTGGATAATTAAACGAAGCATGAAATCAAATATTATGGCAAACGTCATTGTGTTGGCATTAGAAAGGAACTTTCGCCGCGACTGTGGTGTCCTGTACTAAGTCCTAGCGGTGGCAAATTATTACAGATGCGGCATGGGATTCGCTTATAGAACAAATATTTGACACTCTAGAAGGTACTGCTCAATGCCTCTTACCCGCTAAACAACCTGCACAAAAACAATGCATCTTCCTTTGAAGTGTCACGTTAAATTAACAATGGTTTCCCGCGCACCTTCCGAATAAGTGAACTCTGTAAATTACCAGGAGTAAGGGGCTGCAGTGGCGGAGTTATTAATCACTCTTACTATTGTATGCACGCGTCCTGTAATGTTCTTTCTTCTTGTCAGTGCTTTCATCGTACGCATACCTCGCCCTCCTTACTTCACATTGCAGTCATCGTTATTGCAGTTCCAGACTAGTTTCACTTCTGTTACGACATTGCTTATGTTAATTAGTCGAGCACTTTACCATTATGAAGCCTTGCAGCAACCACCTCGTCATTGTTCCAACACCTTTATTTTGCATCAATGTAGCATTGTTTTTATTTATGACTATATAATTCACCTGAATGTGCAGATGTGTTTACATCCAAACTAGAAGAGAAGCTCAGAGAAAGTTAGAGGCCTGCATTGATGAAGATGTCGTTGAAATCGACGAAAAACAGGGCATGTTGCCAGAGCCGACGTTTCGACAAGTGGACTTGTCTCCGTCAGTGCAGCAACTGCATACCTCATCAAGAAGTTGTTTCTGTGCTTACTCCACCACGTTTCTGTGCTTACTCCTCTCACCAGCTTTACGACAGCGAATATTCGTCGCCATAGGGTGAGGTGTATTCGCGTTCGCCTTTCCACGCGAGATACCATAATTGTTAACCTAACTAGTAAGCTAATTTTCGCTTCCATTCCATGTACACGGCCTAAACAAGCTGTAAATATTTGTCAGATGCCTGACACATCGCCATCGCTTTGGATTAGTCACCTGCCGGAAGAAACAGCACATTGTTTGCGGCTGCTGAGCGCGCGCGCGTGCGTTGGCGTGTCCAGCTGTCTCTTCATCTGAAGGGTTCATGATCTGATTTTTTTTTCATCAGTTTCCCAATATCCAGCGCACAGGTTCGGTAAATGCAGCGTCTTGCTGCGAAAGCTACAGTTCCGCTACGCTCACACGCGTTCTAACACGCAGGGTTCCCGAAACCGGTTTGTGCTTCGCCACGGTGGTTTAGTGTCTATGGTACTCGGCTGCTGATCCGAAGGTAGCGGTATGAATCGCGTCATCGGAGGCTGCATTTCGAAGGAGGCGAAATGTTGAAGCCCGTGTACTGTACTATGTCAGTGCACGTTAAGGACCCCCAGGTGTACGATTTTTTCAGAGACCTCCACTACGACGTCTCTCATAATCACAGCTGGTTTTGGGACGTAAAACCCCACTAATCAATTAATCACCAAATTGGTTTGTGTTTACATTAGGGTCCGCGCTGAAGAATCCAGACGCTCAAAATTCGTTATGAAATTTCCACCTCGGCATCCTTATAAGCTCACAATGGAGCTACACAAGCGAGTCATGCGAATTCCGCATGAATCACTCAACATGACTCACGCAGCTGCAAACAGCATAGCAACAGCCAGGCGCTTTTTGTTTTGTTTTCTTTTATTTCAGTTTTATTGGCGGAACTTTTGGCAAACATGGGCGTGCATTATCGGATCACTGAAAGGACAAAACAAAATGCAAAGAGGCTGTTGAGCACACACAAAACTCGCGCAGCGAAATCGATCGCGTGGCGCTGCGTTCGTTGGCTAAGGAAAATACGCCCGAGGAACTTCAGTATTTGGGAAGGCCAGCAACGACGTCATCTTCGATGCCGCACTCGTCTGATCCGCGAAGGATCTTGAAGAAGCCTGCGATCAGTGAAATAGCACCATCGGTTATGTGAAACGGTAAAATATGACAAGTCAGTCACTACGGGCGGGCGTACACATTACGTTGGAATGAAAATTGCGTAAAACAATAAACATGCGTCAGTGCACTGCTAAGCTCTCTCTATGTTTGTTCTTTTTTTCTACCTCTTTTTAGTAACACTCGTTTACACTCGGCAGGCGCCAATACACTCCATTGTATGTGAGGAATCGGCAACACACTCCATTATTAAATTTTGAGTATCCTTCTTGAAGTGTAAAGCCTATAGATATGCCAAAGATGAATTCTGCTACAAATCCGTCTCACCCAATAGCAGTCGAATAATTCAAGAGTGAATTAATTGTGCCAAATATTGAACGCTTATTGCACATAATATACTAGGATTCAAGAAACTACATAATCAACTTGCGCAGACCCGAACTACGCAGTTAACAAAAACCGGCTGCGTCATATCGTCCTGCGACGGTTAAAGGGCCGTTGGGGAGGTGTGTATAAACCGCGGGAACATCATTTCAGCTTGTCTCCGCTTCGGGATTATTTGATTCGGATTCGTTTAACGTCCTGTTCAGGGCATGCTCATGTATCTGTCATAACCACCTTGTCACCCTTGCTTTCAAGTGAATTAAAAGGTCGCATGTTCGATCCCGACCTCGGCGGCTGCATTTCGATGGAAGTGAAATGATGGAGGCCCAAGTACTGTGCGTTTTCAGTGCGCGTTAAAGAACCCCAGATGGTCGAGATTTCCGGAGCCTTCGGCTACGGCGCCTCGTAAATACGTCGTGCTTTCGACACGTAAAACCCCGGTAATTATAAATACTTAAAACTAAGTGGATTGCGCGAACTGTTGAGGTGTAATCCTTACAAGAAGAATATTAACCCTTGTTTATATTCGCTCGTGCCTGCATAAATAACTAGATATTTAAATACAAAAAGCACACGTTCTTTTCCAGGGACAGGAATAGCGACGTTCTTTTTTTCTTTATTTCTATGTTTTTTTTTTTTATCGAAGCCTTTATGCTAGGTGCCCCAGGTACGCGATGGCACTCGCAATTCGTACGAAGTTTGTCGCTGAAACTCCGCTTCCGGTCTGCCACCTGCAACACGATAGGTGTTCGCTAATGGGCCAGACTGTACAATAAACGGCACTAGCTACGTTTTCCTCTTCTTTCGGGTATCACCGGTGGGTCATTTGCCAACGGCGACCCTCTTACCAAGGAAAGTGGAACGTGCATTCAGTATGCTGTTGGCATCGTAGTTTATCACTCACGGCCAAAGAAGCAACGCACGGCTTTTTTAAACGTAACTAGAAACAACACGCGGGCTAAGAACTTTCCTGCACACTCCTCCGCAGTCTGTCATGTGCCTGATCTATGGTCTGGTAAGCACTAAACACATGGACCGCTGGTCATATCACTAGCGAAGCCAGCTGACTAACGATAAAGAGCTCATGCGAAAAAGAAGCGTTAATTCGGCTCCAAATGCGAAACTCATGTAGTAATCATTTCCTTTGATTTGCTGTTTTGAAGCACGACTTTACAGCGAACCAGGCAGAAAAAGGACACACGACGCACGAGAAAGCTGTGTGCCTGATAATCACTTCCGTGTTAATCATGTTCAAATAGAAATGACGCATGGTATTCCAGTGCATGTGAAAATGCATTCTGCTCTCAAAGGAAACTAGTCAGCGCAAACGAAAAGAACGTGACAGAGGGAAAAAAAAAAAGACAGAGTACACAAAACAGGCGTTTGTTTTGTGTACCGTATGTTTCTTCTCTGTCTAGTCCTTTCCATTTGCGCTGACTAGGTTTGTTTGACAGTATGAACCAATTAGACCAGCAACAGGTTCTGTTAATGCGTTCTACAGAAAGCAACACATCAAAAAAAAAAAAAAAGCAGAAACACTGTAGCCCGGTCTATGTTTTCCTCGTGAGTGACTATGTGTGCCGCGCGATCTACTTCAGGCATCTCGTCTACGACGCAGAATCGGCAAATAAGGGCGGCATGAAATATTAAACAAAGGCTTTGCCTCTACTTCTAATCTTTCTAATCTTGCAACAATCCGCGACATACGTATAAGCGCCCGCAGCCAAAAGCAAGCGCGTCAAACAACGGGTCACTGACCTTTGTCCCCCCACTCGGTGTTCCACGAGTTGGCAGCCAGCCAATAGGGGACGCCATTCTCGACACCCCATCCCAGCAGCCTGATGGCGTGCCCTCCGAGAGCCTCGTCCGTATGCCTCTGGTACACGCCTGCGCACGCAAAGGCGTCAATACACCCTCTGTGCGACTGTCTGTGTTTTCCGGTCTGACACGGTCTTTATCGACAGTTAAGAAGCCCGTCGAAAAGACGTTAAGAACGATAGAAAACTGTAGAATGTAGCCACAGAAACCAGACCTCCGCAGAAATGAAATGAGCGCTGCAAATATCGCACTCATAGATGAAGGCAGACAGAGAAATGCATTCCACATCAAGAAAAAACAGTGACACGCATTGATGCCACGTATTCAGCCGTGAACACGTCACAGAGTGCACTGTTGGAACCTGTCACACGAAATTGGAAAGACAGGGTCCTGTCTTTCAGATATGTCTGTGGACACACTCCTTGTAGTGCACGTTGACCAACCTTTGGCTGCCTAGTAAAACAGTCGGTAGTAAGGCGCTTGTCCCATCTCCTTTACTTGTCCATCTATTAATTTGTGTTTCTAATTTCGTAGCTATACTACACCAACTATAACCGAAGAACAACTACTACAGAGCTCCATTGCATGTCTACATGTACTGAATGAGAATAAATTATGGCTTGAGGTTAGAAAAGGTGCTAATTAATTTCCACAACGCGTAAGGGAGCACGGCGCAGCATCATGGAGATAGAGCGGGGGGAGGGGGGAGTGGAAGAGAAACGGAAGCGGAAATGAGGGTCACTTCCGGTGGTTGGCTCGATTCTCAGGGCCGCGGGGCACCCCCCAGTTTTTCTTCTGCATGGGAAAGAGACACCTCACCCTGGCACTCGGCAATGTGAGCGCTCATCTGGAGATGGTGGCCACCTGTTCCCGCGCTCTCCTGTCTTTCACTCTCCTTCCTCGACAGGGTTTTGATACTCGTACAAAATTCGGGCGGAGCCCCGTCACGGTGGTCTAGTAGGGGTTATGGCGCTCGGCTGCTGATCCGAAGGTCGCGGGATCGAATCCCGGCCGCGGCGGCTGCATTTAAATGGAGTCGAAATGTTGAGGCCCGTGTACTGTGCGATGTCAGCGCACGTTGAAGAACCCCAGGCGGTCGAAATTCCGGGGACCTCCACAACGGTGTCTCTCATAGTCATAGCTGGTTTGGGACGCAAAACCCCACAAATCAATCAGTCTAAATCTTGGGTGACGTTACAAATCATTGTTGTATGTGCTATGCTCATTTCGATATTGCAATGTCTGTTGTCACTTCCAGGCTAGTGCATATTAAATCGAGCGTGTACCCACCAGATTTGTAGTGGATGAAGTCAGCATAGACGGTGAAGTCTGCCTCCACTGGACCGTTGGTCATGATTTCTGCTTGGATCTGTTTTTCCAACGACGGCACTGAGTACGAGCTCTTCCCTGTTCACGAACGACCAAGACAAACACATCCGTAATCAGTTTTGCAGCATAAGACGGAGGATCTTGCGTATAGATGATATTTACTCGGCTCGGCTATGTCATCCGTGCATCACGACTACAAATGCAACAAATATATGCAACCCCAGGCGGTCGATATTTGCGGAGCCCCCCAATAAGGCGTCTCTCATAATCATATCGTGGTTTTGGGACGTAAATCACTGAAATGAACAAATCAGTCAACAAATATATGCAGCCATCAGTCACATGCACCGTGGGTCACAGTCACATGCACTTCGCGATCTGTCAAACATCGCCATTTAAGAAATGTGTTGGCCTGCGGGGATTTAAAGTTTTAAGCATTTGCATTCTATTGGGTGGGTCATGCTTGCTGAGTAATAAAAGAAATCTCCCCTCGATTTTCTTTTTAGAGTTTCATATGTAAAAAAAAAACGCTAATACACAACGCACATGAACATACATATACACAGATAGTGATGAATCGTGCTCCCCCTCCTCCAGCCTTGGTTTCCACTGAAAAAGCGCCCTAGCGTTTATGCCTTGTGTTCTAAATACAAAGCAAATAAATGACGGACTTCAAGCCTTGCAGCGCGTCGAAATGCTTACTGAGGCCAGCTTTCAAGCTTCGTCACGTACGCATCGCGTTCCTACGTTGCCGCTCACCGTAGTGCTTGTCGTCATCGTAGTCCACGTCGTAACCTTTACGGCACATGTGCACGCAGCGTGGCGTGGGCGGGATCTTCTTGTCGCAGGGTCCCAGGGTGCCGTTGATGTGGTGGTCGCACGCCTTGATCGGGTACGGCATGCAGCCGTCATCCGAGTCGTAGTTGCCGCCGGTGACGATGCCCTTATGCACCCAGAATCTCCAGGCGGAGCCCGGGAAACCGCCGTTGCACCTGTGTTATTCCACGACACATTCTTGTTTGGGATCCTATAACTAAATGCTGCGGGATCATGCGCTGGTTTATTAGATGCGAAGTGGCTTATGGCGGGAGATTTGTCCATCCCTCCTTCTCGCGTCGCAAAACCCCACAGCGCATGCGCGTCTCCTCCCCCTCTCTGTCTCCTCTCCTACGCTCCTCCTTTCTCTCCTTTAGGAATCCTCTACTCTACAGAGCGGCGCCTGCGTTCCATACCCCCACAGCGCATGCGCGTCTCCTCCCCCTCTCTCTCCTCTCCTACGCTCCTCCTTTCTCTCCTCTAGGAATCCTCTACACTGCGGAGCGGCGCCTGCGTTCCACACCCCACAGCGCATGCGCGTCCCCTCCCCGTCTCTCTCCTCTCCTACGCTCCCCCCTTTCTCTCCTCTAGGAATCCTCTACTCTGCGGAGCGACGCGCACGACAGGTGGTGCGACGGCTGCATACTCCGCTGGGTGCGCCACGGTAGTTTCGCGGTATGAAAATGACAGAGCGCGCGCGCATCAATCTCTTTCCTGTGCAGCGCTGCAATGAGCACTCGGGCCGCTGCCGCGAAAAAGTTACACCATCTACCGCTCAAGCTAACCATCTTCCCGCTGCTTCGCATCCACACATGGTTCCCTTTAGCGGGAGATGGTGTAATTTCCTTGTGCTCTGATTTAATTGACTGTGTATACATCACCCAAAGACACCGAAACCCAGGGCGTCGATGCGCTATAAGGTGAGCCTGTTCGTGAGGCAGAGTGAAGGAAGCGGTGTTGCTGACGCACATACACAATGTTCTCGCAGAAGAACGCGTCAATTGCAATTTCCTGGCGTAGCAGCACAATGTCAGCTGCAATTGTCCGGATGCAGTTGCCCAATATCGAGTGCAATTGTCCGGGATCAATTGCACTCTCTCAGTTGAAATTATCGTGGCGCAATCGCACAATGCCAGTTCCAATTGTCCTGATGTAATTGTCCAATATCAAGCGCAATGGTTCTGGCTCATTTGCACAATATTATCGCAACAGTCTTATTATAAAAATGCTTAGGTGGAAGACCTCCACTAAAGAAAAAAAGCTGATGTGGTGCAAGGTAGAATTTGAAGAAGTAGCTCGGGCATTGTCCTTCACTCACCTCCTCGAGCAGTAACGTATCGATTTTGAAACCTCGTCGCCCCCATTCGACCCACTCTATCTTTTGCCGTCCTTGTCCTTTCTGGCGAGCACTCGCTTCAGACAGCTTTTTGTCGTTAAAGTGAATTGGCTCGACCGACCTACTATACTGGGCCAATTTCGAGGCCTTTACGTCCGTGTGTGTGTGTGTGTGTGTGTGTGTGTGTGTGTGTGTGTGTGTGTGTGTGTGTGTGTGTGTGTGTGTGTGTGTGTGTGTGTGTGTGTGTGTGTGTGTGTGTGCGTGTGTGTGTGTTTCGCGGAACGCTGCGATCAATGCATTTTTCGTCGGCACGAGGCAGTATTCTCGGGCTTTCGCTGTAATGGCGTCTCATCTTTTTTAGGCGTTGATGAGTACATATTTGTCTTCAAATTTTACTTTCATTCATTCATAATTCAAGATAATTTCACAGATTGTCTCGGAATACATAGCAAAATTCAACAGAACTCAATTGCACAGCAAATCCCATTGTAAGTATTTCACTTGTAAAGGAGAAAAAGCATTCGACCGTTTCATTACTTTGACACCCAAGCGGTGCCTACATTGTTTCTTCTGCCGCTACACTTATTCTTAGCTATTCTTCGACTACCACTTGGACATTTTGCATTTACGCCATCCCTTACGTGTTTGTTATTGTTTGGAGCGTACAATTTCACAATAGACACGAAACAATCGGCATGAAGCTTCGTAAGGAGAGATTCAAGACGTGTGGAAGGCTGGGAGGTTAGCAGGAATATAAGTATGCAGTTTGCTACCCTGAAATGTCGAAGCAGTAAGGGGTGACAGGGGTAAGCAGTAAGGTAAGAAGGAAAGTGAGAGTTATAGAAAGAGAGAGATAGACCAAAAGAGACGCAAAAATATAAAACAATAAACATGGGAATATCCCAGTCTTTCAGCACTTCGTGAGTTCGCTGTCGTATCTCTTAGGTTATCTCAGTCGTATCTTTCAGCACACATTGTGTTCCAAAGAAGCCAGATACTTAACATATCGGGATTCAGGACGTTTGGTGTAGCGAATTTGGCAATAATACGAAAAAAAAATCAAGAAATTGGCCTTCTGGCGTCATGAAACCCAAGTTCCGGCTCGAATTCTCAAACTAAAACTCTGACATTCCCATTCTCTTTTAATGTTGAACATAAAATGGCGAACTTAACAACAATCGAGTTCGCGAAATATATGTTATAAATCTAAACCATTGCATCTTTTCGCTTTGCTGCTCCTTGAGTCAAGTGCTCTTTTATCGCACTTCACACGTGCATGTTTTGTTGCATGTGTTTGCGCGTGCATGTGCACGCGTTTCACGTGCATGTGTTTCTTGCAGGCAGAGACGTCGTTTATTGAATTTGTCACTGACACTCTCTACTAACACCTCATAATAAAATAATATAATATAAGATGCTAGAGTGCGTGAAATAACTTTATTTAGTCCACAATAGACGCGAGCGAACTCAACGTCAACCGGCTAGGTCCACTCGGGGACCATCAAATCAAACCTGACGTCATTCTCGCGGGCCCTCTGGACGGCCAGGTCAGGTACAAGGTGCCAGAGAAATAAAAGTGAATTTAATAATAATTGTGGCGTCTAACAAACACCAATGGTCTGCTCCCAGTTTCACCTCGTTCACGCACACTCGACGCAGGATGCTCGCACTTCCACTGGCGGCGCTTTTGCTCACGCTTATTAAACTTGATGGACACTTTCGGTGGCCCACCTCCCGACATAGTTTACAAGTGTCTCTATCGTGCTCAAATTTACCCTGATTTTTTCCCTTGCATTTTCTCACCTTCCATAATATTTATTTCTTTATTTATTACCAGCGCGTGCCCCGCCACGGTGGTCTAGTGGTTACGGCACTCGGCTGTAGATCCGAAGGTCGCGAGATCGAATCCCGGCCGCGGCGGCTGCATTTCGATGGAGGCGAAATGTTGAGGCCCGTGTGCTGTGCGACGTCAGTGCACGTTAAAGAACCCCAGGTGGTCCAAATTTCCGGCGACCTCCACTACGGCGTGTCTCATAATCAGAGCTGGTTTTAGGACGTTAAACCCCACAAATCAATTAAGTACCAGCGCGTAAAGGTACTTGAACTGCTTTGTCCAAGAACGTTAAAATGGCTTCGTGGCCAATGTCATCTTGTACAGAGTCGCAACTCCTTGTCCAGCCGATACTTCAGCGTTTAATACCTGCCTTCACTAAAAGGGAGCAAAATAAAAGTGAAACTTAATTATATTTCAAATATCGGCATTCTCTACTCATTTCGTTCCTCGGTACGCGACTATTCTCTCTCCTGGGACTGCCGTATGCAGGAATCAAATAGAATAAGATCTGAGTCGCCCAAGTCCTATAAATAGCCTCCGACACTTTCGAGAAAGACCGGGGAATACCAGCACGTGCTGCAGTAGGCGCATTCGGAGTTTCTGTTCGCGTGTGAGTAATATCGGGAGTTCTAAATGCGTATAGCTAGAAAGGGCAAAGTCTAATGCGCCGGGCCATCCGATGGTGCTTAGCCAAATGGTTCTCCTCGACGACTTCGTTCCTAGAGACACACAGCGCCTCGCCTTCGCTCCTCCTCAACTCGAGACCGAATACGCTGCCGTATCTATGCTTAGGCAGTGAAAAGGAATCCTGGGATCACCTATGCAATTAAAGGCCAGGAAAGATCCACGTCTATAGCGACTGATCTTACACCGTCTTTTTTTTTTTGTCTTTTTAGCTGAGAGTACTTGCTACGTGGGAAAGCGCATATGAGGATGGAAGAGAATTGCATAACGCGATTGCACAACAAAATATGCGGACACATAACGAGCACAACGGAACGTGAATTTTTTAAAAAGAAGAAAGATCAGGTACGATTGAACGTCTCTCGAATTGCATTTGTTCATCGTTTTATCATAGCTCTTAGCTCTATCATGATGACAAAACACCGTGCAGTCATACAGCTAGAGTTCATAAGAGGGCTCGGTTGCTCACTGACAAAGTTCGCGAAATGAGTGGGCGAATATTGCGCAAAAAGGTGAATGATCCATATTTAATCACCTTCAGTAAAAGCACTCTTCGTCTGACGGTCTAGCTGGAGCCATCCTTCCTTCTCAAATACAAGTAAGCAGCGTAAAATTCTTCTTTCCCCTCGGCAATATTTACAACTGTACGACGGAAGAAAACCTCACTCTGAAGACAATTCGCTTTAAACAAGCGAACTTGTCCTATTCAAGCCTGCACCGCAGCGTTTAAACAACGGCGACGATTAAGCGACTGAGACGTACTTTTGCGAGAAGAACAAAAGAAAAACCACGCAAGAAAGGACAAGAAGACAGCAATTTTCGTCGAAGCCATATTGGTTATGCCTGCCAGTGCCCTCGATCTACCAGTGTACATATGCATAGCGCTGCGTGTAAAGGGCGAAGTTGCACGTCATATAGGGTCTAATTTCTGTCGGAAAACTGTACGCTCTTCCATAACCAACGAACTTTGTCTTTGATTTAGTTTGTCATTGATGCTGAAAAAGTTCCGTCTGTTCTCATGGCAAATGAGTGCGAAAGAAGAGCCACATCGTAAGCCTATGTGGCTCGGGCCAGATTTAAAGGGCAACTCCGGCGGTTTTTTCACCATGTCCTGATATCAATTTTTTCAAGTGGTACTGATAGTCCTGTAACCGCCAGGGTGGTTCTTTTTGCTCAGAAACACACCAAAAATTTTAAACAAGCAACTGAAAATCATCTTCAAACCGAAACCGAAACGGGTAGACGCTTTGTGCAGCGTGTGTGGTGACGTCACAACATTCCCGTCATCAGAAATGTGGAACTGGCGCCAAAGAAATGGCAGTGGCGGGGTCATCCGATTATATATCGAGTTATGCCAGCTTTTCTGATCATGGCAGCGATGATTTGAGCGCTGAAGTATGGTCGTTTTCCTTTCGAAGGTCCACTGGTTCGGGTGGGCAGCGCGGAGGTGATGACGTCAAAAGCACAGGGTGGCCTCAGTGAGAATGCGCTAAAATTTTTTTAAAATTCATTTGCAGGAAAACTAAACGACCTACATTCGCCTGACTTGGCATATATTATTACAGCACCGAGGAGAAAATATACTGAAAATTTTATTGAGGTCAGCGGACACTGAAAAATATCCGGAGTTGCCCTTTAAGGTAGCGCCCGCAAGCGGGTTAGTTTCTGCATGTTAGTTTCTGCAAGGGCAAGCACCGTACCACATCCTTCTTAATCGCTTAAGTATGCCTCAGCAACGGGCACAAAGAACTTACAACCGTCTTGCCTGTCAGTACTTTACTTTCCTGCAGGTCCGGTTTTCGTCCAAACGAAGACAGGTCTTCCGGTAGAAATGTCGGTTCCATTCTGAAGCTTTCCTCGTTTGGCCCCCTGCTGATTACTTTGAGGGTCAATCTTGCCGCTAGCGTTTGTCGTTTTGGATGGTTGCTAAGTCCGGTACATTTCACATTTCTTTCACACTTACTCTGTCTTAAATCTCAGGTTGGCAGGCGCTATACGCTACCTTTCAACTTAGCCGCGGAGCACTCGGGTTTTATTCTATTACTGGCCGTCCCGCTGCGAGCGCATTACAAATGCGGGCGTGTTCGCGCATACGGTGTGCCTCAACAGCATTGTCGTAACGCCTTCTCGTCGCTGTACCTGTTTTCATAAAAAGAAAACTGACATCTTCTTATGAAACATGTTTTATGCATGAGTATGCTAGAATACGGCCCCGTTGGTTGGGGTCATCCGCTGCTATTCTCATACAGTGGGTCAAGAATACTGTAATTTGGTGTACAGAACAAGAAAATAGGTAAAGAAAGAATAATTTAAGCTCGTATGTCCTCAACGTCCTTAACAGCGAGTTCTTAACACGTTTGCCAACGCCTTTATAGTACGTGTGCATTTTATGTGTTAGTATTAGGCACGTCGAGTTCTTTCACAAGCTACCACAGCAGCGGCTTAGATCAATGAAGCTCTGGATTTCAATTACGCTCTGTGGTAGATACATTGTGCCACAAGCACACAACAGGTCATTCCCTATTGCTCTCCGAACACTTGCATCAGCGATGAGACAAAAGCAAGAGTTTCTCTATCTCTTTGTTCATTGCGTGTCGCAACCCTTCCTTCAAGGCCTGACAGAATTCCCGCCTTCTCAGCTTTGGCTTCTCAGAATTAAATTGACGGTATTGTCCTTTAAGTGGTGTTCAGGATATTGCCCCCAAAGCAGTAGCTCTCCGTCTCTCTCTCTCTGAAAACTGAAGCTCTTTTGATGGAGTTGCACAAGCGATCCCGTGATATCGCAAGTTCTCCAGCCGTTGTCGATAACAACATTATAAAAAAGAAAGAGACATCGGACCGCGTGAACTCCGAGCATTAGGTTGTCAGGCATGTCGAAACGAGCTATTCGTAGGCGAAAGAACAGTATTGCTTTGTAGACTGCCAGCCAATCTTGTTCGAATTGCCTCGAGCTCCAGTGTACTTCGGGAACTTCGCTGGCTTTACTGCACTGTCTAAACCAGCTCCAATTCCATTGAGTTGCAATCCTCAACGACGACGTCGATCATGATGATGATAATAGTGGCAGTAGTGATTGGGTGGTGATGGTGGTGGTGGTAAAGATGGTGGAGGGGTGCGGGAGAGTGAAAGACAGCGGTGGTGGAAACGAACCAACGAACACTGTGGTTGTTTTGTTTGTTCATCTCCTGCACAGTCCGTAGTTCTTTGCCTCACGCGATCGACAGAGTGTGTATAACAAGTAAATGACTCAGAAGAGATAAGCTGGTTTCCTGCAAGCTGAGAGGGCTGCAGTGGTAGGCAGCACTTCCTCACACGAAGGAAATACGCAAAAACAATCTCAAATACAGATAGTGGAGAGCGCAAAACGACGCCGTTCACTCACCCGCTCCCGCAGCTTCTGCAGCATGACAGCAGGTCGTCAGCGGAAAGGTGGACAACCACCTTCGGTCCATCTGGCGGCGAATGAATGCAGGTCCGGTCCGACATCGCTTCCACCGCACCAAACGCCTGTTTTAAAAAATGAGTGATGTGTTATTGCTTTTGGCTGACTGGTATCCGTAAAAGCACAACGGATTCTCTTCTTGCCGTTCTGCAAGCAACATAGTAAGAAACAGGTGCAAGTAGTACACTGTGAGCTTGTGCCAGTAATCATAAAGTGTTTCCATTCCCCCATTTCGTGCGCACCATCATCAATTTCCGCCGTTCAAGCCCACCGCACTTCTTTTTGTTCGTCCTTTTTTGTCGTTGCGGACTCATCAAATGGTAGAACCTCGTCGCACATATAGATGCGATGTAGACAACCAGCGGTAGCAAAGTCCAGATTTCGCTTGTTCCCAAAAATGCAGACTAGCTGACATTTTATCGCGATAGGAAGCCCGTGCTACTGCGCTTCAACTTCCAATTGAAGTGTTTGCTGACAAATTTTGCTCTGACAATAAGCAAATATATCCGATTCCATTGCAGTGCGCTGTTGTGACACTATCTAGTGTGCACTCGGCGAATGGCGATTGTTGCTTCTCGCATTTGTATGCACCACTGCGCGCCATTGTCCGTATAAGGTCACCTTTAAAAAAAATCGCGTTGTGCGATATATGACAGGCGGTGGCTCTCAGGCAAAACAACACAGCCCAATTGAAACACTTATTATGTCTAGAAATAAAGCTTCCCTCGATTACAGATCGCAGAAGCGCATTTGGACACAAAAGATTCGTATACAATAAGTGTTCCCAGCCATCTCAAATATTAAATGTAAGTTGTCGTTGCAAGCAAGGAAGAACCTAGACATGAATCATTATTCAGAAGCCTTATTCTAAATGTGCGATCACCTTCTCTCTCTTTAGACTCCCTGTTTCACAACGCAAGTTGCTATGGGCTCGTCACAGTGACCGAAACCGGTGGCGATGATGTCCGTCTATCAGCTTCAGTTCTCTCTCCTGCTTCGTATCATGAAGGGCACAATGCCGGAGAGCTCTGGTGCGGCAGCGAATTCCGCAGCTTTAAGTATATCATTCGGAACCAATCTACGGCAATCCACGAAACCCCACACCAAACCTGTGTGATTCACGTATTTAGTCGCGAAGAAGCGACATTGTTGCACCCGAATCATAACCGACTCTGCGAGCACCCAGGCGTGGCTATTCAAGACTGGACGATGCGCTTGCACCTATTGTGCCTTCTGCGGCGACATCGGCGTCATTGAGCATTCTGGCTACGTTCGCAGTTCGACGAAGAAACAACAGCGATGGTCAGTAACCTGCAAAAGAGTGGCCTCCCACGCAGGGCTTTTGAGGACATTGTTTTCCCCGTAGAGCCCGTGACAGTAAGGAAGAGGCTGAAACAACTGCGCTGATCGCCTTTTTTCGAGACACGGGGTTAATCAATTCCTGGTGGCGCATCCCTGACCAGCTCATAGGAGGCTCGGGCGGAACTATTGCTGGCTATATACCTGCAGGGCCAACCCCGCCCGCTGCAACACCACCACTACCACTTCGTTTTCTAGATTTCTGCGTGCTCCCCCAAAATGTCAGGCTGATGGCTCCCCCGACATAATTTGTGGTTTTATACCCTGTGACCACGTAGAAGGGAGCAAGACATGTCACCCCGCCTCTCCCCCTTCCCCTATTGCCCCCTTCCGCCAATAATGTCAAACACAGCACCCCCTTCCAGTTCAACTAAAATTTGCGCCTTCGCAACCAGAACGGAAAGTCACGCGATCGGGTGAGAATGTGTCACGAAAAGCACGCGAGAGACATATGAGACACTGAGGAAGAGCCTCCTGTCGCGACTAACACGTACGAAAATAACTTGGCGATCATTCGGGGCAACCTAGGATTGTCACGCGCTGTCAAACACTTGCACGGTTGGTAACCTTATTAATAATTCCTGTTTTAAGATTTTATTTTTGATGTCACAAACGTGACGTCGAAAAGTGGCTAGGTGGAGTATCCGGGCTGAATTTGATTTTCGAAACCGAAAGAGTAATAACTGATCGTGAATGCACAACCTACGCGCATTTGTCCACGTCACACTGAATCCACTTGCCAGACAGGTTCCCAAATTCGTAACACGCAACTCGCCCCGACGACAGCGAACAGATCTATCCACTAGTCGACGACTCTTCCAGCTCACCTCAGTGCCACACACACACATACATACATACACACACACGAACACGCGCGCGCGCGTGTGTTTGTGTGTTTGTGTGTGTGTGTGTGTGTGTGTGTGTGTGTGTGTGTGTGTGTTATAGTGACGCGCATAGTACAGATGTGACGTCACCTTCAACACACGCTGGAAGCTCAAGAACCAGACATCTGCTATCCAGATTACAACTTCGTCAAATGCATACGCCCTTCCCATATGTCATTTTCATACGGACTTGTTCTTTTTCGTTCGTTCGTTCGTTTGTTTGTTCGTTCATTCGTTCGTTTGTTTTTGTTTGTTTGTTTTTTGTTTGTTTGTCGCGGTCGCTCCCCTTTTCCGTGATTTTCGTGAGTGCATGCCATGCGTCAATTTAGTTCCACTCGATAGTTTGTCTACCTTTGTTGCCTGCCAAGTCGATAGAGGCAAGAAAAAAAAAACACCACTCGAATCGACCACGCGACTACCGCGCTAAGCGTGTTAGGCGCCCGAAGACACCGACCCGTGCATGTTGTACATCCCTCTCATTCCATTTCTTTTTCTCCTCTCTGTGACTGCCGCGAAACGTACATATAAGGGTTTCTGTTCCCTTTCGATAAACAATCCCGCGGCCAGCCACAGCTTGCAAACCGACACGCCAAACTTCTGCGGCGCACCGCTCTAGCTTATGTAATTACTACAGCCATCGATCAAAGGGCGAGGCAGCAAGCAGCTCTTCGCCACGGCTCGCGGAGCGCTCTCCGGGGCCCATTCGCACGATGCCTTCGAAACATGCGTCGTTTTATTGATTGGCGTCGATCGAACGGCCCGCGGAGAGCAAGCGCAGGTTTAGCGATGCACCAGGCGCGGGTTCAACGGACGACCAATTACGGTATGGAGACCGTAAAACCGTGGACGCTTCGTGTACACCGCGGTTACACCCGCCGTTGACTGCATAACTGATCAGAGACGCACCTGCCACGCATTCACCACGAAGAGCCCTGGTTGTTGACGAGACAAGTGGGGAACTTCTAATCGCCCAGCCCCTAAACAAGCTGGTGCTCGCAAAATAAAAGAGCGTGCGCGTATGACGGAAAATAATAGAGACGCGTACAGATTTGGACATGGGTAGGGAGCACGGAGGAAGAAAAAATCCGTATGGAAGGCCTCGCGCAGCGCGTTTGAAGCTCGGCGCGCGACAGCCACGTCAGAGCACACGCGCAATGCATGCGTGCCATGGCCACGCGCAGCCCGTTTCGCGAAATCCCTTTCTTCGTCCTCGTCCCGTCATCACAGTTTTCAACACGAAACTGTTTTCTGCCGGGGTCCACCACGATCCCATATGTCCGTAACGGGTATGACGCAGTAAAATAAGTATGTAAGAACAAGAAAGAAAAACTCCGAGAAAAACTTCTGCTGATGCGCTGGGAATCGAACTCACAGCGCACCGCTCCACGACGAGAGGGGGGCCAGCGCTCTGCCCTGCGCCAACGCCACACATGCTCGATGCTGTATGAACGCACCTTATATTCCTTCTTACCCCGCTTCGTCGGTTATTTGGCGCTCTCGTCCGGCTCAGCGCGCGCGCATCCAGGCGCACATTGCTTGGAACGGTGCATCCATCCAGGAGAGGCGAAGTGAAGTCACTGCAGCTTTACCTCACCTCTCATGGGTGGCGGCACCATTCCAGGGGTGTTCCAATGTCCGCCTCGATGCACGCGTGCGGAGCCGCGTAGGGCGTCGGTAAAGAAGCGTGATGAGAAAGAACATAGCCGCGTTCGTACAGCTACGAGCGTATGTGCGCCGATAGCGCAGTTGTAGAGCACCGCGGTCACCTTTCGTCGTAGGTATAGCGTTTCCCCGCCGCCACTCTTAGAGCGTGATAGCAACAAGAACACTGCTTCGTTAGGCGCTTAAGTACGGCAGCGACGTTGACGGGTGTATGTGGCGCAAGTAAATATTATTGATACCTTTGTCGCGCGGCATTTACTATCGACTGTATGCAATTATTACGTAAACTACTTCAGTTACCGCAAGGGGTTGGTCCTTGATGTCGTGGAGGCGATGCGTGAACGTAGGTTCATCCACGTCGAACAGTGCCGTACCAGCGAAACATCGATAGCAATGGGCAAGTTCACCTCGATCTAACGATAAACATTGAACTGCTTATGCAAAGAGAAATTTTAGTGTCATACCGATTCCTTTTACAAAGGGATCAACCACATTTTTTGCTAGTTTGAACACCCACCCCGGGCTTCTCTACATTTGAAACATGCTTTAGCCATCATGCTAAATTAACTTGGTGTGCAAATACTGCGAAGAAAGGCACTTATGGAAAGTTCGATTTCCATTGCAGGCTGCGTGATGCAAAGCTCTCTCCTCGAGGGCACTTCAAGCCCCGTCGAATGAAAAACCCGCCGTCATCCACGGCGGATCATGGCAAATGTCGCGCGACCACGTGATGGCGCTGTCACATATGCTCCATCAGATGTGATGTCATGCCCCGCCACGGTGGTCTAGTGGCTATGGTACTCGGCTGCTGATCTGAGGGTCGCGGGATCGAATCCCGGCCGCGGCGGCTACATTTCGATGGAGGCGAAATGTTGAGGCCCGTGTGCTGTGCGATGTCAGTGCACGTTAAAGAACCCCAGGTGGTCGAAATTCCCGGAGACCTCCGCTACGGCGTCTCTCATAATCAGAGCTGGTTGTGGGACGTTGAACCCCACAAATCAGATGTGATGCCAATAACCGTCACTGCGCCACGTCCTATGATGACGTCAGGCTGTGATGTCACGTGATACCGACGTCGACTTAGCGTGCACTTCGATATAGCTCCCACACCCGGACATACTGGGCCTTTCGCATTTAGACTTCTGTGCCTCTGTGATTTTTTTTTCTCTATCCGTATCATGCAGGCTTAATATCGAAAGTGGCCTCTGCAGGTAGATTTACCTTATCAGTCTGACGCGCCTAAGAAAGTCTACTGCATTCGGGAACCACAAACTGCTTGCTTCTCTGTCACTGTACGCTAAAACTACACGTGTAAGAGTGGTGTGCTGAGAGAGCGTGCTTTCCCTGGCATCGAGTGTGAGTGGCCCGCCGGCTATACGTGTCAGATGCCACGATCCGCAGCATATTTATTAATAAGGAGCCAATCGCTCACACGCAATGAGTCTGTCGAGAGGCACCACGCGCGGGTTCAACGGACTACCAACGACGGTACGGCGTCGTAAACCGCGCTATACGTGCAGCTGCGGTTATGCGTCCTACGCGTATCTTAGCGCCGTTGACTGGCCCGGGGAGATGTGTAGGCACGTGAGAGTGTTACGAACACCGTCATAAAATAAGCGACAATGGTTCAGCCGAGCAGGTTACGGGGTCTTCGTTCATTAGAAGAGAAATAAGCGCGCAACAGGAGAAGAAGAGAACACAGAGAGTAGAAATCGCAACTATACGCTCAACCTGCCTAATGCAATTAACTGAATCTTCAACACATGTCATTAGTGGAAGTGGAAAGGTGGGGAGCTGCTCAGGATCGACTTAACTGCAGAGTTCTTTGCATAGTGCGAACGTCCCATGTTCATATGTCACTTTTCCCCATGCTTCATGCTCTGTTCGCCTGAGCTATCAGCAAAAGCGCTTTACACGCAGAGGCCAGGTGCAGTATTAACAAACATGCAATATCAGCTAACATCTTTTGAAAAAAATTACGAATCTACTTCTCTTTTTTTTAATTTTGTAATTATGGTGCGCAGAGAGAGAGAGTGTGTGTGTGTGTGTGTGTGTGTGTGTGTGTGTGTGTGTGTGTGTGTGTGTGTGTGTGTGTGTGTGTGTGTGTGTGTGTGTGTGTGTGTGTGTGTGTGTGTGTGTGTGTGTGTGTGTGTGCGCGCGCACTCCGGCCTCAGGAACAACCTAGGTCCATGGTCAACAGATGTTTTACGAAGGAGAGCACTATACTGCCATTCAACAAATTTTTACAAGCGACCAACATTCTCGGAAGGCTTGACCATGCGCGTTCTATAACGTTCTGTGTAACTTTATTCCGGGTTCTGGAAACTGCACTTTTTGTGTGAACGTTTATGTTGTCATGTGACTATAGTATTCATATATGTATGCCGAGTTCTGTGTCAGCATAGTTAGCATCCACATGACTCCATTATATGCGAAATTCAGTGACAGTGTTATGTGACTGAACGGTACTTGTATCGTCTTTCGCGTAGTCCCGCGACTGGACGTCGTACTTTGACATTCTTCACGGCGGGGCTGATTTAAACGAAGCGACTTTAACACGTTGATTTTTGTGTGCCGTATCGCACATGTAATGTGTTACGCTATGTTGTCTGTGAAAAGGAGTAGGTGGCACTCTAAAAATGCGTCAACACCTCATAGGCAAGATATATTTAAAAAAAATCCTATCCTCTCACCGAAACCTCAGCGAAGCGGATCGAGTAACTACATCTTCAGCAGGCATTAAGACTTTCCCTGTGAGCGACCTCGCCTTTTCCTTTGCTTCCCTCATAGTGTTGTCAACTCGCACCCGGCCCGAATGAGGGACTGCTCTCCGTTTTACCTCCTTTCGTCCCTCTTTTTGCTTTACTTAGGACAGCAAATCACACGCGCATCTTTCCCCCGCTCCCTTCACTCTCTATACCTGCCCACTTTGCTTTTTCGCATCATGTTGCATTTTGATGAAATAGCACTATACTTAAGTCCGTTCAGAAAGCAAAGTCAGAACCAACTCACTTTCAATTTGCTCTTTTAAATTAAGAAGATAAAGCAGATTGTAATGACGTCTATACTTCATTAACGCAACTGCGACAAGTGTAGTTTTGAAACATGTTAGCGAGCCTTTAGTACTCGAATTTGCGCCTTGTTTAGCGCAAGCTCGTCAGCACAACTCAATACGCTTTCTATCACAAAGGGAGACTCCCTATCCCCCGCCACGGTGGTCTAGTGGCTAAGGTACTCGGCTGCTGATCCGAGGGTCGAGGGATCGAATCCCGGCCGCGGCGGCTGCATTTCGATGGAGGCGAAATGTTGAGGCCCGTGTGCTGTGCGATGTCAGTGCACGTTAAAGAACCCCAGGTGGTCAAAATTTCCGGAGACCTCCACTACGGCGTCTCTCATAATCAGAGCTGGTTTTGGGACGTTAAACCCCCCAAATCAATCAATCAGACTCCCTATATCGCAAGACCTTTCAGCCGCGCATTCACTCTGAAAAACTGCTTGTTCTCTCATTACGTGTGAACACGCTCCATCTCACCGCTTCGCTAAATCTTCTACTAGCACACCGGCAAAAATAAATAGCGCACAAGCGGTTCCTATTGCGAGAGTTCCCTTTTGCTGTCGTCCTCGGAGATCGACTTATCAGTCCGCGAGACGGCAAAAGCGATTTTCCCTTTGATTCTACCTTTTCACCCACCCCTAATGGGGTGAGTGGCGAAACGGATCCACTAGATACGCGGGTTTACGACAGTATAGAGCTGGAGCCGTTTGCACACCTCGCCATTTATGCATGTACAGTACATGCACCTGTCGCCCCCACGCGATAATGCCTCGCCATTTGTTCGGCAGCAACAACACAAAGCGCGTATGCCTCGTATATACAGCACAAACAAGCCGTGTGGCACCCTCATTCGAGAGTCGGATAGGGTCATGATGGTCTCCCTTTGCATTCATTATTCGCGACAACGCGCGTTCGCACACGGCAAAAGGTACGCTGCAGGTGGTGTATACAAACGTTCTTCGCAGATCAGCGGGCCGCGCGAAACCATGTTGCTTATCTATAATTCCGCGCACGGCAATTGATAGTGCCCTGGGCAAAACATTGGGAGGGCTGTGCGGGCAGAAGGTCGTTTCCTCACGTTCGGTGGCACGGCGTGGAACTATGCGTCCACGGGTCATGCCACATGCGAACGTTGTTTAGTGTTCACACGTTGCTCTGAATGCATGGCCACGCCAAGTACAGTTATCATTGATTGATTGATTGATTGATTGATTGATTGATTGATTGATTGATTGATTGATTGATTGATTGATTGATTTCAAATGTTGAATTGGCAAAGCATTCCTTGAATATACGCCTTCCGTTGGTCTGCTATCGTTTCCTATCGCATTGTATCGGCTTCTTTCTCTCTCTCTCTCTCTCTCTCTCTCTCTCTCTCTCTCTCTCTCTCTCTCTCTTTGGACGTGGACTTCTCTATCCTTTTCTCTTCGGAAGCCAACAGATGTAGCACTCGTTTTGTCACCTTATTGAGAGTAAAGTGCGAAATAGAGAGGCAGGGGACACTTGATGTACGCACACACCACCAAGGCAACACGGAGTGCAGAAAAAAGCAGTCGCTGTGCTGCCACCGCTCACAGATCGTTCCCTGTCGCGTGCACTCAAAGGCTCGTTTCGTGACTGCGGACATCCACAAATGGTCCCGAAGTAGAAACACTGTGCGAAAGAATACAGGCGAAAACTTAATGACGAAAGCTATTACGTGAAAAGCCAACGGGGATTTGATATACGGCGTCTTATATACGTAGTCGGAAAGAAGAAATATACAGCGCCCCCTCTGGTGGCCCTGCGGGGTCAGAACGAATTAAATGGTCGTTTGGTTATGCATAATGCATCGCGGACAGAGCAAACGTTGTGGATGGAAGCATAAGTGAGAGCAAAACGGTCACCACTAGCGCGCCGCGTTGAAGGCCAACGTCATTACGCTGGCCGCGCGCCTAGCGCGCGACTGGCTTTGATGACTTTGCGTTTGCTACCGTCGCAGTCGTGACGTCAAAGACAGATTACATACTTGGCACAGGGCACACGATATTCGAGCCTGCCTGGCCTCCCGTATATACGAGGTTATCGCAGCAGCACGTGGCAAAGTATTTCCAAAAAAAAAAAAAAAAAAAGAATGCCAGATCCGACGTGCAGTGGGAATCAAGGAAATGCGAAGCACAATTCAGGAACGTAAAATGTATCTGCATTATTGTCTCGCTATAAGCATTTTGGTACATATGAAGTTAACGAAACTGCCGCAAGAGCACCAAGACTGTGACATGTAAACCATGCCGCTCATGACACTCATATCATGATTCTAACGTTATGACCTGTCATTTACGTTCGTCATGCAGTCGTGTTGTGACATAGCAGTTTTGGTATACATCCCATTAACGAAACGCGTGGCATGTAAATCATGCTTCTCATGACATGCATGTCACGATTTTCATTTTCTTATAGAACGTGTCAACCATGGCCGTCATACATTGTTGTCTCGCCATACAAATTTTGGTATATATCAAGTTAACGAAACGGCCGCAAGAGCACCAAGACCGTGGCACGTAAATCATGCCGCTCATGACATGCATGTCATGATTTTTGTATTATGACGTATCATTTATGTTCGTCATGCAGTCATGTTGTAGCATACCAATTTTCGTATACATCCCATTAACGAAACGGCCAGGAGAGCACAAAGTCATAGGCGGCTAGATAGATAGATACGCTCAAAGTCGCCGAAGTTCGCTAAGAAATGCTTCGCATTAAAAAAAAAAAAAGTGCATATACGACACCGTCCAAGCCAGACGTCGACTATAGTCGTCTTATGAACAGGTCGTCATGGACTTGACATCATGTAAAAAATAATGTTAAGGAGATAAAAATCAATATTAGGCCGAGGTTCATTGACAGGTTGTTTGCACAGAAGTTAAATATCGCTTTCAGGATGGTCTTGTTAAGTATAAAATGTCACTGAATTTCCCGCCGCAAATACCGCAGTAAAAGGGGGTTTGCATAAACCCCAGCGCTTCGCGGTCCCTGCAACAAAATCTTGCGACGAGGTCTTGAACAAATGCCATAAAGTCTTGCTTAACAAACACGCGTTCGTTCAAGTACGTTCGAGCATGCATGTGGCAAGGCTCGTCGGAGAGAAATTACGCTCCGTTGCGGGTCATTAATTATGGTTACCTCATTCATTCTAATGGCAATACCGTAACCCATGTTTTTTTTTTTTTTTTATGAGACGACATGCGAAGTCGATGGTGGTAGCGTCCTAGATCACGTTGGCCACTTTTTACATTTGGCGTCTTTTTCTCTGTTTGCATGTTATCATTTCGGGCACATGGAAATGGCACTTTGGATCCCTGATGAGTCCATGAAGTGCAGTACAGCTTCGCTTCATTCGAAAGGCCGCGCTGCTAACCGCCTTCAGTCGGCTTGGATAGCGCCCAAAAGGGCCAGCGTTTATCTTTTTCGGCCTTTGCTATGTACAAACCATTATCTTCCTGCCATAAGATACACAAGCGCTATCACCTGCTGTTAGCGCAGAAAACAGTTGCTCGATTACTTTTTTATCTAGTGTGTACTTTTGACAAACACTTGCGCGAGTTTCAAAAGTTCCATCAGGAGCTTATGCCGCGAACTCGGTGGCATTGCGCTGTTTCTATCTTCTATTCTCCCAGCGAAACTTACCGAACCACGTATCCGCGGTATGATTTACCTTCCTGTCGTCTCATTGATCTCTCGTACCGTGTCTGTTGAAGCCTCTGCATATTAATCTTGTTATCAACACACGGCTTGACTTCAAGGGCAAACGTAGTGTGCCGAAACGGCTTGTCCTTATCGTAGACAGCAACGACCAAATGTGAAGCAACCTCTCAAGTCGTGGATCTTGGATCGTTGCGAATGCACGCTCAGATCTTCTGCCCGCATGGCTTCGCGAAGCCATGCTTGCGGAATGGGGCGCCCAGCTTTTCAAGGGCACCTTCTGTATCTTATATAGTTTCAGCGCACGAAAGGATTACCGATGTTCGTATTCAATGTATTACGGCGTACGGAGACCCAGCTTCACCCTTGCAGCTGGTAATGACACTGCATAGTTCAGAAGACTGTCGAGTCCACGCATTTTTTGAAATTAGAAGTTGGAGGGTGCTTACGCTTGGCCTTTAGCATATGCAGTAACTCAATAGTGTCTTTCTTGTGTTCAGTTGTCGGAGCATGATATCCACGATGTCAGCCGTATGCAGTTCCTGACCAACTCTTGTCGTCTTAGGGACCTTTCTCCTAGGTACACTACAACAGGAAATGTAGATCGAAAGGAAGTTTCGTACATTCTCGAAACGAAAACCGCGAGTAGAAACAGGAAGTGAATGAAAGACCGGAAGTGCGTACCAGGCAGCCACTTGACCGACTGGCGTAATTGCAGTTAGGTGTGGTCGCGTTAATGTACGCTTCAATTTTCTTTTTTTTTTTTCGAAATGCGACCTATTCGATCACACAACTATGTCAAGCGCTTGCACTAGCAGCCGCGATCATAAAAACAGAGAGGTTCGCAAGAAAAGCTGCGCTTGTTAATTTGCAGTGAAAACCGCCTGTTACGCGAGTTATAAACAGAATGAATTTAGTTGCAATTAATAATAAAGCACGCATAATGTTAGCGTACGCAAGGAGGTCCATATGTTGAGTCCCGCAATGGAACCTCCTTTTCACACAGAACAAGAAGCACAGGTTGCAGCAACATTTTCAACGCGTTATATTCTATTAGTAGCTGCACATGCACTAAATACAGCCTAAACGAAAATTAGGCGTGTACAAATAAGAAACATATAAATAAACCATCACACAGTGTTGTAGAAAATAATAAATTAATACATCAGTATGAACACAATATGGCGATGTAGCCGTTCCTTGAAAAAAGAAGGTGAACGTATACTCGCCCAACAGGATCCACAGGAACCCTGGTCCCGAATCTCGCCGATGGTGGTGCACTCGGGCCAGTTTTCTCGCGCGTCGAAATTCTCGGGCAAGGGACCTAGGGAGCTGATGTCAATCGCTCGCTCGGGCAGTCGGTACCGATGGTTCTCCGGGGACACTCCGAGCAGGCTGCGCACGTACACGGGATCTTCGAAGCCAGGGTTGCGGCCGGCCTGCGTCCAGGCACAGAAAGAAACGGGAGTGTCCGTTAGAACGAAGTGCATGTGTACGATTGTACGCATCATCAATCAAATGGAGAAGATGATAAATGTTAAGTGAAAAATATTTATGACTGAACTGAACTTGCTGCTGATTCTAACCAGGAAGGAGGCTACTTCATATATATATATATATATATATATATATATATATATATATATATATATATATATATATATATATATATATATATATATATATAGAGAGAGAGAGAGAGAGAGAGAGAGAGAGAGAGAGATTTTCCTTCATTCCTTTCTCCCTTTCTCCGCTGTGCAGGGTGGCAAGCAAGATAATCGCTTCCGGTTAAGTTCCCCTTACTTTCCGTGTATCACATCTCTCCCCACATCTATCTATCTATCTATCTATCTATCTATCTATCTATCTATCTATCTATCTATCTCTCTATCTATCTATCTATCTATCTATCTATCTATCTATCCATCTATCTATCTATCTATCTATTCCTCTTCGTACAAGCACATCCCATCGTTCAGTGAAGCAGAAAATTACGAACACAATCTAAATGCTTCTTAATAACAATAGTAACCATTAATCGCGAGACTGCTTTAAGCGGGCCCTTACCTTCCAGGTGGTGTTGAGGTAGTTAATGTACTGTATCATCTTGTCGAAAAAGGCGTCCGTCTCACCGGAAATCAGGTAACGATCTCGCCAGGCATTGCCGGACACTCCCAAGGCGACCGTCGAGAGAAGGCAAACAACTAGTACCGACTTGTGCATCTTCGCTCAGCGGAGCTCACTGTCACCGGTGCTTGGTCGTTTTGCAAACGCCCCGAGCAACGTCGCAGAGTTGACGAGAGATGCCGTATTCTGGCGGATATGTCGAGCCAAGTCCGGACGTCAGGCAATGTGGAAGACGTGTAGCGGTGTCTCTTTGTGCAGGACGAAGGCTGTGCCTGCCGTGCCAGGCGGTGTGGAAGTCCGACAATCTGAGAGTGCCGGAGAGAAAGGGAGAACCTGGGAGAACCACGTGATGTGTGTCGTCGTCGTCGTCGAGGGATCCCATGACCTTTCGGTCACGTGAGACTCGCCGGAGATTGTCAGTGAGCAGAGAGGCTATGTCCTACGTCACGTGGATGGAACCGGAGACGAGACGATAGCACCCTTCCCGCAGAGACCACTTCGTTGAAGAGATTTTTGCTGGATACGAGAGAAAGATCCGGCCAGCCTGACGCGTGTTTGTCTCCTCTGTGGTGCTTTTCTTTAGATTCGTGCTTGTTGGCTTCATTCGTACGACAGAGGCGTTAACCTACAGACAGGCTAAGCTGTCTTTATTTTCTTTATTTTTCCTTCCAGCGAAGCAGCGTTGCAATGATCCGCTGTCGGCATACGTAGGCGCAACATCCGAGATACACTTCTCCGAAAAGGCAGACGTTGTCATGGGGATCAAAAAAATTCACGCATATCCACAGGGAATGATGATGAGTGGGCGAAGCTCCGAAGGTTCATCGGTAAAAACCGTGATTCTTCCGTGAATCTTGCCCAGTACATCATCAAAGACGTGACAAACACTGTGTGTCGCCATCTAGCGCTCTCCTATCACACTAGAGCACGGTGGATGGATGGATGGATGGATGGATGGATGGATGGATGGATGGATGCTATGAGCATCCCCTTTGTAACGGGGCGGTGACAGACAGACACGATGGATGGATGGATGGATGCTATGAGCCTCCCCTTTGTAACGGGGCGGTGACATGTGCGCCACCAGGCTCGTACGAAGATTTAAGAACCTTTTTTTTTCTCTCTCTTTAAATTTTCCTCATGCCTTTTAAATTTACTTCAATCAAATCGATCATACCATAGCAAAAACGGAAATTCATAGCCCAGTTCCCTGCGCCTTATGGCAGAAAGTCCATATTTTTCCTTATAATTATTTTTGTCCGTTCTCTCTAGTTTTCTGCCACACGCAGCGAGCGCCTCCGCGCCATCTATTGATCAATTCACGTACTAGCTAAGCAGCACCGCAGCGCTCGGGCAGACAGACAGACAGACAGACAGACAGACAGACGGACGGACGGACGGACGGACGGACGGACAGACAGACAGACAGACAGACAGACAGACAGACAGACAGACGGACAGACGGACGGACGGACGGACGGACAGGCAGACTCCCATGCTACGCGTTCCCATACATTTGAATGAAGCGAGCACCGCGGCGCCATCACGCCATCTAGTGAGCACTTCATAAAACTACAGGTGGCTACATACTATGTACGAAGGAGGGAACGATCGACCCACACCCTAAGGAGCTTCGCCCCTAAAATGAGCAGCACTATTTCTCGTCTAATATAGGCTCCTCCAACGCTCCTTGCAAGCATAATACTTGTCCCGTCCCCTTCCACTACGTTTCTAACTCGAAAGCTGGTTGATCCTAGCAATTTTAACGTTGTAATGGTTGTAACACATGTAACAGTGATGCAGGGAGTCACTGAGAAATAGAAACACAAAACACGAACGTGCGGAAATAAAAAGTGATAAGGAGCCCGATCCATACCCAGTATCAAGCCATAAGCAGCTTCCCGACGAAAAGAAGGAAGCACATGTCTCGCATAGTGTGTTCGCTTTATCAGTGCCATATTTTCTACCTACATTATCAATTGCTTGTGTATTCAACTGTGTCCACTCTATCCGCATGCGTGATAATGTCTGAAAAGAGGATAGAGATTTCAAGCTAAGCGCTACGCCTAATGTTCCTAGATACTTTTTTTTTCGTTTCTTTAGGAGCGAGAAGCTTTGATGTGCCGCTGACACATCAGATTGGTCGGCATTGCTTTTGGCAGCGATGCTTTTCCTAAAGCTATTACTTGAATGCTGCAGCGAGAGAACGTCAAAGAAAGTTGCGCGTTTCAGTAGGCGCTTCCTTATATTTGGCAAGTTCACTGTCATATGTGAGCCCCGCCACGGTGGTCTAGTGGTTATGGCACTCGGCTGCTGATCCGAAGGTCGCGGGATCGAATCCCGGCCGCGGCGGCTCCATTTCGATGGAGGCGAAATGTTGAGGCCCGTGTGCTGTGCGATGTCAGTGCACGTTAAAGAACCCCAGGTGGTCGAAATTTTCGGAGACCTCCACTACGGCGTCTCTCATAATCAGAGCTGGTTTTGGGACGTTAAACCCCACAAGTCAATCATTGTCTTCGTGTGTTCGCCATTTAGCTGTAACAATGTGCCACAAGTAAGCTCAATCAATCAATCAGTTTATTATTCATACCAAAATAAAATACGTGCTTTATATTTATGCAGTTGGCACCCCATAAGTGAGTTTTGGAGAGGGCCTCTATGACAGATTCGGTTGTTTAGATCCATTCTACAATATGTTATAAATAGATGTACACATTAAAAAGGCAGAGCGTTCTGCAAACCATTATACTATGCAATCAGCCGATCTAAGTGTTGTTTCTTTTCCTCCGACACTCTTTATCTTACTGTAACGCGTATGGCGCCTGGCCTTCGTGTGCGTTCAGCAATGTATCTGCGAGAAAAAAAAAGAAAGCGATGATGAAACGAGGTGGCAAGACCCGCGGACGAAATGCAAGAGATGCGGAAAGTTTTCACAGCTTTTATGGAATTCTACTTTATGCTGGCTCCGAAAAGCCAACCTACTGGCCTTTTCTTGCCCCCCCTCCCCCATCTATCTCTCTCTCTCTCGATAAGGTCAAACATTGCCGCTGGGGTTTGGGGTGCCTTCCGATTATGGAAACGCTAAAACGGTGAAAACAGAGAGAGGACAGCAAGTGTAAACGAAGCAAGCCATCGGAACTGAATACATTCTTCCGCAGTGTCGCGAGTGTTGGACACGCACACAAGCCTTGAGTTAATGTGAGCTAGCGCTTGCGCAAATCTGTTTGCAAGAGGTGGCCTCCCGCGGTAGACAAACACGGCGGTAGCCGGTCTGCGCAATCATTCGGTGGTGAGAGACAAACACGCGTGTTTGCCGCCGCACAAGCAGCATCGCACCAGTATGTGGAAAGCTGCAAATACGCGAGTCGAGTCTGAAATAAGATGCTTCATTCAAGAGCAGAGGAGGAAAGGAGGAAAGGAGGGGGGGTTCTCTCAAGGCCGTCCCCCTTCCCCCTCCCTCACTGACCATCTTCGCCTGCATATGGGCTCATTGTTCCTAACGTATACTCTCTAGATTTATATATGTCGAATAGTGTATCCCTTCTCTAACTCCCCTACCCTCAAAAAAATAAAAATAATCAGGGAGGGGGGATGGGAGGAGGCATACGGAAAAATACAATCTGTGCGCAAAACCTGTCCCAAGGCTTCTATTAAGATATTCTGAAAGATGGACAATTCAAACATAAAATCCGATGTAGGAACTACCAACGCCTTTACGACACAAGCGCAGCTTCAGTATTGTCTTCGTTGTTTGTTTGGTGGAGACACGTGTCGTTCATTTGTGTCGTGCGCACTTGGATAACAAGCAGAAAGCATTTAAGAAAGGATGGAGAATCCGAAGTCGGTGCGATTGCGGTCAGATAAATAAAGATAACAGTCTTGGCAACCTTGACAAACGACCTATATTCTGGCATTAAAATTGAATTAGGCGCTCTTCGTGTTTTGCCCCGAGCCACGCATCGCAGCAGACCGTGCGTATAGCGCTCAATCTTAATTTGCCCGTATTTCTCGCAGCGGTTTCTCATTCACCCATTCGAGACGGCATTCAGCGCAAAGCGAGAAGGACGCCAGCTTAAAGGAGGAGGCCTCCGAATTCATCTGTCTCCTTCAAGGCCGCGTTGTATACACTCCCCGCATCGTTTGCTACCGCGTCTCTCTCGCTACAACTACGTCATTAATTACGCTCTTGTTTCCCTTTACGGTCTTCTTTCCAGTGGTACCCAGATTTAAAGCCTAAAAGAAAACCTTCCGGCTAAAAAACAGCTGTACTCGGGATGCTGTCCGACAACAGACGTTCCGGTCTCCTGCTGCTCGCCGCGCTACTGTTGTGGTGCACGAACCCGAATGCAGCGCAAGATGATCCGATCAACTACGTAACGGTGAAGACGGTCAACGGCCACGTGCGTGGCAGGCTTCTGGACGTGGACGGTGCATCCGTGGCGCAATTCCTCGGCATACGTTACGCGGAGCCTCCAGTAGGGGCCCTTCGCTTCCGGAAGCCCGTGCCTGCTCGTGCGTGGGAGCCGGATACGCTGGACGCTCTCGCATTCGCAAGCCCCTGCGCACAGGCCAACGGCTCTCTGCCTGCAGTGTCGTGGCTCGTTCAGCGAGATAAAGTCAGTGAGGACTGTCTATTCCTCAACGTGTGGCATCCTGTTAGTGACGTCAAGGACAACCTCGGAGTCCTTGCATGGATTCACGGCGGTGGTTACCGCGCCGGCACGGCCTCCGATCCCGACTTCGACGGCAGGAAGCTGGCGGCGACCGGCAACGTCGTAGTGGTCACCATCAACTACAGGCTCGGCTCGTTCGGCTATCTCTACACCGGGCCCGGAACGTCGACCGGCAACTATGCCCTCTGGGACCACAACTTGGCCCTCCGCTGGATAAGGGACAACATTGCGCGATTCCGTGGCGACCCTAGACGTGTGACGGTGTGGGGAGAAAGTGCCGGCAGCATTGCCGTCGGCTCCCTCCTCCTGTCGCAACACAACGCCGGTCTCATCCACAGGGCCATCATGGCCAGCGGGAGCAACTTCTGGCTCTTACCACCAATGAATCGAGTCGGTCACGAGTTCGCTGATCGTATTGCCGGCCACGTGGGCTGCCTGGACTCCAAGAAGCCTTCTTCCAAGACGCACCCTGCCGAAGTGCTCCGGTGCCTGCGGTCGGTGCCGGTCGACGCCATCATAGACGCCGAGCAGACGCAATTTCCCGACGACCTCGTCACCTTCCGGCCCTCCTTCGGCGACGAGTACCTCCCGCTGCCGGACTTGACGACTTTGTCGAAGAGCATGTTCATTCCCCTGGACAGCCTGCTCGCGGGGGGAGTCACTGAGGAAGGCAGCCTCTTTCTGTACTTCAAGGATCACGTCCTGTTCGGCCCCTCGATGCCCGAGTTAACTAGAAAGCAGGCGTTCGACTTCGCCCTCAAGCACTACTTGGGCGTCCTGCCCGAAGGCGTACAGACGATGATCAGAGAGTTCTACCAGAAGAACGTCACCAGCGACGAAGATTGGCAAGGCACGTTCCGGTCGCTGGTGGACATGATTGGAGACTACCTCATCATGTGCCCGACAAAATTCCACGCGGAACTGTTCGCAAAGACCAATCGGCCTACCTACTTCTATATGCTGGACCACCGGTCCGAGAAAGGTCGCTTCCCGCCTTACATGGGCTCGATGCACTTCGAGGACGTGCAGTACTTCTTCGGCCTGCCGTTCGTATTCCCCGAACGGCATACGAACGAGGACCGGGCTTTCAGTCTGCTCTGCATGCGAGTCATCGGCGCGTACGTCAACACCGGGTAAGTGTCTCGGCGATGTGAAGAATATACCTTGCCGTATTCGGGACGAAAACGGAACGCTTAGCTCAGCGAATCTGGCGAAATAACAATAATTCCCCGCGTAATGGGATGGTCGGTGAGAGCACAGTAATTTCGTATTCACGACATGCATGTATGCACTCTGTGAGGCACACGCCGGACCTGTGCAAGGCGGGAGCAGGCTCTGAAAGAGGAGCGGACAGCTATATCGACCCGATTCTGTGCGGTCATTCGTATGCCTGAAACGCGCTGAAAATGAGATAAATTTAAATGCTTTCGTCTGGAGCCGGTGTAATCGGAACTCACTACAGCTTCATCCCTCATCTCACCTTGATTTATTTGTTGGCTCTTTCTTTAACAAGTACAGTCGTCATGTTTGTAAGAAATACCCCGTGTGCTTCTTGTAACTAAACGCAACTTGAGATTGGTTAAAGTATAGCGTTGCCCATCTTAGCGTAGCTTCTTTGTCGAAGACTAAATTTAGGCGCCCATATTGGCTGCCAGCGCTGCAATCAGTTAAGTAAACTATTGAAAAGAAGGCCTAGGCCAGGTATGATTAACGGATTCCTCACGTTTAATTTCACTCGTTCCTTTTCTAATCATGACCGACCCGTTTCGCGAAGATAGCGCAGGCGGAATCGAACGTCTCTCGGACCAATAATGAAGCCCCAAAAGAAATAGCATTATACCAGACTAGTATGTTCCGCTGCCCCTAATTAAAACGCGATGCATATATAACAAGCGCCGACAAAGCTAGGGCTTTGTGGTGGGACTGTAAGATTCTGTAACTCATTGCACATCGCATCGTTGCGTTATTTTTGTCGCTTACTGTAGGACTGTGCGAAAGCCGGGAAAAGTGTGTGCGATTTGAAATATAGTTCGCCCTGATTCCACGTAGCTGAACTGACCTTTCGTAAGCGCAAGGAGCTCTTCACTATAAAGAGCAAGCTTTGTTTCACCGCTAACGAAAAAGGCTTTCGAAACACGAGATAGTGCACATCATTTCTTAGAACGCACTCTCTCCTCCCTGTGGAAGGGGGAGAGGGGTGCTAATAATGAAAAAGGAGTGACACCCTCTTCTGCTGCCCATAGGGCACGGTTCAGCGGATCTGGAAAGTGAGTGCAGGGAAATAAGAGGATGTAAGTTATATGGGAAATTGCGGTTTTACGAGTTTTACGGGAACATGTACGCGCACCCCTCAACCTTTCTCTTCCAGTACCACGTACACATGTGGTGGTCGACGTATACTGAAACAAACGCTGCAACGCTTGTCGCACTGCTCACAGGAGGCCCGGTACTGCTATAGCCTTTCAGGATACACTGTGCAACTCCATCGTTGTCTAACAGCCAATCAGATCTGCCAAAATGGAGTAATCGATCGGCGGCGATTTCAGGTCGCTTTTCAGGAACAGCAACCTAAAGTCGTAATGGGTCTCTATGAGGCCTACTCGCTTGAATCTTGCTTCACCATTCGTTTTAGTGTCGCCGGCTTTTCTGTGCGGTTGAGCAAACCTAGCTGAAATAACCGCCCACTGAGGCTCAACTGCTGCAAAAGACTTTAAAAGACCCAGTTTGCGCAGAGCCCGTACACCATGCGTGAGGTGCTGAGTAATAGTTTCTCAATGCAAGAATTGCGCGTGCGCTACACATTGCGTGACGAATATATAGAGACGCATGTACACGTAGCGCTGTCTATTTTGAGTGCCTTTGCGTGCGTGTTTGCACGCGTCGACATACACCTTTGCGCAAGTGCTATTCAATCAATCAGTCTCGCTAAAATTGAGCGCGATATATGTACTACGCTCTGCGCTGCCAGCGCAAAATAAAGGAGAGACGCATATGCGACGTGTGTCACGAAAAGAAAAAGCAAAGAAATCAATGAAAAAATAAGTACAGGAATACTCCGAAAATCGTTCGGGCGTTAAAGTATACTGGCTCATGGAAACGAGAGCGGCAGCGATTCGCCGTCATCTACCGCGGAAAGCCGTGTGTGTTCAGGTGTACCATATGCGTCATTAATGTATAAGCGTTGCTTCTTTTCAATCTCAAAATCGTGAGTGATGTGGCAACTGATCATTTCACTTTAACGCGCCTGATACTCCATAGACTCTTTCTCCTGCTGTTTCTTCTCTTTTTTTCTTTTTTCGTTTTCTTTTCTTGCTGTAGTTCGTCGAGCGTAAACTCAAAAGATTGCACAAGAAAAGCGAAAGCCGACGGACACCCTTATGCAGTACGTCACATGTAGGCAGCGCGGATTGAGACGGGCGATGGGGACACCTGGCTGAAGTTTCTGAAATGAAGCTGTTCGTTCCACGAAAGCTTATGATTCCTCGTTTCTGAGGAATGTGCTGTATAGCCCAACGTATAGCCTATAGCTCTCGTTTCCCGGCAAGCCGTCAAGAATATATTAAAGTTATGCTGGAAACGCACGAAACCTATCGGCGCTCTTATAGAAGCTTTTATTATTCGTTAGTTCTCGCTTGATGTGGTAGCTGCAGTGATAGAGTCACCATATTCGTGTTCATCCCCGTAATGCATGAGCACGCTTTTACTTTATTTGTTCTCTTCTTTGTTTTACTATATGGAGTGATCGTTCATGCACACTGGCGCCCAGGCACTAACGCAACAAAAAGCTCTTCTTTATAGTCGGGATCCTGTCTTCGTTATAAATACTAATACAAACCCGCCTCTCCCCCGCCCCCGTTCTTTCTTTCTTTCTTTCTTTCTTTCTTTCTTTCTTGAGCCGACCAATCTTCTTTGTGCTGGTGGCGTCACAAGCGTACACAGCCAATTTAAACATCGATACAGGGCTTAGGTTGAAACGCTCTGCATATACGTATTATGTGAGGGGTGATGCGTGGAAACAGTGCATGATATCACTGACAGAGCCGTTCAGTTTTATTGCGATAGCAATTATATGGACAGTCGTGGCTGATTTTTGCCGTCCCCGTCGCCGCCGTCATGAACCGTATATGTATAAGGATGTGTGTATATATATATATATATATATATATATATATATATATATATATATATAAAAGTCCCAACGAAGAATAATTCGGATAAATGCTTCCGACGCGCGGAATCGAACCAGGAACCTCTCACTCGGCAGCGCGTGGCGCTAACCACTACGCCACAAAGAGCAGATCCTTCAGGGAGCTAACGGCGAGCCTTATATACACACCCTTTACCGCTGGCAGGACTCAGAGACGGCAAGCGCTCATAGCGTTTCTTCATTACCAGCGAGATGGCGCGAGGAGAGCAACGGGCAGCCGCCTTTGCAACAGGAGCGCTGTTCGAACTGAGAGTATCCATTGTGACAGCTTATTCCCGCTCGTTCGGTGTATATCTGTGCGTTCGTTATCTGCGTGCTTCACTTGATAGTTCGCGCTCATCTTCTGTTTGTTCATTTAGCGGCCTCCCGTAGCTTTGTATGTGTAGCTTTGTGACAAACACCGTATAAAGCCCTTCGTACCAGCACGCGCTGCCCACGGGAGGCGCTCACTTAGCAAGTGCATGTTTGCTACAATTAATATTGCTCCTGAAGCTGCGAGCCTCACTTCGTATAGCATTACAGTTCCTTGCTATCGCATTCATTGCTTCGCCCTTGCGGCGAAACTGTGACTTTTTTTTTTTTACCCTTTTCACGCAAAGAACATTTGGAACATCTCCACACGGATGACAAGCTCGTGTACTACTCAAATATCACTTGAACGAACTTTCGAATCAGATATGAGCTTCTTGAGTTCTTGAGTCTCCTCAAGTGATGTTTTACTGCGTATAACGTTATCAAAGCTCTGGTGAATCTCCTCTTCAAAGGGTATAGGTTTTCCTATAGTTAGACACTTACTCTTCGTTGTATTTTGTTTGTAGTGAAATACCACTGGTTTTAGCTGTAAAAACTATAACCATTATATTCAAATTTTCTTTCTGACAATTCTTGCCACCCACTGCCCCTTCCATCCACTCCGGCCTGCTTCGCCTTGAGCACGCTCACAGCGCACAAGCTTCCACAACGTAAATTTTGAAAGCTTTTGTTTCGTGAGGCCGATGTGGTTTTACGAACTGCCGCAAGGGATTTGTACGCGGCAAAAAAAGCGGGAAGGCACGAGCAAAACGATCAAAGCAACACAAAACGCTGCTCGCAAGAACTTTGCCATGGCTAGTAACAGTATCCCCGATCGTTCCGTCAGGCGGACCACGTGATTGATCGCCCGCGCCGCGGCCGTCAACATCAAAATCTTCGGGACTCGCTCGTTCGCCGGAGCGCAGTTTTTTTAACGACCGACCGCAGCGGTTTTAGCATATCGTCGTGCGACCGCGTATCCGGAGCAAGCAGCCCGAATGCATGCGTTATTCATCCTCGTTATTTCCGAATCAAGCGACGGCCCCGCCTTTAATGCGACTGTTGACACTGATGTATAACCCGGGCTGAGCGGGAAGCACCTTTGTTCTTGTGCTCTCGCTGTCTGACGTTGTTGACGCTGTCGGGATCGCCACTGACGCTTGTAAACGTGGGTGCCTCGGACATGAAAAAAAAAAAAAGTTTTCTCATTAGCGCAAGAGACGAGGCGATGGCGGCTATGTTGAATTCCGCATATGTGCTCGTGTGGTAGTCCGTCTGCGTTTGCACGTGCCTGATGGAACATTGTTATCGACGTGTGTTAAGGACGGGACTCGGCGTTCTCGTCCGTTGTGTATGCTCGTTCTTTTTCTTGTTCTTGCACGTGCAAGCACAGCACGTTCCATCAAGCCAGTAATGGACTAGCCCATCTTAGTCTCTTACTTTGCACATGCATGCCGTTGAGTGAGTGAGTGAGTGAGTGAGTGAGTGAGTGAGTGAGTGAGTGAGTGAGTGAGTGAGTGAGTGAGTGAGTGAGTGAGTGAGTGAGTGAGTGAGTGAGTGAGTGAGTGAGTGAGTGTGTGTGTGTGTGTGTGTGTGTGTGTGTGTGTGCGTGTGTGTGTGTGTGTGTGTGTGTGTGTGTGTGTGTGTGTGTGTGTGTGTGTGTGTGTGTGTGTGTGTGTGTGTGTGTGTGTGTGTGTGTGTGTGTGTGTGTGTGTGTGTAACAACTAGAAGACGATCCCGGAGGTTGTGCGATACCATGTCAGATGCACGAAGACTCAAGCATGCATTACTTCGCTGTACCCCGCTGGTGGTCATCCGCCTTCACTGAGTGGGCTGGCCCTTACAAGAGGTTTCAGACAACGCGGCACTACGTACAATTTGCACTGTAATTAAAATTTTGCATATATAGCTGCACCGATCTCGTGCGCAGATAATGTCAGTATAAATTTTATCTTACTGTCCCGTCGAGCGCTTTTTTATTTGCTAGTTGTAAAGCTTGTTCTTGCTTAAGAACAAGAGCTCGTTGTTGTTATCTAAAAGCGTGTTCTCTTCTTGGTACTGGCATTTTATATTCCACGGCATTCTACACTGTTTTCTATAAAAGTTTGTAGACATGGTTGAACACACCGGGCTTTTGGTCACGACGAGCGACCTGTAGCCAACATGCCAGCCAATGTCGAACGTCTAAAGTATACCGGTAGCCAAACGGAGATCTCCTCTGGTTAACTTCCCTGCATTTCCTTTCCTTTCTTCTCTCTCTCTCTCTCTCTCCTAAAATATTTACTTCGCCACCCTATGAAAGTGCGCTAATGTTCATCTGCAGGGACTACGACTGTCTGTACGAAACTCTCTACAATTTACCTGCAGTTCACGTATTGTCAAAAGAGTCTGTGTAAGTTTTTCCAGAGTTCAAGTCTACAGAGGCTGTCTCTTGCAGTTGAGGCACTCGTTATCCTAACTTTCTAATCAGCTGAACGTTTATGTGCACAGGCGTGGGCAAATCTGGTCGGATCGTATAACCCTTCCATGTGCAAGAGTGGCACATATTGCATCGATGGTCAGCACAAGCTTCTCCCTCTAAAGTGCCACTCCGAGCACTTGCTGGTGTGTGCGTCGAACGTCACACCATCGGACTAGTGCAATCCGAAGCTCATTTGACCAGTGCCGGATCTCACTATCCTTAAAACATCAGAGCTTGTTCCGTGTTCGTCATTCGAGCATCCTGGCCTGTCGTGAGATGGTAGCCGCTTCTCCACGTCAAAAATTTAACGTTGCAGACTTGGCATCACTCTTGGTCGGTGGAGCGCGTTGCGAAGCGGCGACGGCAGCGGCCAACTACACATTAAATATTTGAGCTCCTAAGAAGGTCGGGACAGAGACTCCGAGATCCGCGAAGTTTGAAGTAAAGTGGAGCAATGCACTTCAGGATGCGTACAAGCGGGCGTCTCAGCGCGGTAAAGCTACTGGCAAATTCAGCGCAGTGAACGTGCCCGCCCCCGCTCGACCACGACTGTGGCGTCGCTGTGTACTCACACCGAAGCACGTTAAAGACGTGGCTCTCAGAACCACGTGCTCGGAACAGCATACGAATATCCTCCTACACATAGGATCACCAAGCCAGGAAGCTTTCCTCGAATGTTCTAAAGGTTCAGTGATAACTTGGATCGGACTAGGTAATTAGGCGAGGCGCATGGCTTTGGCGGCCGCCCACTTATTCATTCCGTAAATTACTCGGAGTGGGCTTAGCGCTGGTGGTCAGCTTACCGTATATAGTAAATAGAGCTACATGCGGTGAGTACCCGCTGTAGGAAGCGCCCGTATGGAAGACCCAGCGTCGCAACCGTTCTCCTCCAGTACTCTCAGTGCAGAGCCGCAGCGTCTCTCCTGTTGACTTATATAGACCTGAAGAAAATTCCATCGTTGAGCCGTATATACGGAGTCGGAGGCGTCAGCATTCGGCAGGATCACTGGCTGGTGTTCTTTATTATTATTATTTCTTTTTTTTTTAAGCAAAGGTGGACGTTGTTCCACGAACGTGCAGTTTAATCTTAGAGCGGACAGAGAGCTTATAGAAAACATGTAGTATGTCTTGCGCTGCCCCAATCTACTCGAACAATATATACTGCCTCGAGCTCAAGCCGCATATGTGGTATCGGGACTGCAGATATACTATTCTGGATGCTGTCACATAGCGATATATTGTCATCGTTGATAAACCTACATATCGTCTATCCATCGGGCAAGGTTTGGGTACGGTCTAGTTGGTGTTCCATTTTTTGTAGGTGACTGCTGGCGTTTTTGCAGACGACAGATGGACAGACTGACGGAGACGAGCCCTGACTTTCAGCTGAAATTTTATTGTGAGAAACAAGCATATATGTTAACAACAACGTGATCAAAAAAAAAAAAAGCGGCCAGATAAAAAAGCCCCCCCCCCCCCCCCCGCTTGCAAAACACGAAGCCAACATGAGCACTAAAAAAAACAAAAAAAAACAAGGCTGGTACAGCATTTCCGGAGCATTTCCTCTACAGGATAAAGCGGGTGTCTAGCCCGCAGTGTTCTTGTGCACAAAGTACGACTCGCCACGGAGTGTGCTGCGAGTCAATTTGACCCTTTTAGATAGACCATTTAATCTAAATAGGATCCTTAGTCCGTGGCCAACAGAAGACCTCCAGAAAAGAGCACTTCTTGCACTGAAAAAGTTCTTAGAAGACAGAAATATCCTTTGGAAATACAGATTTTCGCTGGATTCTTAAGGCCCAAAGATCGACGTAATAACTTTTATGCATATTCAACACGGTTTTCTTCTCTTGTTTTCATATGTATTATATTGCGTCTAATGTTACGTCTAATCGCTTGTTTGTATACGTTCTTGTAGCGCATAGTTTCCTATATCAAATACCTCGAATTACCTGTGTACACGCGCGTACCCACTCTTCCCACGTGAACACACGCGCGGAACTCTGACACATGCACTGTCAAACACCTTAGTGTCGACACTACCAGGTTCTTTTTTTCTTTTGTTATTTCTTTTTTGAACGTTTGCTTGGATTGCAAAGCGAGGAGTAGCCAGTTCCGTACTGAAGGCACCAACCTTTTCATTTAAAAAAGAAAAAAAAGGGGGGGATATCTCAATTAAGATTAACTTGAGCGTATGTGCGGACATAAGAAAGCAACCTCGTTATCAGTTAAATCCACCTAAGGCTTACTGACCTAATCAGCTTCAGCGATCGCCGCTGCTTCTGTGACCAGTCTTGTATTTTCGTTGGGATGCCTGCCTAATATACCTATACCTGTCTTGGCAAAGAACTAAATACAGCGACATTGGGGGCAATGCACACCTAAATACTTCACGCCTTTTTTTTCTTCTTCTTCTTCTTCCTATTATTATTATTATTATTATTATTATTATTATTATTATTATTATTATTATTATTATTATTATTATTATTATTATTATTATTATTATTATTATTAACGCGAGGAGCACGCAGCTTAGCAACAGTACTGGTCCTAACACAGAGCTGAGAACGTTTTCTATGAGCCGAAAAAAAAAAACCACGTCGGCACCCACCCTTTGCCTTAATTACTTGAGTTTGCCATGAATTTAAGGAAGCAAGGCCGTTTTCCTACGATCATATAGGCTCGGTACTCTGATCGAGGAGTAGATTAACTAACCCTGTTGCGCATGTTTTCCGAGACAAGAAGGTTATCCGGGTACCCGGGCACCTTCAACCGTGAGATTTTTTCGAGCGAAAGTTTAAACTCATTGAATGATGGCAAGAATTTTTTTTTTCGAGGCATTATGCGAAGAGACAAACACAATTCCTCTTTTGATCAGCTTTGCATGGGCCGATGATAACAGAACTATTTTTGGCACGAGGCTTGTATACATTCAGCATGCGCGATGCTGTCTAGAGGGCAATCTCAAAACTAGAAACCCAAGCGCACCGTCCATCGAAATTTCATGCCAGTGAAAAGGGACACTCATTGAGGGAGCGACACAAGAACCCGTACTTGTACGTATATTCCGAATAAAGAAAGTGTTGTTTCCCTCGTGTTACACGTGTCACACGTGTTACACCTGTTACGAGCGCGCACTATAGCGCTTGAATACTCAAAGCGCAAGAAACAAGAAGAAGAAAGCATTTAATGAGAAGAAAGGAGGATATGTCGGCCTGGAGAGTGAGTCTCTGGCCTGCTACTCCTCAAAGGGGTAAAGAGAAAAGGGATAAATAGAGATAGAGGGAGGTATGAGAGGTGACGATGGTAAAGTACAGTGAGTCACTATACACGTCCTATAAGCGGATGTGCACCATGCACAGTAGTCTTTACAGCACAGTATTAGAGACGGGCATCTAAACCGGTGTCACACAAAAAAAATTAAAAGGTGCCTTGAAGTTGCGTCGGGCGTGGTCCGTGTGCTTCCATGCACCTAAAAGCGCAAAATAAGTCGTGTGGTCGCGCCCGGCCACTGTGGTTTATGGCTATGGCGCTTGGCTGCTGATCCGAAGGCCGCGGGATCGAATCCCGCCCGCGGCGGCTGTACTTCGACGGAGGCGAAATGCTGTGGCCCGTGTACTGCGCGATGTCCGCGCACGTTAAATAACTAGGTGATGGGAAATTCCGGAGCCCTCCAGTACGGCGTCTCTCGTTACCATATAGTGGTTTTGGGATGTAAAACCCCAAGAACTAAATCAAGAATGTGCGCGGCCGCTGCTTCCATGACGATCATGATTCTTTTCACATACACGTTCCGCGTTGCATCCTGTTCCTTTATCCTGGCCGCTTCTTCTTTGGCCGCTGCGTCACTATGGAAACTCAATGAAGCAAAATTTCTTCGGAATTTCTGTTGAGTCACTGTAAGAGACACGGAAAAAAGAAAGCGGCCGACGAAATATCTCCAATTATTGCTCCAGGGAAGTGCCTTTCGAAACTCAAGAAGGTGCTTTTTGAAATTCGAGACAGCTAGATATTCCAGTGGTGTCACATGACACAGAGCGATACGTGAAAAGATGAACTGTGAGGTATAGGACGCGCATTATATCTCGCGGCAAACCTTCGTCGATACAAAGTCATCCATCTCGCTATATTTTTTTTTCTCCCCAAAAATAGAGCCCGGCACGTGTGCGACCCCGAGTAGCTCCAGTGCAGAGTAAGGCCTAGCGTGGTTCGATAGACTTGGCCCAGTGCGTTTGTTTCCCCAACAGTCATTCCATCGACACGCACTTTATTCGTTCATTTTGGCAAATCTCTTTAAATGCGAAGCATTTCTAGGTGAACTTCAGCAACTTTGAATCTATCTATCTATCTATCTATCTATCTATCTATCTATCTATCTATCTATCTATCTATCTATCTATCTATCTATCTATCTATCTATCTATCTATCTATCTATCTAGCCACCTACGTCTCGGTGCCCACCCGATCGCCTCGTTCACTTGGTATACCTAAATATTAGTAAAGGGCATCACTGTATGACGAACGTGAAAAATCGATCTAGATAACACTAAACGTGAACATTTGAAAGAAGTCTGTCTGGTTGGGCAGGATAATGATAGTTGAGATTAGGTGACACTAGCCGCAAACGTAACAGTTCCGACGTTTCGAGACCAGCTTGGCCCCTTCTTCAGAAATGACGGGTCGGCCCTGGAGAGCAAGGTTTATATATGAGGGCTTCCTTTGTTTGGGGTGGCTGGAATACGAGGCGAAGTCCCTTGAAATAGGCACTCGGCAGTGCACACGCAGACCGGTTTATGTTTGCAGGTGAGGCCTGAATGTGCCAAAATACAACAGAGCCATTACAGACATTATATCGTTACGAAGCATTACAGTGGGGACAAGTGCGGAGCCCTATGAAGCGAGAACGACGACGAGTGTTCTTGAAACGCTTGCGCGTGTGTGTGCCTTCAGCCATCTTGCCGGTTCTGCCAACACTGTAAATAATCATTTCGTCACCCTTGTGTCTCCGTCACAATATACTAGTCATGTATACATCGCGATCAACGATAATGTGATCACGTGTGTCTCATATACCGTATAGCGCTCAGCCTGAGGTACACTTTGCAAGGGGTGAACAAGAGAAAGACGCAGCGTTCCTTGAAGCTTGCAATTAACTTTGCAGATAAGAAGCAGAGAGACACAGACAACTTAAGCATGCCGTAACGCCCGCTGGGAACCTACTACGCGTGGGTGGGTAGGAATAGAACACGGGTCCCCAAGGTGACAAACAAACACTCTGCTACTGGACAACGGCGGCTCTTCTCAGCTGCGCTACATATTGTAAATTGCGTCATTGTATCAGCAATCGTTGTTTTAGTACTTTTCTAACGTCAGTTGCGGTTCTAATGTGTTTTGACGGTTCTTATGGTATTGTAAAGAACAATACACGTTTGCTAGTATCACTCAACGTCCTTTTGTCCGGATTTAGTGCACTCCCAGAAACGACGCTTATAATATGCACACTGTGGCGTGCATTTCCCTTCAACAACGCAGATATCGGCGCACCAACGTTAGTGCCGACGTTTACGTCGCACCGTCAGCTGCCATTTTGTGGCCACGCTGCGGTCGACGTGCCTTGTAAACACATTAGGCGCACAACCAAGCAATTTGCGCAAGGACGCTAGTCCTACTCATAACAATTGGCTGAACGCCTAAAACAAATCGGCATAGGCAATTTTCTCACTCACTCCTTCGCATTACCTCGGCACATCGGTTCCCACACATTGCGTGGGATCTCTCGGATTTTCTGTCTCGTGGAATGAATTGTGCATATATGAGGACGTTTGCTACATCGCATAATATCATTTATCGACTTCCTCGCACAGTGTGACTGGAGACACGTCCGTATGTCGCTGTCGCCCCCATTGTCTTTTGGGAAGAGCAGGAAGCAGAACGTGACTAAGCGCATGTACCACGGTAGTGGATGGACATCATCAAAAATTGTTATACCGCGACATTACAGTATACATACGTGTTGAGGAAAAATCTAGTGGCCCCGATTTTGTCTGTACAAATAGTTTCGTTTCCTCTGTGGATCGAAGTTAGCTGATTTCGTGTGTTTTATTTCGATGTCATGTGGTTCTCCGTCTCATAAAAGCCTTTATGAAGTTCTCATGAGGTTCATCACGAAGTTGCTCATAAAAAATGAGAAATGTTGCGAGGGTGGGCTGCGAGGTTTCAATCTGGCTTAGCCGCGACCCCATGGGGTGTGTCTGCAGCAGCGTTAACAGAAACAGAGTGAGATAATGCATCAAGATTACGTCACACTGCCTCCCAGCTCCGGGTTGCAGATACCTGAAAGTAATTCGTGAGAACAGCTATATTGGCACATTAGTTAGGGTCACCTGACGCTTCAGCAATTTGTCGCAGAGGTTCGACGGTTGCCTGCACTTTAGCTTCCGTCTTCTCCAACACACCCTCCCAAATCTTTCATCCCGCTTGCAACACACAACAACTACAACAGCAACAAAAAGTCAAGCCGAAAACGTCACGTAAATATTTATTTACTGAACGAAAGACAGTCGTGAAAGCAATGTACCTCAGTTATTCAGCTACCCTACCTACGAATTCCGCTTATTTTTTTTTTCCCCGCTCTCGTATGGCGCAGGAAACCCCAGCTGCCCGAAGGCGACATCGATTGGCCCGTGTTCACCAAAGAGCAGCCGACGCACGTCATGCTTCGTGTGGGCAACAGCAGCGTCGAATGGGGATTCCACGAGTGCGGCTGCAACCTGTACAGAAAGATATACGAGATGTTCAACATCGGCACGCCCTGACGACCACGTGACTCCTGGAGGCTCTTCTCGATCGGGACCAGATGCGGGGAAGGCCTTATAAGAGAGAGAAAGAGGTTTATTTACAGAAAGGCAGAGAAAAGCCTTATAATTAAAGCACACATTACATACGCCTCACGACATACATGGCCGTCGGCACACTCCTTGTTCAATATAGGCAAAAACTTGTGGACATTCTGTAGCTTGCAGCGGTAACGCGTTGGCACCTCCAAGGTGAACCCATATGAGTACGACGACGCTGTGGTCATTTTGTGGCTGCAGTTACATCCTCAAGTCCTGGCGAGACGTCTTCTTTTCTTTTCTTTTTCTTTTTTTCCTTTTTTACCTACTCATGGCCTACAAAGATGGACGCATGTATCGCATTTTATTCGAAATATAATACGCAACACCGCCCTTCTATGACCGCTTTATACTCCGTACACATCTGAAAACCATTAAGTGCGTTCAAACCTTTCCCAACAATGCCTCTATAATTCAAGAAAACAATGCACTCTAGGCACGTTTATTTTTAAACGAAGGGGCACGTCCTCACATTCTCATTGAGAGGAACTCATTGCGTGTAATAGCAGGAAGGTTACCAGGCCTAAACGTTCGCTTCAATGAAATGAAAAAAAAAAAAAAAGGAAAAGCTTACAGAGGCACACACCCGGTGGTGATTATCACAAAAAAGGTGTGATCGCGAGCATCATGCGGCCGATACGAATTGATTAAAGCTTGGGTGCTACCTGCTGCAAAGTTATTCTTTTAGCGCTGAAGTTAATGAAGTCCTATCATACAAGAGTAACCTTCGTGCGCGCGCTTTTGCTTATTGGTAGCAAGACCCAGTGGCCTAATCAGACAATCGATTTACAAGGCTTCGTCGCAGATTACGTTACGTAAATATCGATAATAGATGTCAGTACTACCGCGTAGGACGTAAATTGTGGGACAACGTGCCACCAGCATTAATGACACAGGAGCTATAAACAGCAGCAGTGTTTCATCTAGCATAAAACCAGAAATGGAAGAAGTGCGGATGTCACTTGACGTGACACGTGACTGTAGATCGCCTTATGTCGTGGTGGTCTACGTTAGATAGATAGATTACTACTTGGGGTGGTTACAACATCCCTTATATAATACTACTGAAGAATTCCAGTGTAGTTGATTTTGTCATTCTATGTTCAGCATTAGAAGAGAAAATAAAGATCAAATTTTCATCTCAGTTTCATCTTTGAATTCCGCGCCAAAACTTTGATGATATGACGTCACAAACCCCATTCCTCTTCTCGTCTTCTTACCCCATGGGCTCAGTCAGATTTCTGAAACACGCCATGTTAAGTATATGACTTTCTTAGAACACAATTTATATCTCTTTTACCCAAAAATAATTACGTAGGTCTTAGTTGTTGGTAGACACCGTCAAGGATGTATGACGCCACGCATATTAGTGTGGGAACCTCTCAGCGGCGTCGCACTTGTATCTTTCTTCTTTGTCCCCCCCCCCCCCCCCCGCATTTTGTAGCTAACCAAACGCCTTCCGCGCAGGAAAGTGGTGCTTTTGGTAACGTGAAGAGGTAACGTACTTTTACGAGAAAAATCATTATTCACCTTAGTGCCCCTTCAAATTTTTCTGCTGTTATTCACGAACATTATCCCTAACGCGGCAGTGCATTCTTCATTGTGGCGGTAAAGCCACACCAGATGATATACTCTGAAATTTTCCGGAGGACTCGTCTCCCCTGGAAATGTTTGAACCCTTCCGAGCAGTGGGAGGTCGTGCTTCTGAAGTGTTAACTCCGTCCCCGAGGTACAACTCCGGGCCATCGAACGGGCCAGGGGCTTGCGGCCTCCTGCTGGTGCGACCAGCAACGCACAATCCCTAGAACTTCTGCAGATCAGTAAAGTATTTCATCATCATCATCATCATGTCATCATCATCAAAATAATCATTAGTCATCTCATGTCTGAACAGGCGGGAGGGGAAAAGCTGTTCTTTTTTTTCAGCAACCACAAGTCATCAATATTGATGAATGAAATTCAAAAGTCAATTTGACGGTGTTTACTGCAGACATATTGTTTTCTTCATAACTTCATACAAATTTTTCGAAGACTGTTAAGTTAATGAAATTTACTTATACCGTTTCCAACATTGCACCACCAAAAAGGGGAAAAAAAAAAACAATTTATTAATTCTGTAATGCTTGGGCGGGAGGAGAGGGAGAGCGGGTGCAAACACACCCGGGTATTCTTGAACTTACGTACACGGTAAGAGAGCCCCAGGTTAGAGTGTACCCAGGTGTTCCATAATTTTTCCGGAGCCTTTCCATGCTTTCTAGGAGAGATGGAGCACCGCCATGTTGCGCATGAGAGTACGAAGACTGACGTCACAGCATCGGCAATGCTTTTTGGGGTGGTCACGCATGTTTAGCACTGTCCAGGGGATGTTATGGCGGCGTCCAATGAGCTTTCTATGAAGAGGAGTATGCAAAATTAATTTTAAAAAGAAGGAAGAGTCCCAGGCCTGTGCAGAGACGCAGCACATGCAGTCGCAGCCACTTCGCTGCGTGCTTTCGTTCTCTTTCGGTCTCCTTCCGTTCATACTTCTATTTCCCCTCTTCTTCTTTCTCTTCCAAACTGTCTTCTTCTTCTTCGTCTTCTAGTGCTTTCTCCTTTTCTTCGTCGTCGCCTTCGTGTGCTGCTTACTCGTGTATCTGACTCGAGGAGCAACTAGGGGCAACGAGGGATGCTCGCAGGATGTGGGAAGTGAGGCAAATGGCTAGGTCACGTGGGCATAAGCACAGAGGTCACGCGATGGACGTCCGCTGGACAAATTTAACGCATCAACGCGGGATCAGCGGGATATGAGCATTGGAAATCCGTACTGGATGATCATATTCCACATCACATGTTTTTATATGCGACTTGATTGCATATGGCTCGCATATCTTCCGGTGAAAATTACCTTTTATTAAAACTGAAATCACTTCAATGTGAACCGCAATCACCTGACGGAATGCCTATAAAAGTTAGCTGTACATGCCCATCAGCGCGAATTGCATACGTACGTTCAAGCTTATTTTACATGGTATTTTTTTATGTGTGGACTTGGCGTCTGTTGCATTTTACACAGCTTCTGTAGATGCTGCCAAAGGACACTATAACATACCAGACCAGTACTATCCGTGCAGCATATGTTTTGTATATCTCGAGGCGGAAACCTGGACACAGCGGTGATCAAGTGCGTTGTTGAGCGTCCGCCTTCTGTACCGTGTCCCAATGCAGCAGGCACTAGTCTTCGATTCCCAGCGCCACCAGGCACACATTTGTCTAATAGGGAGTTGGTACATCGACCCGGCGACCGATCGTGGTCGTCTGGAGAATGGTCTCTTCTTTCGGTTCTCTTCTGTCTTTTTCTTTGCCTCCCCCAACATCCGCCTTCCTTCCTCATATGCTTGCTCATATGTTGCAGAAATAAGCGTTTGTCTGAGCCTCAAACCAATATCTACAGAGCGTAGGTAAGTAAACTTTCCCTCCATTGCCAAAACCAGTGGAAGCCAGGCGGCGTCGGGAATCGAACCCGGTGCTTGAGAGAGAGAGAAAGACGAGGAGAGAGAGAGGTAAAAGAAGGGAAAAGCACAGAGTAGTAACCAATATACGCCATGCGCAGCGCCTATAGGGGCGCCACTGAAAGCCGCGTAGCGGTGGCCGTTGGAACCGGTGGTGGGTCGCGTAGCAGACGCCTCATTTCACTGCAAGCATCGCGGAAGTGCGCGCGTGCGATTTGCCGCTTGTGCGCGTCCCAGATAATTACTTTTGCGGCGATAGTGTGTGCAAATGAGCTGCGCATTATAATAGTGGACATGTGTCCGATGTAACAGCTGTGTGGGACGACAATGTCACCATACGCGCCAAGTGTTTGCCACAGACAAGCGTCAACAAGCGTCCCTACGAAGTGGAGCTCATCGCACCGCTTTCTTTATAACGTCCCGATCACTAATGCCTGCATGCGTTGACGCATGAACCAACGTTTTTTCTCGACACAGTAGCTTCGTTTACTTGCCATGTGTTTATATAGTAGATTTTGAGGGATCGCTGTCGCACCGGCGCATGGATTTCACGGGTGCGGCCATGCGAAGGGTCAGCGTTGGTAAAACTGAAACCAGCACGATAAACTTGTGAATATATTGTTTTGTTTTGTGGGGTTTAACGTCCCAAAACAAGCTCTGATTATGAGAGACGCCGTAGTGGAGGGCTCCAGAAATTTCGGCCATCTGGGGTTCTTTAACGTGCACTGACATCGCGCAGTACACGGGCCTCAACATTTCGCCTCCATCGAAATAGCCGCCGCGGCCGGGATTCGATCCTGCGACCCTCGGATCAGCAGCCGAGTACCATAGCCACTAGACCACCGTGGCGGGGCTTGTGAATATATATCTCGGCAGCTTGCGCTAGTGGCGCGAGACTGAGTCACTGCGGAGCTGGTGGTCACTTAGCTTGTCGTAGCAGCTTGGCTACATATTTGATAGGTTTTTTGAAAGCTATTACCAAGTGTTGCAAAATGGCGTTACATTCTACGCGATCATCAAAGTCTTAAATGTGCACAGGTGCCATGTTTTACAGCGAATATGCAACTTGAGGCGAGCGCACAGCGAACATTCTGCACCGGTGATCGTATTCCAGTGCCATCAATAGGTAGAATGCAGCCGATTTCGTGCAGCACACGTGTGATTCCACGGCGCTTTTGTAAAAAAAGCCGTTACCTTCCCCACATTCTCTGACATTGCGCTTCGCGCTATTCGTTTTTCAAGAGAGCCTAGGCATCGCGTCTTATCAGTACTAACAACCTCATGTGCATTGTAGCGTCTACAATGCAGGCGAGGCGACCAAGTGTAAACATAGTAGGGTTCGCTGAAGACGTAGCGACATAAATGGAGAAATAAAACAGAGAGGGAGAGAGGGAGAATATTTTATTGATGGATTCGGAGATGTTAGCCTGGTCAATGGCCTGGCTTGCTACTCCAGGTATTAGCGGTGATTATGATATTTACAATGATCACGTGTAACACTACACGTACATACAGTCACACACACACACTCATATATACATATATACACTATAACGCAGTTTACAACGTTTCATTGAGGCAGGTTGCCCGTAGAAACGCTATCAACGCCTTAGTGCTGCGTTGTGCGCAGGCGCTGTCTTGCCACGGGCCTAGGAGATGCCGCAGCTCCAAGGTCGATCCGTGTTGCAAACTAAAAATAAAACACGATAATCGTTCTAACACTGCTGTTAACAAGAAAAGAGAAATAGCGGGCGCGAAAGAAGACGAAGTAGGATCGCAAGCGCGTGATGTTCTCGGTTTTTCTCTTTAGAAAAAGAAAACGGCATCGTAGGGTCTAGCTGCTCGACGTTCTTCAGGCGCATTGTCTTCCGCCGCACTTCGAAGCCTGGTTTATTCTTCATCGAAGTCCTCGGACTTTACACTCCTGTAAACAAAGCGCGATTGCTTGCCTTCTGCATCGTACAGCCGCAATCCACCGCCGCCGTCGCTCTCTCTCATGAAATAGCACCGGAAATCTCTATAAGTGCGTTCGTGGCGATATCTTGTGTGTGTCTGAGTAGCCGACAACGCAGCAGTTATTTTTCGGCATCTCTGAAGCCTGAGAGAGTCGTTAAATCACGATGAAAACACATCCATCCGCGCACTCGCGTACACGCTCACGGGAACACTGCTCGCTCGGACCCACCAACGCTTCCGAGCTGTGGCGGCAGATGGCGTCGTCGGCGCTTTGCGCATCGCCTATAGTAACTGGCTCGTGTTGAGGGGGACGGATGGGGAATGGGGACTATAAAGCAGCGAAAGAAAGACAATGTTGAAAAAAAAGTGAGAGGAAGGCAGTTGACAGCGGACGCTCTACCCCAAAAAGTGGCCTATGTTGTACTTCCCTCCCCCACAACTCAGTGAGCCATAGAACTGCTCACTTTAGCGTCGCGTAGAGTCACTGGAAAAAGTCTTCCAGTGACTCTAGTGTCACACTCCCACAAATGGGTCGCAGGAATTCTCCTTTTCTGACCTCAAATCACTGTCTGCAGGAAGCTATGTATTTCCCCAACTGCCTTGTAGTTTTCGATATTTCGTCTTCCACTTGATTGCATATGACACTCGAAAACAAGAGGTCTCTCGAAACGTAACCTAGGTTGCGCGCATTTTCTTCCAGCTGTCGTTGGCGCGCTTCGCTCGTGACTTTCGAAACCGAAACCTCTTCTAAACGCAGCCGTATTTCGCGTACGGCGAGCAACGGTGATCGTTACCAGACGATGCAGCGTCGTTGGAATATCCACGATGGCACCTGCTGCCGTAAACAGCGTGGACGAAAGTGGAATGGAAACAGAGAACAATATACTGTACGAACTTCTAACGTACTCAGAATGGCAGCAGGAACCAGAGAAACTGGTAAGCACGCCTGAGATAAGTTGTGCAAGCGTTTCGGTTGCACAGCTGTCGACAGTCAAACACGATATCGAAGTCTCACCCCTACAGGTGATCTCGGTTTTCGCTAAGCTTTACGTCGTTGAACAAATATCTTAGAAGCCAGGTTTCGCCGTTGCAGACAAAAATAAAAGTTAGGCCGTAGAGCTCTGTTGTCGATGTGACTGTCACCGTATTTCTGCAGCTCTAAACGGATGCTTGCAACTGACAACCTAGTGACACAGGAGACACTGCTTCCACACAGCAGGCAGAGATAGGCGCATGTGCTGAGCGTTTCTTAATCTCATCGTGGTTATTGTGGATCATGTAAATTTATTTACCTTTCATGGACGAGTGCGCGTTAGACATACATTAGACCATTGCGAGCTGAAGCACTGTCTGAAGTTCTATGTGTTATTTTTAGAGCCGAGCAGCTGTCGAGAGATCAGAAGATGCCAAGGGATCAGGTATTGTTACCTTCATTCTCCGCCATCCAGTTTAGGTTCTGTGCATTGACACATTACGCACACAGATCGTGCATTTTAGCCTCACTTTATGCTTCATTTAAAGGATTTTGGGGCTGGCTCGGACTGCTGGCCACATCGATGTCCAGTATACCGCCCGCTGTTCAGAGGCTCCGCTCGTTCCATATGGAATGGCACTTCGTTGTTGGAGGGTGAGGGAAACGTTACTTTCTCTACATGCACTACAAGTTCACTAGTCTTGAGCTGCCAGTTCTAGTAACACTTTTCTTACTGCTTGTTCACAATTTCACTTCAGAGACGGCAAGGTTCTCGCTGTTCTACAAGACCAGTGTGTGGAGATTAGGCAAGTAGAGATGAGCACCTTTTCTGCCTTCTATGCCTTTAACTAAGTACGTTCGATGCAGGTCTTCAAGGGATGAATATGCAACTATCATCGGGCGTGGAATTGGTGAGTGTGTTCACAGTCAATTCATGTGCTTATGTTGGGCAATTGCGTACACTCTCAATTTTTCTGAACATGTTGATGTCCGTAGGCATTATTCAGCTTTACTTACTGTTTGGGTCTTGCAATGATCCAGTGAACATGTAGCTTCGAGTTGTTGTGACGTTTACGTAATGAGAAAATGGTGTTGCATGACGGCCACATAAGGTACGTTAGTGGTCAGGACTGCTGTCATGTGCCACTTAATTTGTGTGCTCACCAATATCCCTATAACTAAGCTATATGTTATGCGCAATTCTTGTTACGTGTGACAGCACATTATTCATACAGCAGCTTACAGCATGCAGTCAAATAAGTTCACTGGGAAATCTTTGCTTGGGGTGGTTATGTAATGTTGGAGAAAGTCATTTATAGCCCAGCATACTTGGATTAAAATCACACCACACAGCTCTAACTTATACTCGTAAAGAAAGAGAAACAATGGAAGCAATGTCTGTAGGACTGAGCAGTACAGAAAAGGTGAATGAATTGACATTTTTTAACCAGAGTAAACTTTCTCTTTAATTTCTTCAGTGGAGCATTCATGATCTTCTGGCTTCTCAAGTTAAACTTTGATTAGCTATGGCTTACATTGAACAGCATTTTGCAAAACTAAAGCTGTCACAATTTTACCTGTTCTTCTTTTACTCAAATTTATCTCTTTGTAACCTCTCACATTTGCTGCCCTGTGTCATGTATACATGTCAGCTGTTCACGTGGGCTGCATTAAATCACATTGTGCACAGCTTCAAATGTAATTGTAAATTACACAGGCCACAATTTGTTGTTGATGTAGCTTGTCTAAAATTCATGTGAAGCTAAGAGTAAAGTCATTAAAGGGGCCCTGCGACACAAATTGAGCAGGCCGTTTTTATCGCTGATTCTAGAACTGTTGCACGCGGAGATGTCGCAGAGAGAGTAGAAACGCCGAAAGCCAAGTGGCTATAATTTTATTTCAGCGAACAAACCGCCCCAAATCGCCTCCCGTTTGAACTGAGGCGACACACAACGGATATTTTTGTTACAGGAAGTGACATGGAGTGACGACATTGGAGGGGCCAGGCTGGGCGTTCTGATTGGCTTGACGCTCCAAGGTGCTTGTCACACACGTGTGGTGTCTGCTTGGTCACGCTTTTCAGTACCAAAATACACTAAAATAGTTTTTGTGCTTCGTAAGAAAGAAAGCAAGTATCTGACATTACTTGCAAAACGACACTAGGCGCACTGTGCAATGGTTTGCGCGTCCATATGGCACGTCCACTAAGAACACAGCGAGTGCGACGCGTGCCGCCGTATTTGGACTGTGCGTCACGCCATCTATTGCAGGCGCGGCGAAACAACGCGCTGAGCTACCACACGCTCCCGGTGTCTTCCGGTGTCGCTCTATAAGACACGCGTTGCTATTGGACGCCTCTACTGACGTCAGCGGGAGAGCGAAATACGAAAGGGAATCTTGGTTTCATGCTGTCTGCTCATGTTTTGAACTTCGAGGGCTAATAACTCCAGTTCTAGACCACCGATTTGCATAATTCTTTTTGCGTTCATCTCAGCATTCGATCCTACACACACTGTAGTACTGCAGACGGCAGTTGAAAAAGTGTCGCAGGGCCCCTTTAAGAGCTTTAACAGCAACAGTGTTCAAAGTACCGATCCGTGTTGCGTCATGCAGTGCCTCGAGATCCCATGCCTCAATGGAGGCGCATTGCATGGTCTCCTGACTGCAGTTTTCTGGCCATTGCCCTGAGCACCGGCCGTGTGGAGTTCTTTGATACTGTGGGCAGCGCACTCTTCCACATCCCAGAGGTAAGTACTTCACTGGTACATTACTGTGTGTGCATTTCATTTTTGTTCCTCATTGGAAGCACATTTTATTTAAAATTTAAATAAATTCAGGGGTATTACATGCCAGAGCTGTGACAATATTATGAGGCATGCCATACTGTGGGACTCCGGAATAATCTTGGCAACATGAGCTTCTTGAATTTCCAGAAATAACATTTTATGCCCATTAAAAGGTGGCATCCATGGCAAGAAATTGAACCCATGGCTTCATACTAAGCAGTGCGACACCTTATCCACTAAGCTACAGTAGGGTATGTAAATCGCACACGAAACAGTATACAACAAGTACAGATATAATTGATTGTTTAATACGTTACCCATCAAGGCTATCACGTTTTTCCCTTTTAGAGAGCTATCAGTATGCAGCTGTGTATGTTTATATGAATGTTGAACAAAATGGTCTGTTCTTTGGGTGTAAGTATAAGTGGAGTTTTATAACTATTATTGTTTTGTATTTTAAGTCTATGTGACATTTCCTTCTTGTTACAGCCAGTGGTGCAGATTGAAGGTGTCCTGCATGACATCAGTTATGCCATGGCTGGCATACTCTTCACTGAAGCTCGCGTGCACAAGACGCAGTGGTTTGTGTTCTTTCATTCCTTCCTTGTTTTCTCTTGCATTGGTTAAGCACTCCTACGTTTACACAGATGCCTTATACTGTTCATTAGCGTACGATTTGAATCTCTTACACTGTATCAAGCTTATGCAGGCAGCACTCATAAATCAGCTGGTTCACTAGGAACAGAAATTTTTCCTTCTGATGATATGATGACACAGTCAACTAAGGTGAACCAGTGTTTAAAATTATAAAATGTAGCTAAAGTGTACACGTAAATGTACCATGTCATTATTAGCTCTAGATTCTAAAATTATTCTTTTGATGCATTTGTCACTTTTCTTTCACAGGTCCTATGAGTTTATAGCAGTCAACTACAGGGGCGAGCTAAAAAGCTACCTACTCAGGTAGGATGAACGTTTTTTAACGTGGTAGCATTAAGGAGCTTATGTCGTAGAAAATGTTGCATTGGCATAGAAAATCTGGAACTTCTTTAATTTGTTACCATAACAATACTCTGTGGCTTCCACTAATCGTCTATAGGCTAAAAAATTCACAAGAGACCTTCCTCGCCATGGCAGCTTTTTTAAACGGCTCTCATATGCAAAAAATGCCTTTGCGTCAATCCGGAGTCCAGGTTGTTTTAGGACATTGATACCAATCAGCCAGTCAGTCGGTCAATGAACCAGTCAGTTGCAATAATCCCACAAACAGTTTGCATTCTCGGGAATACTGGACTGTGTATAACTGCACATCCGCCCAGGCCAGAAAAGTTGTCATCCATCAGTTAATCAGAATGTTCAAACTGTTCAGAATGTTTGAACCAAAAGTCATAAATTGTGGTGTTTGTGAATTAAAGAGAAGAGGTCATTCACAAAATGATTTGCTTGTATTTTCTTTTTTTTCATGTGAACAGCCCGTCTGAAGGCTACCGGGACAACCACACCCTGAACCTAACATCCTTTTACTCAAAGGGAGTGACCAGTGTCCAGTACCACCCATCTCACCAGGTCCTTTTTGTGGCAGGCCGCTCCCCATTGCTCCAGGGAGACGGTGGTGATGGTAACCACAACTCAGCCCTGGCATTTGGCATCACAGTGTGGCGGTTCCTCTCAGACTACCCTCACTACAAGCTGGTCACAACACTTAGTGATGACATGCTGGTAATTCATCCAGTGCATTTAATGTGCCTATTGTCTATTGCTATGTACTTAGTTTGTCTTATGTTTATACAGTAAAACCTTGTTATAACGAAGTTGAAGGGGGAGCCGTAATTACTTCGTTATAACCATTATTTCGTTATAGCCAATATCAATTTCATCTATGGGAATTTCAAGGGGAATTGCAATTGCTTCGTTATATCCAATAGTTTGTTATATCTGGGTTTGTTATAACGAGGTTCTGCTGTATTCACTTATATCGATCTAAATGTGTGTATGCAGTGTGGTTGACTTTTGTAAATTTCACATTGGCTGCTTTTTCATGCCATTTAGTTTGTCTGTTTTCAAAGTAGTTGAAATTCTGAGGTTTTAGATGCCACAGTAACAATATGGTTCTGAGGCAGGTTGTAGTGGAAGACAGGGATTATAATCTTGACCAACTGAATCTAAGTGATCTGTTGTTTTCACATTTTGTCCTCATCAAAATGTGGCTGCTATGGCCAGGAATCTAAACTACATCCCCATGCTTAGCAGCCCGACACCTCAACCATTAAACCATCATTTTTGGTCATCTTGTACCTCTATCCACTTAGATTAAACCAAATAGATCCATAATATTGTGTTTTGTTGTTTTGTGGGGTTTTACGTCCCAAAACCAGTTCTGATTATGAGAGACGCCGTAGTGGAGGTCGGCACAGGCACACGGGCCTCAACATTTCGCCTCATCGAAATGCAGCCCCGCGGCCAATATTCCGCGCATTCCATAATATTGTCAACTTACAAGAACATGCTCGACCTTTCATTAACTGCAGCTGTGTTCAGAAGGTCCCTGTGCATGTGGACAGTTTTGTAAACTTGAACAACTGACAATTCTGACAAAATTTCATTGTTTCGTTGGGCTTGGATTGACAGACCTCAGGAAAGATAAGCGTGCCTGTTGATCTGTAATATGGCTGCTCATCTGAGAGTAATATCCGATATCAAACCTGTCACAGTAGAGGAGTCCCTATGGGGTTGTGCCGCACAACTAGAGATTGTGAGTTCGACTTGAGGTTCTACAGCATGTCAGTGAGTGCAAAAAACAGTGGTGCCTGTGTAGTTAGCTACAGATGCATGTTAGAGTACTCCACAGGCTCAAATCGGGCTGAATTTCCCCTCATTGTTGTGGGCCTCATTACTAGATTTTGGTTTTGCTGTGTAAAGCATTAAATATAATTTTAGCTCCACGTTAGAACTATCTCTCTTTTCATATCGAATATTTTTCCTCCCTACTTTTTAGCGTATGAATCCAAGGCGGTTTTTGAAAAGGATGAGCTTGTACTACAAGCAGACCGAGGTAAGTGTCAGTCTTTTTTTACTTTGTTTCATTTGGCACATTAGCAGTTAGTTAGCACTAATTGTTATCACTTAGGTTTAAGGTAGTGTTTGGATAACTATCACATTTGCATCTCCTTCCTTCTATCTGCTGCCGCTCTATCATTTCCTTCACAGTCTGTCAGTGTACTCTGTAACATTTGGCTTCAAGGAAATGTTATGCCTTAAGATGTGGAAAGAATGTATTTCATGCTTGCATCAGTTGGTTTGAGATGTTCAAACAGACATAAGTGAATGTATACTCAATTATTAACAGCGCTGTCTTCATTGCTGCTTGCTGCATTGCTGCTGTGGATGACATCAGAAGCAGTAAACTAATGTCACTATAAGAAAGCTTTCTTATTATCCCCATGATTGCAAAGCTGATGCTAGCATTTTCAGCTTCCTTCTTGTGCTGAATATGTTATTTTGCTCCTCATAAAACTGCAACTCTCATGTTGTCTCATAATTTAGAAGTTCCACACACTTTGGAGCTGCTGGAGCATGTCACCAAGGAAGGATTTGCACTTTGTAGCATGGCCATGAAATCTATAGCATCTTATCTTGTATGTAACCCGTACTCTCGGGTGTACTTAATGGCTCTGAAATCTTCATATAAAATGCTTCCATCAGTAATTGCCACAAACTAGTGCTGTAGAAGTAATTGGTTGTTGAATCTTTAAACGTTTATTCGAACGTCTGTAATGATTGCAGCAGGATTTATAAGAGATTGTTGGCTGAACATGTTTACGGTCCCAGCAAAAAAATGGAGATGCCTGTGCATACACAGAATGGCGAGGCGACTAGCAGTTTTATGGAGCACTGCTCATGCCCCCTCATTTACGGTACACTGTAATCGGTGCTGGCATCCTGTAACTCCTCAAGTGATGCATAATACTCATGAAAGTAGAGCGTGCTGTGCCTTTGGATGTTGAAATGATGCATAAAGCGTGCAACATAGCGGTATGTAGTGACGCCCAGAGTGGCGTGTGGTAACTTCCGCACAACAACTCCAGCTTCATGAACATGAGTCATTTCTTGCCATAAATTGATACATTGCAGGACACAGTGTACCTGCTAAGCATCTCCCCATCGGGAACAAAAATGGCCGCTGCTCATACCTCTGGAGCAATTTCTGTATGGACTGTCCCTTCTCTTACGAGGATAAGCCTCTGGCAGCTTGAAGACATGGTATGAAATGCATTCTCATGTATTGCCTCTTAGGTTCGAAGAAAAAAAAAGATGGTGTTGCTGCTTTCAATTAGCAGATAGTTTGTTCCTTAGCTTCACTCTCTACCTTCTTCCATATACAGTAGCTCTCTTTCATGCAAACTTGAGGAGACCTCCAAATTTTGTTTGAATTATCGGATGTAAGCAGAAGTATGGCTTAATGCAGCATACCAGGAGAAGCAGAGATGGCCGCTTGCCATGTGCATTATTGCTACCTCAGTGTTTCTTTTTTCTTTTTCTGCCAGTTGTTTTTAGTTATTTGACAGACGCTGGTAGGCTATTGGCTTTATTTTTGTCTGTCAAAGAGTGTATTGGCCTGAGTATTCACCTAGAAGGAACCAAAGCAGCCAATATTTCTGGTAACAATAAGCAAAAAAATTAATAACAGAAAGAATCGAATGGTGCAGTTTGAATTAAGCAGCTTTTAAATGCTTCGAAAACATTGCAGGCCAACCAAGAATTTGGAATTTGTTTAAATTAACCGAAAGTTTGAATTACTGAGAGTCTGTTGTGTTGCGTACATTAAATACCTGTTTAAAGTAACTAGCCAGTGCTTGTAGAGATAATATAACAGCAAATGGATAAATGCAAGATTACTGCACCAAAACCTGTTCTTTCACGATGGAAGGAATTGCACCTATGTGGCACTAGCATAAATCATCCACGTCTTTTTGTGTGCATAACATAGTATTGAGTAGTTCAAAGAACAATACCAGCACATACTTGTTTTTCTGTTTGTAAAGTGCATTGTCCTATGGTACCCATGTAGGAAGTGTGCTGAGGTGATATGAGCATCCCAGTTTAAATAATACTGTGACTAATATGATCTTTTATTATGTGGGAGTTACTGGGACATTAAAGTAACCGTGTAATGTGGGGAATAATTACAGCTGAAGCCCCATTTGCACATGCAGCCCAAGTTTGACCACCTAAACCCTCAAGCGCACAAGCTGAACAAACGCCGCTACCTTTCACTTCGTCCGGAATCTGCGCATCTCACCGTTTGTGACATGAACTGGTGGTCTGATGACGTGAGTGGATGTCCTGTTCATTGTAATGCAGAGTCACGGAGGCTGTTCAGTTCTGATGCTGCTACAACAAGCCTCAGGCTCAATGCTTTGCCACAGCGAGAAGCCTTTACTACCAAACTTTGTCTGAAGGTTTCCGATATGGTGTTTGTCATTGTCACTGTGTTATGCTAAATGTGATTCCTCTTAAGTCATTCGTGTGTAATTATTTTTATCTTCTCTAATTGTCTGATAAGCATCACGCAACATCCAGTATTTAGCTCTTCAGATAATTCAAGTGATCAGAAAGCTTCCATTTCAAGTTGCTCTTACTAAGGATTCAGGATTCTGTTTTGCTGGCAGAATAAACATTCCGAGCTTCTAGCAAACAAATGCAGTGGAGCCTTGTTAATTCCCATTACGATTATGGCTCAGCACAAGCTTTCTTGAATGATGTGTCTCTGTATAGACAACACATGCAAAGTTCTGTGTGCGTGTCAGCAGTGGAAGAGGGGCTCATTAGAGGCAAATGCAAGTGCACGTTTAGGGGGAGGTGCTGTAGGGTAGCATGTGTCTCTTTCTCTGGTAGCACCGCCACAGGTGAGTGTGGCCTAGTAGAGGAGGTTAATTGGAAAAGGGGGAGGAGGACCAGCTAGCAACGGAATAAGCCGGGCCAAGCATGCTCTATCTATTGACAATTGTTATAGCCAATCCGGTGCTCCTTTTCTTGCAGATAATCTGCAACCTCTTTGAAATTCAGACAAACCAAAGTGGCTGGTAGCTTGATGTGTACTTTTCCCATGCACCTAGTGTAGGCAGTTCCATTATATTAATGTTTTCTGGGTACATTAAAAGGAGAGGCAATGCAAAACGACTATTTCATGAAGGGCAGTTCAGGTACAAGAAATTTTGCTTGAAATAGCAGTCGAGTGCTTTTTAAAGTTATAATTAGTATCTGGAGTTTCTTCCTGTTCAGATACATACCACTTTGCCAATGCTAGCAATGCAATTTAAATAAGCTGTCAGTTTCAATTAAGGGATTTCAAATTATTGAGATTCTACTGCATATTTCTTTTACTACATAGTAACTATATAGTATATAGTTCCTATATAGTTTCTTTTGTTACATATTTCGTTTACTCAAGATCTCATACAATAGCCAGTATTGTATGAGATCTTGCAACTTTCATTGTAGCCACATAAAGCTCTTTTATCAAAACCATGGCCAGCTTCATATTATTCCATAACAGTCAGTTATGTTTATACCAAGGCATTACTGTACATGATAGATTTATATTAAATTTACCTCATCACATCCCATAATAGTCAGTTATGTTTATACCATAGTGTTACTGTACTTGATAGATTTATCCATTATATATGCTTAGATAAATAATCACCATAGGCAAAGCAAAAATGTATCTTTCGCTGTCTTTTTTTTTTTTCTTTTGGCAGTGCACCTATCAGAGCGACTCAGTGGCTGAGGCATTTTACAGCCAGGTACAATTTCTGGTTGGCAGCAGAAGCATTTCATTAGGATCAGAGCACAAAGTACTCATGTACCATGTTTCTGTACACATGAAGGAAAACCACGTGATCTAAATTGAACTGGATCCCACCACTATAGTTTCTCCTGCCACCTGTTCTGTGGTTCTGAGAAGCTAAATGCTTCAATTTTTCTTGCAGTGTCTGATTTTGGCACATCACTCGGGTGCTGTTAAGGTGGTCTCCCTCCTGTCTCGGCGAAACCTTTTGGGCGACAGCCCAGAGTGGTTCGAGTTCTCACCACAAGTGTCTGGACTCTTTGACCGTGGATTTCTTGCCCTTGAGGTTGGTCTTGTTACTTCAGTACACAATGCACATTTTGTACTGGATTCTTACTTGGCAGTACTCTAATGGAGCACAGTCATACCTCCTGTATCTATTTTCTCCTTGGTGGTTCTACACTGACCATACAGCCAACTGCTAATTTATAATCGGGCATCTACAGTTCCCCATAAATGATTTCTTGGATATTTAACACAATAACATGATGACTAATATGTCACGGACAAGTACAGTAAAACCTCGTTATAATGAAGTTGAAGGGGGAGTGGTAATTACTTTGTTATAGCCATTAGTTCGTTATAACCAATATCAATTTCATCTATAGGAGTTTCAAGGGGAATTGCGATTACTTCGTTATATCCGATAGTTCGTTATATCCGGGTTCGTTATAACGAGGTTATACTGTAGTAGAAAGGTCAGTAATGCTTCTTTTATGTTCAGCATAGAATATTTCTGTTACCCTTCTGACCCTCTTACTTCAATGCTTCAGTAGCCCTGAACTGGACACTGAGGATGTACATTGTTGGGTGTGTGGGCTTGTCATTTAATGTCTGTAGTCTGCAGTGGGACAGATCACATGCCCTATTGGCTTAAAGGTCCCATGACACCGAAATTTCAAACGCGAGATGCTTGCGTTAATTGGCTTTCCTGCACACGAAGGCAATCTTGACCAAGTATTAGCGGCGAACGTCGCCTATAAGTAATTTTATTACGGTTTCAAAGTAAGCGGGAATGCTAATCCGAGCTTGCAGCACCTCGCGACATCGCCACTAGTGTGACGTATTTTGTGGGCCATCTGTGACGTTTCACTTTTGTAAGTTGATATCGTGACGTCACAGAGACACACGGGCGCGCCGCGCTATGGCCTCCGAGCGTAGCCTCCAAGATTGGCTCTCGCAGCCGATCGCGGAGGCCACGCCAAAAGCCGTATTTTTCTGCTTCCTCTCCGTGTTGGTCGCTCAAGCGTACATTGTACACACGCTATGATGCAAAACGAGTGTGGCGAGCTGGTCTGGCGCTCGCGCTCTCCGCAACGTCACCGAATCTTGAGCTCAAGTGATCAGTGCATGCGCTCACTTCCGACAGCCGCCGCGCTAGCCCCGCGGCGCTAGTTTCAAAACTTATTTTGCTTAGATAAGTAAGGGAGTCAGACATTAAGGAATCATTTCCTTTTCTGTGAGCACAGGATTAGGTTGATTGTAGAGGTATGGAAAAGGCCTTCACTCTGCACTCTTTGTACACATTATAGTAATGATGATGGTTATGATTCTGTTTTGGTGCATATACATTGAAAAGTATGAACCACTAAATGTCATGCTGTTACACCCAGTAGCCCTTGCCAGACTTTTTGTTTGGATATGTTGGGTTCATTTTCACATTTGGTAAATGAATCTTACACCACTGAAATTTTCAAACTGATACTACAAATTAAACAAATCGACACACACATCTTAAAGGGTCCCTGAAATGTTTTTTTGACATTGTGTCACTGATTAGGCAACACGGTTGTGAAATCGTTGACACCATAAATAAAGCAAAGCGCCATGTGCTAAGGCAGCTATGGGCTTGTTTCTGTCACCTTCTTTCTTACCACTACTGTTCTTCCTCAACTCGATCATCTGCGAAGTGCACACTAGTCACGACTATGCCTCCCACGTCGGCTGCTGTGCCGAGCCCTCCGTAGCAACATAGCGCCGCGATGTCTTTGCCGAGGTCGCTTACCTCGGCAGTGCTAGCCTCTGTAGCAGTGCGCCAGCGACTCGTGTGTATGCCGCCAGATGCCACGACGATACCGTTGGCTGGGTCTTCGGTGCTCGTGACGTCCCGTGGCTTGCACTTCGTGGCACCCGTTGGATGTCCCATGGGGAGGGGTGGTTGAAAATGCTTTGAGTCGAGTCGTGTCAATCTTTCGCAATGTGTGTACTTAAAACTTTGTAGTAAGTTACACGCTTAATGCAGAGTGCTGATATTGTTATGCTAATGATCAGAAGGACCCGAGCTATCCGTGCAATGCATTTGTACAGAATCACCAAAATTGTTTCAGGGTCTCTTTAAACAATTATGGTGAAATCACCTGATGGGAGTTGGTGTTTCTATTGTCTCTTTCCCCACAGTGTGAATGGCTGTTTGCTGGAATCAGAACACCCGTGGATACACTTGATGGTGGCGAGAGCAGTGACGAAGAGACTTCAACTCCTTCACTGGCCGGCAAGGCAGGCAGTGTGTTTCGACATGCCCTCTACTATGTGACTGACAGTGAACGATTTGCACCACCAAGAAAAAAGCCCATGTGAGTGTAGGCAGTGCTTGGCATTGGGGAGCTTGTGAAGTTGGTCAGCTGTGCACTGTCTAAAATTTCAATATATAATGACTGCAAGATGTTGAAACAGCTGCTTTCAAATTTTGCATTAGAGAGTATTGCAGTTAATGGTGAACCTTTTTTTTTTTTTCCAGAATCATCACTAAGCTCTATCGTCTGCTGTGTGTGAAGTCAACAACACCAGAAGAACTCTTCACAGCCAAAGTAAATGACAGCCATTTCCTCAGTGCTGTGCATTTAATTAGTGTGACTTTTCATTGTGTTAAAATAACTGTCATTACAATTCAATACATTATAGAGTACTAAAGGATAAAAAAATCTAATAATCATAACTTTTCAGAATTTACATGCAATGGTGTCCAGAAATTTACCCCAACAGGCTACCAGATCTGGAGGAGCAGATCTGTGGTCCACACCACTGTACACTGCTAGGCATTGTGCAGGAAGCTGAACTGCAGAATCATATCCAACTTACTTTTATTTCTCAAGGAGAAATAAAAGATGATTGATTGAAAAAAAAAATGGATATGACTGACAGTTCAAGTTCAGAATGAAGATCTACTGATCATTTGACAAGATTCGAATTCATTGCACACCAAAAATTTTGCTATTCACAGAGCTTTACTGATTAGGCAAGAATCTGGCAACATATAATGCTGTTGGTGGTTCATCCCTCCTCAAGCAGGCAATGCTGTCTTTATGTAAGCACATCCGAATGTCATAATAGAGCTATTATATTAACGAAGTAATTGCAGCTCTTTAGCTTCGTTAGAACAAGAATTGCTGTATGCGAGCTTTCACAGTATCTCAAGACAGTGGATTGTGTGATCGCCAAGATAGCAAGTGCAATTTTAACTCACCCTATCAAGACTGCCTTTATATTCTTCTTTATGTCATCCTACATTCTACTTTTCATATTTCATCATTGCAGTTCTACAAATTGTAATAATGTTTTCAGTGTAGAAACCGCCATAGTTAAAGCACTTTTATGGAGATAATTTTTTTTACCTTTGCCGTAGCAGTGCTTATTAAAGTTTCTGGTTCAAGTGCATGTAAGTCTTTTGTGTAGTCTTGGACTTTAAAGGGACCGTCTACCGCCCTTCATTGCTCTCCCGTTTTTTGGCTCAATAGAAAGCGTACCTTTCGAAGTGTCCCAGCATGCAGTGGTTTCTCCAGAAACTGAATAGAAATTATTAAACACAATTTTTTATCTACGAAGTCGCTCCTCTCCTAGTGTAGGCATGCCAGCAACACTGGTTACCGCGCATGATGCGTCGTCGTCTCCCTGGAAACCCTTTGGGTGCGGGAGGCTTCTCAACAGAAACCGGTTTCAAGGCCGACATTCCAGAGGTGACGAAGAGGAGGAGAAGCGAGGAAAAGTCGGCGCGCGGTGGTGCGCCTCGGACATGCAGCGCCACATGCATGACAAGCGCAGTACTACGCGCCTGTGCAGGCAGACGAATTCGAAGGCAGCGCCACCTTTGCCACTACGAAAGCAGCAAAATAAAGAACAAATTGCTCTTGCACGGTATAACAAGGTGTCTCATAGGGTTAAGTACGCTTGTAAGACATGCATAATTCTTTTTCAGCAGAATATGTATGCCTGCGTGGGCTGGTTCTCGTACACTTGGAAAATGATGAACACGCTATTGGGTGTCGCTAGCGGCGTTTTTTGCACCACTTTCAGAGTAAAATTAAAAACCTAATTCCTTTTTGTGGGGTGAAAGCGTGCTCATTCCCGTAAATGTGAGGAACAATCTGCCCAATTTTACCACAATCTTAAAAAATTTTCCTAGCGGTAGACAGTCCCTTTAGGTAATTTGTTTTTGCCGTTGTAATTCCAGACATTGTACCTGCTATGCAAATACGAAAGTGCTGTCCCAGCTGATAGTCAAGTTCTGAGTAAATTTTCTGGGAACCCTAACTGAATTCCTTGAACTGCTTGCAGATAGACGCAGAAGAATACGGAGAAGCCCTGGATTTGGCTCGAACTTATGGGTTGGACAGTGACCTTGTTTACCAGCGTCAGTGGCGCAGGTCATCAGCATCTGTAGCTGCTATCCACGATTACTTGGTACGTTTCCTTGAACATTATACCATATTCTTGCAGTTTGAAACCCCCCTAATTTTCAAAGAAAAGATTGGAGGAATATGTTTGCATGTGAATCTAACCACCCCTTTTCTGTGAGAAAGAGTGCATATACAGAACCATTCATGTTGAGCTAAAGCCATCGTAGTCCTGATGTGGCGCATCATCCGTGGCGAGATCTCCGGCACATTGTGCACAGCTGATATGGAAACATGTATTCGCTCTCTCCGAGCGCAGGCTTCTGTACTGACTATCCTTGTGTTGCTGTGTTCTAACACTACACAACAGATGGGCAGCGCAGAATGCCTGAAACCGGCCAGAAGTGGCTTCACCCACACCCAAGCCCCTACTTTGTTAAGTAGCTTTGCTATTGACTTCTGGCTCATTTATCTGTTTGACTTCCTGTACTGACAGAGCAAGATCAAGAAGTGCACCTGGGTGCTTCACGAGTGCCTGGAGAGAGTTCCTGAAAGCCTGGAGGCAGCTCGCCAACTGCTTGAGTTTGGGCTGCAGGGCACAGATGTGGAGGCTCTCGTTGCATGTGGCCAAAGCACACACAGCGGAAGGTATGCAGTGAATCCACGTTGTTAAGGCTGCTTGTTTCAGTGTCTCGAATTCCAGAATATTATAGCAAAACTGACATTGATCATTGTTGCCGTCACCATCGTCTTCATCTTGGTCGTCCTCGCTGCTTATGGGGATCTGTATGTTTGCTGTGATATTCCAGGTTGATATTGCTATTATGTTGTTGCTGGCAATCATGATGACGATAGCATCCATTCGTTATGAAGTTACAATTAGATTATAGCTGTGCGAAAAGCAATATTTTAGATGCAAAGCAGCTTATGGCGGGGGCTCTGTCCCTCCCGCAGCATCCACCCCCCACTGCGCATGCGCGTCCCCTCCCCCTCACTGTCCTCTTCTACGCTCTCTCCTCTAGGAATCTTCTCTACTCCACGGAGCGGCACCCGCGTCCCACAACCCCTACAGCGCATGCACGTCCCCTCCCCCTGTCTCTCCTCTCCTACGCTCCCCCCTTTCTCTCCTCTAGGAGTCCTCTAGTCTACGGAGCAGCGTGCACGACAGGTGGTGCGACAGCTGCATACTCCGTTGGGGGAACCACGGTAGCTCCGCGGTATGAAAATGACGGAGCGCGCGCCTCATTCTCTCTCCTGTGCAGCGCCGCAATGAGTGTTCAGGCCATCACGCAACCACCGCGTTCTCTCTCTTCTCTTATACATTCTCATTCGTCCTCTCAATAAAATTACACCATCTCCTGCTCAAGCTAACCATCTCCCCGCTGCTTCGCATCCACACATGGTCCCCTTGAGCGGGAAATGGTGTAATATTTTTCGTGCACAGCTAATTCGAATAATAATGCTTGACTGTGACTTGAATCAAATATGTTCAGAATTATGTTCAAATATCATTTTTGGATGATTCCATGTTAAATTGCACAGAAAATGCACTGTTAAACATGGGTAAAAAAATAATGTGGCTGATCCCTCTGTCATAGGAATCTGTATAACACGAAAGTGGGATGTGACTTCGCATAAGAAGTTGAATGTTTATTGTACGTCAGGGGTAACTTGCCCATTTATATTGGTGTTTTGCTGGTACGGCACCGTCTGACGTGGATGAACCCACGTTCATGCATCACCCCCATAACAGTTATGACCAACCCCTTGTCCTTGTGGTAACTGAAATAGTTAACGTAATAACTGGACACAGTCGATATTTACGTAAATGCCGGGTGACAAAGGCATCAGTCATGTTTACTTGCGCCATATTGACCCGCCATCATAGTTGCCGACTTTGGCCGCTTAAAGCAGCAGCAGTTTTCATCTTGTCAACACGCTCGCAGAGTAGGCCACCGCTAGGGCACCTCAATACATGGTACTCTTTACAGGGTGCTGACAACCACTGGCTGCTGCAACGCCATTTTGATCACAGCGAGAGGTTGCGCGTCTGTTTGGTGGCCGTGCTTCGTTCGAGACACAGTGTGCGTCTGTTTAGTGCCTGTGCTTCGTTTGAGACCCAGACGCACGCCGCAACCTGTTTATGAACGCCAGCACAGCTGAGTCCAGGGGCTCGTGTGATTTAATACGGTAGGGTTTGTCACCACCCTGTACAGAGTAGCGTGTATCGAGGCACCCTAGACCGCAGCCGCGGGGAAACGCCATCCATGACGAAGGGAAACCAGCGACAGGCGCACTTTGGAACTTGCCTTGAACATTGTGCTATGCAGGAGAGTCAAATCTGCACGAGCACATCATACTTCACTTGGCCTCTCCTAGATAATGGCATCTCCTAGATAACGGCATCAGATAGCACTCGAAAACTATTCGAGAGTTTGAATAATTGCACACCCCTGCACTTAATCCTTTATAATAAATGAAATAATTATAGAAGTCATTAGTATTAACACTGCAGTTTAGTATCTGTACTTACTGTAACGCAACTCAAATTTGTGTTAGTGCCTAATCCTTATGACTGATAGATTATTATATGGGGAATCAACAGATTATTCAAGTGAGCTTTATGTGCAATCAAGTTTACTGTAATGGATGTCTTTCATAGAGCCAAACTTGCCATATTAAATGCACTACCTTGAACATAAAGGGCTACTGGCACAACAGTGTATGTTCTTTCTTTTTTCTTTTTCCTAGACAGGACAGCCCTCCGCCTCATAATATGAAATAAGGCCGCATCCCTCGAACAAACAAGAAATAATAAATATCATTTCCTTAATAAGTGTATGTCAAATTGAGCATGATTTTGGGTTTGTTCAGCAGTTCTTATTTACTTGCAGAAAAAAAATGTGGCGCAGTGCTGTAGAATCTCATAACAAGAAATTAAATATGATAAAAAGATAGCTTCGCTGTGTCTGATAATTTGTTTTAAGTGTACATTTACAACACTGTTTTAATGGCAATAAATAGCTGTTGTGTTCAAGGCTCTCTTACTGCTGTTTTATGTGGGCAGATTCATTCTGAGCAAGCCTCCAGTCTATAACAATGAGTATGAGGACAAGGACCTCTCCGAGAGTCAGCTTTTGGAGAAGCAGAAAGCAGCCACGCAGGAGTGGAGGAAAGAGTGGCTTGCAAAAGTGGACTTCCAGAAGTGAGTATGGCAACTCCCTCTCTTGTGCTAGCCTTTAGATACAGCACTGTAAATTTTATCAATCAGACTAGCAGGCTTACCATCAGTCTGAGCATAGGCAGTCTGAAGAAATGGAAGAGGTCTTTGTTTCTTTAATGCAAGAAGACTCTTGTACTGAATTTAGATGCACACTAAAGAAGATATTTAGGCATTCAAAATCAATCCAGAATCCCCCACTATGGCATGCCTCACAGGCATATTGTCTTTGCATCCAGTATTTTGGCTAAGTGTTCACTGTGGAATAGCACTATATCTGTAACTGAGCAGTTGTCACATTCACCATACTGTGTTTACTACAATCGCCTTAGTGCATTGGAGTGGTGGAAATGTATAACAGATTATGCACCGGTTTGGTACATAGACAAGCAACCAAGGTTCAGCCTTTCCTTGCCGAGGAACATTAGTTTTCTTCTACATTCAACTACAGTTGAAAAAAAACATGTATTTAATTAGTTCTAACTAGAAATTTATTTTATGGGTGTTGTTATAATGCCAGTAAATTTTTGGGTACTCAAGCTCTTGGCTTAAAGATTGGGAAATGTTTGCCAAAAGAGGGAACAGAGAACAGACGCAATGCTACATGTCAACTGAACACAGACACGCACATATACACTCTGCAAATACTCACAGACGAACAGAGTTGTGTTAGATATTATGTGGATTTGCTTTCTTGAGTGGGATAAGCAATGGGCTACTGTTACCACTGACCTACGGCCAACTTTATCAATGAGAAATGGATCTGGAGTGTCATAGTCTTGCTTAGTTTTAGCCTCCTTTAAGGTGAAGGATGTAACCTGATCTTCTGAAAGATGCTCAACATCTCTTGCATAAATGGACAGTCAAATGGCTGCCATATCTACATTTTTATATTCTGAATAAAACTACTTTCGTGGAGCCAGCAGTACGGCGAACACTACGTCACCTTTTTCTGCATAAGACTGCACACTGAGCTTGAAGGAGTACAGTTCCTTATGTGCACCTTGTGCGAAAGTACTGAATGGACCGCAGGCTTGTTCTAAAAGCTGAATTGATTGGTAGCGCATACACGGAGACTGAGATTGACAAGTACACATGAAAGTTCTTTATGCCAAGCTTGGACCGCTGTTTTCAGTTTCTAGTTATATTCATAGGCAGAGAAGGAAATTTATGTGTAGGATTTATCAGTCTATACAATTTTACTTGGAAGGCGCATACACAATGTATTGTAGCCACTCAGCTTTGTGACAAACAGCCGTTTCCCCCCTACCTGTAGCCTCTCTCTGGATCAGCGGTGGCTCTGCGAATGCCGGTTGAAGCTTCTTGTGTACCTAGACAGGCTGGCCATGTACGAGGTATGTTCATTTAATCATGCACCAATAGTATATAATATGTACTAATCAGCATGAATTAAAAATCAAACAAGTTGAAATAAGCAGTTATGCTATGCATTATTTGTGTGTCTATGTTTATCAGCTTTTGTAATGTGTAGTTACCTAGGTGAAGTTTCAGCTAGCTGAGAGGTGGTTGCATATTTTGCTTTCATATGTAATTGTGCATAGTACTAGCAGATGTTCTGATAAGTTCTTTCCTGTTTACATTTTCATTTAGTATGTACGTGCCACTTTGTTCGCCTGAAGGTTGTCTCTGTTCATTGTTTCTTATTGTGTGTGTGTTTTTTGCTGTTGAATGCAAATGGAAGGGGGACGTACAAAGCGGCTGTGTTTAAGAAAAAAAATAAGTGGCACTGTTTTCTGCAGCCCATAAGAGAGTGCATTGCAATGCTGCAAGGATGGGAATAGGGGAATAAGATAATAGAAGAAAGAGTATATAGGAGAATTGAATGAACGTCTAGACCAAGCATCCTCGCACATGTGACTTCTATCAACCAAGCGGTGAAATGTATATGAATGGTGAAAACAAAAGAGCTGAGAGCAGAGCACTGAGCTTTGTGCACCAGAATCTCATAATGTGCGTCCCTCTGTGAAAGCTTCGAGATATTGCAGCTACAAAAATGTCTAGATTGCATTTTGCAAACAAAGTGCACACCTTCAAATAAGAAAATGCATGTTGCATTCTAGTGCTGGGGTTATGTATAGCGTACAGCTCAACTTGAAGTTGCACACTTGGATTACTAAGCCTTGGAGATTTTTTTCAGTTTTCTTATTCCAAAAACACTCATAGGCACTTGTGCAAAGGTCAGAGCAGAAACTAATGTCATCCTTCAAGCTCCCATTTGCCACCATTGAAAAACTAGGTAAGGCTTACAGAGTCACACAGAGCAGAGACATTTTACAAACCTGCCCAGTCATATATAGTAAGCACAGGCACTATGCTCCTGTGTGTTATAGCATAACACCCGCATTTATGATCGGCATTCATGCCTGGCTTTCTCCAAATTATCCTCAGCTGTTAGAAGCAGCTTCAACCTTGAAAACTTTTGTGAAAACCTTCGCTGGTAGTGTACTCCCTACTTTGTACTGTGCGGAACTCGAGAACCTTTTAATGGCTTGTATGGGGAGTATGGCTGCCTGCCTGTACCGGCTATCATAATCACCATCTTCACTCATGCGCACGAGCCGTGTTGGCCTGCGGCCAGAATGCGTGGAGTGGCATCCAAGCAGTCAGCTTGGGGGCTTGGAAGAGAAAAGGTTCTTTCTGGGAGGGCTTTTGCGCCTGGTGTCGTGTCTAGGGACCTCAGCTGGCCAGAGGCTCAGAAGCCATGGCCCCGAGCCCTCATTTAGCACCTAATGTGGGGCCTCAGTGTTTATTCTTAGCAGCTGTTTGCAGTAACGCTAAATGCAGCATAAAACATTACAGCTCAACAATGAATCTAGAATGGCAAATGCAAACTACAGTTGAACCTACTTATAACAATACTGGTTTTAACAGTATATCAATTATAACAATGAAGGACTGCTGCACCATCAGCTTTTGTGTGTTTTCTGTCGTGAACAATTCCCCCAAGCCCCATTATTGGTTATAACGACCATGTCCGGCTGCTGGGTGTGCCCTGTGATGTTCCAAAGAAATAATGTAATGTGAAAAACATTGAAATGAAAACAAAGAAGACACATGATGTTCCTCCCTTAGAAAAGGCTGCCTCACTGTCCTGCACTGGAGACCAGCTTTCCCTCCAGGGTCTCTCTGCCCCTTTTCCATTCTGTCACCTTTCCATGCACCATCCCCACCCTGAAAAGAAACCACCAAAGGATATAAAAAAAATCCACGCATATCCACGGAGTGAATGATGATGAGTGGGCGAAGCTCCAGAGGTTCAGCGTAGATCGTGCCGAGTTCCGGATTAATTTAGTTAACGCGCACGCTACAAATCCTTATGGTTCAACTACGCACAAGTGAAATCTCCCACCGGCACTTCATTGCAAGTCAAGATCCAGTGCCTATATATATATGTATGGGTGGGGGGTGAACGGTTCTCCAGCGCGAGCAGTCGGTATTTTTCAATCAAGAAACTCGCTAGAAGACGCTGCCTGCGTCAACGTTTTCTCTCGCGGGTGAGGGCGCATTCACCTTCTTTGCGAGCTGGTAGAGCGTTCATCGAAGAAAGAGCGTTTCCATAGTCAACGCGCGCCTTTCGCTCTCTCTGTCTCTCTCTCACAAGACAGCAGATGGAAGAGTGAGAGAGCTTGCGCGCCGGGAGGCACGCGCCGAGGGTGAGCGCGAGCGCGAACTAGACGAGGTGGCTACGACGGACAACGGCAGACAAGCCTACGCCTTAAGGATCTTCGCCCCTAAAAGCTCTGCTGCTGGAAGAGACTGAGGAAGGGGGTTCCTTTCTGTGCAGCTGTTAGGGTTGATTTGGGGTGTTACCTTTGGCCATTGTAGTGCTCATTGTCATGCTGTGAAGCATACATATTGTGGGAAGGGACCTTTAGCCTATCCTCTCTCCCATACTCATGCACAGCAGCTGTGGGTCTCCTTATTTGGCTTTTTTTTTTTTTTTCATGCAACCCTGTTATGACAGTATAATTTCTTAGGCATATCGTTATAAGTAGTTTCCACTGTAAGTAGTTATAAGTAGTTTCCACATGGATGGGATGCGTCTCTGAAGAAAGCCACAGCCAATTGTTCTTTACTGTAGAGGCGTGTGAATACTCGGGCTTTTGAATCATTTTTGAATAACAGTTGCTATTTGGTTTCATATGCATTTAACTTTTATTATTTGAACCATTTAAAGTTTGTAATTAAAGGGCATGTCATGTCTTGTGCCATGTCTTGTGACAAGTGGCCAATTCCCACATATAGTGTGCATCACTGCATAACTCTTGTACTGCGGCGAAGCTAGCACTCGGGTACTGCAGTGCGGCTAACACCCGTGTACTGCTGCAAAGCTAACATTCGTGTCCAGCAGTGACGCTAGCCTACGCACAGTTCCTGTTGTACGGTTTCTTAGAACTTCTTTTTCTAGCGACGACATTGTGAGAGTGCACTAGCTTCACGATAATTTTTTTACCCATGTTTAACAGTACATCACTTATAATTTAATATAGTATTATTTTAAAGATATTTGAACAAATTTCTAAAAATATTTTGTTCGATTCGCACTGAAGCATTCAAACATTAATACTATCTGAATTTAATTCACACTCAAAATGTTGATCTTAACACGGCGCTATTTTTCCACGTCTTCGCAATGTATTAATAGTATGTCCGTCTTTGCAACAGATCCAGGAGGGACTGATTTTGTCTCCTGAGAAGTTTGATGCCGAGTTCTTTGAGAGGTTTCGATGCCAGCCACCCCTCGAGGCTGCCCTATCATTCGCACAAGAAGGGAATGCCACAGCCGTGTCAACATTGTTCACCTATGCTGGCACGGCCACTCTGCCACACTGGCTCACTGTCATGAGCAATTTCCCCGAGACCCTGCCCCCATCTCACTATTCCACCTGCCTTCCCAAGGCGAGGTAGGTTCGCTTAGCCATGCTTCAGTTGTGAGAATTTATCTGTATTCAACAACACCCTAACACTACTACCGTTAGAGCTACGCCCACAAATCCGCCTCCGCACTTGGGAAGAATGGCACATGAGCGAAGTGTATTTCTGCTTTTATGTCATAAAAATGAGCAGACATGACTGGCTAGAATGTCTTTAAAAAATTCTCATTCATTCAGGCAGAAACATATTTGCCACTGCATGCTTAGGTTGTCACCGACTCATTCTGACGCATCGCTGTTGTAAAACTATTGGTGACTGTCTTGAAGCTGTTCCGTATTTTGGTATTTGTTCAAGTTTTAGCCCGAAATCTTTGAGTTAAACAGGATAATGCTTGCTTGTATCTTCAGGGGTACAGCACAGCCATGGGAGTGTGTGTGACTGCCACCCCATTTTGTGCCTAGATGAATGAAAGATTGATTATCCAATGTGTTAGTGCTACTGTAATTACTTAATAAGCATTATGATTTCATTCTTGTATAAGTGCTTTCATGTACGAAGTGCTTAACGTATTCCTTTTTACATGTATCAAGTGCTTAGCATACATCATCTTCTTTGTTGCTGACTTCTGTTCTTGGAATTATTGCCATGGAATTATTGGAACTTTTGGAATTATTGCCATGGAAGGCACTCTAAGAATGCAGTCGGTCTTTGCAGCGAGCAACACACCACTGAGAGCAGCTAGATGTTCCCAGGCTCAGAGCTAAAGTAAAGCACCATAGTGTTAAAGAAAGCTAACTCTAAGTAAAACAATTTTATTTATTCCTGAAAAGGTGACACATTATGCATGAGGAGAATTCTCATGTATTGCAGTAAGAAAACGTGCAATTCAACGATGAAAAGGCCTGTCAGCCGGTACCAGGTAGTGGTCTGCTAGGGCCATGTCATGTTGTCGGGAGGAGCCTGACAATGGGCTCCTAAGGACTATAGGCACACATTCACTTCACTTTGCATTAATTGCTTGATGGAAAGCATGGTACATATACAAAGGCAATCGTGAAAATTGTAAAGAATGAAAGAGTGCAGGTCACACTTACTGGCATTTTCAGTGCCGGCTTATTGTCTTTATCTACTCTGTATCATGACTGGTTATCTGAAAATGTACTGTGCCTAAAAAGGTTGCTTAGCATGGACAGATATGCACAACTGAAATCAGTATGCAAAAGTGAAACTAAAGTCATGCAAAAACTGAAGTTGACAGAGGTGTCATTCTTGTCATTCTTGCTGCCAAGTGCCACCCACCATATTTCTATGGTTTCAAATCTCAAAGTTTTGACTATCTGTTCCCATCATTCTGGCACAAAATGGCTGCATAAGGAAGCGGAGAAAAGAAAAAAAGGGTATGATAATAAATTTAGGTCTGATGAAATTTGCAATGTATACATGCCCCTGATTGGCCGTTGCTTCGGCAATATGTACACTGGTGCTACTAATAGCAAAGTGCTTGCTTGTATGTAAACCAGTGCTTCTATTAAAGAGTTTGAAACCAGAACTACAAAGCAGTGTTTGGAGAGCCAAGCATAGCCTGTCTCTGATCGTGGACTTTTTAGAAGAGAGGCACTCATCGTAATGCTCAGATGAGCCCATGATTGTGCCAGAGTTGATAGTGGCAGACATGTTCGTCAAGACAACAGGCAAGCATATTTAATTATTTAATTATATGGTGCAGAGTGGCCATCTTCGTTTTGAGATTGCATAGTCACATTTCTTTGTTTGCACACTCACATTTCGCTATCTCAGGAGCCAGCCCAATGCATGTTGTTATTTAGTTTGTATTTTCTGGCTCATGTATATGCTGATCAAATTTAATTGCCTGATCTAAGACACCGAACCCAAAGCTTATCAATTTGAAAATTAGATTTACATTCTTCTTCTTTTATATTAGTGAACATATAAGTACACAAGTATATTGTGAACCATGGCACTGCCATTTCTGTCCCACTCTTGGTATTCATGTTCTATTGGATTCATTCTTCAGGATCACAGAACAAGGCACGCGCGAAGTGATCTCGTGGAACACACAGGACCTCAGGGTGAAAGACTGGTGTGAAGAAATGATTCAAGAGTAAGAAAGGAGATTAAGGAGTAGCTTTTGAAATTATTTTTAGATGTTAACGCTTGAAAACATGCGTATAAGCACCTGGTTTATTATTTATGTTCATATTCACCATTTTAGGGCACCAATGGTGGCTGTATGGAATGCATATGACAAAGATTTCTATGATGACAACCCTTTGCTGCAGAAGTGGTGGTGAGTTTCTTGCGCATTCTCTTTATATCACTCTTATTGAGTGCTGCCTGGTTACTGTGAGCTCTATGCAAACATGGTGAATATTGCTGTAAAATCGGACTAATGTCACCCTTCTTAATTCCACAAGTTGGAGTATATGGTATCGCCCTTTGGTACCTGTGATGGTATGTGAAGTTACCCCTGGCCTTATTACAGAAAAATGGGCTAGATTTGGATTTTTTTTTAATACATAGGGCATGGAAAATGAATAAAATTGCATGGTTTCATCTACTGCAAGCCTTGTTTCACAACACGCATGGTTACTATAATAACTGTAAAACACAGTGCACATCACTCGAACCTTACTTCTAATCCAAATTACTAAAGGTTAAATGATTTGTATTAGCTGACCGATATATACTGAGTCATAAAACTGGCAGAAAATAGAAATGAACAGCTTTGTCAACAGATGTCAAGCAGTGCAGCAGCATTTGCCAGATGTGCACAGCTGCTTTATTTTTCACAGTTTTATTGAACAGGTAGTAATGTCAAGGCAGGTGCAACTGTTGAATATGCATCAATATCCTGTCACAGATACATTATATAATGTGTCGAGTGTGCACTCAAATTGCTTTTCTCTTTTGCTCAGGACTGAAAAGCCAACCTGCGAGATGTTGACGCAGTGGTATACGGAGCGAGCTCACGAAATTGAAGAGATGAGTTCTCTGGTTGAGAATGCCTTGGAACTGGTCAAGATTGGGTGCCTGAACAATGTAGAGGTGTGCATTCATGTCACAATCATTAACTAGCTGTGAAATGCCATCCTTATCCAATGAGTAAAAGAATGCTGGTCTGTGCATCAGTAATGTCATGCTGTGTGTATGCGTGCATTCATGCATGGTTTGTTCTTCTTTTTCAATATGCTGTAAAATGTTCCTGTTACCGTGTACCTTATGGAGACACTGTGTAATGTCTCGACCAACTATACAGTAAACAGCAGTAGTAGCGCTACAGACGTGTTAAAAAGCGTCTCTTCACATGAGGCGCTGCCAGCAAATAAGGAAATGCAACACAACTGTAAATGTTACCTAATAATATGTACACAGAGTTCAATTTTTTTATTTGCAGTATATATTGTGAACAACAATTCTAGTGTTTTGGCACAATATTTCTCATGAGCAATATGTTTTGATAAAGCTCGTCATACATTGCCTGCATGCTCCTCTCAATTCAATGCCACAATGTGTTTGCTTTTCTTATAGGGACTAGGCAAGCTCTATGGTGATCTTCTTACACTAGAAACTCTTGTATATGAATGTCGCATCAGCCAGCCATTGACACTTACTCAGCTGGAGCAAATGTCAGATGGGGAGAAAGTCAGGCTTTTGATGAGCATGGTAAGTACTCTGATATATAGGTATTTTCATAACTAAAGCCACTGCTATTTTGGTCCCAGCTCATTTTTGATATTAGTATACTCGCACGTGGAGTGGTATGAATGTGCAAGTTTCCTGAAGATATTGTTTTCTGGAAGTATTATTTCCTTTCTGTAACTACTGTTTATTGGTTGTACAGGACCAGAGTCCTATAATCTATTTCTTATCTTCCTACTCCTCCTCCTAAGAAGTAGCAGAGACGTCTTCCTCTTCTACTTTGTCTCTTTCTCTTCTTCGTCGTTGTTTTCTTTATATTCTTCTTTGCCTCCTTCCTTTTTGCCGTCCTCTTCCACTTAGTCTTCTTTTTCTTCTTCATTATTTTTATGCTCCTCTTCCTCACCTGAATTGTCTGTGGTTTCCTCACCTTCATTGATGAAACCTCAGAGAAGAAAAGGAAGAGGACAACAGCTAAGTTTAAGACCATGAGGAAGCAGAGGAAGATGATAACAAAGAAGAATACGAAACAGAAAGAGAAGAAGACAATGGAAGAGAAGGAAAAACAGGGGGAGGAGAAGGAACGGAAGGAAAAGACCAAAAGATTAGAACGAGGGAGCACACAGCAAGGTCTAGCTTATGCTGTGGCTGTGCTACATACTCTGCGGGATACTGTGAGTTCAATTGAGGGCCGGCTTCGGATTATCGGACTCTGATCAGGGCCACTGTGTTGGGGCATTTTGAGTGTGCCATAAAAGATACATTTTCTGCTGTCTTCTTTGCATGTTCTTATCATCTTCTACAGCGCAGTTAGATATATCTTTATGAACAGTGTACAACATTGCATTTAGTTTCCTTCTTGCATTGCATCAGATGATAGAATTTAAAACTCTGTAACAAATACTTTTTTACTGCTTTCTCACGAATCTGCCTCATTGGCATTATGTTTCATTAACAGAGTACAGACAAGAAATATGTTCTCTGTTTGCGGGATTGGCTGCTACCATTTGTAAATCGGTGTGAACGAAGATCACCTGGAAGCCGTCGTCGCCTGCTGGGAGAATTCCTCTCGGAGATAGCGAAAGAAGATCTGGCGCCTTGTGTCCAGGTCTTCGAGAACTCCAACCTTGAGGTAAAATTCATTCCTTAGATATAAAATGGACCACACTGTGCTGTGAACGTTGTGTATCTTGAAAAGTAACTGCTAACTGCTAACACACAATTCTTTTTTTCTTAAGGATCCGGAGCGAATATTACAAGATGCTCATGAACTTGCTGAACTGGCCTTGTCTTGCGTTCGCAGCTGCCAAAGGTGGGCTGCCAAACTTTGCACATTATTTACACCCTCCGTTTGGTAGTACAATCAAAGCTCTACAATACAGACGTATGTGTAGGGAATCATTGCATGTAACAAAGTAGCTCACATGAAATTTGTTGATCACATTCTTTTTCTCAGTCAGCATTCTGCTACGAGAAAACCAAATGTAGATTCTAAATGATATATTTTTTTGCAGTGTGCTCAGCATATGTGTTGCAGTGGTAAAAATGTCAAATTATTGTAAAAGTAACTTGAAAAAGTTGGAGGATTCTTAGCCCTTAAAAGGGTCCAATTTTTTTCAAAAGAAACTTTCCCAGATGGTCAAATTACTCTTTTGCAGAGTAATATGAAAAGATTGCAGTTTGAATATGACAAATGATGGATGGCTGTACGATTAACTTCAAAGCTGCAGTCAGAATCACGCTTGTTCCTACCACATTAGTATATTAATGCACTTCAGGCACCGTGCTCCTATTCACTGCTTAGAGTTAGATTTTCCTGTCAGTGTTTCAAATGTCTGTGATGACAGAAGAGTTGTTGAATGATAACTTGTTCATTTTTGCTACAAATTTGATTTTTCACCCTTCTCCATTTCCTTTGTGATAAGAAGCTTGCCAGCAGAAGTGTGATGCTTAAATGGCTGCATTGTTGCACACTTGACTGAACTGCAGCTCACAATCATTTATATGCCCAGTTGAGTAGGCACCATACACTTTATAAATAACAGTGGATGGTGCCTACTCAACCACCGTAGCCACTTCTGACTAGCAAGAACATCTCTTTGTCCATGGTGAGTCGCTATTCTGCTTTAGAGGGCTCAGCTAGAGCTAATGACATAAAAACAGTATGAATCCTGCACTTGCCATTATTATTGAACTGAATGTTTTCTTTCTGTGGCTCATTAGGTATGCCTGTGCAGTCATGCTTTGCTCGAGTGAGCAAAGCCTGTTTGAGCTTACTGTGTACTGATAGTATATTATAAATATGTATATGTATACTGCACTTTATTGCAGAGACGACCAGCTGGATTACATTGAAAGGATCATAAAGTGTGTCCCACAGCGGGGGGCAAGGTAGGTGAGAGCCTCGTGTGCTGCTATTATGCTAAATAAATTATAGAAAGACTAGGTACAAAATGGTGCTCAGGCGACGTTATTGCATGTCATTTATTAATGCCTGATAAAGCGTGGAAGTTTCACCTGCTTGCTTTTCTCAGTATATTAAAACATTGGAACACAGTATATAAATGGGCTGACTCGTGGCTGCGCTGCCTTGACTCTCCACTGCACCTTCAGTAACAGCTCGGTCTATTTCACTGCAGTGCAAGTTTACTGGGTCACTTGTAGTTCAGCACTTCTTCACAGCATACCATTTCTATATCAACACAATAGACCGTGCCTCATGCACGTGCCATATCATATCCAGGTCTCCTGTGTGACTCTTGTCTTTTCCTCATGGAAAGCTAACGCTATATGTTTAATAACTTCATTGCACAAATCCAACCCACAATATATATTTGCGATGACTAATTTTACTGCAGGTTATAGCATAAAAGGGACATTTCAGCCATCTGCGTCTTAAAGCATTATTGTAGATCAAAGTACAAGTCATTGTGTATCTGTGCTTTCTGTGTTTTCATTCACAGATACCTCGAGTAAGTTTTTGGTTTAACTTTTTTTTCATTGTGTGTGTATTTGCTTTCGTTTGCGAGTTACAGTGCAATTACTGTGTGTTTACTTGCAGTGGTGAAAATGAAAGCGAAGAACTGAAGAACTTACATGATCAACTGGATGCTCTTGAAAGCTACATTGAGTAAGTTACTCACATTCAACAAGCCGACACGAAACACCAGCATTACATACAGTTTAAAGCAACTTGTTTATGCATTAATGAAACACACTTATCCTTCCTGCTTCCAGGGTTGCAGAGTGCTTTCATCGTTATGGTGCCAAAATCTGCGTCAGGACAATTGCTGATAGCGTTGGTGACGTGAAGCAGCTTGAGCTTCTGTTGAAGAAAGTCACATCTGCGGCACTGAAGAGGTGCGTATGTTTACTGAGTCAAAGTTTCTTGTTTAGGTAATAATTTGTCGAACAAAACTCTTTGTGGACAAAAAGAGCCAGGGGAACTGAGGGGCTTGGTTATTATGCTATACATGGTTTCAGCAACATGAATCTGGCAATTAGTTAGTCCAGGGAAAGTATAGCAGAACTTCACTGTTTTTGTTTATGGAAGTATAGAAAGAGTGAAGATATAAAGTGGATAAAAAAGAAAGCTGACTACACTTTATAGCAAAACTCACAGTACACATTATAGGACATTACATTTATAGCACATGCAGCTCGTTATTTCTACAGCTTCTCTACAACCTAATGATTGTTCTGCAATATAAATCTACTTATTTTGTAACAGCAGCATCTTTTCTTTATTTTCTTTTTCTTTTGCTAGCTGGGATATAACTCTTCATGCGAACTGGTAAATTTCTTTAGGGAGATTTGGCTTGTGAAATAGTATTTCAGACAGTGCTGGCATCGGTGGCAGAAGAAATCACCGATACTACATATATGGAAGAGGCATTGGTCCGGCTAGGTTACTTGCGTAAACATCATCCAGGTGGTGTACACCTCCTCGGCAGCGCTGCACGGAGAGATGTATAGATTATTATAGAGGAGGCACTGGTTTTAATTAAAGGGCAACTCCAGCGGTTTTTTCACCATGTTCTGATATCAATGTTTTCGAATAGTACTGATAGTCCTGTAGCAGCCAGGATGGTTCAATTTGCTCAGAAACGCACCAATAGTTTTAAATAACCGACCGAAAGGCGTGTTTAAACCGAAACCGAAACGGGTAGACGCTTCTTGCAGCGTATGCGATGATGTCACAGCCTTCCCGCCGTCAGAAATATGGAGAAAGATGACAGTGGCGAAGTCATCCGACGATGTATTGAGTTATGCCAGCTTTTCTGAACTTGACAGCGACGATTTGAACGCTGAAGTACCGCCGTTTTGCTTTTGATGTCCCGCAGGCTCGGGTAGGCAGTGTTGAAGGTGATGACGTGAAAAACACAGGGTGGCCCGCAGGGGGATCCGCTAAAAAATTTTAAAATTCGTTTCCAGGAAAACTAAATGACATGCAACTGCCTGGTTTGGCATATAGTATTACAGTGACGAGGAGAATACATATTGAAAATTTCATTAAAATCAGTAGGACACTGAAAAATCGCCGGAGTTGCCCTTTAATGTTCTCTGTGCATTTGAAAGTGTTGCAACATGATAGTGTTTTTAAATGAGGCTTGGTAACACTGTCATGTCCCACTTTTAAAGGCAAAGCTTACCGTAAAATCCTGAGCAAACGCCCTTACCCATGCAGGCAATCCCCTCCCTCTTTCTAGAGATTTGGAATTGGCGCCAATGACCGAGCAAGCACCCCCTTCCCTTTTCTTCAACTGCTTACTGCAGGGCGCATCAATTCTTCTAGAAGTTGCACAATAAAACATTAGAAACAATGCAATGAAGTAAGGAAAATAAATTTTTTTGTTTAACTGCACTTTTGCCGAGGCCTAACAATGGCTGCACCACAGCTGCGTGCTTGTAATCTTCGTAGCCAGCCATGAGTATAGCTGGAGGCATTGTGAATTGACATTTTCATTGGACTACAGTGAGCTAGAAAAATTCTAGGTTATAACCGCACGGACAGATATGTGCCGCATCAGTTGCTAGCGTGAATTTAATGTTCTGTACTGCTCTGGCCCACAGGCCTGCACCCTGTGTGCCCGACTCCAGGGAGTCATATGACAGCTTCAAGAGCAATGAAATTGAACAAAAACAGTTACTACACTTATTTCACTGTCATTAATGAAAAGAACCACTCTGGATTCTTTTCGTCTCTGGCAGTTTCACTGCCATATTGAATTTTGATCCACGTGCCCCCTCCCTTTGTAAAGTTGTCAATTTATCTATGGCCCAAAAGGGAGGGTGGGGGGCGGGGTTTGCTCGGGATTTTACAGTAAGTGACCTCCAAATTTTTTTTTTCGTTTCAGATCCCCTGTACTCACAGAAAATGAATGGAGCTCTTTCCTGGATGACATATTGCTGTTTCAGAAGAATGTGTTCAGCAGCATCACAGCACCTGACTGTGTCAAGGTACTCGACACTGAGTCAGCATCTGGGACATGCTACTGCGAATTGGCCGATGCTGACAGTGATACGGAATTTGAAGTTTTCTCTGGGTTGCTTATACTTCATTTTGTGTTACCCTTCTTTACCTTTTTCTGGCACGATGTGCTTTCGTAATAGCTATGCATTTATGCACAAGCAGTGGAACGTACTACAATAGAAGAAATATTCAGTGTTTCAGTTATAAATAATGCATGCAAACATGCCTCTCTGCGTAATGCACGAGGTCCCAAATTATGCTCATTTGGTGCGATTTATGTAACATTATAAATATTTAATCATTATTCAGTGCTCAATGAGATAGAGTTGAACCTGCACACTGAGATAGAGCAGGTTCAAGTGCACAGCTTTCATTTTAAACAGCATTTCTAACACTCACTTTTGGCTTGTGCATTGTCATTAGATGGTGGCGAACGCCCTGCTTGGTTCAGGGAATCGTGAGTTCATTGGGTCAGCATCAAAACTGCTGACGTGCAACCAAGAAGGCATACCCTCTAAGCTGAAGCACCCAAACTGCTTGCCATACAAGACCTCAGTGGACCTAGTCCTCTCTGCTGCCAGAGAGTATGTCGATTCTGCAGCATCACACTCAGATTCCTGCATCCCCCTTGCAAGGCAAGTTGAGGCATTGCAAAGTGCCTTGTAATTTGTTTTCACAAAGCTTCAAAAGGGGTGCTATTGGTAAACATTGAATGATCCTAGATTGTTCATGACCATTATGTCACATTCAGCCAATGGTGAAACTGTTATTTGGTGACCAAAGGTGGTTTATTTCTGTAAGTAATCCTACCTGAAGGGGCTGCACAATTCTCTGGCAGTCATAATTGACTGCTTTAAATGATATCAATTTCAAACATTGGTGGACAGTAGCATTACCGTTTGTGGAAGCCATGCTCTGTTGGGTGTTATGTATTTCGCTTTCTTTAATTAAGCAACAGGCTCACAGGAAGAAGGTATACTGCATACCAGAGATTAGGATTAATGGAGGAGTCAATATTGGTAGCACTACAGAGAGCTTTACTGCAGGAAAATAAGAAAGCTTGCAGGAACTGCAGGAATAAGCAGCTGCAGGAATAAGGAAGCTTGCACTTGCAGGAACTAGTACTAGTACATATATTTTCAAAGTGTTGGCACCAGGCAGAAAACGTGGGAAGACACGCATAGGCACTTTTTGTTTCTTGTAGTCGGCTTGAAATAATTAGAGCTGTGCGAATAGCAGAATTCTGAGTGTGAAGCGAATTCGAATATTTATGTTCAAGTGCAAATCGAATCGAATAATTTTCGAATATTTTTGAATAATACCATACCTAATTATGGAGAAGTGTATTGTTAAACATGGACAAGAAATTCGTTGCCTGACGTGTATGCCCACAGTGCCATTCCACAGTCCTGAAGAACAGTCCAACACTGAACTATGCAACAGAAAGCTGAGGTAACCTCGCCGCAGCACGCGGGTGTTAGCTTCGCCGCAATGCGTGAGTGTTAGCTTCGCCGCCGTACACGAGTGTTAGTTTCGCCGCAGTACATGCTATGCGGCGAAGCGCACTACTTGCGGGAATGGGCCACTTGCCATGAGACATAGCATATTTTCCCCCCTAATTACGAACTTCTTTACTAACTTACTATTCGAACTGTAAAAGTTAAGTGTGAATCGAATCGAATATCATGTGCTATTGGAAAATTATTCGAAATTTCTAATATTTGCACACCTCTAGAAATAATTGTTTGTACTGCTGCAGACCTTCTTGCTTGCAGTGACTTATTGGTTTTTTATGGAGATTGCTTTAGAATTCCCAACCTCTTGTCCTATCTAGGGCATGCTTGCAGATATTGGACAGCAGGCTTCCTGAAGTCAAGGCAGAGTTGGACTTCCTGTCAGCTTTGCCCTTGTTGAGCCAGTTTAAAGTTCCAGCCCTTCCTGTTCAAGGTGATTAGCCTTACTGTTGTTAAGTTATGGGATTTAACATCCCACGGTAGCTCATAAGAGTGGAGAGATGTTTTGCTGCCGCGCGTGTCTTGTGACTGTCACTATGTGATATGCTCTATGTCATTATGCCATTGTAGCCACGAACTGCATGAAGAAATGATACTTGTGTCTCTCGTAACGCTTTTGTTGAACATTCCATTGTTCTTTGAGAGCTAATGGCAGTTTATAAGTATCCAAACAACTATCCCCATAGGAGTAAGTCTGCAAGGTATTATAAGTCCATGCATGATTTTATTTCTGATGCCCTCAAGGTATTAGGCTGTGCAAGGAAGAGGGATGGGGTGAAAGTGCAAAAACAAGGATAAGACATACAGGAATATATTTTAGACTTAACGATGCATGGAATAAGATTAAAAAATGCAACAACTATATGTATATCAATATTTGAAGGAAACAAGATAGTGTTGAAATTAGCGATAAACATTACATAGAATAAAAAGAACACATTTGAGCAGGCTGCAATGTTACCAGCTAAAAAGAAACAAACAAAATAAACTGAAGCACTTGACATATGAAATGCTTCCTTTCTCAAAGCAAGATTCACCCATATCCTCTTCACATTCAATGCCCGGAACCATTTATAAATTTGTGACTGGTGACAACTTCAACAGGGCTATAAAATTGTAGTGTGCAGCATGGCAGGTACTGAGGAGTATCATTTTTCAGAGACGACAGGTGGCAATCAATGCAAGTTCTACTGTCAGAACAGTGCCACATCAATTGGCAAGCTTTTGTAGTTTTGGATATAACAGCTAAATATGGAAATGTAAGAATCAAAGATAATGTGGATGAATTGGAAATTAAAAGGAACCAACATTCTGCAGCACAATGGTTTGGAAAGGTGTTACAGGGAGGAATGTATTAGCAATGTTCTACTGCAGAAATGGCACAGCAATGCAGGACGGCTTAATATGTAAAGTCGCTGTTCCTTTGGTCTTTTCATCTAATCATCTACCACAAAATAGATAGATCATGAATGCAATTTCAAGAAAATAACATATTAAAGTAATAGTCTAGTTCGTTCTATGTGACACACCTGACGCATGTACTATCCCTGCTCTTTTTCTTTAGCGCGGCACTGTGATAAGATGGAGCTGGTCAGGGAAGCTCTACAGCGGACACCAAATGCCTACAAACAGTCTAGCAAGGTGAGGTGTTTTCAGAAGGCAGGAGGCTAGATTTGCCTTTGAGTACGAGTTTAAATTAGGTATGAGGTATCTTTATGGCTGAAACATAATTATTAAGCACACCATAGTGTGTGTGGGGAACTGCAAGTTTATTTTCACTTCCTGTGGTTCTGCATTGTACACAAATAGATGTGCACAAATGCTTTTTTGCATGTTTCCCCATAAAAGTGCAACCACTAAGGTGGGGATTTGCCTTTAAGCTAAGCAGCGCAGCTGAGTGTCCTGTAACTTGATCTGTAGCTTTTGACGCATTGCTGTGGCAATCGTTACTGTGCACAAAAACTGTAAACCACTCGAGTACCTTTTTATAAGAGGAGTAATATCTTATTGATTATGCTGTGAACAATCCTCTAAAAAAGTGTGTATATGAGATCTTGCTTCCAAACTTGAGACAGCCAAGCCACAGGCAGGTCAAATAGTGATAGTAGTGATGAACTTGCTTTTCCTTTAAAATAGCAGCCTGAGCAGTGACGCACTTTAGTTTATTTGTGCTCTAAGGAAAACGTCATGTCATCATTGTGATCACACAAAAGTGTGAAGCAAAGGGAAACGTTATATTTCACTTGGAGTAACTTGGTGTAGCTGCCTCAGTCCTCAAGGGACCGTTGGATAACTTAAGTCTTGTAAACAAAAAAGTTAAACAATGCTAAGCTTCGACTAGCATAAAAGGCCTTTTATGCCGTGATTGACAGTTGCCAGAACTGGCACAACAGAAGACGTTTCGCTACATTCTAAGTCAATCTATGTGTTCAGCTGGAATTTCACTTTCTACCATGGAAGTAAGAAAAGGACAGTGACCAGATTGACAAGCAAAATTCATATTTAGTGGTTTTTGTGCTCTAGGCTCCTGTTGGAGTTTAAGAGCACAAACAATTACTAACTGTAGCTATCGTCTGACATTGAGAGTATGCACAATAGTGGCATCTTTCAGTCTAGAAGCATTGAGGCATTGTCCATGTCTGAAGCTGAACCTTAGTCAAAATGAGCATTGTTTGCTATTGATTTTCTGTGAAAAACTCTGTGGCATCGGATGAAATTATATATTATATTGCTTTTCTGTAAAAAAAAAAAGTTTTTTTTTAGCTAGGATCTGAAAGTGTGCACCTTGCAGTTCATTTGGAAGACTGATAGTTATGAACTTACAAATGCTGAAGGAGCATACTATCACTTTTCACTCACAACTATTACAGGTACTCAAGCTGGCAGAACTCTTGCACCTGTATGGAGAGGACACTGCAAGACGGGAAGGAGCTGTTCTCTCTCTGCTTGCAAATGTTGCTTTTGAGGTATGGTTTCAGGCAGATTGCCTCTGTGCCGTACTTTTAAAGCCTGGGAACATACCTACTTCAACCTGACAAGTGCTTGCACATGTCCTTGTGACATGTAGGAATTATCCATTAATGTCCCCTTCTGTACTTGCCTTCTGTAGCCGACAAGTGTTTACGGTATTTATTGTTCGAGAAGCAGCATCAACTAGCGCACGATTGCTTGAAGTTGTTTCCTTCAACCAACATTTTGGCAAAGCATTTGATTTTTTTGTACTTATTAGTAACACTGAGCCTTGACACAATGCACAAACAAAAATTCTTGAGGCAATTTTTAACTGCTGCTTACATTTCCTGAGAAATCTGCAAAGTGTTAGGCAGATTGCTATGACTCTGAGGTTGGACAGGAGCAAAAAACTGACCTAAATCGCTGGATCCATGGACCATTTTATCATTTTCTCATTGATTTTATTTGCAAATCATATTTGTTGGTGCAAGCTTCTGAAATTAAAAGTAAACTGCATGCAAAGCCAAATAAGCAATTGCAAGACATTTAGTCACTCATTTTGGGTAATTTTGATATGAAACGCATTGTGTGAGGCAGTAGCAGCCTATGGTTTCTGTTAGAGCTGTGCAAACAGCGAAATTTTGAGTGCGAAGCGAATTCGATTATTCATGTTCATTTCAAATCAAATTCAATATTTTTGAATAATTTTCAAATGTTTTTTAATAATACTATGTCAAGTTATGAAGAAATGTGCTGCTAAACATGGCCAAAAAAAATTTGTGCATTATCATACTCCCACAGTATCATTCCAAAGCCCTGAAGAACAGTCAACAGAGAACTGTGCAACAGAAAGCTGAGCTAACTGCACCGCAGTACACGAGTGTTAGGTTTCCCACAGTGCACGAGTGTTAGCTTCGCCGCAGTACATACATGCTACGCGTTGAAACGTAGTACATGTGGGAATGGGCCATTTGTCACAAGATAGCACATTTTTTCCCCCCCTAATTACCTACTTCAAATAGTTTGAATAGTAAAAGTTCAGTGCAAATCGAATCAAATAGCAAGCACTATTCGTAAATTATTCGAAATTTCGAATATTGGCACACCCCCAATCTCTGTTTTTCTAGGATGCAGACTACAAGCACTGCTATGAAGTTTGCCAGAAGCTGATGGCTGGGTACCACTCGGAAGGCTGGAAGATATGCCAGAGCCTTGGAGAGTGTACTGAATTTAATGACCTTGCCGCTCGGTAATGTGTTACTTCGTATCTTATTAATTTATAAAACTCAGCATGCTGAAGGCACATTTCATTATTTCCTCTGCTATATCTTTAACAGGGCAGAAACGTTCACTATTCACTTGATCTGCTAAAGCTCTGTGGTAGCCGGTTCATATTTTCTTTATTTGTTATTGTTGTTCAATTTTTTTTAGATCTTATTTTGCAATATGAATGAGTTAGAGCCGGCATCAAAAACTTACGAGCCATGAGATATCAGAAAATCCTCAATACCTTTTACATCACCTACAGCTTAGGCATTACTGTTCACAACAAAGTTGTATGTACCTGAGTGAGAAAAAAAAAGCTATTCACGATTTTAACCCCAAAAATTTCTCAGCATTTACACTGAACAAAATTTCTTGTCCTTCGGACGAATCCAAAGTTAAATGGAGTTATGCGTTTAGAGGTTGGCCAAGGTTAATTGAGTTACCAGACAGTTGTACATTGTGCATTTACGCTTTCTGTGGTGTATATAATTGCGATAAGTCAATCGTTCAGCTGATGTGCTGCCTTCTTGCAGAACCATAGATGGCGCCTCAGTTGCTGTGAGACCATTTTAGTGTACCGTCAACAACTTCCCTGCATCCACCATTTCTGAATTTCTTTTTTCTCTCAACAATTAATGCTCTCGAGAGAATCACGTTTCATATATACTTGTGAATTCAGTCTCGAGTTGCAACTTAGAAGGTGCAACTCACTGTGAGTATAGTTCTGGCGGTAACTGCTAATGTTAAAGGCCACAAGTTATCATTTAACACTTTGCAGTACTGCATTTTCTTAAGGGGGGGGGGGGGGGGTGATGTGTGTATGCTATCCAAGTGCTTTGTATGCACTGCTTTCCTTTTTTCTTATGTTCCATTGTATACATTTCAGTGAAACAATGACAGTAAGATGTTAGTAGGCACTTACAACACTGAATGTGCAACTGATTATGCGTGACAGATGATTGTGCTTTTTTGTTGTGTGTGCATGTGTGTGCACACACACTGTTGCACTCCTCTTCAGCTCTCAATATCTTGCGTGACTTCACATACATGGGCGCACAATGGCTCAGATGTTATATTCTGCTTTGCATATCAGAAGTAATATCTCATTGATTAATTGAAATGAGGCATGTCTATCCATCTGGCTCATTTTCTTTTGCTCTCCCACTGAAACGGTCCAGGCAGAAGCTACTTGCATTCTCCCTTTGCTACTGTCCGGACACCGCAGTGGACAACCTGCTGAAGGCCATACAGATGCTGGAATTGCAAGAAATCTACCAAAAACTAGACCTTCCTCAGGAGGAGGTGTCCAGCAGCACTAGCAGAGAATCCGTAAGAGCAACATACCCTCGTCTGTCTTGCCTCTAATTATTTTACTTATGACCGTGCTTCATATGCATATCTCTAATACATAAACTCAGTGGGAAGTGCAGAAGTGAACACTATTATTTTGTCTCTTTCTGCATGAATTTGGGCCACTCATAGGTAATGAGAACTTGCTATAACCGGCAGCAACCTAAACCTCGAGCAAAAATTTCATGGGACATAGACACACTGCACTTCAGTAAGATCGCCTTAGAACAAACACCACATGAACGAACTTTTCAGATTAACAAACATTTTAGAAATCCCACACCAATTTCCTATAGCTTCAATGTAAAATTATTTCCCTACAGTGTACTTCAGCATACTGAACTTCTCATAATAATGATTGTTACATGTTTTTCTGCATCGTATTAACAATGCTTCACTACTACAAACTCGTATTTGGAACCCTGCGTGTGCTTCCATTTCTCCTAATCGGTCACCACAACTAGAAGGGCAGGTTAGCAGATGAAACGCAGCGCGGACACTTTGCTCCACTGAAAACTCGAGATTGTACAAGTGATCAAATTAAAGCTCAGAAGGGGACCTTCTTTTTCCCTCTCCCCCCTGGTATGTGAGCCGCTGACATTTCAGTTTTTGCGAGTGCAGAGGCGGGGAGCACCACACGGCCCGCATGGCTTGGGTAGCTCAGGAGAAGAAAAACAAAACCATTGTAACGAAATGCTGGTGGGAAGCTTTTTCTTTCTTTTTTTATTTTGCATTCTTTCATTTCTGTCGCAGAGGTGCCAACACATGCAATGTGTCCACTGTTTTCTCAATTCTTTCAACGTTGCCTGTGCATGTGCTGTCATGCATGTGCTATCAGCCTTTCGTCTTATTCTTTTCGGTATTACAACAATCACAAAGCAACTGCTGCTCTATAGAATGGGAGCATTTGTTTTGCTGAGCAACAAAGCGGACATTTTTAGGAACTAGATGAATCGAAGAAGTAAGTTGTCATAGTCAACGATCGGATGAAATTCACAATGTATCCGCATGTCCGATTGGCTACTGCTATGGCAGTTCGTGCACTGACTTTGATCTCTTTTTTTGTTGTTGTATAATGTCGCAATTGTAAACAGTAGCACACGTGCTTGCGCTGTGACCTAAGTGCCTACCGTTATCTGATCATGCAGGCTCGATGCTAGCTTTTGATCATGTTGCGGACCGCGAAGCTAAAACACGTGCACTCCCTTACCGTAGCAAAGCCCTGTGTCAACAAGTTTTGCCTCACGTTTGCTGGCAGTAAGCTATTACTGTTGGCAAATCAACAACACCCTGTCAACAACACCCTGTATTGAGTTACAGTGCATCTGATGCATTAAAGAATTGATGCTGGACAGCTCACAGTAAGCACGCTGTTTTGGACGCGCCGTTGCAAAGGTAGGATGTTTTAACCAACGAAATTTCGGCCATTGGGGTCAATTTTGTATTTTTCACTATAACATCCTTTCAGAATAATGAACCATTTGTGGCGGTCCCTTGAAGTTCGTTATGCCGAGATTTGACTGCTACCCTCTTTACCTCCACACTTCAAGACGTGGTCACCGAGGGCCTCCGTCTGTTGCAAAACAAAGTCTAGTGCCCTAGTGGCAACCACAAGCTCATGCTCTTCCCGAAAAGCTGAAGCAGGCACTCCTCATGCCTAGCAAAAGCACATGGCAGACCGAACTTACCACCTTTTTTTCTTTTTAATCTCAGTAAGTGTTTTTTCACTGAATATCTTGCTTTTATGATTTCCATGGAGCTTTTCATGTTTAATTCAGCTCTACCTACTGAGCTTTTGTGGAGCTGTTGCATATGTCTAATTACAGCTCATATAGAATTTTTTCATTATCCGATTCAACTCATTGCAATGATGGTTTTGCTGTACGTGTGTGTGTGTGTGTGTGTGTGTGTGTTTATGTGCATAGTAGCATTATGAAAAAAAAACAGTGTTGTCCCTAGTTTGTAAAAAGCTAAAAGCCATACAAATTTCTCATAACGAAAGCTTCCCAGTGGATGAAAACATTTTTTCTGGTTTAGGATGACAAATCCCAGAGGGAAACCCAAGAAACACAAGAGCTCACCTTTTCCTACTCCTATAATAAGCCACCTGACATGAACAAGACCTTACATTTGGCTGTCAATGCATTGTTTGACATTCCTTTTTTTTATTTAGTCCCATTTTCTGGTGTTGTTTATTTTCCATCGTATGCTTATATATCCCATTGTAAGGTTTGCACTAGGTTTTGAGTGCTGATGTAGACATCAATCGTACTTTTGTTGAAATACTATAGCTGTGATAAAATTGGAGTAGCTGCCATTTCTAGCAGAGTTATTAGTAGCAGTAAATCAATAGTGCTTTACCAGAAAGCGATATTAACTTGCTCATTTAATTTTTGCTTTGCTCTGGAAAAGGCACAGCTACCTGACAACAAGATGGTGTCCTCGTGGGACTCTGGAGACTCCGTGAAATCAGATGAGAGCCAAGAAAATTCCTGGGGCATTGTGGGCTTCACAGCAGGCAAAACTCGCTCCATGCTGACAACCCTTGGCAGCGCTGACTTCTGGAAAAGCACTGTTAGGTGCGCACTGTTGCCAGCTGGCAACATTAACATACTATTATACTTTCACACAATTCCTCCGGTTCGCCTATAGCTCACCGAAAGCCTAGGTCCAGTAAACACTACAGTGACATGAAAGAGATGAATCAGTAAAATGCAGAAGATATTCAAGAAGCAGGATTGATTCTGTTGCCTGTGGCTTTTCTTTTAGTAATGTCTTTTGCTTGGTTTTACCAGTGTTGTACAAATACATGTATGCAGAAGAGAAGTTTTAAAAGTGGCCATAAAGTTCCCCTTTAGTATGAGCATGACAGTGAACGTGAAATCACCACCCAGTCTGTTGACGGTGAGAGGGGTATGTTTGTACAATAATAAAAAAAACACATACATCAGCACTAAACAACACATACATAAAAGTAAGCAATGCCACCCAAGGTCGAAGGGCGATGGCAAAGATATGGCGCACGTGAAACGCGTTACTTGCGCACGTGTCGCGTCTGATCGGGCGCTGTTACCGGAAACGAGCAGGCGCCCAAAAGATTCGCCCGAAAGAGTTGTCATCCGAAGAAAACCTTCCCATGGGGAAGTTGGACCGTCCGCGCGCGTGTGCTTCTGGTTATCTCAAACAAGCCGAGCCGTACTGGCTCTTTTACTCAGACCCGTTTAATCGGCACCCCGCTGTGCTTAGACGCATGCTACCCCACGGCGAGCGAGGAAGGAACGCTTGAACCAAAGCCATCCCGCGGCACGCGCGGGCCACAGCCCAGTGACCAAAAACAGGCATTTCCGACGGCGAACAACTAACGGTTCGCGAGTCTCCAGGGCCGTCACCACCGGCATGTTGCATGCCGACGCCACATTCAGCGTAGCCGCCCCAGGTCGTCGTAATGACGCCCGAGGTGCGGTTAGCAGAACGACCGAAGTGCCGCTATCGCTGCGTGCTCACGCACAAAAGGGCCCGCCCGGGCCTCCATTCAGGCAAGAGGGGTGGAAGCTTTGTCTCTCCGCGGTGCGGAGCATTGGGTGTGGGCTACCATATCAGCTCGTCCGTCAATTTCGGAAGATCTGCCTTCCGAACCACCGCCCGCTTCCTCCATGCGCGCGCGGGCGCTCACAAGGTCGTGTATACACGTACACCTGGAGCGCCGCGGGGCATCCAAAGGTCCAGGCCATTCGGGGTCCGCCTGCGTCACGGCCGCGACCACTGTCCAAGCATCCCGCCTCTTAGTCCCGCAGCGGGGTGCCCGTGTCCCCAGAAGACGCGGAAGGCACATATGAAGAAAGTAAAGAAAATGAATAACAGATACGGCCGGGGAACGACAAACGATGAACAGTGAACCTGTCAGAATTTAGGTTATTTAAATAACCCAATGTCAGAATCGTGTTATTTAGGGCGTGATTGTTTTACTTCATTTATTTCCTTGCTTAATTTTACTGGGTTTCCATGGAACATTTGGCGACTGCAAGAGGCAGTGACCACCTTTTCATTTACAAATAGTTCTTGTTAACAAGGCGCCTTGTGAAGGATGTTCTTGTCGCAGAAGTAATGTCATGGATATTTGGTTCTGAAACAAATAATAAGTACAAGTTATGTTGCACTTAAACTGTACTTCAATATCATACACATGTGTGGACAACAGGCATGCTGTTCAGAAATGCAAAATTTAAGCTGGTTGGTTTGGTTTTGTCATTCTTGAAATTTTCACAATTATTGAGCCAACCCGCAACCAGCTTTTTCTTTTTAATGTTTCTCTCCCCAAAGGGGCCGTGCAAAACTTTTCCAGGTAATGCTCAAGCGACATATGTTAGGGAGTTTACTATTGCCTTGCAAATAACCTGCCAAAAATAATTTTTCAAATCCTTGAGGTATTTGTGGAATTACAGCACCAAGTTTGAAGGAAGTCACATCATGCTGGCACGTTCACCGTTCTTTCACCCCAAGGAGTGCTGGTAGCTGCACAGGAAAGGGGGAGGGGGGTAATAAAGAGGCAAGAAGCTGCGCAAGCATGCCTCATGACCTTGAACATTTCTGCTCTCACATTGAACATCACACTTTCACATTGACAACACTCATGCTGTCAGAGGCACTGCAGAGACGCGGCGCTTCTCAACAGCTTGCACAGTACCTGCGTTCAAAAATTAACCCGTCGTATCTTTTTCTTCTCCTACATAGTTCATGCCCACCTGTTGACGAGATTCGCTGAAAGAAGAGCGGGCACTTTTGATGTGTATTTTGAAACAAGACTGATTTCCTGGCTATGTGCAGCGCAATTATGTTTGGCTGACATTTTCACAGGATCCTCTACGACTGATCAGCATCGCTTTCTTTCTACGTTAAAAAAGCAGGAATGTGCTAATATTCGAGTATTTTCGAATAGCGCTCACTATTCGATTTGATTCGCACCGAAATTTTACTATTCGAACCTATGCTGAGTGTGCAATTCAGGGGCAAAATATGCCATGTCTGGTGACAAGTGGTCCATTCTCGCATGTAGTATGCTATGCCGCACAACACTCGTGCTGAGGTGAAGCTAACAGTTGCTTACTGCAGCAAAGCCAGCACCCACGTACTGCGGCAAGGCTAACAGTCGTGTACTGCAGTGAAGCCAGTACCTGTGTACTGTGGAGAGGCCAACACCCGCGTGCTGCAGCGAAGCTAACAGTCACATACTGCAGTGAAGCTGACAGTTGCATATATTTACTGCGGCAAAGTTAACTCATGCATGTGCACAGTTTTTGTTGGACTGTTCTTTAGGATTTGACTGTACTTTTTCCAGGGATGACATTGTGGGAGTACACTAGACTTGCAATAAAATTTTTTGCCAATGTTTGACAGTACTTTGTAGTTTAACATGGAATTATTTAAAAATATTCAAACATTATTTGAAGTGCATTCGATTCAATTTGCACTCAGAATTTTGCTATTCGCACAGCTCTATCAAAAAGTGTTGCAGGACCCCTTTAAAGGTGAAAAAAAGGGGGGACACCAACCAAATTATAATCATCAAACGTAAAAACTCTTTACTTGATGAAAAAAGCCCGACGTTTCGGGTCCAACTCGGACCCTTCTTCAGGGGTGACTGGAGGGCACCAGACAGGCAGCTGTCTGGTGCCCTCCAGTCACCCCTGAAGAAGGGTCCGAGTTGGACCCGAAACGTCGGGCTTTTTTCATCAAGTAAACAGTTTTTACGTTTGATGATTATGATTTGGTTGGTGTCCCCCCTTTTTTTCACCTTTAATTTCGTCACAACCAGACAGATCTCTGTCAAATGTTCACCTTTAAAGGACCCCTTTAAATGCCACTTTGCTCCCACATCGTTGCTGCCCCCATATTGCCAGTTGCACCCCATGTAAAAGTAATTAAACAAGTAATACATATGCATGGTTCTCATGATACGTGTGCACACTTAACTAATGAGCCCGTATTATAAAATATGTTTGTGTACAATGTATAAGCATTTAAGTTCCATAACCTTCAGGTTTTAAGAACTAACATGCGTCACCTGGGCACGGTAATAACAGAGGAGTTGCAAAACCTGCAAGGTAGCTTTTCTGCATGGCAGAAATTGATGCACAATGGCGGCGGCATACATCCTCGCTATGGTTGTTATGTGAATGCAGTGTTTTGCGTGTTCAGCTAGCACGTGTGGCTCAGCTTATGCGAAAACCTGTGCTGCAAGTAGCTTGCAACAGAATATAATGGAGCCTAAAGAGAGTGAAGGAAGCAATGGAGTGGCTACATGCAGGCATCTTCATTAGCCAGGAACGTGCATGCCAGCACACCCCATATGCTGCACCTAACAAATGCAGTCCCGGCAAGTGTCGCCACCATTGTGCATGAGTCATAGCTGTGCAGAAAAGCTGCCTTTCAAGTTTTGCAACCCATCTACTGTTACTTCATTGGGTTGTGTTCTAGGCTACCACGAGTAACTAATGCACATATCCTGTTCTGCTGTATGGTCTTCCTATGGCTGAAGTAGAGCTGTCTTTTGTTTGTTTTTTTATTCACACTATGCTTGTTTCACTTCCTATCTTTTGCATAATGTTCTGTTCATAAAATGATGCCATGCAGGAACCTCACTAACGTCAAGCGTCAGAAGCCAGTTCAAAGAACTACATCTGCAATTCGCTCTAACACCGACCTCAAGCAGTTTGCTGTTCCAGACTTCTACCAGTCTGTTTTCAGAGATGCTTATGTGAGCAAGGTATGGAAATTTGGCAGAAAGTAGCACAATACCTTGTCTTGTCTTATGTCTTTTGCCACTCTTGCACCCCATTAAGTGCTAGCTATAGCTATTCTGAAAGCTACTTTTGTGTCACTGTGGCATCTTCAGTATCACGGATACTTCTCCTACTGCTAATCTCTCATTGCATCATTTACATCATATTGGCAACGGTTAGCGTGTTTAGCTAATTCTTTTTTCAAGTAAGCTTCGACGCATTTCACTACTGCTCTGCAGCAAAGCTTGAATATAGTGTTGTGGTGTTTTGCCACAGTACATTAAAACTATGCAGCAAAGCATAGAATGTGTGGAGCACACCGGGATTGAGACGGAGGCACGTACAGTTTGCCTGGAGAGAGTGCTTGCATGTGTATAAGGCCACGTGACTGTGCCTCTCATTCAATTTTATAATGTTTCACTGCAATGCACTGTGCAAGCCTTGCCATAGTGCATATTTTATGTTTCCACAACATAGCAGAATATCACAATGTATTTTGTAAACATCATCACATAGCTACATTGTGCTGTGGCAAAGCATATTTTAAGAAAAACCTCAAATTAAGCTGCACATATGCTGTCCTTGTCCGTCATATAGTTAACGACTTTTTTAGAGTGCTTTAAGTTCACAGCCTCATTTTCTGAGCATATAACATTACAGAATGGTGCATTATCTAGTAAGTCATCTAGCACTTCATTAAAGGTTTTCTCTCTCTATCTTGCATCAAGTAAGTGTTAGCATTCTATTGCTAGGAGTGATGTTGTGCTCACTATGCTCACTTTCCCATGTGGCTTCTTTTACAGTACAGTCCATCCTGTGAGAAATGGGACAGCCTCAACTTGAGTCCTGTGTTGGCTGATCTTTTCAACGTTCTTAGGGCATCCATGATAGCAGAGGCCATTGATGACAAGTCACCTTCAGCACAGTGCTCATATGGTAAATGTTGATCTTAGCTTCTACATCCTGCAGCTCTTGCCTCTCACTTTAGTGTTTACTGCTGCTGTGTAGTTCTGACCTGAATGAGGAAACCGTCCGTAGTAAACTATAAGGATGATATAGAGTTCAGCTTTCACTGGCTAAGCCAGAAAGAATAGAACTGTATGGTCAGTCTTCTTTTTTTTTTTTCCCCCTCTATATCAGTGATTTTTGCAGAACTAGATCCCATACTGTTTGCTTGTGCTGCCACATCGCTGTGCACTTTGGATTTCAATTTATAAAATTTGTTATTAGCAAAGTTGTTACTAAACAGTGAAAATAATGCCACCCTCTAAGACCATGGCAAAAGTGAAAGCCTGATATTTTAACAAGTTTAAATGCAGAGGTTGTGCAGTTTTATTTTTTAACAAAGTATGACTGCACTATGATACAACTTAAACTAAAACAGGTAAAAGGCAGTTGAAACACCTTTACCTGTTTGCAGTGTGTAATCATCGTACAATCTGCTCTGTAGTTTTCTAATTATGAAATTACCAATCATAATATGAAAGTATGCATTGTCAGTTTTACTTGCCTGCCTCATAGTTCATGCTCATTATTCTTAACCTCATGCTTGTCACGTCAGTGCAGCCCTGTCTTATTGTTCATCTCTCTTGCAGAAAGTCGCAGCTCCATCCTGCTTGGCTTGGCCAAAGGCATTTTGCCAGATGACACACTTCTGGCAATGTGCTGCTTGTTTGGTGTCCAACATGTGAGTGCATTTCATTAAGTGATACCATCAGTCTGCTTAGTTGTAAAGATTGTGAGAGCAGAATTTTGTTGCACGGTAGCATTCACTTTCTCAGAATAGTAATGGTTAACATCCCAAAGAAGCATACAAACAGTGAGCAATGCCATGGTAATAGAAGCTAGATTAATTACACCTTTCTGGTCTGGTCATGTAACACTGAATCTTGTCAGAAACCTTTCGCAGCACTCTAAAGCAGCATTTGAGCTTGAAGCAACACCAGTCTAGTGCAGTGCTGGTTCCTTTCATGTGTGTGTGCTGTCGTGATAGAATCTGCACTAAGAAAATAAGGTAGAGGTGTGCGAATATTCGAAATTTCGAATAATTTTCGAATAGTGCTTGCTATTCGATTCGATTTGAACTGAACTTTTGCTATTCGAACTATTTGAATTCGGTAATTAAAGAAAAAAATATGCTGTGTCTCGTGACAAGTGGCCCTTTCCTGCATGTAGTACGCTTCGTTGCATAACATCCATGTACTGCGGCGAAGCCAACACTCGCATACTGCAGCAAAGTCAACGCTCGCCTACTGCAGCTAAGCTAACACCCACGTACTGCGGCAAAGCTAACACTCGTGTATTGCAGTGAAGTTATCACAGCTTTCTGTTGCACAGTTTCCTCTTGGAGTGTTCTTCAGGACTTTGGAATGACACTGTGGGAGTACACTAGCCACGCAGTAATTTTTTCGCCCATGTTTAGCAGCACATTTCTTCATAATTTGGCATAGTATTATTAAAGAAGTATTCGAAAATTATTTGAAAAATATCTGATTCGATTTGCACCTGAACATTTGCTTCATTGCTTCACACTCAAAATTTTACTATCCACACAGCTCTAAAATAAAGTAATGTTAAAGGCGAGTGCTTGTGCGCTCATAATATAGTGGTTTCTCTGCAAAGTAACAGAGATGCCATCTCTTGCAGTGCAGCATGCTCTGCCAACATTTTATTGTAGTATTAGCAATTATTTTTTTTAAAGCAGCAATATTTAACATGCAGGTTCTTTACAGGCTCTGGAACTGACTGTGGTTTAATGCCATATATACAATTTATTTCTCATTCCCTTTGTTCTTTCTTGATGATCCATTGTCCTTAATGACTGATGGACGTGTTACAGCGGTTGCATGTTACTGTTTGAGCCGGTGGCACAAATAGAAGCGAATGAGTAGAGGAAGAAATGCATAATATTGACTCTTCTTTATTTTGACAATGTGAGCTGTGTGCTTAAGGCACAGAAGCTGTCAGTGATTGCTTTGTAGGACTGCTTTCACAACAGATACAAACTTGAGGGTGTTGTAGTGAATACTATAACATAGCATAAACTGAACTTGCATTACTTGTGACATCCCCTTTCTACACTTCTACAAAACATGCTAAAAATATCATTGGGTTGAAGCACTGTAGGAAACAAGAATAGTATCTACATTGAAAGCTTTGCTACATAGCAAATCTTCTGTAAACCATACTTGATTAATTGAGTAATTGAGCCAATAGGAGTGTATATATGTAATTAATAATTAGCAGCAGTTGAATATTGATGGAAGTGAAATGTTAAAGGCCTGTGTATTCCGTGAGGTTGGCGCACGTTAAGGAAACCCAGGTGGTCAGAATTTTCAGAGCCCTCCACTATGACATGCCTCTTAGCCAGAAAGTGGTTTTAGCGCATAAAAGTCTTGCAATTATTAAATCACTAACAATTAATGTACATTATTATTTCATCCAGGGCTGAAAGCATGTGAACTTGGGCCAGAACTTACCAGTGGATGTCGAGCTTAATATTCCTGATAAAAATGTTGCCACATGTTATGGTTCATTGCCTTTTTGATTCATAGTAGCTGTGAGGTTTTGCATTGTGCCATATTTACTCAATTCTACCGCGCCCTTGATTGTAACGCGCACCCGTAAAACCTCAGAAATGGTCATCATTGGTGGCATTGTCTGTGAACAAAAAATCCTGATGACAGCAAACAATAAATAGAGTGATGCTGCCAAGCTACAGCACACATACTACCAGCAACGTGTGGCAGAAGGTTGGGACCCATTACCGCCCTGAATTATTCCATTCAACTTTCATAGAGGTAGACTCAAGGCAATGTTTCTGGTGACGTTCACTAGGTTATCTCACGGTCTACATGTCTGTATGCGAACAGAGCACAGCAATGCTGCTCCATTCCATTTGTAAAGGCAAAGCTTAAGTAACCTCCAAATTCTTTTCAGCTGGACCAGGTGGAAGAGTTCTTCCTCAACTTGCCAAGCACACCGTTTGTCCTGAGTCTTGCTTCCTACTTCTTCTCACTGTTGGTCCTCGTTGTCCTTGATCCGGCCAGCACAGATCGGCTGCTTTCTCTTGATGCCCAGGAGGTAGTGCAAGAGGTGCGTTGTAGAGTCGTACACGTCTTTTGCTTTTCACAAAATGGCATTAACTGCGGGGAAGTCTGCCAGATGAGGTTCAAAAAAAGAAAAAGGAAGCCAAATTCTTATTATTTAGATGCTCACTTTTGGGAAGAACAGCTTCAGTGAACACTAGTTGCTTAATACAGCAAGCAGAACATTCGATCTTAAAAAAGGGTGTTGCCTGTCTGCCATGCCATGCCATGTATAAACTGAAGTCTCCCTGAATCTGATCTTTCAAGAATATGGTCTCCACCTTCTAAACAGCCTTAGAAATGAAGTGAAAAAACTAAATTGCTCTAATGATTTTATTGAAGTACGCTGATGCCATTAGCTGATTTTATTAAATTGTTTATTGTTTAATCTACCTATAACTTTATATTCATTTTAATGTAGTTTTGTAAGATTTTAAAACCTCATAGCACACAGATTTATCTCAAAACCAATTTGAACGAATGGACACCGTGGGGCACGGGTGTGTGCCAGCAGTGCATCTTTCATCATTTGTAGGTAGAAGCATTCAGTGTAAGATTCTGAATTAAATTATGGAGCCCTTGTATAAATTATCATACCATTATAAATGAGAAAGCTTTATTTACTTACAATACATATAGCCACTAATTTCACATATGTCTATTAATTGTATTGTAATGACAGAAGTTTGTGTAATCAAATAAGGCTAGAAGTTAGTTGCATTAATAGCAATATAGTAAATGACCTTTCATCACCTTCACGCTGCAATTTGACATCTATTCACTGTGTGGTTGAACGACTTTCTTTCTTCCTGTAGGTTTCAAGTAAGAGCCATGATATACTTACCGATGATGCACTAGTTTGTGCAAAGCTTGCCTCAAAGTTTTGCAAGATGCAGGCAGACCTGGCTCAGGCTGAACTGCTAAAAAGGCAGGGTGGAAGCATTGATGTGGAGCGCTTCGCCGAGGACAATCGCTACAAGGCAGAAACAATTCTTGGGATGGCCCTGTAAGTGACATTTTCTTATTATCAACTACATTCTGACTCCGGGCATTCTCTTAGTTCTAAGTTACTTGTAGTACAGGTATGGCAGGCTATCAGTAAAGATCTGTTGTCAGTTATGATCCGGTACACAGTGCCAAAGTGTGGGCTTAGGCCTATGCTTTGGCACTAATGTATTAGGTCATAACTTCTTCACAAAATATAGAAATACTAATGTCCTATCATGAAAACTTGATTTGTTATTCTTTGTTCTTGCTTTCGTCATCAGCAGTCTTGCTTGCTTGGGCACAAATATTTTATGTATGTGTCCTTGGGTGTAACATCTTCTTTGCAAAAATACCCAACTTCAAATTGAGGTTGCGTTATAAATATGAAGATGCTCGTTACCTGATTAAACAAAGTCATGCGATCAGTCATTGGAAGAAAAAAAGAAAATGCCTGTCATTTAATATTACTACTAATGGTCACTGTGTCTAGATGACATCAAATTACGTACTAATAGTCTCTAGTACCAAAAATGAAACATAATTTAAGTTGCAGTCAGTCATTCCTATTCCCTTTGTCATTATGCAGTCAGCACAACTAACTGGTCTTTCTTACACTGTGTCATGAGCTACTAGTATACATATACCTTTACACAAGGTTGCTGAGATTTTGTAAATACTGTAGTGTGGAATCTGCTAGTTGCATGTTACTGTAATTGTACCTAATTTTCTTCTGACTTCACACTACGTTAGATTATGTGAGTCTGCCTGTAAGGAAGAAAAGTACAGTTTTATTTCATGCCAGTGTTACCACTGTTCCTCCACTTGGTAAAATTGTACCTGAACACAGTGCACAAAAGATGCATTTTATTTTCCATTGAGAGTATGTCGTTACTGTGCTTCACTTGAGCTGCTGTGTGGTTCTTGCAGCAGAGACTCGCCAAGAAATGTCACTTGTTACAGCATCTTGAGCAGAAGTTAAAAGTTGCCTAATAAGAAAATTTGCATTCTGAAGCGCACAGTATCATTTCCCACAAGGGTTTTGGTGAACTGTGTTACGTAAACCTGTGGTGTGGTCATTCCACAACTGTGAGCTCTTGATGAAGATGTACACTAATAATTTCACATATGTTGTCAACATCAACGCTGAACTTCAGTGAAGAAGCATGTCATTTCGATGTAATATTGTTTTATGTAGCCAAAAGAGTAGCAGGGCAGTGCGCATTTGTTTTGCACTCTTGCTTGTACGTAGGTAAATGTCATACTCGAGTGCATGTTGGATTATTCTGTCTCTCATTTTTCTCATTGACGCTGATATACTTTGAAATGCATGCAGTCCTAAATTTCTAACCAGTCCCTGGGGCCTGCAATGTGGGCTTTTGCAATGTGAGCTGTGCTTTGTCAATGATGCCTGCCTTTGTTTCCTTGTGTGCAGTACATTGGACCAGGAAGCATTGGAAGTGGCTGTTTCCTTGGCAAGGCGCTATGACATTCCTACATGGGATGTTTATATGTGCCACTTGGAATTCCTGTTTTCTGAAGGATGGTGAGAGTTTACGTGATATATCTGACTTTCTGCTTTCTGTACATGCCTTTCACACTTAACGTTCCTTGTGCACATTCCTTAAGCAGTGAATATGCCTCCTTGGTTACCATCCTAACTAGGAGAGAAGCTCAGGGAAAGATGGAGGCTTGAATCGATGAGCAGGTCGCTAAAAATTATTGAGAACAGGGAATGTCGCAGGAGCCAATGTTTCGACAAGTGGACTTGTCTTCATCAGGACAGCGACTGTCCCGACGAAGACACGTCCACTTGTCGAAACGTTGGCTCCTGTGACATTCCCTGTTCTCAATCGTTTTTAGCGATCTGTTCATCCTAGGTTGCCACTACTTGATATTTTCGTGTGAATATTTAACATTGCAAGAGCTCCTAATACAGAACAATCTGGTCGTGTAGAGCTGCATCGTCCTATCCATGCACGCTCATGTTGATGTGCACTTGTCCTGTCTTGTGCCCTTTCTTTATTTCTCGAATATATGGTAGCCTAATGGATGCCAATGTAGCTGCCGTTCCTATCTCATTATTCTATCTCTACTGAAGCAACACTATGGAGCAACAGTTCTTACACACGTCGATCAGTCAAGATTGTTATGTGATGCAATTTTCGAGTGGTGGCATAACAAGGTTTCTGCTCTTAAAAGCCCCTTCACAAGGTCTGGCCATTTTAAGCTGACAAACGCATCGCGTACATTGCAAATTTACGATAACGCTCAAAATTTCAGACGGGGTGTCGGTTCCTCTCTTTTTGCAAGCATCGTGCGCCAAGAGGAGAGGGTGACACTCCACACTGCCACAGCACGCTATGTCACCACAAAACGCTTCTGTGTCACTAAGGACCATGACGCGTGACACTTGTCCAGAGTCCATGTCGGCAGACTGAACAATATTCAAACTGCCCATTAAGAAGGCGGCACTCGGGTGGCTCACTCCTCGAAGGGGAATACTACCTGCGGGCACAATAGCACACGCTTTACCTTCTCTTCTTTTTCATTTTTTAGTTGCTTCACTCTGCAGCATCGGCATCTGGCGAGGGTGTCGTACTGGCAGTGACCCTCGCCTCATGAAACCCTGGTTTTGTGCCTCTTGAAACATTTCTATATCTGTTAATAATGGACCAATTTGAAAAATTCGTGCGGTAGAATGCTCCTTGTTGGGCGCTTAAAACTTTCCAGTGTCTAACTGAAATTTGCCATGTGGTCTGGTCAGGGGCCCTTTAAGGGGAGATGCTCCTCAGGGATCCATTTTTATTTATGAAATGGTTGCCACAGCGTTAGTGGCTACGATGATTGGCTGCTGACTCGAAAGACGAGGGTTCAATCCTGATCGTGGCAGTCATATTTCAGTGGAGGTGAAATGCTAGAGGCCCATGTACTTATATTTAGGTGCATGTTGAAGGACCCCAAATAGTCAACATTTCCAAAGCCCTTCACTACACCTTGCCTCATAATCATATCATGGTGTTGGCAAGTGGAACTCTAGCAATTACTATATTGTTTACTAAATGAATTCTTGAAGTGCAAAAGGAATGAAATAGTCGCTCAATTAGTTGCCATAAAGTGTTCTTCTCTGAGCAAGTGTTCATAGAAAGATGGTGTGATCAACACTCGTGATGCAACAATGACTCACACTTGAGACAACATTTGAACATGAAGACTCACCCTGTAAAAGTTGCCCGCCCTCTGTTGAAATGTCTCCAACCTGTGGCATCCATTGTTTGACAACATTTAATCATAAAAGAAATGCATGCTTGCATTGGTACGCTATATCGTATTTGCTCACGTAATTAGCACACTTTTTTTCCGGAAAACAGAAGCAAGGGTTCGGGGGTGCATTTATTATGTGGGGCAAATTTTACGAAAATTTTTTCAGGCTGAACAAAGCATCTTAATGCGTCAAAAAGATGGCGTTGCAACATGCGGCAACGCTTAAGCTACGCGTGCAAGGAAATTTTATTTAAGAAACAGTAAAAAATGGCTATATGGCATCGGTGCCACATGACCTTGACACCTGTTGCAACAGTATTTATGGTGGCTGTGTTTTGTTCCACTGCGATCACCTTTCGCATCCGTTGAACGCATGGTTCATCCACAGTGCCGCAAAACCGGAAAAATGGTGATGCTGTCGAACGGTAAACAGTGAAAAAATGAACTAGCAGCACGCGAGCAGTCGTCATCACACATAGAGCTTCTATAATTTCTATGTCGCCGTGGGTCCCACCTGTAACGACGCCACAATGTGCACGATGCATAGCCCAATGATCCACACCATGCCAGCCTGCAGGCCAGCCATGGTCGCTACGTCGCCTGTGCAATCTTAGAGAGACGCCCAGCCGCAGTGAGCATTCGGTAATGTTCGTAGGCGGCCATAACAGGAGGATAGATGTTTCCCATGACCACATGCAGAATGACTCATCATCACATTTCTCCCAGGTATCTGTGCTGAGCCATTGAGTCGAGTGAGTTAAACACAATATCCGAGATTGCATCGTGGCAATCTCGGAGACCACGCCCCAACCATACTAAGGCTTAGCTGAGCTAGCCTGCGCAGCCCACATGGCAGCATGCCGCTGCAAGCGAGAGGAAACTGTAATAGCATGGAAGAATGCAGCATTGTGAGTAAATGATGTTACCACTGCTTGCACGCACCTTTGCGCGACAGAGTGTGGCAGTTTTATTGGGATGCGGTAGTTCTGAATCGCCACACTGAAAGGCTCGTGAACACCAGCGATCGTGTGAAGTGGGAACGCCACAGCGCGGCTGTTCGCAGGACTGTGCGTTTGTGACGCAGGAGAAAAAAAATATGTGCGGAATTTGACTACTAAAGTTGGGGGTGCATCTATTATGTGAGTAAATATGGTAATTTTACCCATACATCATGCTGTCCATAGAAAGAGGCTGCATGGTTCATGTATGCTTCGGGAGTGTTATGAATAAGAGCCAGTTGTACATCTCAGCTCGTAATGGGCAGTCATAGCTTTTTTGCTTTGATGGTAAGTGTTCCATCATCAATTTCACTTCATCACATTTTTCACACTATCTCCATAGGCAGTTTCATGTTCAGTGTTTTTAATGTGTAGTGCATGAAAAATAGCTGTAAAATTTAAAAAAAGAGGAAGTTAGCCCTTAATGAATTAATCTCCATTTAAAGTTGTCCATAGAATCAAATTGCTCAGTTACAGGTATTTTGGTCCACTTATCATGTTTGTGATCTTTTCTCTCAAAATCTCTTCTGTAGTCAACTGTTATAAAGACACTTAAAAGGTTGTGTTTCATTTGCTCTTTGTCGGGGAAGAAATATTGTTATCAGGACATATATCAGTTTTTATCCAAGTACATTCAGGGTTCATAAATTGCAAAATTGGTGGGAAAATGTGTTCCGTGGCTGAAGTTTGTATATATTTTTCTTTTCTTGCAAAGAAAATTAACAAACTTTAGAGCCATGGTTCTGGGTCCAAAGCATGTGTCTGAAGTAAGTACCATCGAGCTCATGATTGGTGACCAGGCACACCTGTTCGTTCCTGTATTTCGATTCATCCTGCAGTAGAATGTCGGCATGTTATCGAGCAGTTCTGGCACTTTGGTTCAGGCATCAGGCCTTAGACTTAAATGCAATTTGAACTTAACATAGCTGTCAGTACAGGTAGCTGTCAGTACAGGTAGAAACAAATAAACTATGTTGTTCTTAGCTGAGTATATTTCATGACTTAGCTCATCCTTTATTGAGACATGTATCGCTCTACCGCCTTGCCGGGTCGGCTTTTTCATGAGTGTTAGTAGCGAAGTATTGCGGTGAATTGAATGAGCTATTTTCTGCAACAGTGTGACCACCTGGATACTTCGCTTTGCAGTGACATGGCTGACATCGAACAGCGCCTTCTAACTGGTGGCATGCTTGAGGTCCTGGTTTCCAATCCCGAGTCTCTCAGAGAAAAGCTGCTTAGCCGCATCTACCCATCGCTCAATGGATCTGACCATGGCGTCATGAGGTTCTTCTATAGGCTGCTTGAGAAGTGTGACCAAACGCTCACTGACAACTTGGGTCTAAGGCCGTCTGACCATCTCAGGCTTCTGGAGAGGCTGCGGTCACCATGCCCTCGTACGTGGACTAGTGCATCTTCACCTTTTCTTTTTTTCCTTCTTTAGAACAAGTACTTAATAATAATTTCTGGGTTTTGGACCCCAAAACCACTATATGATTATAGAAGGTGCCGTAGTGGAGGGCTTCGGAAATTTCGACCACCTGGGGTTCTTTAATGTGCACTGACATTGCACAGTACACGGGCCCTCAACATTTGGCCTCCATCGAAATACAGCCGCCGCAACAGGGATTCGATGATGCAACCTTTGGATCTGCAGTTGAGCAGCTTAACCGCTAGACTACCGTGTTGGGTCTTAGAACAAGCTGTTATTCGCTCAGGGTTTTGTTGCATGCTTTCTGAGGGTTCTTATTGCATGCATCACAGATGTAACAGGGATTTATCTGCAGTCACATAGTGCAGAGAATTGAAAGAAATACAGGCCTTCAGTGCCGCTGCAATTATCCAGAATTTTTACATGCTTTAAAGTTTAAACTGTCCTTAAAGGACTAAAGAAATCTTTAGACACTTGCATGTGGGGTGGTAGGGCATGCAGTATAAATTTGGAAGAGTTTGCTATGCTTGCAGACACAGTGCTGCATTACCATATTTACTCGATTCTAACGCGCCCTCGATTCTAACGCGCACCCGTTTCCCACGACCATAAAAAAAAAAAGTGTAACATCGATTGTAATGCACTCCCATATTTTGCGACACGGAAAAAGAGGCTTTTAGTAATCAACCTTCTCACATTCATAAAAAAGAATGCCACACTCGCGTAATGAACGCACTCACATAATAGACGTGCCGCCAACTTTGAACCCCCGCAGTCCCTTGAACGGCTGCGCTATGGCTTTCCCAATTCACTCAATCCGCGGTGTCTCGAACACGTTCGACGCGCCGATTCATAACTCCTGGGTCCCGATAAAACTGCCACACGCCGCCGGGTGTAGCTGCGTGCAAGCGGCGATAACATCATTTACTCGCAGTGCTGCATTCCTCCGTGCTATCGCAGTTCCTTCACGCCCGCTGCCGCGTGCTGCCATGCGTGCCGCGCAGGCTGGCGCAGATAAGCCTAAGCATGGTCGGACGTGGTCCCCGAGATTGCCGCGATGCAATCTTGGACGTCATGCAGCGCGCACGACTGAGAGGCTCGGGTGGCTCAGGCTCGGCACAGATATGAGGGAGAAATGCGATGATGAGCCGTTTTGCGTGCGGTGATGGGAAACATCTCCCCCTTATGGCTACCCGCGAACGCTACCGAAAGCTGGTGTGGCTGGGCGTCTCAGAGGTTGCATCGGCGATGTAGCGACTTTGGTTGGCCGCAAGACAGTCAAGCCGGCGCGGCGAGTATCATCGGCCCACGCATCATATGCGTCGTGGCATCGTTCAGCGTGGGACCGGCGGCGACATAGACTACTGAAGATATTCGCGCCAAATACCGCCGCGCCGCTAGTTCGTTTTTTCGCCGGTGACCGTTCGGCAGCGCTCGAACCTCGTAGGAGGCGGCCGTTTTGATGCCGGCGATATGGTAACGGTGTCGTTCGTTTGCACTCGATTCTAACGCACATGCGATTTTTGGACCCGTTTTATCGGAAAAAAGGTGCGCATTAGATTCGAGTAAATACTGTAGCTGTCTACACATTATTGCACAAAATTGGGCCGGTAGTCCACGTAGTTGTACCAAATTTCACCATGTCACATGTTTTCATTGTATGCAACTGCAAGTGCCAACAAACGCACAGATTCTCTTTTTCCCAGCGACAGAGTGTGATGGCTTAAAAATTTCTTTAAGAGGATGGACAGTTCTAACTTTTCTCTTTACTGACACCATCCGTCTTGTTTGGCTTTTCAGAAATCGATTACAAGGCCTTACTCGAACCAGGACATTCACCTCTTCTCGTATTGAGTCCATTTGTGAATGAAGACACAGTTGAAGCCATTTCAAATTTGGCGCCCAGCATTCCCTCCCATGTGAGTGCCTTGCTCCTTTTACATTGCTTAACAACCTCATTAGCTGAAATCTCTGTGGGTTGTAGTGCTTTTAGTGCTGTGAAAGCAAGCCAGCAGTGTTGACAAACACTATTCATCTATTCTACCAGTTACTAAATACACAAATCAATTTCTTTAAAGAGAAGAAAATTTAAATTGACTAAACAGAGGACCAGAGAAGTATCTGCTGTACCACATTTTCTATATCAGCAGTACACAGTGTGACTACCATATGTCATAGTGAGGAAAAGATTTTGGTGTCAAGGGTTCGAACAGTGAGAAAAAGAAAAGAAAATGGTGTCTCTCACTTGACAGTGAAGTCACAGGGAATGATATTTGTGGTACTTTATTACACCAATAACACCGTGCATACTCTTGCGTATTAGTAAGCATCTGTGTAAACATGGTGGCAGGTATTTGCTTGTGTGGCAGCCTTAAACAGCCACTTTTGGCACATGTGTCATTTCAAGCCTGGAAAGGGCACACAACAGCTATATAAGTTTAATGTCATCTTGTAATCTGCTCTTTACTATACGTAGTAAAGATGCATAATAGGGTAGTGATACCAGTAGCAGAATTTCTGAGATAGCGTCTTACTAAGATTTCCTGAGTAATTTGTGAACTGTGAAAACATGCTCACTTGTTACTCTAGTTCAGCAATCCACATTGGAATCTTCACTTTGAGGCTAATTTTGTACTTGTGAAAGATTTCTAATAACAGCTAAACTCCATTTCTCTTTTTTTCAGGATGGCAGCCATCTGACGTCCTCCTCCATTTATTGTGCATGGGCTTCCAAGCTTTTTCTATCGAAGGGAGGAGAAACTCTGTTAACAACGGTATTGTAGTAATCTGGATAATGCTCTCATTTACTTCATAGATGTCTGGATTAAGTGTCCTAGCTTATAGCCTAAATGTATTGCTTGTTACCTTGATTTTCATTTAAAATGTAAAATTTTATCATGCATTTGATAAGTCATTTACTTGTTCAATAAGTTAAGTGAGTGATCGATGAAACACTTTTAAAGGTGTCATGGTGGCTCATACTGCCACTTGAGCTTGCCATTAAGGTAACTGAAGTGTAATAAAGGGTGCTCGCATTCTTTCATAAACTTGCACAGTTATGACTCTCTCTTTTGACATGAGCTTCTTGTCTTTTTTTGCTCACTTTTCAGACTGAGTGGACAAAGCACTTTGACAAATGCCGGGGCTACCTTGAAAACCTCTCTCCATCAGACCTTGTCATGTTTGCAGAATCAGTTGCATTTGACAAGGTCTCGCTTGAGCGTGTAAGTTCATGCTATTACACGACATGTGTCAAACATGCTATCCATCATAAGACAGAACATAACTGTCAGGCTTCGAAATGATAGCCGGAATGATAGCCGTCTGAAACACAAATGAAGAAAACTTGATTTCCTGAAGATGGAAAATTTAGGCCACTTGTCAAATCTAACCAGAGTTTGGAACATGGTAAGCAGGTATCCTTAGTGCCATGCTAGCATCTGATAGATGTTGGAGATAAGGTATGACACTATGCACCTTGCATAAACAAGAAGGTGAAACATGCATGGTGTGCAAATTGAGCGACAGAAAAGTCTCCATTGCAGTGTGTTTGGCTGCAAAAGTAGTGAGGCCATGTTACTGTCATGATTTTCGTGGTCACCTATGTCATACACAGAGCAGTGCTTTTGTCATCTGCTTCTGGCAGTAGCATTGTACACACACCGACATCAGCATTCATGCTGAGCGGCTATGCACATACCAAGCTGTGTTGCATTGCACACAATGGCACCTACATTTATCTGAGTGAAGCAGGCGGCAAACATCAAGCAAAATCATTCCAGTCCTTTCCTTTGGGGCTGACACACGCTTTTTCGTTTCATTTTTCCTTTCATTTCATCTCATGCACCATTAGAGTGCATTGCTGTCTGCAATGCCTGCAATGCTGATGCTTGCACTCCTCATCACAGCGGCATTCCCGGACGCCTTCAGTATAGCATTGAACCTTGCTATTGCTCTCAGTTTTGTGCCTTCATGTGGAGCTGTCAAATACTTTTCTCTGTGGAGCAGCCACCGGCATTCTGGCATTCACGTTAACCGCCCTGGCCAAACAGTGCTCTGTTAAGTTGATCTGTTGTCTAAAGCAGTACTTAAATAGAGAAAGCCAAGCCCTTTGCACTGTTTATGTGCTTACAATTTTTCTCTCACCTAACAAGTAAACCACTACTTACAACCACATTTTTGCATACAGGTCAGCCGACGAATACGTTTGGACGTAGTGAGGCAATGCCTAAAACTTGCGAAGCAATATCATATCGACAAAATACCCAAAATGTGAGTACTAAAAGTTTCACGTTCCTCTGAACAGCAGCTGGTGCAACTTTTCAGTTTTTGCTTCTCTCACCGACCCGACCCGTCATCAGGCATTTCTTATGGTGTTTGGGTGCCACCACTGGCAATTGCTATCTAGAGAGAGCAACAGTGCATGTTATGCTGCACATCGTTCATGCGGCAGCATGCTACATGGTGCTATACGATGTGCCCTTGAGGTTCGTTAAGCCTGAATCTGTGGTGGTCTGTACTGGGAGATATGAGAATGCCACAACATTTATTGTGGAAGTAGATAACAATGATATTATTGCATTGTGCTGATTGTACAACATGTATCAATACTGTATGCAGTTCTCCTTGGTTCCTCTATGAATTTGTAAACACTGTTTTCTAATGTATACATACTTGTCTGCATTACAATCTTATTCTCAGAAGTAGAAGTGTACTTTGGCCACTGAGTTATGGCCAATATAAGGGGGGGGGTTCTGTAATAGATATATATATATATACACTCGCGGTCAACTTTTCTTGGTAATGAAGGGAAGGCTATGAGGGCAGAGCATCTGCTTATGCACTCCTATGCCAGGTAGTCCAGTTTGGAACTTGTATCAGGTTGTGAACCTTTCGCAGCTCCTATGCATGTTTGAAGACAAATGTGATTCAGTGAGGATTAAACGTTCATTTGCTGCTGAATTTTTTTACAATATGATCTGGCATGTCCACGGAAAACCCAAAAAGTGACGAAAGCTCACCTGAAGACGGAGATGCCATTTTGCCATTGAGGTCACATAAAAGGTGTAGTGTTTCCACGCTCAGAAATGTGAAATAACAAAATGAAAAGCAAAACAAATATAAATATCGCCCTGGGTATGCTGTGTCTTCTTTCAAAAAGCTTCCTGTGGAAAATGAAGCAATGTCGTCTATTTTATTTCTCGCGCAGAAAGCACGGCAACAATTGCGGGACTATACTCCCAGTGGTAGCACAAGTGCAATTTCACTCCACAGCCTTTGCTTCATCGCCAAAGAAAAGTTCTCTGCGAATATTACAACATTACCTAACTGTAACATACATCTCACCTCAGAGGATCTGAAGAGGAGTGGAATGATGCAGCACGAACCCTGCAGAGCTATCTGTCGCACTTGCAGAGGATAGCAGACGGAGTATTGGACGAAGCTGTTGACCCTAGCAATCCTGTGGTTCAGAGCTACACAACCGAGTTTGAGCTTTCTCGGGGCATTCCAGAAAAAGTAAGTTGAATGGTAGTGAACAGCACGGATAGCTTAGCCTACTGCTAGCATAAACACATGAGCTTGTGGCCCTAGTTTATCCCACAGAAACCAGATGTGAAAAGGAGAGTTAATTAGATGCATGTTCACAGCATTGCAGTAGGTATGTCAGTACGCAGCCTAGGTAACTGGCAGCAGCTATTTCAATAAACTGATCAGAGCCTGGAAAACTAAGAGGAATGGCTATCATTGAGATGGTACTACTTTGCTGAAGCTCTTTTTATTGTTTCTCTCACAGTTGGAAGCCATGCTGCTTCGATGTGCCATGTCAGAAACCAAGCCTGGGTTGCTTCAATCCCTGCTGTCCTGCTGCCCACCAAACACAGTGGACAAGCAACCCACGGATATCTACTCAGACGCCATTTCGCTAGCTGCAGAGCAGCTCAGGTTAGTGATTACGCATGTATAAAAATTTTTGAGAAACCAGCTTTGGAATCTCACAAGGTGCCTAACTTGGATTAGAGAAAAATTGTATCATTTGGCCCACAAGTACAGTTTACTTCTGTAGCAGGCATGAAAAGGTGAGGTGTGTGTGCTTTCAGGCTAGTTATAACTATGAAGAAAAAAAACATGGTTTTATTGCTAAAGGCATGTACAGTTAACAGTTGCTTGAAGTAGCCATTGCCACATACATGTATACTGGCATGTTCACAGTGCAAGTAGAAACAGTACCTTCTTGGCTTACCTACCTGATTTGCATTTCTTTCTTAAACTTACTGCAGAAAGACCAGTAGCAGTGCTTGTTCAATACCCAGGCAGGGTACAAAAGGAATCTTGTGAAGTAACAACAGGGCAACACACAATTTATCAGCTTCTGTTTGGGAATTAACTTGCAGTGAATGGCAGTGCAACAGGTACAAACATGCATAACAGTGCTACATATTTGTTGTATAAGTCACGCCTTTGTATAAGACACACCCCTATATTTGAATACCTTTTCAGGAAAAAAACGCTGTCTAAGACGCTCACGTGTACACTCACTTCCCACAATGAAACTTCATAATGTGCCGTTGCACAAACAGTGAAATGCCGTACTTACCGAGTCTGAGCACTGGTATGTAAGAAAGGTTACCAAATTGGTGGAAAAAATATTGCACACAACATGGAATAATCTAGCATAAATGCAGGAGAAACACTTTATTCCCTGAATCCTTCAAAATCTTTATCCTCAAAGGCGCTCTCGAAAAGTTCAGCGAGCTCTGGTGGCAGCGTCACAGGAGTTTCCTCTTCAGAATCGCTGCTTTTGCTGCTTTCATCCAGTTCAGGCTGCCCGGACGCTGAAGCTAAAAGGCCTGCCTTGTGAAACCCTGCCATTACCGTGGTCTCTGTTACCACAGACCAGGCATCGCAGACCCACGTCGTTATTTGACTGAAGGAAGCACGCCTCATGCATCCTGTTTTCGTATAACTGTGGTCTCCGTCGATCATCTACGACTGCCACAGGCACCGCAGGACAGCTTTATAACTGCGGTTCACCACGATGTCCAGGCGCTGCAGTATTTTAGTCATCCCGCCTGGGGTAACTGCAGCAGTGCAGTTACCCCAGGCGTCCATGATCTGTCCATGATCAAGAGGCATTTCTTCAGCATTAAAAAAGCCGCCTAGACGCTTTGAGAAGCACTTCTCAATCTGCCTGTCCATCATGTCTTCGTCCATCCAGCCCTTGACATTTGTCTCTATGACAACGCCAGGTGGGAAGGACTCTTTGGGCATAGTCTTCCATTTAAAAATGATCATTGGCGATAGCTTTTTCCCATCGGCGCAACACGCGAGCACGACTGTGAAAATGTGCTTTCTCATGGCCTGTCGTTTTGATAGTAACAGCCTTATCGCCTTTTGGTGCCACGCTCCTTTCCATAAGAATGTCGAATGTCAGTGGCACCTCTTCCATATTTATTATATGGCTGTCAGTGATGCCATGACTTTCGATTTCTTTCGTGAAAGACTGTAATTGCTCCACCTTCTCCTCAAAATCGTGCGGCAGGTTCTGGCACATGCTAGCGCGGCCTCTCATCACCAGTGCTTTGCGGCGCATGAACCTGAAGCACCAGGACGGCCCGCCAACAAAACCAACAGCGCCTATCTCTTTGGCTAGCGTTAGCACTTTGAGGCAGAGCTGCACCGTTGACAAGGCCATATTTTGTGCACGCTGCCCCAAAAACCACGTACGCAGGCGTCCGTCAAGTCCTTGCCATCGTAACTTCTTGCCGCGGTCCGCCTTTTTATCGCTCTTTGTGGCCTGTAGCTTGTCCGTAAATTACCGCCTAGTGCGGATCATCTTCTCAGTGACATCGAAATGACGCCCTGCTGCCTGGTTCCCATGTTCCTCAGCGTATTTCTCAGCAGTCAGCTTAAACTCCACAGTGTAGCTCTTCCGTTTAGGCATGCTGCAGGTGAACGATGAATGGCAAACTTTGAATGACAGTGAACAACAGCGACGCAAACCAACCGATCGCACAAAGCTGCAAATGGCGACTGGCCCCATGCACGCTGAATGCCGACCAGTCATGCCGTGCAAGCAGCACAACTGCCGCCATCTTTGAGATTTGAGATTTGGTTTATTTCACCATAATTGATACAATTATAACAGTTAACAGGTTGAACAAGAAAGAAAAAGAAAGGAAATGTACCATTTATGGTGAGGATAGCAGGGTAAAAGCTGCAATATCTGCAGCTTGACAAGCCCCGCCACCCCGTTATAATACAATGGCAGCAACGTACAGTACAGAAGGGGTTAGTTAAGGTAAATATTTGCACTCACATTGCAACAATGAAGATTATTTTCACAATGCATGTATTCCAATCAACACTCAAGATGTATTTCCATTAGAAAACAAGACATTAGAAGACACCATACTTGAAATAGAATTTTTAGGCATTACACGAAGAGTATCATCTGTTAGCTTAAATTTGTTTAGTACACTGGGTAGACAATACTGCTGTAGTTGTGTCCCATAGTTCATACGCGGCCGTGGATTCAAGGAATAAAATGTTTCTCTCTGCATTTACGCTGTTTTAAATAAGCACTTTAGGCCTCCGAAACTCACGCAGCCTCCGTAACTCGCAAAGCCTCTGTGGGCTGAATACTTAGAACAGCGACTTTTATCTTTCCATTTTATTTACTCTTATTAATGAAATTCCAGTTTCAGAAGGTTGACTTTTCATTATTACATTTATGGCGGGTCATTTGCATTGAACTGTTGTAACGGAAAAAAAAAAAAAAAGACTAGTGATCAGCATCAACATGAGTTCAGAATTTACCCCCCCAAAAAAAAGAAAAGAGTACATATAAGGTGCACCAGCAGAGGTTTTGGAAAAAAACCACGTCTTATACACCGGAAAATACGGTAATCATTCATTACGCAAGTTGCCCAACCCTGTGTTCCTGTACTTTACACGAGATTTGTGAGCAATTGTCTCGCTACGATTATTCCCTGTGATTGCTATGAAAACAACACACAGCTGTAACATTTTTCTCCTGTGCTATTAAAGGATGCTGACACAGAAATTTTTGCCACATTTATTTTTTTTTAGAATATGTAGTTGGGGGCCGATTAGTCATAACACAGCACATCGACTGCTGCAGCGCACAACAGATATTATCTACTGTGTTTATTACCAAATGGTTTAAGCTTTGGTTTGGAAAATCTCCAAAAACGAGAGGCCTCCGGTAAGGTCACTGGAACGGGGAAAGTACCACCACCATTTTGTGTTCGCCGCTGCTCTGCTGATTGGTCAGTCTCTGTCACGTGGGTCGTTTCCGCCGTGGATAGTCCACAACGCGCCAGAGCGGAGGTGCAGTTGACGGCATCGCTGGCACACGCGGCGTGTATGTTGCATTGGCCTGGCCAGATTTCTCATTTCGTGTGATTTTAGGCATTTGCAGTTTTCATGGACGTCGAAGAAAGCAATACAATATACTACACAGCTGTTGCGCCTCTGGCTGCAGCAACTTCCGTTTGTCAGAAAAGCTTTTTTTATGATACCATCACGCAAGAGCGACAGCAAGCAGTTTGCTATCTGGCTACATCAGATTAGGCGCAATAAACTCACTCCCACCTGTAGCAGTCTACTAGCATAAGCAAGGCAAAAGGGGCAGTTGTGGCTATGATGTCATCATTGTTAGCGGAGCTCGGCTGCCATGATGATGTCGTGGAAGTTGGGGGCCCCCCTTTGGTCATGTAATGTAACATCAATGTCACAAGGTGTGGCATATCGCGCTTCATTGTGCATGCAAACTTCAATGTTTATTTAAATTACCTAGGAAGCTATATTCACTCTTGATTTGGTAGATGACATATCCGTGTCCATGGAAATTGATTTCACAGGCTATCTCATGAGTGAAATTTTAGTGTAAGTGCCTTTTTAAAACACGAAATTTTAAAAACTTCATAAAAGAATGGTAGTCTGAGCCATCTAGTTTCCTCAGACCTTTGAAAGATGTGTCATGCAAACTAGTAAATTTTGGGGTATGTCAGAAAGTTCCCACTAATATGCTAAACAAACATGTGTGTTGCATCTTTCATTTGCCCCAGAAATCCAGAAAAGAAGTTGCACGACGTGTTCGATGTGATGACGCCTGAGGAAGTTCTGGAACGTATCCTTCGCCAAGTGCTTGAAGAAAGGCAAGTGCTTTATTGTGCTGGCTACAATGACAGATTTTTACAAGGGTGTTGTTCTGACAAACACAGGCTCAAAGGCTTTGAGATTGTGTTTTATTCTAATAAAGACGCAGAAGTACGCCTTATGTTGTTTTCTTTTTTTATCAGAAAAAAAACTTCCTTGTTCATCAGAAAAGGGGCTTGAGCATCAGGAACAGACATGCTTTATAGAAAGGATAAATGACAAGCATGACATTACTGGAAACTGTCCTTGATATGCGCTCGGATTTACAAAATCCTCTTTTACTCTGTTTCCTCATTGCTCATGGTAGCTTGTCGTACCATATTTAATTAAATTTTAGCAAACTTCTACTCTTTTGTAATGAGGTTTGAAGCAGGTCGTAGAAAAAGTAACTGACATCTTCGAATGTAGGCCGACTTAAAGAACAGCAATCGGGCAGACTGTTTGCTGGAGGAAGATTTCCAATTTTAGAAATTGGCACTGCCTCACTTACTTGCCCTGTCTTTTTGCATTCTTCCTTACTACTCAATTCATAGTAGCTTGTATTGTGTTGCTGTGCACCATCTTCCTTACCACGTGATGTGCTGCAGTTAAAGGGTTCGTTCTGGAATCAGTTGCACTGTCAGCTGGGAATGGTTTCCATGGCTCTAGAAGTGGCTTGCCTTAAAAACATCATGCTCCATGCAACATCAAGCAACAACAAGCAACTGCCTAAATGATGCATCATTTGCCACCTCCACTCTTTCCCTTGAATCAAAGCCTGCCCATACATTCCATGTTTCTTTTCTTTAATGAGACACTAGGGACAGATATTAAGTTGAATTGCACAGTTCAAACACAATTCAAGGACCATCGTAGTATTTTCTTTGTGCCAAGAACAAGGCTAGTTTGAACGATGAACGAAAATTGTACTTAAGTGGCTGCCATTAGAACTATATTCATACCACCCACCTAGCAAGGTCCATTGATGTAGATGTGCTGTTTCCTCTCTTTACTGGTTGACGGTCTGGCCAGTTATGCAAAAGGCAGGAGTGGGTGGGAGATAATGAGGGTTTAGCCATTGTTACAGTGACTCCTATTGTCCTTCTTGCTGTCCAAGGAGGACATCAAGGCATTCTGCAACTATGGAGAAACCTGTTTCTATGATGTAGCTGGCCCCACTGCGTGCCGCCAGATCAACTTTGTCACTGCACCGAGTTCACAGAATATCGTGCAGGTGGCATAAGCTTTGTTGAGCATTTACCTAAACTTCTCTATGAATGTTGCAGTGGTATAGGTAATATTGACGTTTCAGATGTTCTCGAGTGCTCACCCAACATCTTAACAAAAAAAGTTGTTTGCCTTTAATGTCCCTTAAAGAAAGTATCACCTTAGGTTTAAATGAACGTTTTGCATTTCATATTTGATAGTAGCACACATTGAAGGAAACAGACAACAGAGAAAGGTGCACTTGACACACCACAGTGTTGTGGTGTGCCTTTCTCTGTTGTCCGTGTCTTTCCACATGCACCACTACCAAGTGCGAGATGCAGTACCAACAAGCCCACGTAGCTACCCTTTTCGTTTTACATTTGCTGGCTTACATGCTCTACACCTTCGTTCCCTCTCAATGATAAACGTAATGAAGTTGTTCTACTGTAGTGGCGTGAAAGCTTGCATGTGTTACATGTTGTACACCTAGCACAAAGCCAGCCAAAATTCCTACAAAGCTTACATATTTGGGCCCATTTTAAAACTTAATATGCCATGCTTTTATGGAAGAAAAATTCTGTTTGTTTGAAAGTATTCTTTTTTTCATCTTCAAGCCTGGCAGATTTTTTCACCTGGTGGTCAAAAGATGGCAGAGAGTTGAGAAGTGTTTTTGCACCACATGAGTTCAATCATATTTTTCTAGGTTTCCAAAGGAGGTGAAACTGTCAACGATGAAGTCATTGCAAAAGTCATGGCTATGTGATTTGCACAGATTTTGATGTTCACAGGTTAACAGGTACTGTAATGGTACCAATGCACGTAATTGCTTTTGCCAAAGATCCAAAGTGACTGCACGCAAAATTCCACCTGGGAGATGTTATATTGCTGATCCCAGACTGAAGCCCATCTTAAATGTCCAGCATGAAATTAGGTCGAAGCTACATCTATTCACTTATGGACATTATGCGCACACATGGATTGAGGACCATGAGGGGTCTCTATCTTCATGGTACAAACTTCTGCAGCAGATTGTTGAGACCTATGCAAGTCTGGATGAAAAGGATTGAGCTGAGCATGCAATATAGGCATAGATAGATCATCCAAATGAAAACATCACATTGTTTACAGAAGATGTGTGCCAACCTTTTCAGTGTGTCGATCCATCCATGTTGAAAGAAAAGAAATTAACGAACTTAATAAGTGGTGTCATGCATGAGTTCTTCAGTGGCGTGATATGCAACCAACCCGAAACAGTTGCAGGATTTCTTAGGGAATCCACATCTATAGAAAAAGAAGCATGCAGCTCGCGCACTATACGGCCTTTCTTACAGTGTTTATTTTCACACACATTTTTCTACAGTGAGTAAGCGCACACCTAAGTGCTGATATTTCAGTGAAAGGAATTGCCTTATGCATGCCCTCACAGATAAGTCATCTTATCAAGTGATTGGTTCCAGGCTAGTGTTTCCCTTCGACCTATCCTGACCACTTCAAGGCTCGTTCTTCCTGCATCTGCTTTATCTCACTCTTGCCATTGGCAACAACAAATTGTTCATTGTGATGTTAATTTGTCATGAGCCAGCATTGTGTCTGCACTGGCTTTGAAGGCAGTGTGGATGGTGCCACTTGATATCTTGACAATGGCAACAAGTGTAAGTGTGTGTTTATTTTTTCTCTGCAGTGACGACATGTTTGTTGGTGACATGGTCCTTGACTTGCTGCGCCCTTTCTGCCTGGACAGTAGCGTTGCAATCCATGTGCGCCTTAAGGTGCTTGAGATACTTGAGAAGGTACTGCTTTCTAATTTGCATATTGGTTTAATAGTGGCAGTTCTGTCAAAACTTCTTTGCGTATATTTTTTTAAAGTCTTCTTTCTTTCTTCTTCTGCTCGTTACATTGTCTGTGATGTTCAAGTTATATAGCCACTTTGCAGAAATTCAGTATGTGTGCTGCTGCATTTCAACATTGATATGTGTACCTTCATTTATTTGTGTTGTTCTGATTTCTTGGGAAGGTGATGTAATTGTTGCATTTATATTTTATTGTACAAAACACTGGGAAACAGTAGGTACATAGGTGTGTGCAGGGAGGGAGAAGGGGTGTCCACTGGAGCACCCCTTTGCTCCTCTCGAGCAGCTCCCATGAGGCCATTTCAGTCAAAATGCAATGCACTGTAAAGGTATGGAGACCAGGTTTGGCACCCCCTTCAGGCGATTAGAGGGGGCAGCCACCACCTTCCCACCTCCCCCCTCTGCATATGCCTGTCAGTAGAGGCCCTGTTAGTGCACAAGACACAGGATACGCAATGTATTGGACATAGTGACTTCAGAAAATATGGGACTGTCTTAGATAACATTCTATACGTTCCACAACTCTTTACTCATACTGTGTTGTTTCTTTTCCAACATATCCTAAAAGGCTTCGGTATGAACTATCTTCAGCTTTGTCAAATGGCTAAATTCTGCCTAAGTAATGACAGGTCACGTGGTATGCTCCAATGTCAGCCTGTGCTTGCACAATAACAGATGAAGTTTGGTACTGCATGATGTTGGTCTCCTTCTCACTAAAGTTTTCATGCATAGCACTGTCCCTTGCTTGAGATACTAGGAACTTAAAATGCCACATCGAGGATGATGTAGGGCATTGCCTGTGGGAATAAGGAAATTCATTACTTAGTAGTGGCTCCTAATACCTTGATGCTCAGAAAGTCTGACTGTTAGCTTTGCCATCTAAAAACAACTTTGCAATGTTCATTATTGGATTTTTGAAGTTTTCACTAATGGTGGGTCTCCACAAGTTGGAGAAACAACCAGCCAAATGCGTCTGACTGTTGTCCGCATCCGTTTTTTTTTATTTGTTTAGCCCCAAGTCTCACTACAAAAACAATACATTTTGCCAGATGCACAAGAAGTTGGCAATCTCTTAGGCATCAGGATGGGCATTCAGAATTACTAGAAGTGAACTACATGCAGCTACAGCTTCAGTTTTGCAGGCCAGGCGCTGATACCCTAGAATAAATTGCCTAGACATAGATGGAGGAGTTGGGGAGTGTTTAGTGCCTTGAAAGGTTTAATCATATATCCTTCATGTTTGCGAAGTGCAATTTGTCTAATCCTGATGTCTGTGGCATCACGAAGCCTCGTCCTCAAATAGTGCATCACGCACCCTGTAGCTTGCTGTTATTCCTTTACCATAAAGGTTTACTTCACGAGGTATGTCAAGCCCGCCAGCGCATCTGAGTCATTAGGGTTCTTTCTTTCCTTTTTTTAAAGCCACATTGAACAGTTCATTGATGCCAACTTATTCTTTTCTTTTTCTCCATTATTCTAGCTTAAAAGCGTAAGCATTTGTTCTAAATTTTCGTGTGCTTATGTTGTACTCATGCTAATCTTGAAATCACTTAATTGTTGATTTTGTTTATATTGAATTGCATGTGAGACTTTCATTAATTTGTACTGCATGCTGTACAAATTTCAGAATGTGTCACTGAGCGCCGATGATGAGAATCTCCTACTTCTCCTGCAAGTGCAGACACTAATCTGGTCTGAGTGGCCAGACTATGAGGTGAGTTCTGCTATGCTCGTTCAGCATGCATTTGTAAAAGGTCATCCTCATTATGGTAATACGACTTAATTTGCTTGATTTATTGATTGAATGATTTTCTGAAGGACAGCTCCCTGGTTTAAAAGGACCCTGAAACGGTTTTGGTAATTTTGTACAAATACATTTGCGCCAATAGCTCAATTCGTTCTTATCTTTAGCAGACGTTTTAAGACTGCCAAGAGATGAGGACCAACATCTTCTCCATTCACAAACGAACATCAGCACTCTGCATTAACTGTGTAATTTACTGCAAGTTTTTAAGTATGTGCATCATTAAAGATCGACGCAACTCAACAACCACCACTGCTGACAGGCCATGCAATGGCTACGCAACGAGTGATGTGATTGGCTTTCCCAGCTGACATCATGAACACCGAAGGGCGAGCCAATAGCATCGTGGTGCTACTTTGCGGTGCACGCTCACGTCACCGGCACATTACTAGGGTAGCATTCTAGCCACCTCAGCACTATAGAGGCTGGCGGGCCTCAGTAGCAACCTGGTGGCACTACGTTCCTAGTGAGGCTTGGTACGGCGGCTTACATGGAAGGTGCAGCCGTCTCTAACGTGCACACCGCAGCTAGGCGAGTTAAGGTGGAACAGTAATGGTAAAGAGGAAGGTGACAGAAAAAGCTGCCCATAGCTGCGTTTGTGCAAGGTGCTTCACTTATGTTATGAATGATTTGATGTAACCTAATCAGTGACACGATGTCAAGAAACCGTTTCAAAAACCTCTTCAACGGAAAATTGAGATAGCTTAGCATGTTATTAAAGCAGTTTGTGAATGAATGAATGTTTTATCTGATTAAATGAGAAGCATAGGCTCTGCTATTGCTTGCAGAGTTTTTGTGCATCGCACAATATATCTCAAGAAGTTTTGATTGTTTGCATGTCTCAAACACTTCGGTGTGAATACGTGCTGGCTGTAAACATGGCTGAGAGACAGTGACTTTTTGTACTCTCTTAAGGACTGGGCATTTTTGGGTTTTCATGTTTTCTCATAGCTCGACGAATGTACTGAACTGGATGCTGACACAAGGCAGGCCATGTTCGACGAACTCCTTCAGCGCTGCGGAACACTGTCAGGCTTTGTCGTCCTTGGAAAGCTTCTTCAATGTGGCGAACCTTTGGATTCCACATCAGAATTGTACGAAAAGCTTTATCCTTGTTTGTCCTGTTGCCAATTTGTTATGATTACTTTGTTAATTAAAAATAGCATTTATATTTAAAACAAATGTATTTAGAAACTCTTTTCTCCTGTGAAGTACCAACTGGAATGCCATGCCTGCTTATGTAGTCACATGCCCCCAAAAAGATTTCCGTTCTGTTTAAACATCTGGGTTTCGTAGATCACACATAAAGCATTTCAACTTAATGAACCAGCTATTAAATGCATCAGCTTCATTAAGTTAAGGACGAACTATGTGTACTGTGGATGTAAGTGTTTAACAAGTGTTCTTCTGTAGTTCACTTGTTTTCCGTACTTGGGCATTTGTGCTACATTTTACTGCTTCCATCTTTACATTTTACTGTTTCCTGTTTACTGCCTTGCTTGCAACAAAACAAGCTGATGTGTCATTCTGGGAAATGTGTAGTGGTTTTTTCCACTCTCATTTATAGCCTGAGGTGGAGTCCAGCTGATATAAAGAGTGAATAAGTTGCTGTAATACTATTGTGTGCTTTTAGAATGGGGTTGCTGTGTGTAAGCATAGAGGAAATATGCTTGCTAATACGTGTGCCACTTGTCTGTATGAACTGATACAAACATGATACAACCAACAAAAGCATGGTTGACCTTTCTGGCAGTGCTGTTTTCACATTCCACGATTGTCAAGCTGTCAGAGGTTGGATTAGCTTAAGCTAACATGGTAATAGAAAGGTGCCACTTTGTGTTTAGTGCTTTAATAAGACAATGTCTCTTGTTAATCCTTTTTCTTCTCTCTCTCACAGTTACCTTTTATGTCACTTTTTCAGAGATCCAGAAAAGAATCCTTGGACTCGACTGATAGGCCGTATGCTTTTGATTTGTGATGGGTCATCAGACTTGGATGCAGCCGAAAGCCTGTTCTTGGCTGCCATAAAGAACTGTAACCTCAGTTTAGAGGTGAGTGTGGACTAAATTGTTTATTAAAATGTATTGGCATATTTTATTAAAGTTGAAGTAAGGGAAGAAAATTTATTTGAAAAGAAAATTAGGCAGTCATGGTTGGTCCCTTAGTTGAGGGCTCCACTGGTATGAGCAGCTCACTGGGCTTGGACCAGCAGAGATCAACTGGCTCTCTCTTCTTTCTTCCGCAAGCCATACCTCCCTCTGCCTATTTATAGGGACTCTAAAGGAAAATGTTAAGTTTGATGGATCAATCTTTGCCTCTGTTAGAGTCTGTCACCACTCTGCATGCCAGTAAACAAATTTTTTGAATGAAGAACTGCTGCTGAAAGTTCCTGGTGTCACCGTGTAATTTGAACTGCTTACTCTGAAAAGAGGACCTGACGTCACAATCTGAGCTTCCAACCCTATGGCTGTGTGGGCTCCGCAACCATAATATGTAGCACCAAGTGTAGCTATTGCACATTTATTTATTGTCCTAGTTTATCTAATTCATTTTTAATGTGTACCTGAAGCAGTAATTGAGTACTCAAAATGAACAAGCTGGCATCATTTCAAAAAGGTACACCCAGAGCAGGACAGAGGGTGCCACTACATCTTCTCAATGTCATTGTTTTCTCTCTTACAACTACCTGTTCTCACTAGGAATGGCAGACTGGTTATCACAAAAACCTAATCTTTTAATCTTGCTCAACTTGCCTTTAGTGTACCTTTAAAGGATCCTGCAACACTTACATAGCCAGAACCAGCGGCATTTTCTGGTTCTGAACATAGCCAGAACCAGAAAATGCCGCTGATCAGTAGTGAAGGCTTCCAAGAAAATGTGAGCCAAATATTGTAGCAATGCATACAGCGTGGAATTCGCAATTTCGTTTCAAATACTGGGAAAGATTGCTCACTCTCCTCTCAGCAAATGCATAATCAAAGGGACCAACAGCGTAGTCAAAGGGACGACATGATCGGCAGCTGATTTTACAGCTGTGAATGTCTTCAGTAATACTTCTTTTGTTTGTCTTAAGCTGAGTAAGTACAAACCGAACCCACAACCTTCGGATGACGCGTCTGATGCTCTACCAACTGAGCTACGAAGGCGTTCGTCCCCCCATCCACTTTATTGGTTATTTATGTACGTATTATTCTGGGAGTGTTAGGCAGCGCTACTCATGGCCAAGGCGGCGTGTGTGGGACACACTTTCTTGCCAGGAGGCGTCACGTAGAACGTGAACTTAGATGAGATGGCTGCTGCCCAATAAGCCCTCGCATGCTACCTAAGGCACCAAGTCTGCCGCAACGAGGCCCAAGCTATGAAATAACGAAAGGGAAGGGGTCAAGGGCTCGTTCTTTATTTGTTAGAAACAACTTAATGAGCAAACAGACAATGAAGCCTAGGAAAGCATAGGGTAAGTTACTTGTGGTATTGTAATTGTGGAGAAAGTAGAAAGGAATTAAAGTGGATGGAAAGACAAGGCAGGTTTGTCTTTTCGTCCACTTTAATTCCTTTCTACTTTCTCCACAATTAGAATACCACAAGTAACTTCCCCTATGCTTTCCTAGGCTTCATTGTCTGTTTGCTCATTAAGACATTTTATGGATAGTAAGGGTGTGCGAATATTCGAAATTTCAAATAATTGTCGAATAGCGTTTGCTATTCTATTTGATTCGCACTTTACTTTTACTATTCGAATAGTAAGTTGGCGAAGAAGGTGGTAATTAAGGGGGAAAAAAATATGCTATGTCTTGTGACAAGTGGCCATTCCCGCATCTATGCCCTTCGCCGCATAACACCGTACTGCAGGGAAACTAACACTTGTGTACAGCGGTGGAGCTAATGCTCGCATATTGAGGTGGAGCTAATACCTGTGTGCTTCGGCGAAGCTAACACTCATATGCTGCGGCAAAGTTACCTCAGCTCTCTGTTGCACAGTCCACTGTTGGACTGTTATTCAGGACTTTGGAATGACACCGTGAGGGTACACTAGCCACGCAATAAATTTTTTTCCCGTGTTTAGCTGTGGAAATGCACTAGCTGCACAATAAATTTTTTGCCCATGTTTAACAGTACATTTCCCCATAATTAGACATGGTATTATTTGAAAATATCTGAGAATTATTTGATTCTGTTCACACTTAGACATAAATATTCGATTTCGTGCCCCGCCGCGGTAGTCTAGTGGTTATGGTACTCGGCTGCTGATCCGAGGGTCGTGGGATCGAATCCCGGCTGCGGCGGCTGCATTTCGATGGAGGCTAAGTGTTGAGGCCCGTGTGCTGTGCGATGTCAGTGCACGTTAAAGAACCCCAGGTGGTCAAAATTTCTGGAGCCCTCCACTACGGCGTCTCTCATGATCAGAGCTGGTTTTGGGACGTTAAACCCCACATAACAACATTCGATTTCGTGTCATACTCAAAATTTTGCTATTCGCACAGCTCTAATGGATAGGGAACGCTGCACTGAACAGGTTGGCAAAACTTTGCAGTAATGCTTGGCACACAGAGTTTGCAAGCAGAGCACAATGTTGCCGCTTCGTCAGGAGCACTCCATTCACAAAGGAACTGGTACTCAGTCTCTTCAGAGTTGTTCTACTTCCCCATTTACTAGATTGCTGCTATTAGCCAGTTGCAGATATAAATCAAGAGTGAAGATTGGATACACTGCCCATCTTTTTATTGTCACTGTGTATGTGTACTTGTAGCTAAATAAACAGGTTTAAGATAGCAAGTCTTCGTCTTAACTCATGATATAGACGATGCACTTCCTGTAAAATGTAGCAGGGGCTGTATAGTGAGATGTGTCCACTTTTCCGGTTCAACCAGCCAATCACCGCCGTAGGAGGCACCAAAGCAGCACATCCCAGAATACGGCCATGTTGTCTGCTGAACTCAGCATGCTTACGTTTGCGTGAAACTTTGGCCGCACTGCTCTTGCGGCATTGAGGCCTTCCTGCCTTGATTGTTTCTATTAGGTTCCAGCGTCAGCCCTTATGAAGCTTGTGTGCACTGCTCAAACTTCAGCACACCAGTAACATGCAACCATTTCTAGATGCATTATCTGGGTTCGGCTTCTACTTGTTGGTGAAGTGGACACAGGACAGAGCTGCTCTGCAGAGCTTTAGACGAAACTTGTGCTTCTTTCGCTGCATAGGTACCATAGGTGGTGGCACGGAGTGCCATCATGTGCCAGCACAGCGTAAAACATAGTGCTTGTCTGAAGCACTCGAGCCGATGAAGTGCACACACGTAACTTCTTACACCCTTGTCATCCCCCGTCTGTGTAGCTGTTTAGCGTGATTGTTGGGACAAAAGTGAGAAAGTGCTTGGCACCTGCGACAAATCCCTGTAACTCTGCGTGTACCTGATTGATTAAAAATTTTTGTGGCTGAGGCAATAACTCCAATGGCAAAATCGGTCAATAATTGCATTATAAGGTGTTGCAAGGGCCCCTTACACTTGCTGAAGAACATTTGCTTTCTAAAAATTTTTTCCAAATGTGTGTTTTTCATTTGTTGCAGTGCTGCCGTTATATTTTCTGCGAGTTTGAGAAGAAGAACAGCCTGATTCACATACTTAGAGCATTTCTTCAAACTGATTATATGCAGCTCCATAACGATGCAATTGCATTCCTCAGGCGTTCTGAAAAGGTGAGAAAAATGGGTACTTCTATTCTCATCAGCTCTCCCATCGTCCCATTTAATAACCAGTAGCAGCCTATAGCAAATATCTGTCGGATCTTTTCATAGTTCTATCAATCATTCTGTGCCAAGGAGGAATCCGTAGCAGGTCATTGTGGAACCATTTGCACCCAGATGAAGCAAGTTATCTAAGTAAAACAGTGTTATCACTTGTCCCCAAAAACGCCTCAAGCACTAATGGTTCTCTTGCTAAACATAGGCCGTAGCTCATCTTACCGTAGCCCCTGAAAGATGGGGCCAAAATGTAGATGCTTGAATTTAAGTGCACATAAAAAGGAGCCATGGTGATAAAGGTTAATCAGAACCGCCTACGACAACTTCTCTTATTTTCTGAGTTGCTTTACGATGTTACTTTTGAATTTTATTATGTTGTTTACCATGAACAAAATGTGAAGGGTTATGTGCAGCAGCACTGGGGACTCGATGAAGCAGTGTTACTATCGGTTGTCCTTTCACGTGAACTTGCCTTCTGGCATATTCAAGTCATAGATTTGAGGAGCGCAAAAGCTGCAAGATCAATCCCCTCCTGGGGCAAGTTCATTTGTCCATTTTCATTTGCTCTTGTCATATAATTACTACACAGCAAATTAAATACTACAAACATAGGCCTGCGCAGTGCCCTTCTTTGAGGGGGCAGGGGGAAATGTTTGCTTCTGCGCCTCCCTCTTCCTTCTAACCTTCTCCCACAGAGGCCATTTTGGTAAAACACTGTGGCATCGGGCAGATTTGTTACCCCCATCAGGTACTTAGGGGGCAAGGTTGCCCTTCTCCGTAGTGCACATGCCTATGACTATGAACAATACTCCCTGTGCGTTCCTTAGCTTCAGTATCTTTCAACTTCGAGTAGTTCTGTTCAACAAAGAAATGGGCCTCCCAATCCATTTCCCCTTCTTTTATGCAGTCAAAGATGACATTTATTTGAAATCGGCCAAGAAAAAAAGTCACAGTTTCGGCAGAAGAGTAAAGCAATGAACGCAATAGCAATGCATGTTGTAAAATGTTATACGAAGTGAGGCTGGCATCTAACTCTTTTGGATACAGTCTCGCGTAACTCTACAAAATGCTGGTGTAAGAGAATGAGGCTGCTCCAGGGACACTTTTTGCAGTCTCTTCGTGTTGAGAGCGTAGCATGTAGAAGGGTTTACGAGCCGCCTGCTGATGGCTGCCGTGACAGCAGCCCATGCCCATTAAAGACGGGTGGGGCATTTCCTTTCCGTTTCAAAGGCAGGTATCCCGATTGGGTGATGTTATCGCATGCGCCCTCCGAGAGATGGGCCAGACTCGTTTCATCTCTGCTTCAGCCGTGTTCGTCGCCCCTACTCGCATGCTTTTATCCGCGGCTATAACATAAAATGGGCGAGGGGTTGTTATCAATTTGGACTTTACATGGAACATCACAGCAGTAGCAAAAACCCAAAACCCGTCAAGACTGCCCATATAATTGCTATCGCAATAATACCATTCTTACATTTCAAAAGGCTGCCAAATGTGATCTCTTTATGAGATTTGAGCAATAAACAATATACTATTAGCACTGATAAAGAATGAGGTGGTGCACATTTGGCAGGCATTCCTTTGTGTACTTGTGTGTTTTGTGTACTCACACCAAATAGTAATAATAATATCATCATAAATGGCAGTTTACTAATGCTCCTCAAGAGAGAAGTGTGTAACATCTGCGTGTTACCTGTACTTTCCTACAAGGCAGAAACATGGAGGCTTATGATAAGGGTTAGACTTAAATGAAGGACGATGCAGTGAGCCATGTAAAGGAAAATTACAGCTGTAATGTTAAGGGACAAGAGAGTGGAGTGGGTCAGGGAACAAATGCACATTGATGGCATCTTAGCTAAGTCAGGAAGAAGGAGAAACAGGCATGCATGGGACACGTAATAAGAAGGCGACATAACCGATGGTCATTCTAAGAGAAGGTGAGCGGGACTGTAACCGCTAGCAAGGCGCGTTTTTTTTTTCTTTAGATTTCACTCGGCGACGGGCGACGTCGGTCAATGGGGCGCGTTTCGCGGCATTGGCTTTTCGTTTGTCGTACCCCGGCCGTATCTGTTAATTTTCTTTACTTTCCTCATATGTGTCTTCCGCGTCTTCTGGGGACACGGGCACCCCGCTGCGGGGGGATGCTTGGACAGTGGTCGCGGCGGTGACGCTGGCGGACCCCGGATGGCCTGGACCTTTAGGACGCCCTGCGGCGCTCCAGGTGTACGTGTATACACGACCTTGTGAGCGCCCGCGCGCGCGAGGAGGAAGCGGGCGGTGGTTCGGAAGGCAGTTCTTCCGAAATTGACGGACGAGCTGATATGGTAGCCCACCCCCAATTCTCTGCACCTCGGAGAGACAAAGCTTCCACCTCGCTTGCCTGAATGGAGGCCCGGGAGGGCCCTTTTGTGCGTGAGCACGCAGCGATAGCGGCACTTCGGTCGTTCTGCAAGCCGCACCTCGGGCGTCATTACGACGACCTGGGGCGGCTACGCTGAATGTGGTGTCGGCATGCAACATGCCAGTGGTGACGGCCCTGGAGACTCGTGAACCGTTTGTTGTTCGCCGTCGGAAATGCCTGTTTTTGGTCACTGGGCTGTGGACCACGCGTGCCGCGGAATAACTTTTGTTCAGGCGTCCCTCCTCGCTCGCCGTGGGGTAGCATGCGTCTAAGCACAGCAGGGTGCCGATTAAGCGGGTCTGAGTAAGAGCCAGTACGGCTCGGCTTGTTTGAGATAACCAGAAGCAGACGCGCGGACGGTCCAACTTCCCCATGGGAAGGTTTTCTTCGGATAATAACTCTTTCGGACGAATCTTTTGGGCGCCTGCTCGTTTCCGGTAACAGCGCCCGATCAGACGCGACACGTGCGCAAGTAACGCGTTTCACGTGCGCCATATCTTTACCATCGCCCTTCGACCTTGGGTGGCATGGTTTGCTTTTATGTATGTGTTGTTTAGTGCTGATGAATGTGCTTTTTTTTATTATTGTACAAACGTACCCCTCTCACCGTCAACAGATTGGGTGGTGATTTCACCAATTGGACTGCCCCAATTGAGGAGGCGGGACAAAAGGTGGAATCGCTGCCCAATGCCAGAGCGAAGTGAAGATGATTCGCCGGCTGAGACGTTGAGGCGGAGCGATTGTGTTGATAAAGATGGCTCCGCCATGGGACGGGGCATGCTGGACGGGTGGAAAAGTGCTACGCACTGCCGGCTACGCCGGAGTAGGGTCGCCCTACGTATAGTTCAGCATCAGTTTTATTTTTATGTACCAGTCAACTATCTGTATTCCCTTTTGTATATTACTGTAAATACAGTTTTCATTCCATTTTTAAACTGAAGTCTCTGAGCCTCCTCTTCAATTGCTACACGTTTGCCCGCGAGCCTATCGCCGCCACACCAGCGGCAGCCAGCTCCTTCCCAACTCGCCCATGCCGTCTCGGACGGTGCGTTTAGGACGCCGAGCGGGGAGCTGGAATCCCAGAGAAGAACCTTCGGCACCACGGTCTCAACTTTACTGGGACGGTAGTGCCAGAAAGTTAGCTGCGTACATGAGATTGAGAGGTTTATGGGAACAACATAACGAGGTTAATTGGATAAATTTAAAAAGAACCCTTGCCTTGCAGTGGCCACAGACAAGTTGTCGATGGTAATGACAGTGGCTCTTATGATTAGAACTGAAATAGGAAGCTTTTGTAATTTCTGAGCTAATCATACAGGTAACTTTATATTGACAACGAGCTTCCTTACTTTTATATGTCAGGCTGATTTACTGCATCGAGAGCTCCTTATCAGTGTATCTCATAATGTTCTTTCTTTATCAACTGTTTTTGACAGTTTGTCGCATGGAAAAACTTTTAACATTCAATATCAGGAAGAGCATCAAATCCCATTAATATCTTTTTCTTTTTCATGCATTTAGTTTGTATAATAACTAGGTTTTCATACTTCCTTGCAATTTCTTACTCTTTCTTTCTGCTCTGCAGGTTTCTGAATGCGACTATGACGAGACTGTGGTGAACAGGATTTTACAGCTGAGAATGCTTCCTGATATGGTGTCAACACCATTGTACCAACCAGTCATAGAACACCTGATTGCTAACAGAGGCTCCACGGAGAAGCATTTGAGCATCGAAGAAGCAATCAGGAGCCTTACCGACGCTAATATGCTGCCAGAAGCTGGCACATTATTGCTACAATCATCGCGCACTCACCCTGCCATGTGCACCTTCAACGCAGCTGTGAATGCTGCGAGGCGGTGGCTTCGAGGGACAACCAATGAACCTTAGCAAATTGTACATTTCTCTAGAAGATATAGATTGTTCTTAATTAAATATGCACTGATACTGGTATCAGCTATTATTTTTATTTAAACCTTGTGGTGTACTTCTTGTGTATCGTTAGTGTACCAACATCTTTTATTTTTCTTGGATGACCACTGCCAGGTAACAAGTATTCCACCATTCTAGATGAATTTCCGGAATAGGTGAGAATTGCTTGCATATCAAGTCTTAATGCTCATGTTGCTAATGAGAAGTCACTAATTATAGCTTTCTGTTCATAGATTTTGGTAGACTACATGCAGCAGTGACAGAATTAATCTAACCCTAACAATGGAGCTCTGTTTACTAAGAAACAAAAGATAATGTTTGCCTAAGTTTCCTAAAAGTGTCCCTCTAATAGTTCAGGACATAATCTGACATTATGTGTACCGTATATTTACTTCAAAATTCTGTTTAAAAATCACTGGGAGCCCTTAATGATCAGTTAACAGACCTAAAGGTAAAAGCAAAAGACCTCTGATAGCCAAAACCCAGGACCTAGGGTTTCGAACCCTGAACTTTTGGCAGTCGAGCATCGCATGAATGCAATTTGGCATGGGCTCTAATGGTTGACCCCCAATCACATGTGCTCATACCCACATATCCTAGCTAGTTCAAGCCATTCGTTGCTTTTTTACCTGTTTTACTGACTTGTCATATTCGTTACCATAATTTAAGGCTATCAAAATCACTTTTCATGATTATATCCCTTATATATTTATCTTTGACTGGTACGTAGTGTCAGGGGGTTAATTATGTTAATGAGTTATCAATTCTCTTGCAGATAATTTTTTTCAATTTTTGGAGCCACTTATTCAAAGGTGCTTCAAAATGAGACACACAAAGCTTTTGCCTTGACCCTTTTACTCTCGGAATTTTTTGGCACTGCTATGCAATCCTTGCCAGGTTTCGTCATTTTTTTTTTTTTTTTCGTGTGCATGGACATTTTGTGCTGACAGTGCAGTAGGGTGCTCTTCAGGTCATGTAATATGTTTATTAAGGATTATCTCATGAAATAAAAAGCTTCATTCATTACAAATTACCTATTACCAATATAATTAGCCATTAATTAGGGTTTGGAATAGTTTAGAAAGCATTTCTAGTGCAGTATCCTAGCTCTGGAGTTTTAAAATTTGTTAAACATTGCATGCATGTGGGTGACTCACCAGTTGTGCTGCTGGGACGCTGCCAAAGAGACGTGGACCAACATGGATGTGGAGACATGATTCACTCTAGCTATTATCAGAAAATGTACAGGTTATGTTTGTTCCATCTATGAAAGTCCCTTCCATAGATGGCCGGACACATCTGCCGTTTAGTATTTGCTTTACAGGGGTTGCTTCACAAATGGAAGGGAGTAGTCTAAAAAGCAGAGCTCTGTAAAATAGCAAAATTTCAAATTCAAATATTTGACTATTTATGTTCAAATGTGAATCGAATATCTTTCGAATAATTTTCGAATGTTCTGTAATAATATCATATCTAAATTGGAGAAATGTACTGTTAAAAATTGGCAAAAAAAATTTTTTATGTGACTAGTGTATTCCCACAGTGTCATTACAAAGTCCCGAAGAAAAGTCCAACACAGAACTGTGCAACAGAAAGCTGAGCTAACTTTGCCGCAGTACATAAGTGTTATTTTCGCCGCAGTACACGGTTGTTATGCGGCGAAGCGCACTACATGTGGGAATGGGCCACTTGTCACAAGACATAGCATATTTTTTCCCTTAATTACCAACTTCGAATAGTTCGAATAGTAAAAGTTAACATCGAATTGAATTGAATAGCAAACACTCATCATCAGCCTGTTTAGGTCCACTGCAGGATGAAGGCCTCTCCCAACGATTTCCAATCCACCCTATCCTGAGCGAGTTGGTTCCACTTTATGCCCGCAAACCTTTAATTTCATCTCTCCATCTAACCTTTTGCCTGCCTCTGTTGCGTTTTCCCTCTCTTGGTATCCATTCCGTCGCTCTTACTGTCCATCTGTTATCTTTCCTCCTCATGACATGTCCTGCCCAGGTCCACTTCTTTCTTTTAATTGATATAATAATATCGGCTACTCCTGTCTGTTCTCTGATCCATTCCGCTCGTTTTTTATTTCTTAGCGTTACCCCTATCATTTTTCTTTCCATTGCACGTTGCGTGCTCCTTAGTTTCATCTCTAGCTTTTACTATTCGAAAATTATTTGAAATTTTGAACATTCGCACACCCATACTTAAAAGGCAAGATGAGTACTAAGGATTGACAGGGCTTGTGCAGTGGTGGTCGGCCAAGATATCTTGGGATTGGCAGTGAAATGGCTAATAAGGAAGTGCCGGAGTCCCACACATTGTGGGAATTGGTGTTATGAGAAGCAGTCGGTGAGGAAATTGCATATGATGAATTGTTTCGCATTCAGCCAAGTGTTACAAACAGGATGTTTATCATTGTGCAAAGTACATGAGTAGGTGTATGCTTAACCTGGGCTAACCAGGAACTTTGAAAGCACCATGGCAACTGAATAGCAATTCACAATACACTGTAACAGTCAGCACTCACATCAGTACACAGCTGTTTTGTCAAAGAGAAATGTATGCTATGGTGTGCTGATGTACGTATAATAAGCGCCATTTATTGAAATATTCCTATGGGTTCAAGCAAAGTTGGAAAAAGCATGCCAACTGATAGTAGAACATATGTAGTGTTTATTACATTGCTATGAGGATGGCTAACATGCTGATATGAATTGCTAACATGCTAACTAAAAGCACAATTTTTCTTACACGAGCACCGTCTTCACAAATGCTGAAGGAATGGGTCTAATTACGATAAATACCGTGTAGAACGACCAGCGTATTGTAATGTTAACATGCTTGCTTGTCACCTCGGGAGCTCAAGTTTGATTCCCACTGCTTGGTGTATCAGTGCATGTCAGTGTATCAGGCTTCGGAGACTGCGCACATTCATTTATGCCTGTGTGCTTGTTATGTCTACATTTCAATCACAAAACAACAAATGCTATGCCTTTCTTGTTTTTAAGTGTGTTGTAATGAATTGCTAAATGTCGGGGTGTGAGAATATTCGAAATTTCGAATAATTTTGGAATAGCATTTGCTACTCGATTTCATTCGCACTCAACTTTTACTATTCGAAGTTGGTAATTACGGGAGAGAAACATGCCATGTCTCGTGAAACGCAGCCCATTCCCGCATGTAGCATGCTTCGCCGCATAACACCTGTGTACTGCGGTGAAACACTTGTGCATGGCGGCGGAGCTAACGCTCATGTACAATGGTGAAGCTAACGCTCGCGTAATGCGTTGAAGTCAATGCTCGTGCATTGCGGCGAAGCTATCATCTGTGTACTGTGGCGAAGCTAATATCCGTGTACTGCGGCGAAGCTAACACTCGTGTACTGCGGGAAAGCTGCATTCGTATACTGTAATGAAGTTAGCTCAGCTTTCTTTTGGACAGTTCTCTGTTGGACTGTGGTTCAGAACTTTGTAATGGCACTGTGGGAGCACACTGGTCATGCAATAAACGTTTTTTGACTATGTTAAGCAACACATTTCTCCATTATTTGGCATGGTATTGCTAAAGAAATATTCAAAAAGTATTCTATTCGATTCGCACTTTAACATGAATATTCAAATTTGCTTCACACTCAAAATTTTGCTATCTGCACAGCGCTAGTTAAATGTTTACTTTAGTTGGTCCTTGATTGACATAGCAATATAAAATTCAAGCAACTGTGTAACATACCCACATACCACGGACCAAGCACTACGGGTATGAGTGAGCCACACATGATTGCATTGTCATTAATTGTGATGTACATGACAAGCACACAGCGTTAGTGATGTGAAGATCATTGATTCATGTTTGACATATGCATATACCCTAGGGTGCAAACTTTGGTGCACACCAGGTGAAAAAGATGAGGAGAGCACCGAGATGTAAGCAGCTAGATAGATAGACATGGTGCGTGACCAAGGAATTGACCAAGTTCACCAAGGAATACTGCACATTAAAAAGGAAAGCTTTATAGTTCATGTGAAAATGCAAAGTACTAACCTCCACCTCCACGTCAATGAATGGACTCCAATTGTAACCTGAAACTGTATTTTTTTTTTTTTTGTGCATTCAAAAATGCACTTTGAAACACTAAATTTAGACTGAGGTGCATGCTATGATTCATTAACTGGCATATATCTATGATTTGAAGTGATTTTGACTTCTTATAGTAAAGCTCAAAAATAAAAGGAAAGGAGGCATTTCATCACTCACATTATGCCAAGTTTCTTTTCCTTGTCTGTTGTTGGCGTTCATGTTTTGTGCCTTTTGCTACAGTTCACGTCAGCTAGGCAAGTTATACCTATATATTTGGCTTCATTTCTGGAGACAAATTTGAATGGATAATAAAGGATTGTAGTTATGCGGATGTGAACATGGGCCGGGAGTACAGATTTTTGCACCTTTGACAAAACAAGAATGGATTGATGGATTGAACTGCAGGAGCTCATCAGGCCGGCAAGTATGATTGTGTTCTGTCAGCAGAACAATGCGGTGCCAATGTAGCTACTGGGCTGCATCGTGTCGCTGCAGTGCATATCAATACTTAATATGCATAAGGTAAGCATTGCATTTTTCGCAGTTGCTTTATTTTCAAGATGTCTACACTTATACATAAATGGCTTAGTATATAAATAGTGAGATTAGGCAATTATTTAGATGTATATGACAACGTTGAAAATGAAGATGGTGCTTTCTTGTTTTTATAAAGTATTTGCTCACAGGTAGGAATAAGAAGTGCAAGTTGTGTGAATGCAGCATCCATTGTCCATGAATACTGATGAATGTCAATGTCCGTTCATAATTTTGCTGTTGACATTAACTTCGAGCTTCACTATGTCATCGGAAATAAGCTACACTTCTAAACTGTAAGTGTTTTGCAGCACACAAATTCAGCAAATGTGCCATTTCCTGAATTTGTGTGTGGCTACCTTTAAAGCTGCTAAGTATCGCTCAGCTCAGACAAACTGACATGGACCTGTTCACTAACTATAATTTGTCAGGTGCATGATGGCTTCCATGCGACTACATTGTGCGCTGCTGCTACATTGCTGCACTTACTGTTTTAACAGCAGTACCAAAAAAAAAAAAAAAGATTGGATATGACTGTTAATGGCTACCTCAACTACAAAGTAAAACTATGGTCCCCAGACCATATAGTAAAACTAAGAACAATATGCATGGGAGTCAAGAGATCATTACAAAATGGCCATGGTTTGTCTCCCGTTCTAGCGTGATGAAGTGGGGAAAGTTCCTAGGTTTTTGACGTGGAGAGTGGTCAACAACACCGAACTGGGGGACCACCATGACCAGCACTTCTGCTCTCATCAGCGCAGGGTCATCTCCTGCGCGATGAACAGGATTGCGCTTCAAGGCATTTCCTTTGCTTCCTCACGGTGCTTCCTTTGGCATGTAGGGGGCCCTGTCCCCGCGTTCACCCTAGGGAGCCTACATGGAGTAGTCCATGTAGGCTCCCTAGTTCAACCTACCTTACGCTTATCGCTTGTTTTCCTTATCGTCCCTGTGCCCTTATCATGCCCATTGAACAAATTAGTCCAGTACGTACAAACAAGCCTTATAATAGTCTTTTGCACTGATTACCATTTGAGTCCCTTTAATGCACCTTAATGTCGCAAGGGCGATAACGAAAACAGGTGATAAAGCCAAGGTTTGCTCTCGGCAACAAGTGTTTTTACTATCGCCTCTCGCGCATACGAATGCGCTGCGCTGGCAGTGCAAAACAAACGCGAAGGGTGAACGCTTTCTACGAAGGCTTTGTTTAAAAATTTCGTGATGATACCGATGATATGCTTTGTCTAGCATATCGTCAATCGCACCTGCCGAAACGCGATCGAAAATGCTTGGGCGCGTGAGAGGCACTCTCCCCATAACTGTGCTTTTTTTTTTTAATTATTACTTTCGCGCTCTTTCTGATTACGCCGAAGTTAGATTCACCAAGATCAGAAGCACAAAATTACGGCTATTTTTTCCGAGTCGCAAATGGGCGTTCCGAAACAATCAGCGCGGCGCGTGCTTTCTGTCTCTTGGCGCACCGAGTTTTACTTACCGTAAACTTTACGTTTCTGCCGCTGAGTTTCGCCGGCGTCGCAGTCAACATGTCGGACGGCGAGGATGACTTTATGTGCGACGATGAAGAGGACTATGACCTGGTATGTAGCCGTGTCATTAAAGTTTGTAGGCTTTGCTTCTCACCAGAAACACTTGCGGTGTTAAAGTCACGTACGACATCGGGTTCCGTGCTTTGCTTCCGAAACCACAGACTGGTAAACACTCGTTTACGCTAGGCCTAGCACCTTGCCGGTGTTCTGCATGGGCCGTTTTGTGTTGACAGTGTGAACTCACGATCTCTCCATCTTCTCTGGAATAGCTGGGGGATCGTGTAAGTTCGTGCCAGCCGTGCAGGATTGTCACTGGAGATGAATAAAGCATTACTCGTCTAGCGCGAGCACCGCGCGGGCGCTACCAACTCAAACCCGCCGCCGTTTTAACCAATGAATCGATGTTGAATGGGCACTTTCGGGCGTGTACCCGTTCGCTAGCCGTCGCTATTTCTGCAATAACACATACTAGGTCTTTGCGATTTTTCACGCGGCTAAGTTATCGATGGTTCGTGTGTAGTGCCAGTGCTCATTAGCTCAGCTCAGGATAACTGAGCGTGAGCAGCCGTAGCAATACCGACGTTCGTCGCGTTGTTTCACTTCTTCTGGGACAATTATGAACAATTAGTTTTGCTGTAACAGTGCAGACTACTTAATGCGATACGGTAGCCTGATGGTACTGCTTTGCTTTCGATGTGTAGGAGTATTCGGAGGACAGTAACTCGGAGCCGGACGTCGACTTGGAAAACCAATATTACAACTCGAAAGCTCTCAAGGAGGATGACCCTATGGCAGCCCTTGTCAGCTTCCAAAAGGTGAGAGCACTAATAACTAAGTCAGGTTACAGCTGAGCAGCACATATGAGTCGAGGCGTGCTTGAACCCCGTGTGGCGCATTTGATGCTTCCCAGGTTTTGGACTTGGAACACAACGACAAGGGAGAATGGGGATTCAAGGCTCTTAAACAGATGATCAAAATAAACTTCAAGCTGGTAAGTCATGTTTCTTGTGGGGTTGCCTATAACTGTCACGAAATGTGGACATCAAGGTGAAAGTGTCAAAATTTCATGCCCAGCCTTTAGGTTCATTGAGTTTGTGCACCCTTGCGGGCACATGTTCAAGCTGCTTTAGAACAAGGGTTTTTCTTCGTAAATACAAGTGCCAGCGAATTTTGTGCGCAGCGCCACCAAAATTGCGTGGGAGGTGAAATGGGTGATTACGTGACACATTACAAATGCAATCGTGATGATCTAATCCGAATAAAATAATGCAAATGCAAAGCGGTTTTGGGGGCATCTTGGGGACTCATGCTATCTTTGGAAAATAGAGGCACAAACAATCACTTAAAAGAGTTGCTTACATTTCACTCATGCCTGGTAGTGGCAAAGCAAGGTCAGCATACAAAAGACTTTGCACCCGATTCAATAGCTAAATTACGCTTGGCCAGTTCTCATAAGGTTTCCCTGGTTGCTTGGGCCAAACAACCCCACCGAACAAGATGTTATTGGATTTGGCTAATCTGTGTGGAAATTAACGTGACGAAGGGACCCTGTATTGCACTATTGATTTGGCCTGTATTCCACGATATGTAGGAGCACTAGCAGTGAAAAAAACTGAACTCATATGTTTGATAATATTCTGGTTGTATACACACACACAAAAAAAAGAAAAGCCATTGCTATGTTTGTGCATAAGATAATTTTAAACATGAAGTTTTAAAATCTTACAATCCTGTGCTCTCCTTTACATATTCTTTTTTGTGTGTGTGCGTTTATTGACATTTCCTTACTGAGCTTGGCCATCTTGCCATTCTGAAATTTACAGATGCGTTGCAACAAGGATTGCATATGACCTCATGTTAAGGAATTCTTGTTTTTTTCATTCATATACAGGGCAAGTACGAGGAAATGATGACTAGGTATAAGCAGCTACTCACCTACATCAAAAGTGCGGTGACGAGGAATTACTCAGAAAAATCAATCAACTCAATCCTGGACTATATATCCACGTCCAAGCAGGTCAGTGTGTGTGATGTATTGGTTCTCTAGCATCTACCTGACCTTGTCCATAGAAAGAAATTTATTTGCCTACAGTGCACATGCCAAGCTATGTTCTCTATGGCATTCCAAACTGCATAACTCAGTTTCTTGTCTTGTACTGGAGAAGCCACATTAAAGACTCACTGAGTGTACAGATGTATCATGTAAATTGTGTCCACTGTCAGTGTTCATTCACCTTTCTTGCTTTGACATAATCCTTTTCAGGTGCCATTGTGATAAACTGTCTGTAGATGTGTAAAATTCAACTTTATTCAAAGGCACCGTGTATTCCGTTGCATGAGAGAGAATGCGATTATATGTCGATTTGTACATTTTTTTGGTAACTAATCATAAATAGCAAGTCATTAGTTATTTAACAATTGGTAAGGTGGCCGAGTCTGACTTGTGCATAAAAGGAATGAATTATCAGAGTGGAAACATATGTGCCATTTGTTATTTACAATACTCATGCTTACCTAATCAAAATGAGTTATGATGTCTCCCTCAGAACACAAGATTTCAAATGACTCATCGTACATGGTAGTACTTTCAGAAAAATGATACTTGTAGCTCGGGAAGAGTATATTGATGTTAAACGAAGACTTATTGATGGTTGGAAATGTTGAATTCATGCAGAAGTCAATGTACATTGACGTTTATTGGTTTCTAATCTGTGGAACTTGCAAAAACAAGTTCCATACACAATTGTGCATGCCGCCGCTGAAGGGGTATTTCATTCCTTGATTTGTCATTGACAAACATATGCTCAAACTTGAAGCAGTCACTGACTGTACTTGCATGTGACATGACTGAGACAAAATCTTTAGTTTTGATAAGATATTCTTTGAAAGCAACATTGAAATGGATTGTTTAGGCGACTGAAATATTTACACGTTACTGGCTTGGCTAAATGTATCATCCACGACACCTGTTAAGACCTTTTTTGTTGTTATGCATTAATCACCCACTTGTAGAATATATATATATATATTACTTTTTTTTTTATCTTTCTTTCTGTTTCGACAGCGCTTCTTTTACATGACACTCGTTGGTCGGACTTCGTCCTTGTTTGGGTCTCTAGCAGCTCGCATCACAGCCGTTATCATAACCTGTTTTCCTTTCATAAATATTCTTCTGGCCTCACTTTCCAGCTTTGCACAGAATTTATTTGTTGCAAAGAAAGGCATGGTTGCATTTTCCTTTAACCAAAGTACAAGAAATAATTCTGCATGGTGTCTCCTTTTCTTGCTTGTAATTACACTCAATTACTGTATCTTATTCACAGATGGAGCTTCTGCAAGAGTTCTATGAAACCACTTTGGAGGCGCTGAAAGATGCGAAGAATGACCGGCTGTGGTTCAAGACGAACACAAAACTGGGGAAGCTTTACTTTGATCGAAATGAGTTCAACAAGCTGGCAAAGATTTTGAAACAGCTGCACCAGTCATGCCAAGTAAGAGATTTGTACCTTACGTCATTATAAATGAAGCAATATGCATCATCCATGCTGACAAACTGGAGGGTTTACTTGCTAGATCGGCATTTGAAGAATCACCTTGAATTGTGCAATTTTGCAGTAGGCTCCATCCAAGTGGTCATGAATGTAGGAAAGTGAGATCTTACGGCCCGAGGGGTTATCAATTTTAAAATTAGGGCAACTACATTGCAATGTTATACACTAGTCTGATGAGTTTCATTGTTTCAGGCATTAAAAGTATGCTCATAGTTCTTTTTCATGTTTTAGACGGATGATGGCTGTGATGACCTGAAAAAGGGGACACAGCTATTGGAGATTTATGCATTGGAGATCCAAATGTACACGGCACAGAAGAACAACAAGAAGTTGAAGAAGCTGTACGAGCAGTCTCTGCACATCAAGTCTGCCATCCCACATCCATTGATCATGGGTGTGATTCGTGAATGTGGTGGCAAGATGCACTTGCGTGAGGCCGAGTATGAGCGTGCGCACACGGACTTCTTTGAGGCATTCAAAAACTATGATGAATCGGGCAGTCCACGGAGAACCACCTGCCTCAAGTACCTTGTGCTGGCCAACATGCTTATGAAGAGTGGCATTAACCCCTTTGACTCCCAGGAGGCAAAGCCATACAAGAATGACCCCGAAATTCTTGCTATGACGAACCTTGTCAGGTATGTCAGTGTTTGTTGCAATGGTTCCCAATCCTTGTGACCTTGAGGGACCGCAGCACCCTTCAAGTACGATCTGAAAACTTGCGTCTTTGTTGCTGAGCTTATGTATGTGTGTGTGGCCTCTCACTAGTAGTTTGTTCTGAATGGTAGGATGCTGTTCATGTGGAGATTGAGCGCACCTCGTTAGCATGAGTGCACTTCAAGCTCTTTTGTGCATAAAAAAACATTGCTGATTTTGATGTAGGGCATTGGCTGGATGGCACGAGGTAAAAGGTGCAATTGATCGTTGGTTCAGAGATGCCATTGCACCATGTACTGAGGTTCTGCACATTAAGAGACGGTAAAGCATGGATGGGATGCCTGTGCTCAGTCAAAAGTAGAGAATAACCTCCATGGATCTTGAAATGGGAGTTTTGTATAACAAGTTAATCATGCTTAGTGACCTCACACACTGCACACACTATTGCCTTTGCGTCAGCTGTCACTTGAGGAATATTTGTTTAAATCAATTGGAATGCTATGTTATTTCAGTAAATGGGTTATGTACAAAGCACACTTTTCATTCCCCGGAAATTTCGTGTGCTGATGTACAAACAAAAAAAATTGCCCCCTTTTGCATCTTCCAGTACTGCCCTTGATGAAGGCGAGCTGCTACCCTTTGCATGCAACTGCCGAGTTTGGAGAGCTAAAATAACTTTCATTTTCATTGTATGACTTTGCCTCTGCTTCTCCTTCAGGCCACACCCCACTGGCTTAGCTGGCTATTGGTTTCATGGTCCGAATGTCGTGCGAGATATTTTTTGGCCAATGTGCTTATTCATGCTGACACGTCTTAAAGTTGGACTTCATGGGGATGATGATAAGCTTGTTGTGGGGATAAAACCTGCACTTCTAATTCATGCTACTTTTCACAGTGGAGGCTGGTCGTCTGGTTGAAAATTCATTTTCCGGTCAGTTTTGAGCTGGAATTTCAAAGGCAATGCAAGATGTCCAGATCAGGGCACAGGGGCTGTTGCATTACATAGTTCACGCATTAATCACAAGGTCATTACAAGTGCATGAAGTATTGGAGTACTGAATAGTCAGATTTACTGTATGTAGTACCCAGGGCTGCCTTGTGTAGTTTAAAAGCAAGCCCCACCACTGTGGTCTAGTGGCTAATCCAAAAGTGGCGGGATCGAATCCTGGCCGCGACAGCTGCGTTTCAATGGAGGCGAAATGTTGAGGTCCATGTACTGCGTGTTGTCAGTGCACATTAAAGAACACCAGGTAGTCGAAATTTCCGGAGCTCTCCACTATGGCGCCTCTCATAATCAGTGGTGGTTTGGGACGTAAAACCCCAGAAATCAATCAGTTAGTTGCAGTGCACGCACGCCTGTACACCTACACACACACCACGGCTAAGGGTGGACATAGTTATGGGGGCTGTCTTGTCTAGTTTAAAAGCGCACGCACACACATTACATATATACAGGTAACCCTGGCTATAACAAACCTCGATATAATGGATTCCTTGATACTATGGAGTTTCTCAATTCCCTACTGTGAATCCGTAGAAGAACATGTGCTCGTTAAAGACGGGCGGGGCGTTTCCTCCCCGCTTCGACGGCAGGCGATCCGATAGGGGTGATGTTATCGCCTCCGAGTGACGGAGATGGGCCCGGCGCGTTTGATCTCTGCTTCAGCCGTTTTCGTCGCCCCCACTCGAGTGCTTTTATTCTAGCTACCGTACTTTGGGCTCTGGGGGCTTCCGGAGAAAAGAATCGGAAAAAGGAACATCGCACTCGCAGCCCCTTTTGCGTGCTCGCCCGCGCAGCGAGGGGCTCGGCCGCGCGGCTGTCCAAAGTCTGTCCGTGCGCTCGCCGGCGAGCTGGTTCGGGCCGGACGGCGAGCGCAAAATATACGAGGAATTTTTTTTTTTGCATTGCTGGCTAAATGTCAGGGGTGCGCAAATTATGCGGATAAATACGGCAAACAAGCACTGAAGACGGAACGTGAAAGCGCTATCGAGCGATCGCGGACCCGACGCGACCAGCCAACCAGCCGTACTCGCAATCACAAACCACGCTGTCGAAGAACATGTATTTGTAACAACTTTACAATGAAGTGCCAACAGGAGACACCCTTGATCTAACGAATTTCCCCCTACCAGCAACCTACTAATTTAGCCCTAAATATCGAATTTTAGCGCGAGCAGTGGCCGGATCCACTCCCGCAGCTGCACCACCGACGGCAGAGCGTGAACTGAAGTCATCATGAATGGCGTGCACATAGCCGTTGCGGCAACCTTGCTTCCGTTGGGTGCTGCCTGCGAAACATGGGATAGGAGGACACTTGTCTGCACGGGCCCCATTTCCTCCTCAGCTCTATCCCAGCCATAGCGGTTGTTTTGATGGAGGCGATATGTTGAGGCCCGTGTGCTGTGCAATGTCAGTGCGTGCTAAAGAAGCCCAGGTAGCTGAAATTTCCAGAGCCCTTTGCTACAGCATCTCTCATAATCGTATCGTGGTGTTGGGACGTAAAACCCGACAAATCAGTCAGTCCTCCTCGGCTCCCCTGCGTCACTCGAGCTGGCGATGCGATTTTTCCGGTGCAGCTGTGTCGTTTCCTCCTACCTCCGAACCTTGTATCGCGTTCCCAGTGGGCTACGTGCCACCACTCACTACTGTAGCTTTGCATGTCCCCCCCCCCCCCCTTTTTTTTCTCTCTTCTTCTTCGGTACTCGTGTGTGCGAGTTGACTTCTGTATCCGTGCATTCAGTCACATAGGTGCAAGGCTGAGTACTTCAACGTAAAAGCGGCTTGCCCGTCATGCAGGAGCTTTGCTTCCATTGTATGTGGATAGAGCAGCCCTGGACTGTGCTTTTTTAGGGCTTTTTTAATTAATTTTATTTGGCGAGGGGGGGGGGGGGGGTGACTATGCTGTCCCTGTTGAAGAGATGTCTGATGAGGGGCTTGTGGAACGTGTCACGGTGATGGTGACAAATCTTTGCAGATCGATTTGAGCTATGCCTTAGGCGTTTTTGCCGCGAAATAATTGCCTTCTGGGCTAGGTATATGTCCAGCTGCCCCATTGTTCCATTTGTGTGCTTTTTCGAATTTTCATGCCGTAACTGGATATAACAAAAACCTCTTTATAACAAAAATTTTTGAGTATGTGTCAATTTAGTTACATCCGTGCTTAACTGTATGTGCGTGTGCACTGATTTTATAAAATATTTACTGAGATAATTGAGTGTTGATTACTTTATTCGGTAAGACAACATAAGAATTACTGGCCATAAAGTTATCTATAATGCATGAATGAAAAGAATGTGTGAGGATTGAATGCTGCAGGTAGTTTTCAAATCAAGCAACATTTAAAAATTTATCAGCCTGTTGAAGTTGAGTGGCAGCAGCATAGCTTCTAATGAACGAGAACAGAGGTAAAGAGAAAAAGACTATAGGGAGAAAAAAAAAGAATCTGCTTGCTGCAATTCAAGCTATATGCATTAAGCTTCAAATAGCAAAGAAAATTACAGCTATAGCTCTTCTACAGCTTGAGAAATTGTTACACTAAACATGATGGGTGAGTGAAAGCTTGTTTCGAGAAAAAGAAAAACAAGGTGCATTTTGAACCAAATGTCAAAGTATTGAAATATCTTTGTCAAAGTATTGAAATATCTTTGACTGGTGATTCGTGGCCATCAGTATGTACCCTGGATGCCTACTGCTGCAACAAATGTAGCTCAGCTGTAGCATGGAAAAAAAGTTTTTTTTTTCTTGCTTTCTTATGCTCAAAATATAGCTCATCTTGGTGATATATATTCCTAATGTGGTTGAAATATCAGTCTGACATATGAGAAATTTGGTAAGAACCTGTAGTTATGCTTATACAGTAAACCCTCGTTATAACGAAGTCAACGGGACGGCAAAAAATTCGATATAAGCAGTAATTCGATATACGCGACTGCACCATAAAATCTCAGCAAGTACAGCTAAATTAGCCATGACAATTTCGCAGAAGTGGTGTTCAGTGAAACAAACTTTTATTCGCACACAAAAAAGTATGTCAGCTGGCTTTGTCGGGTGCTTCGGCTGGGCGCGAGGAGTGCCTGCTCCAGTTTGTTCAGGTAAATTATGAGGTCGTGGTCACCGCCCGCGCACTCCACTCTATTTCGCAACAGACGGAGGCACTCCTGCGTTTGTGCCACTGTTGGTATTTCGCGAGGCTGTTCGTCTAGCGGCTCATCTTCCTCATCGGGGCCTCCAAGCAAGTCGACTATTTCGGCACCCGTAGCTGGGGCAGCGACGGGTACATCTGAGTCAGCCATCGCAAATGATTCGAAGTTGCCTTCCATATCTCCGCCAACGATGCCGTTACAGCTTCGTAGACATCGTGGCAGTCCTCGCAGTCATCATCAGCGTATTCTGCGTGCGACCGGGAAAATCCGGCATGTGCACAGCAGTTTGCACCCGCTGTGAATACGCATCCGCAACTTGTTACTTCGCTCTAAGCGGAGCAAGCTATCGACATGCTTCGAGTAATCTGGTCTAAAATACACGCATCTGGGTCGGGACTGCGTGACACTGCGATAAAAGCGATAATTCGAATAAAGCGACTTCGTTGTAACGAGGGTTTACTGTATGTTGTAAAAAATACCATTTTCAGAAAATTGATTTTTTTATGTGACTTTTTTCTTTTGTGTGTCCAAGAGTGTGTTTAAGAGCAGGCGTTCATGCAAATCAGCATGAAATCCTGACAGGAATCTTTCACTACAGCGGTGCTAAGTGCCATCCAAGACTGTGTTAGTTTCCTTGAAAGTGCCCTGTCATAGTCATGAAACTCTGTGTTTGTTCAATGGACCGTGTGTTTTAAATTGAAGTTTAGATTGTAGTAATAGTATAGTTGGGACCATTCTGTGGTTAACTGCATGCAGCATGTGTTCTTTGGGCTGCTAGCCCACTAAGTTTCTATAGTGTTATTGTTGTCTTGGTCATAGTAATTGTCCAGATCACACAGTTTTGTTTGAACTGCAGCACAGGTACACTTGGCTGTTTTAATGTAAAGATGTTTATTTACTGACTGAACAGACAAGGCCTTTCATATATCAATATTTCCACAAGCAAAAACAGAACTCCAAGAACATGCATTGTGTTTGTTTCCCTACATTTGTTGTCGCAAGATTGACACTGATGCAGCTTCGTAAAGTGATAGAGATAGTAATGTAGTGTTACATCTATTGGCACTGTTCACATTACCTCCCCTTCTGCATCTACTGGTTAAGAAAATAGCAGCAGAGATGGACTGATCTTGCTTATTGTTATCAAGAATAGCACAACCATGAATCGACAACGCTATGGCAGCATTGTGTGAGCACACCACGCATCTCAGCACATCGGTTTTGCACATGGTACATCCTTAAAGGCGTGTTAGTATTACATCTGATGATGATGCAGCTGTGGCATATAGTTGTTTGAGCATTTCAGTTCATTGCTAGAGGCCTAAAGCTCAAATCTCATTGGAATATCCTCAACGCATTTATTTATCTGGTGTAGATATATTTGCTGAGCTGACATCATTTAGAAGAATGTGTAGGTGACACCGCACCAGAAGCTGGTGTAGTGTCACGCCCTATTTCATTTTTCCTGAAGGCCTTGCAAATGTAATTGTTATATTTGCAGTGCCTACCAAAATAATGACATCACCGAGTTCGAGTTAATATTAAAGACCAACAGGAGAAACATAATGGATGACCCTTTCATCAGAGAGCACATTGAAGGTATGTGCTGGCATTGCTAAAACTTACCTGCACTACATATCTACTCGATTTTATAGCATTGTAACGTTTATTTTGTTTTCTTCTTTTTCACAGATCTTCTCAGGAACATTAGAACACAAGTCTTAATTAAGCTTATCACGCCTTACACTAGGATTCACATACCTTTCATATCAAAGGTGGGTTCCCTGTTCCGTTTGGTCTTTTTTGAGTGGCCTTGTGAATGTGTTACCTACATACAAATTTCTTTTTTTATCAGGAACTGAACATAGACTCCAGTGAGGTGGAAAATCTTCTAGTATCTTGTATTTTGGACAGGTAAGATTATGATGGTCTTTTTTGCTCTATTAGGCAAACTGATGACAAATTTGGATTTACTTTTTAGCAACTATACTATTTCTGTGCATAATTCCTGTATGACTCTTAATAAAGTGTTGTGAATTTGTTGATCACTGCTTTGTTCTGCCTCGAGTACGTGGAGAGTTAGGAAAGGCAGAATTGTTGCTAGTGCCACAACTAAATGATAGCTTGTGCAAAGCCAGTTATTTGTTAAATCCAGCATTGAAATCATAACATGCAGTTTAAAGCTGCTTGGGGGAGTTATTTTTTCAATACAAGGATTGCAACGTCATCACCTTAATGATTTCCTGACATCCTTGCGTGAGGACATTGATGCTGCTGAATCAAGAACTTAGGAGCCTTTTGTTTTAAGCACTTCAGTGTCAAAGAATGCAGTGGTGACCATATTTTCTCATAGGGATAGCAAATATGTTATCATTACCTTTTATTGGCAGTTGTATGATGAGCAACTGAGTGAAGCTTGTTGGTTGCAGTTAATCTAACGAAGGGAACTTCTTGCAGCTTAGCTTGCAGCTTAGATCTAATAATAATTTCTTGGTTTTATATCCCAAAAACATGATATGGTTATGAGATGCCTTAGTGGAGGGCTTCAGAAATTTCAACCACAACGTGCACTGACATCACACAGTGCACGGGCCTCTAGCATTTCACGCCCCTTGGAATGTGGCCGCCGCTGTGGGGATTACTCTCATGACCTTTGTGTCAAGAGTCAAGTGCCGTAGCCACTAGATCATCCCTGTGGTGGTGTTACGAGATGTGTTTGTTAAAGAGGGAGGGGTTGGGGGGTCTACCAAGACCCCCCTCGGTCTGCCAAGACCAAGACCATTATAGATACTCTACATAAAAGACATAGAGCATTATCAACTATCCAACAATACAAATGAAAACCTAAAGGAATGTGACAAAGGCCTATTCCTTGGTGCCGTGTAACAGCAGTAGTGGCATCTTAAAGGGACCCTGCAACACTTTTCCAAGTAATCCTCGAGTTGCATCACTTAAGGAGCTTATTGCCTCACGAATCGCCTGCTGCAAATCTTTTTCAAATCCATTAGACATTGGCGGATTTGCAGCATCAATCTTTAGGGGAGCGTGTCTGAGCATATTCGCTCTCCTTTCATTGCAACAAGCGCACTGGAAACTACACAGAAGAGGGAGTGGAAAGGGGGCAAGAAGCCATGCCAGCATGATTCATAGGCTTCAACATTTTCTCTTCTCTTTTTCTTTGAATGTATTCGCACTTTCGCAGTGACGGCAAGCTTGTAGTCATAGCCCATGGCAAGTGCCCACAGGAGTTGACCAATGGTAATTCTCCCACACATTCGTAGTTGGGCTCACTGAGAAAGAATAATTTAGCAGACACAACTCAGCTACGTTCCTGCTTGTGGTAATGTCGCACCGAAGCACAACGGCGGTCACCATGACATCCCTGCCTAGTGTACTAAGACCATACTGTCACATCAAATGCTGTCAGCAGGCACGACCACGGGTCTACGGTCGCGTCTTTCCTGTCAAACACAGGGGAAAAAACGCTAGTTCCTTGCGGCGGTGCCAGGTGCGTTTCACCTACGTCTACTGTCCTGCGATAGTATGTGCAGAGCTATGCATCTCCTCTTCACCGGTGGTGACATTAACACGACCAGCGCTCACACTGGTGTGGGGCTGAAGTTTCACCTCCTATATTAGTCTTTCTGTGTGGTCGGGCGCTACTCATAGCATGTTCTGTTGAAAGAGCAGCCATTTTGCGACGTACTTGGAAACCATATTGCAAATTTCGTGCTGAGTGGCGCACTAATACTCAGCTGACATGTTCACAGGAGCCTTCGTGATTTGGCGGTGTTTTCATGCTGTGTTCAAAAATTGTTGCAGGGCTCCCCTTTAAGAAAGCTATTGAAGACAGCAAAGCCATGTTGATGACGTGCATTATCAGTTACTCATTTCTTGGTGTTTTACACAACAGCTGGGTTTTAAGACAGCCTTATTTTAAAATTTTGAAAGCTAGCCCTTATTGGAAAAAGTGTCAAAAGTGCGTATAGTTTTGTCTGTGAAATAAATCACTGCTATTGCATTTCATTCTGTACCGTCCGTTTTAACCTCTGTTTCACTTGTTGCCTTGCTTTGGAGCAGCATGATCCAGGGTCGCATCGACCAGGTGAACCAAGTTCTTGAATTGGACAGCAAAGGGCAAGGTGCAGCCCGATACAATGCGCTGGACAAGTGGACAGCTCAGCTTGGGACATTGCACCAGACTATCGTGAACAAGATCATGGCGTAGCACATGGCTGGCCTAGATGCTCAACTGTCGAGCTGTGCAAGTCCCTGAGTGCAACGGCCCCTCTGCCTGCATCCGAATGTCTTCTCTGCATGGCATCCACTTGAGGGGCAGTTTCTAAACCCTGCCACCGCCAGCTGTGCGACAGCAGCATTGTGTGCCAGGCTGGTTCCTCAATCCTTACTGGAAACTCTTAACGGACCCGTGTTCACTCAACGCTGACTTACAATTTGGCCGTCGGCTGCAGTTGCTCGCACAAATTGCTGGTGCATAAGTGTAATTTGCGTACCAGGCTCTCTCCCTCTCTTTTTTCTTTTATGTGGTATATTTCTTGTCATATAAGCAGAGGAAATGAAGTATGTGCCACGCCAAGTGTTTAGGTGGTCCTGTCATCGTGGTAGCTGCTTGCAATGGTGCTCTCACATTGTTGCAACTTCAAGAAACAATATTCCTGAGGCCCCATTGTGGACATTTGCGAACATTGAATCCACCACCTTTGCCTGATACGGTTGGCTACAAGCTTGGCTATGGTGCGTGCCCCTCTCTTTAAAAAAAGCTTGTATTAAACTAGTACAGGAAGGCATCACTGCAGAGCACCACTGGCGAGCCTCTAAATGGCCCATAGTTACTTCTTGGACAAGCAATACCAAGTCCTGGTTTGGTTAATTTTCTTTCTGCATTGCAGTACTGTAAAATGCACATGAAGATGCCTTGACCATTGTCAGCCAAGCCCTACATCTGCTGCTATGCACAGCTCCTTGGGTGTGTCTAAATCTGATAGTAGAATATGCCCAAATGTGATGAACCGCTTGATGACACAAGCTTTAAATGCTAGCTCACCTGCAACGACAAGAGTCGCTTTTTTTCTGTTCTCCAGGCTTCAGTTTTTTTTCCCCCCTCTCTTTTCCCACCACAGCTGGAGCAACGTTACTAGCATATTTTTTTAACTCGCTGAATATGAAACAAATGTTGAGCACTTGGCGGGCTGATTGTGCCACTTTTAACCTTTGCTGTTTTGCTTCAGTGCATCAGCATACAGTGTCCACGTGTCCTTGTTTTGTGGATAGCAGTTTTCTTCCGATGTGTTGCTGGTCTTTTCTTGTACATAACAGTTTGCCAACAGGAAAACAGAAACATTCAGTGGACCTGGCCTGTTGGTAGTGCGCGCCTCTTTCCATGCTATTTAAGAGTGAGTGATAGACTGCTTGGGTTTGTAAAATAAATGCTGTGCCAGAGAGTTTTGACAAGGTGTGGTCCTGTGCATTCTTTTTGTGCAATAATCAGGCATTTTACTTGTGTTAACGAAGAACATTTATTTTTTGGTTGTGTGTAAAAAGCAAACAGCTAGTCTTTGCTGCAAATAATGCTCTGAGGTATTGCCCAATAGCAGGATGCGAAGGGGGTGTCCACAACCTGCAAAATGAAAATGGCAACAGATCACTCTGTTCACACCGTCATCTCCCAGCCAAGATATGTATATATGTGTAGCCGGAGCCATCGTTTCGCATGCTGTGCCTGGTTGTAGTAAGGATGCACCATTCTTATCCATTCTTCCTGGAAAAGATGTGTTTAAAAACACTGACGGGATTTCATTGCATACGTGCTTTGGCAAACTGGCAAGGTGACAGTGCTGATTATATTCTGTCATTGCGTGAAGTTGTAGTACAGTTATGGATAGTGAAGGCATTGTGCATTTTATTTGCAGTCTGAATATGCAGTCAAAAGCTTCAGCTTATGGCCGGTGTCAGTTTTCTCCAATTGGACATCTTGGTCACTTCAAAGTAAATTTAATACCCCAGTCACATGGGCATACCAACGCTCCTATGAAATAAGGAGCACAGCAACTTCGAAGGAGCATTAGTTCAAGGGAGTTGAGTTGGTGCTACACTATCTGTGTTGAAGCTTATAACAAAAACCACAATGTGTGTTTGGCACTCCTATCGCTCCGAGATGAGAACAGGCTCCAATGCTCCTATAAATTATTTGTACGTGTTTATTTATTTTATTTTATTTTTTATATTTTGTAAACTGAGACTGTTTTAAAGTGAACATCTAAAAGTGAAGTAGTTAATCCGCCGAACACGTATGTACTGGTAGCAGTGCACCGCTGTCTGCACCGTATTTTGCTGGTTATGCATCCTTCACTTCCGTTTTTTGTTGCTGTTGTCGATTGTTTTTCAATCACGACGTCTCTAGAGTTTGCGACGAGGCACCGAGTGTGGGAAGAACACATTCATCGCAGCGTCCAGTTCAGCGCCATTTGCTGACTCTTCCGAAGAAAAGAAAAAAATGCTCTTTGATATCACCTTACACCGAAAACATCGTTTGGATACTTAGCAGACATTTGCCCAACAGCTGGAAATGCACCAGCAGACGGCGCATGTTCTCGAATATGCGATAGTACAAAAATGTGTCGCCTGTGATGCAAAAAAAAGATTACAAGGACACCTCGGGCTGCAGGAGACAAAATCTTACGCTGTCCCAGCTAGCCACGCTAGACACTACCCCAGCAGCTAATCACAGCACTGCAATTACAGTGCAGCTACCCTCAAGTTGTGCAATTCTCAGGCGACATGTGACAGATTGTGCCTATCAGCAGAGCTTTTATGGCTTATAACTTCTAAGATACAGTGAAATGTGATATTTATTAAATAAAAGCGCACTGTATTGGTTCTAAGGTAAAACTTTTCTTTTTTCCTTCTTTTTTCCTTTCTTTTTTCGTCTGTCACCTGTGAACGAGGGTAGTCTCATTGAGTTTCGAGGGACAAGGACAAAAGCGGACTCCCTCAGCTCGAAGCCCCTTTCAACTAATCCTCCCTCCACGTGCCTGCTCCTTTCAAGTTTTAAATGTTTAGTATTAAGCACTGAAATTTTCCAAGTACAGCACTAGCCAACAAAATAGTTTAGTAGAATAATTCGGTATGACTGAGTAGAACCTTGGTTTTTGCACTGAGGCATGAATTTGAATGTATTATTTAGGCAGCTTATAAAAGTCTTTTTTGTTTGTGCAAGTGATTTATGCACCACCTTGAACAGATATATAGTGGTGACCTTAAAATACATCAATACTGCACTTGCACTTTGCAGTGTGGTGCTCTTCCTGTAATGTGCAGTAGTGCATTAGGCAGTCACATTTTCATACAAGAAATGTTATGAAGAATGAGCTCGTGCACTGGCATAGTGGCTTTAACATTGAGATTCCAAGGCTAGGTTGCTTTCTATCCTGGTGTGGCAGGTGCGTTTGGTGAATGAAACTACTGCATGACCGGTGAAGTACCTCAGGTGCTCATAATGAACACAAAGTATTGCTGCAGTAACAGGATTGCACTATATTTTTCCACCTAGACTTTATACAGCCTTTACATTGTACTGTCTTAAAGGAATAAGATATAGTATGTTCATTTGAATGTGTAAAGGTCACTTGTCCCAAATATTGGGAATATTCTGCAGGAAATATTCTATATGAAAACTTGTCAGACATACTGAAGGTCTAAACTGTCTATTTGCATCCCACAGCTGTTGTTGCTAGTCTCTGTCTTAAGTACATTAAATGTCTTGATGAAAGCTCGTTCTTGTGTGGAGGGAGCCTAATCGATTCTGCAGGCATCTTCATTATAGTTGTTCTCTCTCTCCCTTGACGCTTGTTGCTAGAGAAAGCAATTCATATAGTATTGATACGAGCACCCTGTAGTCATTGTCAGTCCCCATATCGAAGTCACGACTCAACCCCTTAGGGGGAAAAAAAAAAATCTGCGCCTGTCAGCGCTGCATCACCATAGGTAACGAACTACTGAGGTAAATCGGTATGCGCATGTGCATATTACCTTCTCACATTCTCCTCGCTTCTGAGCCATGTGGTCGGGCCGAGTTATTCACGGGAATCTGCGTCAAAATTGTACACAGTTGGAAAGAAAGATGTGGAAGTCGTAATGCTAGCAATAAAAAGAAAAAAAAAAACTTAGAAGTTCATGGCCTGTGTGGCTGTGAATGAAACCTAGTGAACAGTACGTAGAGCTGTTCCACCAGTGTCTGGCACCACTATTGAGCGCACTTCCTGGCTTCCCCTTCCCAAATGCCGACAGCGCACTGGCTAATTGGTAAACATTAAAGACAAGAGCAGACAGTTTCCTTGTCGTCCTGGCCAGGCGACGCCCGTATAGTTAGGGGTAAAGCGTAAAGCATCCAAGTAAGCTAAAACAGCGCATGCTATCGCGCATGGCTATCGTCGCCTGTCGGCATCCCTTGACGATGCGGTCGAGATAATGAAATAAAAGGCAGAGGTTAGGGTAGACAGGTAGACCGGTTAATGCAGAGTATTAGTTCCAAGTCATGTAACTCTGCTCACACCCAGATTCTGGTTCGTCCCTTCCCTTTTCTCTCGTCTAAGCTCAGGGTCCCAGCTTTGAAGGCAGTGGGCTAACCAGGTGGACCTTGACACCATGGGAAAGGAAAATACCCAGACATCGAAATTAGAGTAGAGGAGGATGAGGGGGAGAATAGCAGCAGGGATGTGTAGGAAAAATCGCTGTTCGATGCCACACTACCGCCTATCTAATAGCCTATTCTGCGCGTTGGTTTAAACCATGCCACTGTAGTAGCCAACCATCTGGTAATTCGAATAAACGGAAGTTTTGTACCTCAAGTCTGGCATCGTCGCGACGCATCGAGAAAGCTAACTCACCGCTGCATCATCTCTTTAAAATTATAAATCGGTTCCGCTTATTTGGTCTATTGCCATACCGCCGCTCGCGCGAACAGATCCGGCTTCGTCGTCCGAATCGGTCTCGGCCGCTTGCTCAGCGAGTCTGGTCAGCTCCACCGCCTCCGCCGCCAGCGTTTGGGCTCGCCTGCAAGTAAAATGGCAGGTTGGGCCAGTTGGTTTGGATTCACTGTTAAAGATATTTGCAGCGCAACGTAAGACAAGGACAAAGGGCGAGAGGAAACGACAGCAGGGTGCTGACATCTCAACTGACATTTTATTGCATGAAGAATCGTCAACGTACATACGGACGTGGTTCAACCCGCCGTGACATGCACATGATGCGCAGGACACAGAAGATAAATCAAGAAAACACAAGTCAGTGATAAATATGTTGAAATTCTTCATGGAACTGCTAGTTATGTTTTGCTGATACGCCTGAAAGGGCGGCTGGATCGGGCGTGTCAGGTAGAAGACAGCTGTGAGGGACTTCGTAATAATTGCTTGGGTTTTACGTGCCAAAATCACCACATTGAGGCGTGCCGTTGTGGGTGGCTCCGGAAGTTTCGACCACAGTGGGTTTCTTTAACTTGGAGTGACACCGCACGTTTCCACAGGAGGCGTGGAGCACCGCCATATTGGGCTGTGCGCGGCAAGAGGAGGAGGAAACAACTTTATTTTAAAAGTCCGGCGAGTTGTTTGGGGATTCGGGCGAATATCCCCGCCTAGGTACGTGTCGTCCACGAGCCCTTGAGCTCCGGAGGCTTCCTCGGCCCGCTGGACGGCTCAAAGTTGGTCCTCGAGGTCGAAGCTGAGCAGTCTGCCAGCGCGTTCGGTGCGAGGCTGCGTCCCCGTCTGGAACCCCACCTCCTTCGCACTTCCATAACATGTGTTCCAGGGTTGCCCTGGCTTCGCAAAACTTGCAGCTTGAAGAATAAAGCTCTGGGTAACAGATTTAAGATCACGGGGTTTGGAAAAGTTCGTGTCTGCAGACACGAACTTTTCCGAACCCCGTGATCTTAAATCTGTTACCCAGAGCTTTATTCTCTTGTTCAGCTTTTGGTGTGGTGGTGGAAATTTGCACCTGGCCAATCTGTAGTGCTGCGTTATGTCCCTCTCCTCGTGCTCTGTGCGTACCGTTACGCTCGTGATGCAAGCGCTTTTGTGATCTATTACCGCGCCTGCGAAGCCGCGCCTGCGTGCGTATCTGGCCGCATCTGCGAACACCGTGTCTTTACTCTTGCCGTACTTCCTTTGGATATCTTGGGTTCTTTCTTTTCTCTCCTACCTCGGTGGTATACTGGATGCATGTTCTTCGGCAAGGGAAGGACGACTAACCTATCCCTGACATTACGTGGTACGTCGAGTTTGATACCGTGTTGAGCGTGATACCCGATTCCCAACTTCTCTAGTATGTATCTGCCCGTCGTGCTTTTGGAAAGGCGTTCATTGCGCTATGTTCTGCGCCTCTATCAACTCGCCCAGCGTATTGTGTGGACCTAGATTTAGTAACGCATTCGTGTTTGTAGTGATCGGGAGCCCTATCGCCTGTTTTTAAGCCTTTCTGATTAAGCCAGCCAGTTTCGTCTTCTCTGCTACCAGCCACTTAAGGTAGGGTGCCACGTACGTTATTCGGCTCATTACGAAGGCCTGATCCCCTCTTTCATGCCGCTGTGCCGGTTAGCTATGCGTCTCAGCAACCTGATGGCCTGAGCGACCGCGCCTTCCAGCCTTCTGATGGTCTCGCCGTTGTGTCCGTTTGCGGTGATGTGTAAGCCCAGAATGCGTATTTTATCTACTATGGGCACGAGTTGCCCGTCGGAAGTCGTCAGTTGTATACCGGGACCTTCATCGTTCATTGCGCCGTTCGGCTTGCGGCCTCTTCGCAGTAAAAAAAAGAAAAGAAAAAAAAAAAACCTCGCGTCGTCTGTTTCGTGCCCTTAGTCTTTGTACGTGTCCGCTGTTTTTGATAAAGGATACATACCAACTCGTTAAAATTGCTACTACAAACCTCCGGCTACGCTTTTCTTGTGATGTCACGCTCATTTAGAACATCCCGGCGGGCGCTGTGGTGGCGGCTCCCATGGAGCCACCGAAATTCGATTGCCGCGGCCAAGATCGAACCCTTATCTTTTGGGTTAGCAGCCAAGCATCGTAGCCGTGCAGTGTACCACAACCGCGGCCCAGCTGTCATCTCAGGCAAGACTCAGTTCGGGAGTTCCTATCTGAATACGTGCGTACGGATCGAGATTTCCTTTTTTTTTTTTTTCGGCAGCCACTGTGCGCGTTTGCCGAGGTTTGCTGTACACAAGAGAAAAGGCGATCCAGCGAATGTATCAAGCAGACTTTTATTTAGGCTTTCAATATGTGTTTATAACAGTTGTCGGAAATTGTGCATATTATAAAACGAAACTATGAAGGAAGGAACTAGAGAGGGAAGTTAAGCAGTGCCGGACAGCCGGTGTAGTGTAACCAATGAAGTTTTACAGCACACGCACTAGCTCCGCAATAAAAAAAAATATCGTAAACTACGCATGTTATGTGTTACAAATTTATACGCCGATCTGAAGCGCGCTAATAATTTGTGACTGGCGTCCGTGGAATCATCGCAAACATTGCAAAAGATTCACCTAAACTGTAGATTCATGTGCAATATTTTGGCTTATTCGTTTTACATGCACTGGCGAACGAGTTTTTGTAGCTCCAATGGATTTCTTTTTATTGTTGTTCTTTTGTCAGATTTACCGGTTATGTAGATTTTGTGCATGTGTGTGTGTGTGTGTGTGTTGTGTGTGTGTGTGTGTGTGTGTGTGTGTGTGTGTGTGTGTGTGTGTGTGTGTGTGTGTGTGTGTGTGTGTGCGCGTAAATTTCCGTTTTGTGACAGTCTTTGTTAAATGTAATAACACTACCTGTCCGTGGTGGTGCGCGGGATCGAATACTGGCCGCGGTGGCCGCATTTTGTGCAATGGCAGTGCACATTGAAGGACAACAGGCGGTCGAAATTTCCGGAGTCCTCGGCGCCTCTTATAGTTATTATGATCCGGTATGCACTATGTACTGTGAACGTCGTATGCTGCCGATGTAAGGGAGGGGGCAACGTCCCCAGCCTTCTGTACTCTACGCCTATAACTGTGTGGTCTTGTGCATTCCTTTGTATTTAGTTTTTAAATGCGAAGCATTTCTTAGCGAACTTCGGCGAGTTTGAGCATATCTATCTATCTAGCCGCCTACGATTTCGTGCTCTCCTGGCCGTTTCGCTAATGGGACGTATACGAAAATTGGTATGCCACAACATGATGGCATTACGAACATAAATGACTGGTCATAACATGAAAATCATGACATGCATGTCATGAGCGGCATGATTTACATGCCACAGTATTGATGCTCTCCTGGCCGTTTCGCTAATGGGGTGTATGCGAAAATTGGGGTGGCACGACATGACTGACATAAATGGCAGGTCATAACATGAAAATCATAATATCCATGTCATGAGCGGTATGATTTACATGTCACGGTCTTGGTGCTCTCCTAGTCGCCTCGTTAACGGGATGTATACGAAAATTGGAATGCCACAACATGACTGGATGAAGAACATAAGTGACAGAGCATAGCACGAAAAACATGACATGCATGTCAGGAGCGGCATGATTTACATGCCACAGTCTTGATGCTCTCCTTGCCGTTTCGTTAATGGGACGTATACGAAAATTGGTATCCTACAACATGACTACATGACTAACATAAATGACAGGTCATAACATTAGAATCATGACATGCGTGTCATGAGCGACATGGTTTACGTGCCACAGTCTTGGTGCTCTTGCGGCCGTTTCGTTAACTTCATATGTACCAAACTCGGTATAGCGAGACAACAGTGCAAATCCATTTTACGTTCCTGATGCATGCTTCGCATTTCCTTGATTCCCACTGCACGTGCGATCTGCCATTTTTTTTTGTTATTTCACTCTTCTCCTTGCCTTTTCCTTTTTTCTCTCCCTCTTTTCTTTCTTTAGCCGCCACTTTTCGGTTTTTACAACACTAATACAACTGTGCACGCAGCACTAGTCAACGTACACACCTCCCAGTTTAACACACTCGTCGCGAAGCATTTGTGTTGGCGAGGCAGGTTATTATTATTATTATTATTATTATTATTATTATTATTATTATTATTATTATTATTATTATTAGCTTGCTAGTTCACTACGATATAAGTATCGCTACTCAAACTCCTGGCTGGCAAAGCAGGTATATCGAACTATGAAAATGCTGTGCGCCGTATTTATGAATGCGGCAGACGTTTAACTTACTGTCTGAACAGCTTGCAGGTGAGAACAGCTTCGTACAGTTCGCCCTGCACCTTACAAACTTTTGCGGTCTGGAAACCTGCGTAAGGAGAAGGTATCGAACACGTATTTTTCGCTTCGTAACGACTCGGGCAAGCAAAAGTAAAGCACTACCGTACGCTATTGGTTGCGCTTTTTCGAAGTAGGTATACCTACATTCTGCCAGTCTTTGGTCTCGCATCCCAGCTGTGTCATCAGGTTCTTCTGGCATCGGTGGAAGGCTGTCGCAGGTCCTCCTCATCTCGTACATTGCTGAAAGCATTCGGGCGCAGCAAATCTGTATAATTAGCAAAGCAGCTTAGCCGTAACCCCCCTGGCCCATCTTACCTCTTTCCGCCCTCGACTGCAAAAAAATGAAGGAAAAAAAAAGTGCGGTGCATTATTTCTTGTCAATCGTTCTCTCCAAAAGAGCGCCGACTTAGTTGCACTCACGATACATCACCTTGTCCAACTGTATAGTCGTCTTTATTTGTTCTGCCCTTTCCAAAGTTTTTTGTCGGTATCGCCCAAGTTCTTCGTAAATGTCCCTTCCATTATCGCAGGTGGACGAACCCTGCCGGCAAATGGAGTGTCTGAGCGTCAACGGGTTTATCATTCCGCTTTAAAGTACTCGTCACACAACCACCAAAATGAGTAAAGAAAAATTGAAGTGCCACTTACGCTTAATGAACTTTGAGACATCTTTGAAAGGTGAAATTACGGTGCGGCGAGCAGCGAGCTTCGATCCACAGTTGTGGGAACGCGTCGTCTGTTTCCTGTTCGAATAATTGTTGGGCGAGCGAGCGTCGATCTTTTTCCGTGTTTATTGTTTTAGAAAATCGAACCGATTACGACTATTTTTGTGTTATTTTGCTGAACGAATAAAATATAACTTACTCTGATACGTCAACGAGAGTACATGGCATCGAGGGTACGCGCTGTAGCAGACGGATGTCTGCAGCGTCTTGTGCAGACGACACTGCATGGTAGCGTTCCTTTCCGCGTCATTAGCGTTCCTAATTTCTTTCTTCTTTACGCTGTGAAATAAGCAAGGAACAAGAAGACGCAGATTATCTGTCGTACGGCAAGGAACCTTACTATCATTTCTGTTTAAGGCATTTCGTCCTATAATAAAACTGGCACGCAAGTTTACGCGGTGATTGTTTTTTCACCGGCTGCAGAGCAAGACGCGCTATGTGCATGTAGAACACTTTCTATAGAAGTATCGCCCGTTCGACCTATGGCGAAACATTGTTGCCTGCACTCAGGTTGCACGCGGCGATGCGAATATTAAACGCCAACCATTATTCTCTTGAAATGTACGGGACGCGACCCGCGTTTGTCAAGATGGCGAACCACAGATGACTGCACTCGCTCGTACTATGAATTTTGTTTTGTTTCGCTCTGAAAAAGAAGTTCGCCTTGTGTAGATTTTATATCTGTAACAAATGCCTTGTTTGCTTTGTCGTTCATTGCCGTAACGACGAGCTTCACCGCAAGACTATTGGCTTTGCGATGAGGTCGTTTACACGCGAATATAAAAATAATATAGGCTAGCGAAGACCTTATATAGAAGGGAACGTATATATGGTGACAATTTATAGCAGACTGCTCAGTAATTTCAGGGCACATATTGAACAGTGGCGGCATGCTTTGTCTACACGTCAGTATACTTGTGTCAATTCGCACGTCACTTCACTGCCTTACATAGTTGTATTGCGATGAAACCATTACAAACCTTTATACCACATCTTGCTCGGTTGGGAGACCTCGCTTTTAAAAGCTCAACCGGCTCAACTGGCATATGTACATAATTCCAAGTCGCCCCACGAGTAACATTGTTATCTTACAAGAGAGAGAGAAAGCTCTTTGTTGAAAAGCAGAATGATTATTCGGCGCCATGCATACAATACAAGACACTTGCTTTTATTTGCATATACGTGTGTTTGTTTCTGACGGCGGTCGCAACAAAAACAGATTTAAAATTCCGTGGCTTCGTGCATGTCTTACATCGCATCCGGCATCATGCCGTTATGCCCACCTGACGTACCCTACCAAGAAGACTAACTGGGTAAATTTGAAGCTGGCCAAGCAACCGCTACGCTTCACTTCTCTAGCGTCTGCAAGCGATCGAAGGAAGGGTGGGTTCACTGCGCTGTCTTCAGTGCGAAGCATTCATGGCATTCATCCTCGCAGCGAACGACGAATAGAGCGCGAAATAAGGAAAGAAAATGGCGTTTATTTTTGTGCGCCTCCCAACGCGCGAAAGGCGTCAGCGCTTCCGATGCCGGTGCTGCCCGCGAGGCCGCCCCTGCGCCGCCGGCCGCTTGCATGGGTGGCGCCCACGTCGCCGGATGGCGCCGCCCTCGTAAGGGGTGGCTTCTTGACGACCTCGGCCGTGGCTCCTGCGCACGCTGTATCCGAGGGCCGAGACTCTTTGCATTACCGTGGACGTCACTCGTTTAACCAGAGTGGAAGCCAGCGTCGCATCTATACATCTGAATTTAAAGGTGCAAAGTTAGCATCGTACATCAGGCCTTCGCGGCGAAGTCGCTGGGAGGTTCTACACTTTCGCCGGTGCCGTTTTGCGAATCAGCAGTGCGGTCGACTAACAAAGACGACTGGTTTATATTTGCTGCGTTTGTGACAATCTTATATATTTATATAGTCCAGCGATCGATTGCGCGTGAACTGAAAACTGCGATCGCACACACACAGGAACCAAACACTTACGGCGTGCAAGCGGACTAGAAATGCAGCTGTAAGAATCAATAGTCACCTCTACCCCACCACTCAGCCCCACACGTATTACGTTTCCAGATACATGCGGTGTTTCTTCGACCTGTACGTGTTACGGCGATGAGTGCAAATAAAAAGTACATTTCAAGACTGAGATATCTCCTGTGATTAGTGCTGCTTACATGTCTAGCATATTGCCGCAGATGCAATTTCTTTTTTTTTTTCTTTGCTCCTTTCATTCATTTATCAATTTCTGCAACGCACACACGCGCACAATACGTATGATGGCTAGAGTTCTCAGGTTCAACAAAGTACCGCGCCTTAAGTGGCAAAATATATATATATATATATATATATATATATATATATATATATATATATATATATATATATATATATATATATATATATATATATATATATATATATATATATATATATATATATATCAGCTTGCGTTGTATCTCGGTAGCATTCGAAGGCTAAAGTCTACCGCGCAATTAATGATGCAGCAACTTATATGCATCATGTGCTGCGTGAGTTTTGGGACAGGACCTGGACTGGATACCAAAAGGCGGAAACGTAGGCGTTCTCCGAGCTGCGTTTTAACGTTGCAGAAAGTCCAGTGTCCGTATAGACGTTCGGCGCAAGTATAACCCTCGAGCTGCGGTCTATACCGCCGTAGCAACCCGGAGCAACACACCACGCAAGCCATCTGCAATGGCGCAGGTGCTTCGATGAATAAAATTCAATTTACCAAACTACGATCCGCCAAAAAGATCGTCAACTACGAGTTCACTAACATCTGCGCACATTATAGCTCGGACTGTAATTCTATTACGAGGAAATTGGTACTTCTGTCACGAGGAGACTTAGTGATGTTAAGACGAAACTCAAACGATTCCAGCACTTTATAGAGAAAGGGCCAACGCGACGCCTGCGCGTCACATTTGCGTAGGCGTGCAAAGCTTTCACTGCTCACGGATGCCGCCAGAAGGAGCTGTGACGTCAACGTTAGGGCAAAATGAGCCGCAGCGCACGCTCTCACTTTCCCCCAACCCCCACGGACGCTTAGCCGTGCTCCCTACATGGGTTGCAGAAATTAGCGTCCTTCCCTAACCGAACCACAATCATCATCATCTTCACACTCGCGTGATGAATTCGGTACCGTGTTCTGGTGCCGGCCTCATCGGCCAGCACTGACCCCATCTACACTTGTACCTGACCCCGAGGGAGGCTACGCAAAACTGGGACAGAGTGTGAGTTAATAAAGGAATGTCGTGCCATATCAGCACCTACGTAGTTCTCTAACTTAAGAGCATGGCAAGCGAATGAGAATGCGATGCGAACGGGGCACGATAATGTTATCGCATTTCACTCTTAAACGAAGCCAAAATTCGCCTCGTGTTTGTATATTTATTGCGTATAGCTGTTGACCAAGTAACCGAGCGATTAAGTGCAGCGCGGTATGAAAATTAATAATTTTATATGCCCATGAGCAACCAAAGGTGATATTGTTGGCCAACGCCAAAAAATGCGATAAATAGAACAATCTATAAAGGAGAAACGTTTTCTCTAACTGACCAGCCTGTTATCTGGCCATGCGTTTCAGATAAATGGGCTTTAAGTATCATACATGCAACCCAACGTCTTTGCCATGCAGAAGCAGAAGGCGGGGAAGGGGGTTAATATCCCTGTGGCTCTGAGTTCCCTGAAAACAACGGAAGCATCGCACAGTGTGCACTTCATTTTATTTGCAGTTGTCAAAGGTGGCTTCTCCTCGATAATGGTGCTTGCGGGGAGAAGCCCACGTCTGGTATCGTTTTCGTTTCCTTGACCGTATATTATAACGTGGTCAACTGAGCCTAACTATTAAACGCGCTTGACAAAGAACCTCACTGTCGTATGTTGTAAAAAGGGCTGCCCCGCGCTCGCGCCGCAATTCCGAGCATTAGAGATTATTCACGGCAGGTGATTCTCAAAGTTTATGCAGCGTATACAAAGGCGAATCTCGCGCTTAATGAAAACTACCCGAACGTTGCCAAAAGATGAGTCATAGGTCAGATTATTTTGGCTCCTTTGGCCGTTACCCTTCTTTGAATTATTCTTGTATTTTTCGTTTCTCTCTCTCTCTCCCCCTGTCTCGACTCACTTTCGATAAAGGCTGCCTCGCAAATGAACTACACTGCCAGACTGCGTTCTTAGCGCTTATGCGTGTAGTGCTTCAGTGTCATGTCAGCTGTATAGGTGTTCTCGGGACGTAGCAACCAGCCTTTATTTAGACGAAGCAGTCAAAAGGCTATAGGCGATTGCAGCTAGTGTCGGAGGCACCGTAAGAAAACGTCATATGTTCCCAACTGCTGTCGCTTGCTATTCTTTCCAGCATAAGGACGAACCACAAATCACTTGTATTCACTGCGCGTAGCCCCGCCACGGTGGTCTAGTGGTTATGGCACTCGGCTGCAGATCCGAAGGTCGCGGGATCGAATCCCGGCCGCGGCGGCTGCATTTCGATGGAGGCGAAATGATGAGGCCCGTGTGCTGTGCGATGTCAGTGCACGTTAAAGAACCCCAGGTGGTCGAAATTTCCGGAGACCTCCACTACGGCGTCTCTCATAAACAGAGCTGGTTTTGGGACGTTAAACCCCACAAATCAATCAATCACTGCGCGTATTGTTTTCAGCACGTACACTGCAGTCCGTATATACGTTCCTTGAATGTGCCATTAAATGGAGTAGTCGTTGTCCTCATCGAATCAATGACTAATCAATGTTTTGATCGCGAAATGCCCATAGTATTTTGTCATCGTGATTAATCTCTTGCAAATCACGCGAGAGAAAAAAAAAACAGTCTAAGTGTTTGCAACGAGGCCCAAACCTCTACGCTTGTTCAACAGCAATGAAGTGAAAGACATAACTATGAAAACCCATATAGCTATGGGTTTTTCAACGCAAACGGCTCGGCAGCTACACCTCGGGCCAGTGGCGCAACAAACTATCTCTGGCAGCAGCACCTAATAAAAGTTCCGGAGACTGAATGTCCCGTTGCAGGTGTGTCAGTTAAATACGTTCGTAGCATTTGAAGCTAGACACTGAGATCTGTTTGGAGTGTATTTATTTGCTACCTTAAAGGCATTTTGCTATAAGGGACATTAGATCACTGGCAGCGAGTCTCATGGGCTTTATGTCAGTTTACGGCAAATGCCTCTGACGTAAAAAATGCCATTGTCAGTCAGGTTGGACATTTTTAGCACACGACGTCAATCAACAAACCACATTAATCGAATAATTAGTCGCTTAAACGGTTCAGTTTCAATAGTGCTGTAATTTTTCAACGATGCCGTGCCAATGGGCCAATTAAAAGAAGAAAAAGAAGACTGAAACGAGAGCGATAGCCAGGGACATCCGCGGATGGAGAAAGTCAGGTCATTGGCGAAAGGTTCAGTACATGACAGAGACGCACATCATGATTTAAACACGGCCAAACTAACTTTTGCGTGTTAAACATTTTCTTACGCAACATATATGCCAAGGCTCTCTCAAGTATACCCGTCTGTCCTCTTGAAAACTGGATCAGAAATAACACGTTCGAAGGACTCGAAACAAAAAAAAAATTAATAAGAACGAAAGAAAAAAAAAACTGCTATAAGGATGAGGCATTCTGTGAGCGGAGCTTTTAAAATAAATATTTGATGTCCTATCATATTACCTTCCGGCTAGTAATTTTTGGTTACCGTCTCCATGGCTTTGTTTGTTTTGGCATTCGTCATGCAAGTTAGGTTTGCCCAGATGATTTTTTTTTTTTTCGAGTATGTAGAAGAGAACTGATGTGTGATATGAAGCACCGTCGCCGCGTTGTGTGTAATGATCTTCGATAGAAGACCTATAGGTTCTCGGCAACAAATACCAAATAAATTTAGCACTCATGCAGTGCTGAAGAAATATTGTTACCACCTAAACTAGTAAGTCCAACCGTGTCATAGCTTTACCGAGCCCACTATATGGTAACTTTACTTTCGCGCTTGTTCGCTGTACCTTTATATAGAGAGCGGTGAGAAGGAAGGCAGGGAGTTTAACCAGAAGCAGGCATCCGGTTTGCTACCCTGCTCTGGGGTAAGGGAAAAGCGGGATGAGAAAGTGGACAGAGAAAAAGAGCGAAAAAATAAAAGACCTTAAATTATAACAAGTCCTATCAGCTAGAGTTTACCACGTTGTCTCTATAACAACCTGTCTGCGTAATCCTCGAAGTAAACGTTTCTCGTGGTTGCCGGTCTTCTCTCTCATTTGTGTACCTCGAGTTCCCTTTCGAGGTACATAAAATTAAGTGCAGTTCCCTTTCTGATAACTAGCCCAATCCCATTTCAGCTTTTCCTGGTGTACTTTTGAAACCTATAATGCGTCGCCTGCGTAGGGTAAAGAGCACTATCATGAATCAGAAGATTGGTTTGCTTAGCTAGTTGCTGCTCGCAATTCTTGCGGCAAGCAGAAAACAAAAGTAATAAAGCCATTTTAGTCGGCGCATACCGGCGGAAAATAAACAGCGCGCGAGCACGGGACTGTACAGAGATAACTTAGAGGAACTAAGTTTCTAGAGAAAAACATACCACAGGTGGAAAAACTTACGAAAGGAAAGAATATGTGTCAATTCACAAGTGACAACATCTCTTGCATAAGCGTGAATCGTGCCAAATATATGACTACATACTTAGAGTTTCCGAATAACGTCGACATTTGAAACACGCACATGTTCGGACACAGACATATCGCTGTACAGAAAGCATGTATTCTTACGTCGAACGCAGCTCCTCAAGCTTGATCTGCATGTTCCTTCATCCAACGAACGGCATCCTCCAGCACACCCCCAAAGTGGGAGACACACGGCTCACTTTCACTCGTACGGCCGACGTATATCCTACCGACATTTCACGTTGACGTCTTCTCGCGTTCGCACAACAAAATTCTGCATCTATAAGAAACATCATTACGTTCGCAGCTCAAGGACCTTGCTTAGAACTTTGCTTTAGAACGCTCGTTTGAAAGCAAACGAGGAAACAAAAGCGGTGACGCTCCTCCCACGTCGTGTGGGATATGCCAATTGGCTGCCGGCGCGGACCAACGCTAAGCCGTCTCCCGCTAAGAATCTTCCCTTTCCGTCGAGGTGCTAATTTTGAACACCCGGGAGCTGCAGGCCCACCGCTCCGTTCGGCGCACGGTGCTTGTTGCCGGTTCCTCAAGGCTTATAGCGTATTCAACTGGCTCTGCCGAGTTTGGCTGCACTGTTTTAGGTCGTTGCCAGCCCGAAGGGCGGAAGATCAGTGAACTGTTCTTGACAGTGTATGAGCGAGAGAATGCCCGAGCCGGCAGGCGCTGTTGGGAAGACTTGTTTACGCTAGGATTGATTTTCTGCGGCGCCGAATATTCAGGTAGGAAATACGAAGATCATGTTTTGCGTTTCTTTGCGCTGTTCTGACCAAACTAACCGCAAGTCTCGGCTTATGGTAAAAGACAAACGGGATATGCTGGCTACCTTACTAGACGTTAGGCCTGGAAACTGTAATCGTGGTCTTGTGTGTCTCGTAACAGTCTATACTGTGCCTCTGAAGACATGCGGATGGTTCTAAGGATTCAAGATGTCTTCCACTGCCAATGCGCTCTCTTCTGTTTTGTTTGGATTTTGGGGGCTCGGAAAGGGCGTTGTTCACATTTTGCGAATGGCTCGCTGCAATGGCTGAGGTTTTTTCGCCTCGGACATCTCGGAGAGTGTTTGTGTGCACCTTTATATGCATAAGTGCGACGGGGCCGTATGCTTTTACAGGGTTCGTGGGTCTATACGGTATCGCATGATGTTGTCCAATCTCGACGAGGCACCCAGGTTCACGACCGCGCTTCATGTTCTATCGCTGTCTCTGAAGTTTTCCATTATGGCTCCGAAAGGCGTGGGCCCCTAATGGTGGCACGTCATTTGAGCCCTAAAGACGATGATGGCTGTTACCAGAGAGTTCTGAAACAGTGAAAACTATTGCGAACGCGCGGACGTGCTCCTAGGCCTAACGGTCGTTGTCTTGTAAGCGCCGCCACCAAACAACCCCGTGTCTATGACGGGCTTGCAACTACGTGAGGATGAGTCGCCTCTGAAACACTTAAAACATGGAGCACTATCCAAACGCTAGCATTGCCGATAGCGCAGTGTCTTATGCTCGAGCGACGGTTTTAATAGAGTCTAAAACAAGCGCCGTCGTCATCGCAGGCATGTTGGCGCGGTGATGCTAATTTGGGGGCCGGCGGCCATATTGAACACATTCTTGTTGGAGCGGTCGGCGCTTTGTCCACAACACACGCGAGCACTATAGCTGCCTACAAGGCTACGCCGCATTTTTGTCGGAGCGGCGTTCTGCTCCTTGTGCGATAAATACACATAAATGTGCTGTAACATTTGGACGTCGCACGTTTCCATGAAAAGTGTTATGCTTGAAATAAAGGATGGTTATGCTGTGCCTTTGGAATATTTCCAATCAGTGTGAACGCTGGCGTGAGTTCTTTTCTAGTTTGTGTGTGCACGTTCCCGGTGTTCCGGTATAAACACACGTGGGTGAACTGGAGAAAGCGCTTGTTGTCGTTTTCGACTTATAGTACACTCATCAACGCGGTGCTGAGGTAATGCTGCATGCTTACGTGCAACTGTGTGCATTTCTCTCTAATGTGTGTACTGTAAATAGGGTGAGTCTAAAACCTCGCCATTTGGTGTATATATAGAGCCCATTTGGAGCGTCGAGCTACGTTCATCATGCTGTGTCGACATGCAGAGAGAAAAGGAGCACATGCAAAGCCATAATTAAGGAATTGTATTTGGCTGATCATTGACCCACTGGTTAAAAAAAAAAAGATGTGCTGGAGTCGCGATAACCTATATCAGGGGTCTCAAGTTCACCTGAGCTAGCGGGCCGCAGTCATGGTAAAAAAATTCACATTGCTGGAGAAACGGACGATCAGGTGTTCAATAGTGAAACGTCAAGGGCTGTTCTAACGAATCGATGTTCTTATGTTCTTAAATTCCATATATATATATATATATATATATATATATATATATATATATATATATATATATATATATATATATATATATATATATATATGTGTGTGTGTGTGTGTGTGTGTGTGTGTGTGTGTGAGGTGGGTAGCACGGAGAACTGACGATAACGAAGAAAATTTACTTTGTGTAAATGTAAAGGTACAACAACATTGTGCCGAGTTTCTCTGCACTGTGGGTCCAATTTACCTTGCCCCAGTCATCGTATGTCATTTCCATAATCTATGAACGCAGCTTTCTTTTTCTTTCTTTCTTTCTTTTGATATTGTTGACTATGTAGCAGGCACTCGATATATAGCACTCGGTATACACTGTCGCAGCCCAGACCATAACACACACACACACACACACACACACACACACACACACACACACACACACACACACACACACACACACACACACACACACACACACACACACACACACACACACACACACACACACACACAGTATATATGTCGCTTTAATATTTCATTAGGCTAAATGCCATTTTCAATATATACTGCTCGGAATTCATTCCTGTACCTTGTTTAGTTACTTACTCGGTTACTTATTTGATTCACTGTTCCTAACTTGGTAAGGTCGTTGCTTAGGTGGCATTCTAACGCTTAAAGGGACACTAAAGAACAAAACTATTTCTCGCATATTACCAAATTGTGTTTTCATAACACCAACAGCACCACTCTTGCCGCGAGAGAACGCTTAGTAAGCGAGAAGACGCGCAAAAAATAAAATACATGTGGCGACACCGCCTTCACGTTCTCGCACCAGCTCGCTGTGACGTCATAGATATTGAAGGTGCCTGCTGTGGCCACAAAATTTTATTTTCCGCTAAAAGTGATTCGAATTGTTTTGTAGGGGGCAGAGACTTAAACGTAGCAAGTTTCATCAAATTTTATTGAGCTAATATAGACAAAATCCGAGGGGAATATTTTGAAATCCGTGACGTCTCGCCCACTTCCGGGTGCAGAGGTTTCGGCGCGAAATTCAAAAACAAAACTTTAGTCTTAAGTACTCAACCGATGGTGACGATGTGGATCACGTCAGGGTTCTCGAATAGTATTCTATCAGTCCAAACCAATTCATTGTTCCTCTTTAGTGTCCTTCTAATTGACCGTTAGCTTGCATTCGAACATTCACTGTTTTCTACTGTCTGTGCAGGTTTGTGTAATCCAGGCCTGGCTCGTCTGTGATGGGACCTCAACAAATTCCAGGTAAGGAGTTACTTTCAGTTTTCCAAATCTTTTTATTTCATTGAGACGGTGGTGGAAAGCTCACACGTTAGGTCACGAACATGAGTTGTCTAGTCCTTGACTTTTGCACAGGGGGTAAAGTCATGCGTACAATTCTGGGCAACCTCGCATATTGTTTTGCATAGGCGAAAAGCAGAACAGTTGATGCACCCACAAGACGTTATCACGTAGCAGCCACAACAATGCCACTACGTTACGATAACACTATCATAGCGAAATCACATAACGCGGCGATACATACGTTTTCTTAAGTGTTTAGACTTTTTATTCGGTAAGCACATTTCTTTGTGTCTCTCGCTCATGGCTGGTTGCTGGTGATCAGGCATTACCATATATACCGGAGTGATGGAGAGCGCGTGATAATTCACAAGTCATATAGTAACTCTTACACCTTCCTGTATTCTCCTCTTTTCAACTTTATTTTCGCCATATAAGTGGGAACGGGTTCTTTTGAGATATATGTGTTTAAATGGATTGGAATGAACAAAGATTGATAAAAGACTTCTTAACTTCACGCATACATCGACCGCTTCTGTCTGTTTTTATACCCATTTACTGCTGCCCTCAATGTTTGCGCATGTTTTAAGAAACAGACCACATAAGACTGAAGTTTTGCTTTAGAGGATACTTCACGATAGAAACTGATTTATTGTTTCCAATCAGTGTACTTTTGAGTATAGTCTTATCCAGGCGCTTGTCCTTTCACGGGCGCAATAAAAAAAAAAAAAAAAAAAACTGGTGGTCCTTTCTACAGGACCGGAGCGATGTCTCCTGCTGAGCGGTCACATCTCCAGAAGGGACAAGTCTCCCACAGCACCGCAAAGGATGTACTCGCCCTCTCGGCACGGGACACGGCCTTTTGAAGTCCACTCGTCGTCGCTACGTGAACAGCTGGCTACGAAGTCCATGGAGCACGGTGGAAGCACACAGGAATTCGCCCGTCTAACGCCAAGTAACCTGGCTCGCTACCAGATGTACCTGTCCAGGACAGAAGACAGCGCCTCGTCCATAGAGGAGGTGGTGCGAACAAGGTCTGGACGGACACTTCGCATGAGACCGACGAGGTGAGTTCGTTGGCGTGTCCAGAGCTACGGAGCTATAGGCTGCAGAAAAAAAAACATAATGACGCACGTGAAACCATGATAGAATAGATGTCTGTGAAGCTCTGCGCTGCCGTCTTTGCCGTACAGTTCATCTGTGCGTGCTGTATATTTTCTTCGATGTTGCAAATTAGCACTCCTATGTAGCGCTGAGGCTTCAGCTTGTCCAGGGATGCACCGCGTTGCTTCACCGCGGTATTTAGCGAAGGATGCTCATTGTTGCATGTTAGTCCTGTCCGGTTTGTAGCAATTACATAACAAACTCTGTGGACAAGTAAAAAGGTAAATTGTACGGTGGCTTGAAGAAGGATTGGAAGTCTCATATTAATGCCAACGTGTCGGCAAGGGTATACTTGTTGGACAGTTATTGACGCCATTATGAAGCCTTCTTGACGAATACTATAGTCCTCTCGACACGTTAGCTGCAATTCGACATTGACTATTAGATTATGCTGTCGATTACCGTAAGATAACTTGGTTTAGTGCCGAACGTCAGATTATTACTTTCTTTAAACTTAGCACTCGACTATTTTTTTTTTTTCGCCAATATTACCCCTCTTTCAGGTCGGTGTATACTTCACGTCTAAATTAGATAGGGGCGTGGTGTCAGTCTGTGTTTGTCGGAATGGGCGGTCCGTCGAATAACAGTGGGCCTACATTCATCTGTCTTTGGGATATTTTTTTTTCACGCTTCAGTGCTGGAGAAGATCATTGGTCTTGAATTCAACGACGATGACAGAAAAAACGCGCACAGTGGACAACACACGCTTCCAACCGATTTCTGTGTATCCGTTTCCGTAGATCGTTAATGAGTTTAGCTGGGCTGTTTGCTGCTGACAATAATGAAACTATTGTTTTCTAGCGAACAACTGCAAAACACTTTATACACACAACAGTACTGGACACATGTCACAAATTGTACTGTTGTGTGTAAGGTGTCCTGTATTTGTTCGCTAGAAAACCATGGTTAAAGCGGAAGCTTGGGCGAGTTGGTTCATATCTTAAAGAATAAACTGCGCAGTAAAGATAAACGACAAGAGAGGAGACACACAGATACAATGCTGCACTTACAGCTGATTTAATTTCCCGATTACAGCATAATATATAGTTTGAAACGAAAAGGAAAAAATAAAGGATGCATAAACGGCACGTGGCAATGAAATTTCCGTTACAATGCTGTTTTTTAAAGCGTAGCAATTGTGTTACAGCACGAGTGCGCGCGTTGTGACATAGTCATGGTGACATAGTCATGCTGTCTTCGTATGTACTTCATGTCCCAGGGTACCGCTTGTCACATATGTCTCGTTTCTCGTTTGCAGCATATGCACAGCTGCACACTGTCAGCATTACACGTTGGACGACGTCAAACATTGACTACACGTATCCACCCCTGGCTTCTCCTTCCTCACCTTTTTTTCATTCTTGTCTGTGGCCCACGGGAAAATAGGCACCTTTTTACGCGCATGTGATTGTGAGGTACGCCGTAGTACAGGGGACTCCGGATTAATTTAGAACAACTGGGGGTTTTTACCGGGTGCTCCTGAGTACACGGGCGCGCTCTTGCATTTCGCCCCCATTGAGTCGCGAAACTGAACCCGCGTCCACGAGCTCACCAGTTCGACGTTGCTAGCTAACACGGCTGGTAGATACACACTAGCAAGGACAAGCAGAGTACGTTTAGAAGCGGACGATACTTGTAGGCCGAGTGGCACGCGCCGCCGCGGGCGAGTTCACGGCACGTGCGCGCCACGAACAACACGGTACGGTCGAGTGCTCAGCGGGAGGCGTGAAACCCGATACACGCGCGCTGCGGCGAGAGCTCGGCGGCGAAGACCGAAGCTCGACGCGACTCCACGCAACAGTCGCGACGTCGTCCTTGCAGTTTTCATTTACTTTTTAAGCACCCGTGTACGCAATCGCTCGCAGTCTGGTGATCCTTTACGCCTACTTTGTGACGCGTATACGGTCCCATATTTTCGTTTGTTATTACATAGTGTCGTGGCGTAGACATTGAAACACAATCTCCCCGAAACAAAATCCTGACTACGTCCTGGCCTGTAGAGCGTTGTAAGTCTTTGAGTGGCTCGTGCACACGCGCAATGAATTGATTCTGTATAGTTCCCTCCGGACTGTCAAATGACGCCTGTTTATGTAATTAGCAGTATCCTGGTAAATTGTTCTGAAAGCATTCGTAACCACGTACCAGTTACAATCTGAGAACATTACTCCCTTCGATACAGCCTCCATTTTTTTTTTTTTTTTCAACTTCAACTGCTGCCTGCCAGTGGTACGTACACCAAGGATACTTTGTCAAAAGGGGAAATCTCGGTGTATGCGGCACAGTGCTATCGCTGTTCACTTCAGAACTCACATTTTCGTGACGTGGGGCGGATCCAGACTATCGGTTTGGGGGGTGAGTGGGAGGACGAAAACAAAAAGCAAGGGGGGGGGGGGGAGGGGCTGCTTTCGCTGGGTAAGTTATGGCCATATCGTCCGCTGCTGCCGGTGGTGTTCGTCGCAGTTATGAGCGAGAAAACATACTAAGTAAAAGCTGATTTTCCACTGAAATCCAACACGGGCATGCTCCGTGGGAGTCAAGTATATGTCCTATACTAGAGGCACACCACAACTTGAAACTTCTTGGCAAAATTACTCTTAGAGGTGTCCTACCCGGTGATGAGTCACATGTACTCCCACGGCCGGGCTGAAGGAGCGCGCACACTCGATCGTCGCTCCTTCAGCCCGGCCGTGGTACACCACGCAAACGTTGTGCAACAGACGCTTGCTATTGGTATTTCACCATGAGTTGTTACGTCATGTGAACTGCGTGACGAGTTGGTGCCTTAAAAAGCTACCCATCTATTTAAAAGGGCCCATCGATGGTTCATCACCATCAGCAGCAGCCACACCGCCAACGTGTGCAACTGCCTGTAACGCTGCAGGTTCCATGCAAATAATGGGAAAAGCAGGCCAACCATGTACAAACAGCTGCGTCACAATTCATGAATCATTATCAGAAGCATGATCATCAACAGCTAGCTGCCTCCTATTTCGCGGAGCCACGTACGTGTGCGCTGCACAGATGCAGAAACAGTGGTCACGCAGTTCTGTACATACAGGGTGTCGTGCCTGGCCGCTTATGTATACTTATCCACCCACTAAACAGTTCGGGCACGACTAATTTAATTTCTTTATCAGCAGCCTTCTGTCATCTGAGGAGTCACATTCAGAGCCACCTTGCACGCGGACGTTGCACGACAGATGCGCATAGTTTGAGAATCGAATGCCCGTAGCCATTGCGCGGGCGTTCGCCTAGTTCTGTTCCCGAACTCGAGCGTTTCTTCTTTATTTCCTTCGATTCGTTAGGGTATCTGACTTGCGCAGCGGGTTGGGTGGCGCCGGCGCATCTGATGTCTGACCGATCGCCCGGGGGCAGATCGCGCGATGATGGCGCCGCGCGTGAGGTCTCGCGAAATCTCGCACGTCACGGCATTACGCGCGACGCGGGAAAAACGTGACCGTCTCTCTGGACAGCCGAGGGGTAAGCACGGTTTTCGTTCCTCGTCTGCCGGCTCCTTTGTTTGAGCTCGCTCCGTAAGTCCGCTCGCGGTGCCGGTGTGGCAACGGCGAACGCTTACACTTACGTTGTCCTTCTGAACGCTAAGCTGCGCCTTGTGCTCGTACGTGGTCTTACAACGTCGAGCCGCACTAACCGAAGGCGAACGGAGTCTGCCCATACTCAGACAAGATTAGGCCCTTAGGTCGCCGATCGCACGAGTGCGCAACATAGTCGCAAGGGAGCACTTTTCCTTCGCGGCGTGTCTCCGCGATCCTTTGCACATTTAACGCCGCGAGCACGTCACTGCACTCGGTAACATATATGCTCGCGGCGCCCCTTTGTATTATCCTCGTGGCGTGGTCAAGCCCATATTGCTTTTCCCGCTGCCATTTGAGAGCGGGCGTTGTAGTGTTTGGTGACGGCCTTTGCCGTCTTAACGCACGTGCGCAACGGAGCGCGAGTAGACGACGGCTTCGCGGCTCGTGCTCTGATCCACGGTAGTGCCCGTACTCCTGTGAGGTACGCCCCCACCATAAGTAATATGCCTTGTGAATTTTCGAATTAACTGCTTACCAGTGGATTTCTTGAAGCATGCCCGCCCACATAAACATTTTACCATGATTCGGCAGCGGCATCGGCAAAGCTGGCTTGCATTCGCGTAGCGTATAGCTGCGTGTCACGTTCTGTAAGTTGCCGAATTAAGGGAAGGGGTATGCTGTAAAGCTGCCCAACCGATACAAAGGAATGTGGGGCATTTCATCACCAGCGGCCCCACCATATAGCTTTGCGACGCGGCGGCATGCTGTTCTGGACGCTCATGTTCTGCTGTTTTGTCAGATTCTGTAATGGTGGTATTTTGAGCCAATCAGGGAGGTCGTAGCAGTCCCCTGGACCAAATGGAGTTGCCAAGGTGGTGGGTTTCAGTGTCCAGAATAGCACCCCTGTTAACGCAGGTACATCAAAGCTACCAGCAGAAGCTATGTCACAGTTCATAATCATCAGCAGCAGCATAGCCGTAGATTTCATGGTAAGGCTTAGCTCGGGCGCTTTCTATCGTAACCTCGACAGCAGTGAGTAAAATGTCATAATTCCTTTTTGCCAAAATCTTATGTGGACTTCATGTCTAAAAGCAAAGGTGTGTCCGCAGTGTTGAATAAGAATATCCTTTCAACGTAATTTTCGGATTTCATTTCTGTCCACACATGCTTTCTATTGGCATAGAGAGAGAGAAATGAAGAGGGAGGTTAACCAAGTGCCTGCTCGGTTGGCTACCCTATAGATACCCTAATTCTATTGGCATAGTCCCTTAATAGCTTTAGGGACTATGCTAATGGTTAAAAAAGTGTGTAAGGTTGTGGCTCCACATCAATAAAATAATATGGTATAGTGTGTGTTCACGCTGTTCCTGTGCTACATCCTCTGGGACGTCCCTTTATCTGCATTCACACGGTAATTAAGCTGGAGTGACATCAGTATATTCTCAGATATCTCTTATGTGTGCACGTTGACAAACTACTATAGTGCTAGATGCCACGCAGGTGCCGCCTGCAGGAACGCCCTCGCAAGAAACGACACGTGTTACAGAGCATGGCCCGCCCTCTGAAGAAGTGGCTCATCCGCCACCGGGACAAACCTTACCCAAGCAAAGCTGAGAAGCTGGCGCTGGCGCTCGGATCGCACATGACGCTCGAACAGGTCTCCAACTGGTTCGCCAATGCACGCCGAAGGCTCAAGAACACGGTGCGTTTTTATGTCCAAAATGCTAGGAGGCACTCATATGTACGCATGGTTTACAGTGACGTCATCATGATCGTCGGGTGATAAATCATAATCATAAAAAAGCAAGGCTGTGTGTGTCTAATGGCATGGAGTATTGACGTCATAGCAGATACCATGTGCATTTTACATAGGCATGCGTGAGATAAGAGGGGGGGAGCAGTGACCCCCATTCCCGGTTGTCATTCTACCCCATACCTTTACATTGCATTGTATTCTGACCATAAGGTCATTCCTTAATGGGAGGGGATAAAGAGGGGCTTGAGTGGAGGGGCATTGCTGAGAAATTTAGCCTTCCCTAATGGAGAACTGCGCACGCCTGTGTTACAGAGCAGTATCATGCAAACTTTCGATACGTAACTTGCAATTCATTTTGTGTAGATGGTATGAACAGTACAAGTGAGCAAATGAACTATACATTACCTGGAAGTATTGCTAGTTTATATGAACCCGTGAAGGGCTGCGGGAATGTAACAACAGTAGATAGGCAAACTCATAAGTTCACTAACTCATGCTCACTCAGGCTCATGTGAGTTTGAGCAAGTACAACACAGTAAAATTTAGCTGAGTTTGAGATCGAGTTAGCTGGACATATTTTTCATGAGTTTGGCTCTGAGTGAGCCATGGTTGAGCAGAATATTCGCGAGTCTGATTCCCAGCTAGCTTTGTTGAGCTGAATGACGGTGATTTTGAGTCTGAGTGATTCTGGTTGAGTAAAATTTTGGTGTGTTTGTCTTAGTGAGTCAGTGAAGCAGGATATTGGATAATGAGTATGTGTTAGAATAAGCTCAGCCAAGGTGAATATAAGTGAATCTCAGCTCAAGTGAGCCCAGTTCTGTAGAGTTCCAGGGAGTTTTAGTACAAGCGAGTGCTACACTATATAGTATATGTTAGAGTGAGTAACATTAATAAATCTTAGGGCATGTCCGAGTGAGGAAGGATCTCGTGAGCCTCAGTCCAATTCAGCTGAATTGAGTATAAGTTTGGTGAGTCTGAGTTCGAGTGAGCCTAAAGTACAAAACAAGCAAACGCAGTGCGTTTAAGGCCTTAAATGGGTTCTACAGCATTCTTCAACCATAACCAGAAAACAGTGCCAATCAGTCATGGAAGCTCCTGTAGACTTGTCAGCCAAATATTATTGCGCTACATGCACCAGGGAACTTGCAATTTGGTTTCAAACACAGCTGGAAATCGCCTGCTCTTCTTTCAACAAATGACGTCATAGAGAGCTTCAAATATGTGACTTGTCTTCGTTTGGTGTTCTTAAAAAGATATACTCACATCTTTATTTTTCGGGCTCAAAACAAACAAATAAATCATTACTGAGGGTGTTTTCCTGGTCATGAAATTGCCGATGCTAGTTCTGCTTCAAGAGACATATAGTTCGTTGTGACGTCATTTGTTGAAAGAAGAGTGGGAAGTTTGCAGCTGTACTGGAAACTAAACCAATAATTTCCTGATTCGTGCAGTGCAATAATAGTTCATTTTCTCACACGTTTGCACAAGCTTCCATGACTGATAGGCATCGTTTCCTTACTATGTTCGAGAAGTGTTGTCGGGCCGCTTAAATCTTCAGCATTGTCTTTGCCAGAAATAAACATCCTTTCGCGTATGGTATAAAAAGACAGCATCATTGACAAGTTTGACATACAGGCCACCATAATGTTGGGGACAGGCACAGAAGCTTTGTTATATACACGCATTATTTATATTCCTAAAAGGTCCCACCTCATTGTATGGCATCTGTGTGTGCTGCTCAGCCTATCACACACGGCAGCTCATTAATATGGGGGTACGTAGCTTTTGCCATTGAAAACATCCTACCAGAAGGGAACAGTATAAATGTTCGAAGGATACGTACTATCACATCACGCAGAAAGGCGTACGGGCTACAACATACATCACCATCAGTAGTGTCTCCACTGTAGTAACGAACTTTGTGGGTGAAAGCGACTCCAACGGTTTGTGGTGTGCGGTTGGGCATATTATTTTCAAAAGAAACACTTGGCCACCCGAATACAGTGGAACGTTCAAATGAAAACCGGCGTGGTAGGGAATCCATCATGTGGGTTTGTTTCTTTAATGTACTGTACCTATATGTTCACAGAGACATCAACTCTCACTAGTTAGCTGGTTCACCTTGTCGGTTTCAGAAGAACCAATTTGGTTAGTCCAGTAGCTGCTGTAGTTTTCAGCAGTACTTGTGGTAAGGAGAGCCAGTAAATTGGGCATATATGCTGTGGTTTTATTTTTTCACTTCTCAGGGGTGTATAGATGCATATGTAACGTCATAAGTAAATCAGCTAAATTAAATCAGCGAAATGCCTCATCAGCACTTCTCTGGTCCTGTCGTGTTGATATAGCAGATGTATGGGCAACTTGTTCACACCTATTTCTTTTCCGTGTCTGTAAGTAGTCATCAGATATTAACTTGGCAACTTAACTGTGTATTGTAGTTAACAAGAGTTAAACATAGCGTGAATGAAGGGATAAAAGCGTTCATCCCGTGTTGCTTCCTTTTCTCTTTTGTTAAACATGAGCCGATTGTCAACAATGAAGTTACACGGTAATCACCTTTGTCTAAGCTTGATTGTTACAGTGCCAGTGACGAATAACAAATCGTATTCAGGGTTCGAGAAGAGAACAGAAAGTAGAAACACTTTTTAACATGTAATGCAACATGTCATTTTTGTTATTTCAGCAGTAAAATACAGTAATTAATAGAAAATAAATTAAGGCAAGTGTTCCAGTGTTTAAGACAGCGTCCTTCTTCCAGATCCGGCATATATACACGGCGAAGCTAACTATAGTCATTTTGTCTGTCATACATTCTAAAGTATTTCGTGCAGTCAGGCTGTTACCGCTTGGTAGTATAGATCCCAGAACTTGAATTCTGTCCTTGGCTCCCTTAGAATGCCATGATTCGAGAAGGGTTTTTTTTTTTATATTTATGTCAATACGGAAGACGTCCAGGGTGATGTCAGGCCTGGCATCAGCCTATGCAGGCAATTGCTGCGCACCGTCACAGTTTTCTTCGCTGCTCGGAAATCTGCTACAACATATCGGTCAGTCTTCAGTTACAGACATGCCAGTACAGAAGACGTGAGACAGTTTTGCGAACTATCCTCAGCCCATCGTCGAGGAATATTATGTGCTACCCATGCGCGTTTGGAAATCCTCTCGTTTACAGGTTCTCAATCAGTCTTCTTTTTGACATTGACGCGATGGCACGTTATAGGACTCACTGTTCTTTTGACATTATATGCGTAACTATAGAAGGTATAAAACACGCCCCGTTTTTAAGGGGGGACGTGGGTCTTAAAGGTGTCCTTACTTATTTATGAACCAAATTTGATTAATGTTTGCGTGCTTGTTTGCTTTCTTTTTCTGATTCTAAAAATGCTGTTATTTTTCCCCTGAGTTCATTATTTAATGACATAATTAACAAGACAACCTCTTTTGTTCTTACTACAATAGACAGACTACCACCACACTGAAATATACAAATGGCATATCAATTGTTAGCAGAAGGCATAAGGATCACAACGATGGAAGCACTTTTGTGATTAGGTCATTATTTTTTGCTTTATAGTACAATGAACTGTATCATTTCAAAAATGGCCATGCAAATGTCTCACAAAGAAACAAATTTGACAAACTTAAGCAAGTAATATTAAAAATTTCTTTCCTATGTTGTGTGCTCCAAACATCCAGCTTCATGTTGCAAAAAGAATTATTATTCTATCTTTGATGGCCACTTAAATATCGGAGTAAATGTTTTGCTGGGTGTGCAAAGCTGCCATTTTGAGAAAACCAAGAAAACAAATAAATGCCATGTTTAGGTGTAAGCAGTTGCAAATGTTTGTACACATACACACTTACAAAATTTTGGTAGGCTAGCATTAGTATATGCTCAAGGTACTAGAATGCGAGTGTGGTGTCATTGGATATGTCTCATTTTAGCATTGACACAGCAAAAAATCAGGTGCTTTATATGACTTTGAATTGGTGATTTGGCTGAAATATGGCCTTAACAGATAGGAAACTTGGCATATATGGAGAGTGATTGATGTAGATCGCAAAAATGCTTTCTTCCAAAAATTGATTTTTTGACAATATTTTTGGTCTTAAGGCCCATGTCCCCCCTTAAATGCTCATGCTGGAGTGCAAGTGGTTACTGTTATCTAAAAGAAAAGAAAGTGTAGTCTTGATTTTTAATCTGCTGTCACTGTAAAATGGTTTTCTTTGGTATTGTTGAAATAGAAATTGCTAGCACATGTCCAGTTACATTTCTTTAAACACTTCTATAGCTCTCATTGTATTTTTTTTCTCTGTGTATTGCACTCTCGCTTTTGTGCAGGTTTATGTTCCAGGCATGAACTGGGGTGACCGCATTCGACAGTACAACAACTTCATTTCTGGTAACACTGAACCGCTAAGTATCAGCTCTGATGACAGCATCTGGGACAGTGACTGTGGGCAGCGCGGAGGGGGCGCTGACGACGGGCTCATAGAAGAGCAGGGCAGCAGTACACTTCAAGGTATGGACACCATCATGGTGTTTCCATATGGTATAGCAATATCCTTATCTGGTTTTGTAGATGTTCTTGGTAAACATTATCTTTACCATCTTTATGAATAGATTTGTTGGTTAGCTACAGTAAAACCTCGTTATAACAAAGATGAAGGGGGAGCTGTAATTACTTCATTATAACCATTAGTTCGTTATAACCACTATCCATTTCATTTATGGGAATTTCAAGGGGATTTCGATTGCTTCGTTATATCCGGGTTCGTTATAACGAGGTTCTACTGTATATGCATTAGAATTCAATTTAAGTTCAAAAGAAAAAAAAGACAGCGAAGGTTGCACTACTGGCACAAGGCTAGCTAAGCTGACGGCCACTTGACTGGTCCAGGTTTGTCTCTGGCACACCCGCATTTCACCGTGGTCCAAGACTTTGGGAGACGCTTTGCGAAGCACTGCGAGGTCCACTGAATGCTTCTCAATATTTCGCACCAAGCTCGGCGTAAAGACGTTTGTGCCGAACCAGAGACGGTTGGCAGACGTGACATGCGCGGCCTCAGCTTGATGCTGTCCCACCCCTTGGCTGTATACTATATGCATAACTACGCTTACCTAGGAGCTGCCTGGACGCAATGAGAGGACGCCTGCTCTCGTGGTGCGAAGCTATGCACAAACACACAGATCTGTGAGACGCTGCACCAGACAAATCGACGCACACTGTCTTTGTCTTCTTCTTCTGTTTGAATGTGCAATGCTTGGACCCGCCAGGCGCTGTTTCACAGTTTTGCTATTGAAAAAGCAGCACCCTTATAAAAGCATTCTTTTAGGCTGACATTATTGTCGGTGTCCCAATAGAATATAACGTGGTGCATAAAAATGGCCCATACCATGACCCAGAGGCCTTTGCCCTGCAGTGGATTTAAAATAGGCTAATGATGTTGATGTGCTCCTCAAAAACGTTTTGTTATGTCGAAATTGCGGATGTCATTTTCGTGCTGCCCCAGTGTCCCAGGAAAGGCTTTTGTTTCCCCTGTGCACGTGGCATCGTACTCTACGCTGTGTGTGTGTGTGTGAAAGAAAGTTCTTTTCAGTCATGCCTACCATTTTGATGCAGGTTTAGCACGAGAAGGCCATGCACGCGTTCAGCTGTTCGAGCACAGCTACTCAGCTACTGCACTGGAACAAAAGGGCCAAGTATCAGCAAAAAGAGGAACTCACTCTGCTATGGCCTCAATGACCATGCCACGTTCGAAGCGGCTGCGCTGCATCGACGGCGATGGTGGTCCCGGCAGCAAGCGACTACGGCCCTCATGTTATTCAGAGAGCCCTTCGGAGAACGACTCGGATGACGAATCCACCACGGTGGGAGATGGGGTCGAGCCATCGCAGGCGGCGACGTCTACCACTCCTGAACGCCGTATGTGTACCTTTCTTCTTTCTTTTCACTCTTGAGCCTGTTTCTCCAGATTTACGACAATAAAGTCAAATAAAGTCAAACCTGACCGGTTCGTGAACAGAATCAGCATCGCGAACCGGTTCAAAGGTTTATTTCTCTAAACTGTAAGTGAAACGAAGCGTATTGAACACGAATGCGTGCATTTTCTTTTCTTCTTTTTATTGCTTCACACCCTGGGTGTAAACACCTGCCTATTCTTTCTTTTTCTTTTCTTGCCATCATTTGTTATTACTACAAACTGTGACACTTACTTTAACCTTTTTCTTCATTGTTACAATAACTGATGTTCCTTGCTTTACCTTCTCAGATTGTTTCATAATGTATCGCAATCCTGGTACATTACATGGCTTCCAGATTAACTTTGAGGTTCTATGAATTAATGAAATTGAATGGGAAAATGTTTGATTAAGCAATAGTAATGTGTGTAGCTTCGTACTTGGACTTCTTCATTGACAATATTCTGCTAATAAACCTCTTCGTCTCTATTTTTCGCCGTTCTTCTACATCATGGTCAGGTCAACTTGCGGGCCCTTCTCAAGCATCACCATCGGGCGTCAAGCGGCGGCTGTCTGACTCGGAGGAAAGCTCAGAGCGGATGCCGGCATTCAAAAAGTACAAGACAAGCATGCTGCTGCGCTACATCAGTGACGATCTCCAGGATCCCCCAGAAGGAAAAACAGCATCCAGTGTCCAGTCACCGAGTAAGCCCTCGCCGCCAACTGCCAAGCAGCCGAGCAAGGAACAGCAACAGCATGTTTGCATGGCCAAGCCTGAGAAGGCTGTTGTTCAAGGTATACTTCACTTATGCTCAAGTAAACTAAATAGGAAAGGAAATGATTGATCATTTTCTTTCCCAATTGCCTGCGGCTATATTATACCCAAAAGGGTTTGCTCTTGCTGCCCGGTTGTCTATAAGAAGCACATTATGGTTCAGTGCACATCTTCAGCCAGGATGCCAGGACCAACTCTAAGAATTGTCTTTTGTAGTTGGCTGTACTGATATGTTAAGTATAGTATCGACAGCGTTCAAGGACTTCGGTCATTACTGCGAGAAGGGGCTCAAAGAAAACGCCCTCATTTTCTAGTGACAAATATACATAAGAGTAAGGATATCGATACATACATGGTGTCTGTTGATGTGGGACATAGATAACTGCAGATTAGTTGAGTGGCTGCTAATCATGATGATGATAGTTGCATAGTGCCTTGAGCATGGTTCTGTTTAACAACTCGCTTACCATTTGCGTGTAGGTCAGAGACAAGCGGCAAAGAGAAGGAAACACACCAATGAACCATCCAGGTAAAATCCATGTTCTTGGGTATGCATTGCCATAATAGCCTTCATTCTAAGAGCATCTAATTCATTGAACTTCGAATTCCCTCGACCCATTTCTCATTTCGCAGTGCTGCCAGTTTTCGGTGGACGGAGATCGAGGCAGCCGAAGCACTGACTCACCTCTCACAGTCTTCGGCCCTGTGCTGGACACAGCAGCCGCAGCAGCAGCGCGTCTCGTAGTCAGCCGTTTGCATATATTCTGCCGTGCAGTTCTGCGGGCGCTGTTAATATGCGTGATAATACCTGTACTGTGATATCGACACCATCATTCGCCGTGCTACACGCATCGGTTTTCTTTCTTCTGTGTTTGTGTGTCCTTGTATGTCCTTGGCATGTCGTGATTTTTCAAAGGTGTGTGCATAGAGCTTAGGACCATGTCAGCGTGTTAGAACTTCAACATTAGCAGAAATTCGAGTAATTAAATGTGATGGACATTTTGGAAGTGGGAGAAAAAAAGAGGAGGGGACACTGAGAACCTTACAAAAGGGCAGAAGGACCGTTCTGATGGACATTTTAGGCAACACTATTGTCCAAGCACACAAAAGGCAGTCAACATAATTTAATAAGAGCTTGTTGGTGCATAGTATGTGTTACATTCTCAGCGGAGAGCAGAAGAACGGTGACGTTGCACGAAATGTTCGCAAAGGAGTTCACAAAGCCACTTAGCCGTTGTACATGAAGCCGCTATACACAAGGTGAGTGAACTCCTTTTCAAAAGCTCCCTAATGTAATGTAAATAATGGAAAAGAAAAAAGGATTGATGACAACCATTGAAGAGTTCCTGTGGGTACAATGCCAAACCACTGTATGACGTCTTCTTATTCGGAAATTTCACGCTTTTTCTTAAAGGGGTCGTGAAACGTTTTCTGAACATTTTGTACTAAGTGCTTATTCGGGATCCTGACCCTCCAATCAACAATATGCATTGTTCCGTTGCACCGTGTGCGTTGATTTAGAGCGATAAAAAACGCGGTTTCGGTTTCACTGGGCGCGTTCCCCTCAACTCTGGAGATGACGTCATCTTAGTAGCCGTCATACCTCCGAGATTGGCGCGCCCTCGGAGGCCATGGGAAAACAAACCGTGCTGCCGCTTTTCTTCCGAATGGTGGCACCGCACGGTTTCCAAGTATTTTCTTCCTTTCTAGCTTTCAAGTAAATTGATTCCTTTAGAGCAAACGCGAGTTCACTGTGCCTTTGAGCTTAAAAATATCTTAACTCAACGTCACCAAATAGTACCACGCCGGCCGGTGGTGTCGCATAGTCGTTTCGGGAGCGCAAGAAAGCTGAGATTTAAAACGGGCGTTGTTAAATGTGCACTGAATATTTCGGAATCGGCTTGTCGAATGCGTATTGAAGCAGTGAAAATTACAAACCGGCATCTCCAAATTCTTTTCACGACCCCTTTAAGCGAATTCATTTGGAAATATGGCACTTATTTTGCCTGATCAGCTGCTTCATCCAACTGTAATGTGAGTAGCCTCTGGTCTTGTCGTCCCTGGCGTGGTGTAGACTCCCGTAAACGCAAGACCAGAGGCTCTTGTATGTCTCAGTGCACAAAATTAACTCGCTTGAAGAGCATTAGTTGTGTTGACTAGAAACATCAAGTTACACGATAAACATCCCCGTGAACGCTCGCAGTGTTGTCGTCCCTGGCGTGGTATAGACTCCCGCAAACGCAACAACTGCGAGTGTGGAATGTCTGAGTTTAGGCGCAGTCAAATGCACTTTTTCTTGCTCTGGTCATTTCAGGACATGGCATCCAAGCGCTAATTACCTGCTAGCCTTCCTCACCGCTTGTCAGCCCCTGAATAAGCATCCTTTTGTACATATAGAATGGCATTGTATAGACCCTATGAATACAAGACTAGAGGCCATTGTTTAGGTCCTCGTGCATAATTTTGGTTTTATTGCTTGAAAAGCATTAAGTTTTATCCATTGGCATGCGCAGGCAAGGTTATCCTTTTTTTGCATGCGCACTGTGCGCACACCTTTGGTTGTATTGATTCAAAACACCAAATTGCAGTGTTTTCTACTTCTCAGCAAACTACACGCATCTGTTTCTGTTTCACTTTACTCGGGTGTCCAACAGGCTGGCATGTATAACCTCCTCCTCCTCTCTTTTCTCCACCTCTTGCAGCGTCTCTTTACAAGTTCAAAGCAAAAGCAATACTCCGGAAGAGGGGCCACCTCTGGCATGCACTTGCAAGGCCGTAGATCTGCCTGTTGCTTGCGCTTTCTTTCTATATATGGAACTACATAAAAGTGCACAAATATTTAGAACTAGAAGTGCATGCTAGCACACTTGTTTGTGAACACGTGTGAAATTGCTTTTGGAGTCCCTGGCGTGGCCTAATCTCCTGTAAACATGCAGAAGCTCTGAGCACGTGGTAGCTTCTCATGATAGCTTTCTTTAAACCATGGTAACATTAATTAGAAAATTCATGCACGTAAGCGCATTTGTATGGATGAGCTTGTATATGTACAAAAGGGGGCGACGCGAATGCTCTTGTTGTCACACAACCTTTAATAATTTTTAATGTCATGTGGTAAACAACATAAGTACACCGTGAATATTTAATTTTTTCTATCGTATAAGTTTTTTTTTTTTTTCATTTTCTTGCAGCGTTGTGTAAACTAATATGATCTTGTGCGCCGCACTTGACGTGAAAAGAGCTTAGCACGTTCAAAGCACACGGTGAGTAGTTTGTGCTAAATATACCTCAGTGGTTTTAAGACTAAGTGTTCTGGTGGCTACACCCAGAACACATGCTTTTGTTTCTGCAAGTTGGTGGTGACCTAAGTGGTTCTTTTTGTGTAGTGCCTTCTTCGGAAAAGTAACGTCAGCCTTGTGTGGCACAGCAGTGCGAGCTGGTACAACTATGGCTTTGGTCATTTCTACACTCTTTTGTATTGTCTGTTTTTTGAGTGAGGTCGCCAAATGAACAACTCTGGCGTTCCTTGTGTAGAGTACTCAAATTACGATGACGAGACCCATGTATTGCTTGCATACAGGGCAGAAATGTGTACCAGTGTACAACGCATCATTGAACGTTGCGAGTAGCCACATGCGATGCTGTATTGTTGGAAAGCCAGCACTTCAGTGTTTCCTGCGTACCACCGCCCCACTCGCGCTGTATTTAATCTGACAAACGCTTGCGCACAGATGTATGTGTTACTCCAACGTTAAAATTAAGGCGCTTTGAATTTGCTGCTTCAAGTCACTCCATTCACGACACACCTAAAAGGAGCGTGGATGTGCTTTTGTGTCGTGGCACATACTGAAAGTGCTTTCCATTGCAACACCCTTAATGTAATTTGTTTCTTATTTGTATCCGTGGTGAGCATTAAAATGAGTGTATGTTCTTTTGTTCTGTCCTTCATCGCTCTCCATCTCTGTGACTACATGAGCTCGAGGTTGTCAGTTCCAAAAATTGTGTTTTACACCCGCCATGGTTGTGTGTCTGCTCGAGGTCACAGGATCGAATCCCGGCTTCAGGAGTCGCCCTCATGGAAATGCCACAGCAGCTGCGCACTTCGATGGGGGCAAAATGAAAAAAATAAGAGACCTGTATGTGTAGTCAGATTTACGTGCCCGTTCAAGAACCCCAGATTGCCAAATTACTCTGGAGCCCTCATAAAAGGGTGTGTATCGTAATCGTAACTTGATTTGGCACGTAAAACCCCTCATCCGTTAATTATTGCTTACTTTTACAGTTGAGCTACTCCTGTTCGGTCCATGACCCCCTCCTCTTGGTTGATGATGATAAGACTTTATTTGATCATCCAGCGGTCGACTATCCTAGCCCCGCGAGGGGAGGGTCATTGCACTGTCATTCTCCCGTTTCGCCTTCGTCACCGCTGTTGCGTTGTTAATCAGCCGGAAAAGCGACGAAGTTTATCACCTATGAAGACTCGTGGCGGCCGGATTACTTTGTGTATCAAGGACGAACAAGATAGATGCTTTTCTTTTATACGTTGCGAAGTTGTGAATTTGTCGCAACGAACGAAATTCTGATGCACCGTGGAGACCGTGCATCAGAATTTCGTTCGTTGCGTATCATTTCGAGAAGCGATTACTACCCCAAACGTTTTCAGTTATAACACGTTTGGTAGTGGATATACGTTCCACACCACGAGCCCCTCTTGGATTTTATGTAAGAAGCTAATCTGCGCACTTACGTGTGATGTGCTTTCATGCCACTGGCGCGCAAAAGAAAGGAAAAGCCAGAACAGAAGCAAACAAATTTGCAGTGGCTTAGCTCGGCTATGCCAGTGTTAGCTAAGGTTCAGCTGATTATTCTTAGCTTTCCTGGTTGGGAGTCTAGGATTAGCTTATGCTTACTGCTGCTTCAATGACACACATTTTTTTATTATATTTATTTAGTATTATATTTTAGTATTATATTTCATTATATTTTTAGTATATTTATTTTTGCTCAACGTCAGGTTACATCTCTATTATGCATATTGATGGTCAGCGCGAAACACGAGGACAAAAGAAGGAAGGGACACAAACCCTTCCTTGTGTCCCTTCCTTCTTTTGTCCTCGTGTTTCGCGCTGACCATCAATATGCATAATCAGTTCCAACTCGCCCACATGACCATCCTTCTACTTCTCTATTGCCGCAAAGACTGCTCTCTCCTCCATTGCTATACCACACTGGCAAACGCTAGCCAGCCGGTATGACAACTGGCTAACCTCCCTCTCTTTTTTTTTTATTTTCCTCCTCCTCCCTGTTGTATGTATACATACTCCCACTGATACGTCTTCGCAGGCGCTATCAAGCGGCTCCGGCGCAGTGTCATGCGGCGACTGCACAACGGAGGCGCACAGCTGCGCGCGCGCCGGCGCAGGTGCGTCTGTGGCGGCTATGACGCTGCTCCTCTGGAATGCGCTGTTGCGCAGACCGGCGAGGCGCGCGCGGCTGCGGCGGCTCCTGTGCGCCAGCTGTGTGGCATCATTTCTCCTCGCGCATGCGCATCACGGCTCTCGAACGCGCACGCGAAACAGCTCCAGCTCGGCCAGGGTAGCTCACGCTACAAAACGAAAGACGCGGATGTTGACGCCGACTTAGGACTTCATGGGGGAAGGCATAGAGTTAATATACTATATGGGGAAGGAAAGAACTGCTGGAGTGGAAGTATGCAAGGACCATAGCGGAAGCGCCGCGGGTGCCATCTTGCCAGTGGCAAAAAGCAGTCTAGCGAAGCCGCACCGAGGCTTCGCGCTGCCAATGCAGTTGCTCGGTTTCACCAGTGCGAGCGCCCATAGGGATGCATGGACACTTTCAGGTGTTCTACCGTGCTCAAATTTAGTCAGATTTACAAGGGGTTTGCGTCATTGCTTTCCTTCTTAGCATGTGGAGGAAATGTTGCGGACAGATTTTCTATTCAGGCTTTCATACTTTTACAAACCAAGAACAAATATCGAGAAAAACCGTATGCTTTAATGTTTCCCCGTTTCTTGTCTCCTGAAGAAAATAAACTATGTAAACTTCGTCCGCAACAAGTCCTCCTTTTATCTTTTCTTATTGTTACGGCATAGTTTTCATGACTATCAGGCGTCTGGTTCGCATTTTACAGGTCCGAAAGCGTTGTGTACACCTTCAGCGTGACTTTAAAATTTGCGCCAACCTTTAGTGGCGCGGCGTGGCTCCACCTGGTTAGAGCAACCTCATGCCGACTAGTCGGTCCCTCCCACATGTACCCCCGGGCGCGTATTTCCTTAACATACCCGGGCCCATACCCCCCATATACATGCTTTGCACCTACGTCACGACCAGGCGCTGCGGGATACCGTTTCGCCATCGTGGAGGACCAGCCGCGGCAGTGAAAGTGCGGACGCGTATGCGTTTCTGTACTCGCTCTCGTTAGCCGCGGTATTTGAGTTCTCGAATCGCAGGAGAGCAATGAAGAGACGCGTGTGAAAGAACACAAACCTTTTTCACGTGCCAAAAGACGCACACAGTCAATGCGGGCGCACGAAGCAGCTAAAATCCCGAGGCAGCGCACTTTGTGGCTGCCGCGTATCAAGCGCGCCGATCGCGACACCGAACACGCTGATACATCCAAGTGTGCACAAGAGCCTACAAATGTTTTGCGAGCACAGTTATGCGCCTGTTCCTGCCTTGAGCATCGTCCGTCGGCTCCCGTCGTAACCGATCGCGAACGAGCGTAGCAGTGGCGCACCGACGGGGGGGGGTTCGGGTGTTGTAACCCTCCCCTGAGGCCGACCTAACCCCATCCCACTCCGTAACTTCTCCTATGTCCTAGAAGAATGTGGCGCTAATGTCTGTGCAAAATGCCGAAAAAAATAAAAATAATCATCATTGATGTTACTATTATTTGGCATTTTATTTACTTTTTTTTACACGCGCAAAAACTGTGTAATGGCATGCCCGGCCCTTCGTGAAAAATTGAACCCCCCCCCCCCCCCTGGTAGAGATCCTGGGTGCGCTACTGGTAGAGCATTCCTCTACTTATTGAGCGCCTTCCGGAATAAAAATACGGTCTCTCAAAATCTTGCCCAAAATGCCAAAAAAGGTAAGACTATAGTGTCGGGTTTTTTGTAAAATTTTGACTCGATCAGAAGTCGCACAAAATGCGTTTTCCCGCATCGTAGAGCATTCCTCAACGTATTGCGCGCCTTCCTGAATAAAAATACTGTCTCTCAAAATCTTGCCCAAAATGCCAAAAAAGGTAAGACTATAGTCTCGGGTTTTTTGTGAAATTTTGACTCGATCAGAAGTCGCACAAAATGCGTTTTCCCGCATCGTAGAGCATTCCTCTACTTATTGCGCGCCTTCCTGAATAAAAATACGGTCTCTCAAAATCTTGCCCAAAATGCCAAAAAAGGTAAGACTATAGTCTTCGGTTTTTTGTGAAATTTTGACTCGATCAGAAGTCGCACAAAATGCGTTTTCCCGCATCGTAGAGCATTCCTCTACTTATTGCGCGCCTTCCTGAATAAAAATACGGTCTCTCAAAATCTTGCCCAAAATGCCAAAAAAGGTAAGACTATAGTCTCGGGTTTTTTGTGAAATTTTGACTCGATCAGAAGTCGCACAAAATGCGTTTTCCCGCATCGTAGAGCATTCCTCTACTTATTGCGCGCCTTCCTGAATAAAAATACGGTCTCTCAAGATCTTGCCCAAAATGCCAAAAAAGGTAAGACTATAGTCTCGGGTTTTTTGTGAAATTTTGACTCGATGAGAAGTCGCACAAAATGCGCTTTACCGCATCTTAGAGCATTCCGCTATTTGCGCGCCTTCCTGAATAAAAATACGGTGTATCAAAATCTTGCCCAAAATGCCAAAAAAGGTAAGGCTATAGTCTTGGGTTTTTTGTGAAATTTTGCGACCTAACCCCATCCCACTCCGTAACTGCTCCTATGTCCTAGAAGAATGTGGCGCTAATGTCCCTACAAAATGCCGAAAAAATAATAAAAATAATCATCATGATTGATGTTACTGTTTTTTGGCATTTTATTTACTTTTTTTACACACGCAACAACTGTTTAATGGCATGCCCTGCCCTTCGTGAAAAATTGAACCCCCGCCACCCCCCCCTCTCCCCCCCCCCCCCCCCCCCCCCTGGTAGAGATCCTGGGTGCGCTACTGGAGCATAGCGAAAGATGTCCTGGCTCGCGCGCCTCAAGCCACGCGCGACGCACTTTTGCCGGGTCCGGTGGTTTTGGGCCGGCTGGGCTACCATGGAAGTATTCTAAAGACAACGTTCTACGAGTCAGGGGAACCCAGCTGTTCGCGCCGCCGAAACGGAAGCTCATCGTACTTCAAAGCGCGATCGAGTTTCTGTTAACAGTCGGTGACGCACTCTGTGGAAGTGCTTCGTCGGCGCAGCAAGCGATATTTGCTGGTAGAGATCGCAGATATCTAATTCTTTTGCTCAGCATATCGCATCATTAACACACGCGCGCTCACATTTTGCAATGGAAGTATAACATTCGTCACGAATTTTTTTTATGACTGAAATTTAGGGACACGGGGAAAAGAACAGCACAATCTGCATTCGTAGGCATTCCATGTAAGATCTTGGAGGACACAAATATCGATGGGACACTGACGCCTCTACACTGAAGCAGCGCAGATCATGAACAGCGCGCTGAAAGGACGGCGCCTCCTGAAAAGCGAGACTGGTGCAGCGGCAGTCGCGGAGTCGATCGGCACTGCGTGCGTGCCAGTCGTTGCCGTAAGATAAAGATGAAAGCCGTACGGAGAAAAACGAAGTAGTTGACGATGTCCCCGCGCGTCACTTCGAGTACACAGCGTTGGTGCCCGTCGGCGTCCGGCAGCTTCGTGTAGGGATCGACATCGTCGCACGTTCGCGCATTTGCTCACATAAACATCGTGCCGATACGATTAACTCAGGCTGATAATCTTTCCGCAAGGGACGGCGGCGACATTGCGCCTAGAAATTTAGAGAAAACGAACCAAAACGCGGTCGAATCAACGAATGTATGAACGGCGCTGCAGGGAACGAAACAAGAAGTGGTCCCCATGGTCCTTCAGCATGCCCGTCGCGCCGACAGCGGGGCAGTCGAGACGTCACGTGCAAGCTATGTATAGACCACGACAAAGGCTCGTAATCAATCTTAAAGGGCAACTCCGGCGGTTTTTTCACCATGTTCTGATATCAACGTTTCCGAATAGTCCTGATGGTCCTGTAGCAGCCAGGGCGGTTAAATGCACCAATAATGTTAAATAACCGACCGGAAGACGTGTTCAAACCGAAACCGAAACGGGTAGACGCTTCTTGCAGCGTATGCGATGAAGTCAGACTTCCCGCCGTCAGAAATATGGAGAAAAATGCAGTCTTGGGCAGTAACTAGTTGCTAGTAAAGCGTTACCGGTAACTAGTTACTTTTTTCAGTAACTTATAACTGTAACTAGTTCCTTTTAATTTAGAGGAACTTGCAACTGTAACACTGTTACTTTTTACCCGGTAACTGTAACTGTAAATACCGTTACAGTTACTTCCTTTAAAAAAATATCCAGCAGCAACACTTCTTAAAAGATGGGCTCGGCAGTATCGCGATACAAGACTACCCCGATGTTTCTCTTAAATATTTATGACTATGTGTACCTCTATATCTAGGTAAATTTGCAAAATGTGAAGATGGTATAACAGCTGACTTGATCAAAGACGGAGGAGATCAGAGACGGAAGCGGGAAGGAAGGCGAGGCTCTAGCGGCTCTAGGACTAGGATTTGGTGTAACAAAATGCGGACTGATGGTATTCAATGATCCCAACGACCAGGCGGTATCCATACAGGGCCAAGAAATACCGAGAGTAAGCGAATACAATAAGTACCTTGGCGTATTGGTAAATGAGGGTGATAGATACATGGAGGTACACGAAAAAGCCTTGGCAGCAAAGGGAAAGAGGAACGCAGCAATAATGAAGCACAGAGCGTTATGGGGATACAATAGGTACGAGGTGCTTAGGGGTCTGTGGAAAGGGGTAATGGTACCGGGGCTTACATTTGGGAACACAGTGGTGTGCATGAGGCCAGAGATACAATCAGGAATGGATGTGAATCAAAGAACTGTGGGACGCCTCGCGTTGGGTGCCCACGGGAAAACGACAAACGAGGTTGTAAAGGGCGATATGGGATGGGCGAGTTTTGAGGCAAGGGAAGCGCAGAGCAAAATAAGGTTTGAAGACAGGCTAAGGAATATGAAAGAGAGTAGGTGGGCAGTGAAGGTGTTCCGCTATTTATATAGAAAGAGCGTTGACACGCAGTGGAGAAAGAGAACTAGGAGGCTCACCAGTAAATATACGGCTCTAAGAGAACTGACAACAAAGAGCATAAAGGGAAAAGTCAGAGAGGCGGAGAAGATTTACTGGAGGGCAGCGATGGAAAAAAAACCGACTCTGAATAACTACCGAGAGGGCAAAAACGAAATAAAGAGGGAGGCATTTTATGATAATTCAAGAGGAAGCGCTTTATTGTTTGAAGCGAGATCGGGCTACCTAGAACGCGTATTTATAAAGCGAAATTCAGTAACGACGAAGAAAAATGCACTTGCTGTGATAGGGAAACGACTGAGCATGTTCTGATAGAATGCGGAAATATCCACCCAGGTGTACGTTTGGGCACCACCCTACAGGAAGCCTTGGGTCTTAGGGCGAACAACGGGAAGCTGAACATAGCCGCGATTGAAATAAGTAAGAGACGGTTAGAATACTGGTGGCAGAAAACTAGAGAGAACGGACAAAAATAATTATAGGGAAAAATATGGACTTTCTGCCATAAGGAGCAGGGAACTGGGCTATGAATTTCCGTTTTTGCTATAGTATGATCGATTTGATTGAAGTAGATTTAAAAGGCATGAGCAAAATTTAAAGAGAGAGAGAGAGAGAAAAAAAAGGAAAGTTTTTAAATTTTCTTGCGAGCCTGGTGGCGCACATGTCACCGCCCCGTTAGAAAGGGGACGCTCATAGCATCCATCCATCCATCCATCGCGAATACCGAAGGCATTGTTCCCAGCGAGCGCTTCACGTTGGCAGGTGTCCGTTGAATGTGCCAGGACTCGAGCAAGAGCCTCTTTCCCAAATTCCTCTCTGTTTCAATAACAGACGCGCCGTCGAAGTCAATTTTATGGTCGTGCTTCTCGCAGTGCTCTGCCAAAGCGCTACGTTGCATTTCCATCTTCCTGACGTTCATATGTTCGCGTATTCTTTCCGGGAAACACTTACTCTCGCCTATGTAGCTGGCTGGACATTCCGAATACGACACTTCGTACACAACACCCGTGCTTTGCCGGGGTCACGGGTCACGGTAATCCACAAACCTGTTTCCACGCTTGCTGCCGCGGCCGAAGGATCGAGCTACAAAGGAGTTTCTGTTGAGGTGTCCTCATTGAGGGACACTTACCCTATTTCTTCACTTCCTTAACTAGAATCTCTATGTCTACGAAGGAGCAGCAGTGCAGGGCAGCCTACAGGGCTCAGCCCAGGTTAACCTCCCGGCCTTTCGTATTTCTTCCTCCTCTTCCAGTGAGCCCCTTTTCGTTCCTCTTATCTGGCATTTTAAAAACCACGAGCGATTCTGACTAACTTGACTAACCGCATTCCTATTAAAGAGCTGCATAATTTGGTTTGCCATGTATTACTTAGTCTTGTACAGGGAATGTCGCGGGAGCCAACGTTTCGACAAGCGGACTTGTCTTCGTCAGGGCGGCAACAGTTGCCGCCCTGACGTACTTGCCGCCCTGCCGCCCTGAGTCGTACTTTGCGATTTGTTCATCGATTCAAGAATCCATCTTCCCCTGAGCTTCTCTTCTAGTTTAGTCTTGTACAGTAACAGAAAAGTAACGTCGTTACTTTTTAACAGTAACTGTAACAAATTACTTTTGTAAACTCAGTAACTGTAACATAGTTACCTTTTTGGCTTAGGTACCTGTAACTGCAACACGGTTACTTTTTACTGGTAACGTGCCCATGACTGGACGAAGTGCCAACCGAGCCACCTGGCGTAATGTTGGTGTCCCTAATGTTGGGATCCTTGTCAGCTATATATATATATATATATATATATATATATATATATATATATATATATATATATATATATATATATATATATATATTAGAGAGAGAGAAAGACTAATAAAAGAATGCTGCAGTGTCGCTGACCATCGCGTCGCCATCCCTTATGTGCCGGGCATCAGCGAACAGTTGTCGAGGGTCCTAGGGAAAGCCGGGGTCACGGTAATCCATAAACCTATTTTCACGCTCGCCCGCTTGCTACCGCGGCCGAAGGATCGAGCTACGAAGGAGCAACACACGGGTGTTGTGAACAAAGTGTCGTGTTCCGACTGCCTTCGGTATACGTTCACGGTTTCCGAAACGTGAGGGAAAGGGAAAGCAGGAGCCGTGGTGAGAGTACAAGACGCGGCGAAACTTCCATGACCAACACAGTCACCCCTTGAAGAAGGGTCCGAGTCGGTCCCGAAACGTCGGGCTCTCTTTAAACTGTGGCTGGAGCAATTTCAACCTCCCAGACATTGCTTTCTGCACTTCTAGCAGATCACGGCTTTTAGCGGTACCTGCCCTGTCAGACTAAAGCACCCGTTGTACCCTGACCATTTATGCCTGACTTGCTGTACGACACCGACTGTCAACTTGTAACACCAAAGCTTGTACATGCCCCTCCTCCGATCCGTTCTTTTCTCTTTCACAGAAGCTTGAACTTCCCATCCCCCATTTTATAGTCAGGGTATAGTGCCTAGAATATACTGCCAGTATATTCTGGGCACTCTAGTTCGGGGGACGGTAACCAAATCGCACCTGAACACGCTGCACGAACAAAGTGTTGTCTTGATGAGCTGCAGCGACATTCTTTCTTCAACGTTCTTTCGTGAGCTCACTTTGAATTCTGGTGATTCCTCTTTTCACAGGACTATTGTGCGCAAACAAAAACGATCTTCTGCACCCTCCATGAGGAAAGGACGCTAATATCTGCAGCCCAAGTAGGGAGCACGGCTAAGCGTCCGTGGGGGAGGGGGAAAGGCAGTGAAAGAGATAGAGAGGAGAGAAAGGCCGTAGTTAAAGTCCCTAGATTTTTCCTTCTTTGTAAGTGGCGGCAAGTTTTGATGTGGCGCTGACGAATTTCATTGGTCAACGCTCATATCCGGTTGACGGCGGCTTCCGGTCGCCATGTTATTCCTACTCCCCGACGACGCCGTGCGCCCGTGACGGCTGGTCGCTACACCGGCAGCATCTGCATTCACTCGAAAGCAGTCGCGAGTGGTTAGTTGAGTGATTTCGTACGCATCTGCCTTCTTCTGCATGCTTGTGCGAAGTGTTTCCTGCAGTCGACGACGCGTGAGCACGCTCAACAATGCCGGCGTGTAGGGCCTTGGGGTGCCCCGTCCAGTGGAGAAAAGGGTTGGCGCTTTTTTCTGTGCCCCTCGGAATGCACGACAAAACAAGGCGTGGAATGTGGCTGCACAAAATAGGCAGAAAGCATTTCAAGCTCACGAAGTCCAGCAAGCTGTGCAAGGTATGTCGAATCAACGAATTCACCTGCACCCCTCTGAGCCGGTTCACGGCGGTGCACGAGCAGTTTTGAAATTGTGCAGCTGCAGTTCAGTAGGTGCAGGCACGGCGCGACACAAGAAACGAACGGAGAGGTGCCGACATGGTGCAGGCCTCGCTTTTGTGCGCGGTTGAGAGGTCGCGAACGGCACGTACATGGCCAATCTGCGAAGGCGAGGGAGTTCAAACGGCGCCTACGTCACAATGGCGCGTCGTCTGCTGCCCTCACGCTCACGCCTGCACCAAGCCGGCACCTTCAACGGAGCGGGTGCAGGAAAATCGTGAACCAGCGCTGCACCTTTCCTGCACCTTTTGAAACGAACGACGTGGTTCCGAGGGTGCCATCCCTGCACCTCTGAAACGAATGACAAGGTGCGGCACCTCGTGAACTGGTTCAAGGGGTGCAGGTGAATCGAACGGACCCGTTGTATTTTCCTTGTACACAGAATCGTGAAAAATGCTAGTAGATTTATTGTTATTTCTTTTTAACCTGGTGAGGCTCATGAGAGCGCCCCACGCTTTCGGCAGTTCGGAAGTTCGAGCAAGCGCTTCTATCTTGACGAGTTCATGACTTTTTAATTACGAACATCTGTCCGCCCGCCTTTTAGCACATACTGTAGCACATACTGTATTTACGCGAACATAGTCTGCTTACAGTGCGTATTTTTCTACGTTCGCAGCTCGCGCGTACTCGACTCATGCCGCGGTGCCAGCGTGTTGGTAGGAGCTCAAGTGGAGGAATAAAAAGTATTGTGCATTGATTTATGCACATACATCCGGAGGATCCCTTGTGGCCTGATTTAATACACCACTGCAGTTCTCTACATCCAAAGCGCATGCGTTGCTTTGGACGATATTGCTCAGTCGCATAGTCTCCTTGCTTCGGGGTACTTCGCGGCTGGTTTAACAGAAAAACACACATACCCGCATTTAGTGACCTTACGCTTTTTCGCACACTTTACCGGTTCTAAAGGATTGCATCCGGTTATTGCAAGCATTTGCTTAAGAAATAAGCATGGCGTGATATGAGCGGAATAGCGAGGGTCTGTTTTCGTGTCCTATGTGGACTTAAGGTCAAAGAAATTCTGTAATAACGCTGCTCGCCTTGTGGCTCTGTGAATTTCTTTTTTATAAAGAGGCGTGTCGCCTAAACATTTGTAGCTGTTTATATATTGGAAAATACAAGCAGGAGAAAGTTACCTATGTTGTGTCACGAATGCGTTGTTTGTACTTCTAATATTGTGCACGCTGTCAAAGATATCGACTTGTGCTCTGACAGTGCTGTATTTTGCAGCATCATTTCACTGAGGACCAGTTTGAGCCTGCCATCTGAAAGAACTTCGGCATAAAGAAATTGAAATCCACAGCTGTGCCGCCTACCTGTGCCGCCCATAGAAAAGCACCACACCCACGAGGCGCTCTTCAAAGCTGAAGCGTTTGGTTGCTTTGTTGTGTTACCTCAGCATCACTGATGCCAGTGGTTGGATGGATGGAAGAAGAAACTTGAATGAGGTTCGGTCAATGCCCTAACTATATCTGTCCCGTGTTAAAAAAAATGAATTCGGTAAAATATTAATGACAGAAGTGCAGCTATTATACAAAATTATTTGTATTATTGGAAAATCATGTCGCCTGCAATGTCCATTGAATGCTCGTAAAGGCCTGTTACTTGTTACCAATTCGGTGGCGCCCACTTCCATGTAAAAATAATAGTAGCATTATAAGATGCGTGCAATTCAGTACGATAACCTTGCCATCAATTCACTAGATTATAAAAGAAAAAAAAAATCACAGCATATCCACGGGGTGAATGATGATGAGTGGGCGAAGCTCCGGAGGGAATCATCGGTAAACCGTGAATGTTTCGCGTAAATCGCCCAGTCGATCATCATGTAAAGGCTTGAGAAACACTGTATTCGTACGCTGGGATCTCGCGTTTAAGGGGGATATGCTGTGCTAAAGCCAGGCCTGCGCGGAACTGCAGGACAGTGACAGCGTAAGCAGGAGGAGCTACTTTCTTAGAGGCCACTTTAAACGCTTGAGGAAACTAGTGCAAGTAGAAGTGGTAGGTATCTCCTGCGCCATAACTTATCATTTTGCCAAGTAGGGAAGTACCCCCTACGCCATAATTACCAGTGCCTCCGTAATGGGTTCAAAGCTACAAAGCACGCAGCTCTGTGTTCTTTCAAATGATGCCTCGACCTCGTTATACAATCCATTTTCGCGTCGTGTAGCGGTGTATTACTATTTTTCAACGTAACATTACGTTTGTTAATGCGATTCCGCGGGAGACATTATACCTGTTTAGGTCTTTTAGCGAAAATTCTTCAACCACAGGCGTAGCTCAGTGGTAGAACGCTCGACTGCCACGCCGAGAGCCTGGGTTCGAATCCAGGCAGAGGACACAACTTTCGGAATTTTTTTTTTAAAGTAGACGTGGCTACGTACATCACCAACGAACACCATGGGATGTACAGACCCACGCCCTAAGGAGCTTCGCCCCTAAAAAGTTTGAAAGTGGGACTCGTTCATGGTACAGCTCATGAAAATTGAGAACACTGGTTAGTCCAATAGCAATGAGATAGTAGGATGTCTAACTGAAGAAAATATATAAGCACAACAACAATTTGTATAAGAAATCAAACATCATTCAAAGAAAACTGATTAGAGAAAAGAAAGAAAAATATATAAAAGATTTCATTAGGATTTAAAATCAGTTAGTTCATAAAATATGTGCCCAATAACACACAATATAATGTACTCATTATAGAACTGCTTTTTCACTATGTAAATCATGATATAAGTATAAGCGAGACATCAGATATTTGCGTAAGTTTTGTGCACGGAGCAAGTATTTTTAAGTGAGCGTGAGAAGCTTTTAGCATCTTTGATCTGACTGAAAGCAGCCGAAATTCGCGCGGAACAAAGACTATATTGGTCTAAACATTTATGAGCCGCAAACGATTTAGAAGGAAAAAGCATGTGCTCACCTAATTAGCATATTTCTGTAAGCGCTACTGTTCTTACCCGTATATTGCACGCGAATGCGCAGCTCATGCGTTTTCGCAATACACATGCATTGGTCTTTATATCTCCCTAAGAAACGAATGCCAATGGAACACTCGTTCCAGTTACATGCAAAGGCAGGGATGGCATATGACCCAAACGTCGTAAGAAAGTTGCTAACAAGGTGCCAGTTTTTGCAGCCCGGTTTTAGTATAATAAGGCTGGGGACGCCGGAAAAAATGAGTTGAAAACGGACACCGTAGATCACTAGATTTCATAAATACGGCGAGAAATTCTGTGTTGGGCCTCCACAGTGCAGTTCTAACCTAGTCCTGCTTTGTATTAGATCGTGTTACCCCATAACTGAAACTTATAACTCCAGTCGTGCTGCGCAGCAGCCACCGTTTACGCCCGCACGCTGTCTATGCGCATACTCCGCTCCGGGGGAGCGGAGTATGCGCATAGACAGCGTGCGGGCGTGCGGGCATATTCTACTCTAGACAGCGTGCGGGCATATTCTACTCGCAACGTCCGCGAACTATACGCCAGGCGCAGCGCCTACAGGGGCGCCACTGAAAGCCGCGTAGCGGCGGCCGTTGGAACCGGTGGTGGGTCGCGTAGCAGACGCCTCATTTCACTGCAAGCATCGAGGAAGCGCGCGCGTGCGATTTGCCGCTTGTGCACGTCCCAGATAATTACTTTTGCGGCGATAGTGTGTGCAAAGGAGCTGCACATTATAATAGTGGACATGTGTCCGATGTCACAGCTGTGTGGGACGACAATGTCACCACACGCGCCAAGTGTTTGCCACAGACAAGCGTCAACAAGCTTCCCTACGAAGCGGAGCTCATCGCACCGCTTTCTTTATAACGTCCCGATCACTGATGCCTGCATGCTGCGTTGACGCGTGAACCAACGTTTTTTTTTTTTTTTCGACACAGTAGCTTCGTTTACTTGCCATGTGTTTATATAGTAGATTTTGAGGGATCGCTGTCGCACCGGCGCATGGATTTCACGGGTGCGGCCACGCGAAGGGTCAGCGTTGGTAAAACTGAAACCAGCACGATAAACCTGTGAATATATTGTTTTGTTTTGTGGGGTTTAACGTCCCGAAACCAGCTCTGAATATGAGACGCCGTAGTGGAGGGCTCCGGAAATTTCGACCACCTGGGGTTCTTTTACGTGCACCGACATCGCGCAGTACACGGGCCTCAACATTTCGCCTGCATCGAAATGCAGCCGCCGCAGACGGGATTCGATCCCGCGACCCTCGGATCAGCAGCCGAGTACCATAGCCACTAGACCACCATGGCGGGGCTTGTGAATAGATATCTCGGCAGCTTGCGCTAGTGGCGCGAGACTGAGTCACTGCGGAGCTGGTGGTCACCTATAGCTTGTCGTAGCAGCTTGGCTATGTATTTGCTAGGTTTTTTGCAGCTATTACCAAGTGTTGCAAAATGGCGTTACATTCTACGCGATCGTCAAAGTCTTAAATGTGCATAGGTGCCATGTTTTACAGCTAATATGCAACTTGAGGCGAGCGCACAGCGAACATTCTGCACCGGTGATCGCATTCCAGTGCCATCAATAGGTAGAATGCAGCCGATTTCGTGCAGCACACGTGTGATTCCACGGCGCTTTTGTAAAGGAGCCGTCACCTGCCCCACATTCTCTGACATTGCGCTTCGCGCCATTCGTTTTTCAAGAGAGCCTAGGCATCGCGTCTTATCAGTACTAACAACCTCATGTGCATTGTAGCGTCTACAATGCAGGCGAGGCGACCAAGTGTAAACGTAGTAGGGTTCGCTGAAGACGTAGCGACATAAATGGAGAAATAAAACACGATAATCGTTCTAACACTGCTGTTAACAAGAAAAGAGAAATAGCGGGCGCGAAAGAAGACGAAGTAAGATCGCGAGCGCGTGATGTTCTGGGTTTTTCTCTTTAGAAAAAAAGAAACGGCATCGCTGCTCGGCGCTCTTCAGGCGTATTGTCTTCCGCCGCACTTCGAAGCCTGGTTTATTCTTCATCGAGGTCCTTGGACTTTACACTCCTGCAAACAGCGCGATTGCTTGCCTTCGGCGTCGTACAGCCGCAATCCACCGCCGCCGTCGCTCTCGCTCATGAAATAGCACCGGAAATCTGTATAAGTGCGTTCGTGGCGATTTCTTGTGTGTGTCTGAGTAGCCGACAACGCAGCAGTTATTTTTCGGCATCTCTGAAGCCCGAGAGAGTCGTTAAATCACGATGAAAACACATCCATCCGCGCACACGCTACACGCTCGCGGGAACACTGCTCGCTCGGACCCACCAACGCTTCCGAGCCGTGGCGGCAGATGGCGTCGTCGGCGCTTTGCGCATCGCCTATAGGTGGCGCGCAAGTCGAACCAAAATGGCTGCCTGGAGGAGGATAGACTATCCGCATTCCCGGAGTGTACGCCGTTCGCCGCGCGTCGTACAGAAGCTTCAACGGGTTTTTCACCATGTCCGACACAAATTCGCTTCCTTTTGCGATGCCGATTTCATTAGCGACCATTTTGGAAGCTTCTGTGAAGGCAGAGCTGCTGACAGCAGCCTCTATTTACGTGGTATCCACAAGTCAGGGTCTGCACAGCACGAAGAAGTCTCAGTGAAATGGCAGAAATTTGCGACCAAAAACCGTAAAAGTCACTTGTGGATCCAGAGGGGTGCCGTGCCCCCCTTCGCGTGTATCGTGACGAAACTCTCAGCATGCGTTGAAAATGCTCACAAAATGCTTGGTGTCACAGGGAGGCAGTTTGTCACTGTAGGTCGCAACCGACGGGGTGATATTCTTTTAGCCCTATTGTCTGCACAGAGCAGCTACCGAAGTGAGTAAATATCGGTGTCACACGGGCAAATTTGATAGCGACTGGGATCGATCAGGGTTACATTTCTTAATCGCAATCTACGGTGGTCGCTGCTAACCTAATCGTGATCGAGTTTAGCGCCATGGCGTCGGCCAAATCAGGAGCTCAGATGCGCAGATGGCGATCGTCTTGAGATCAGTGTATCATGCTTGATCACGATCAAGAGCGAGCTCGTACCAGCACCTTTTCCAGATAGAGCCTAAACAGAATCGTCCTAGATGGCGATCAAAAATGCCCGTTTGGCACCGATGTGAATCGATGTCAGCACTGATTGAAATATAAACATTCGTTGGTGTGCGCGACTGCGTGTAATATGTGAAAAAAAAAAAGCGAGTGCCACGCAAACAAGCAACTTTGCGGCTTGCAGTGGTTCGCGGACTTCTAAGTGCCGCGTTGTCACGCAAGCAGGTGCGCGCATTTACGGAAACGTCCTTCTCACTATAAATCCGACGTACAGCCCGACCACTGTGCGGTTTAGTCGAAAAGCGAAAGCGATTTCCGCCTACCCATATTCCAGAAGAAATTACCAGGAGTGAAATGTGCGCTGCGCGCTCTCATCGGCGGCGTCACAGGCTTTCCGATGCGAACCCTCACTATCCATTCTTTCTTTAGTAGCGGATATTGCAGGAAGGAATGCCGGATTATTTCGTTGTGAACAGTTCGATTTGTGCACTGGGTCCGACGCGCAGCACATGCGGTTACTGCTGTGCTTCTTGGGCATCACGCGCAAATACGTACACAAAGGTGCGGCGGCGACGGACGGTACAACGCGTCGTCTGCCTATCCTCCTCGTGGCATTTCTGTCGTGCGCCGCGGTGCGGCGTGACAGTCTACGGACATTGCGAACTCTAGCACACCATAGCCAGGGGAAAAGCCACAGCATTGCAGTTCGTCCCCCCCTCCCTTCTTTTTTTTTTTCTTGTGTCATGTTCTTCGTGCACCGTCACCAGCTGGTATGGACTTGCAGACCCGCGTCTCCTCCTCACTCACAGCCCTTCCGAAGTTTTCTTTTCTCCATTCTCCGCTGCCCTTAACTGCCTTTACGGAGTGGCATTGCCAGGTGGCAAAATTTTACACGCTTTCAAGATTGCGGCTCAAGCATGAAGTGTAACTAACTCGCTCAAAAGAGCAATTTGGAAATCCTTGGGAGAAACCTTTGTGCTCAAGTTGCTCTTTTGTGCTGCCCCAGTCTCTCAGAGAAACTTTTTCGTTTCCTCCATGTATGTGGCATCGCACTCCGCGCCGCGGTCTAAGCTGTGCCGCGAAGCACAACCCACGGAACAAAGTCCGCGTGCAAGGACGTGCAGTACAATGACAGTGCAGCACGTGCTATATGCGATGACAGTGCAGCACGTGCTATATAGTGCAGCACGTGCTATATACAATGACAGTGCAGCACGTGCATATATGTGCTCCCCTTCAGGGAGCACATATAATCATCAGTGCGTGACGAAAGAAATTCGGTTCGCCCTTGTTTCTGTATCCCTTCAGGGAGCACAGATAAGCGTCAGTGCGTGACGAAAGAAATTCGGTTCAGGTGTGGTTCTTGGAAGGAGAGGAGAGGACTTTGCCCTCAAAGTGGCTTTCTCCCTCTTCTGTCTCCTTTTGTTCCCCCTTCCCCTACGCCGCATTGCTTCCTGCTGCGCGCTGAAAGTTTCATCACGTGGCAAGCGGTCTCTCCTCACAGGTTCCACTGACTTTACTTCTTCCAGGCGCTTTAGCGCCCTCGCGCGGCCGTGTGAAAGAAAGTCCACTTTTCAGTCGTGCCTACCATTTCGAGTCGGGCTTAAGACGAGGAGGCCACGCACGCGTTCAGCGGTTCGAGCATAGTTATTGGGCTACCGCATTGGGAGATAAGTGCCAAGCATCCGCCGGAAGAAGGACTCGTCCATGCGACGTCCGATTCTGCGCTGCATCGACGGCTGTGCAGGTCCCGGCAGCTGGCGGCTGCCTACCTGGTATTGTTCAGAGAGCCCATCGGAGAAGGACGACGAATCCACCACGATGAGAGATGGGGCCGAGCCATCGCAGGGAGCCACGCCTACCAGCCCTCAAAACAGTACGTGTACATTTCGTTGTTTCTTTTCGCGCTTCAGCACGTCAATGCTTCGCATTATAGGACAATCTAATACCTATGCCTTATTCAGTAGCCGTTACAGCGCTATCCGGCAGTGCTAAATTGACCATTTCCCGCAGGGACGTTTTCCAACCAAAGGTCTCGTCCACAGACTGCTTTTCCTGCTCCAAGCGCTTTCACAGTTGCACATTTCGTTTGGAGGTGCAAGAGCACGACAAAATCTTTAAAAAATTTTCTGGGGAATTCTCCAATGCACAAAGAGAGGGGCAGAAGCGAAGAAAGGAAAGGCAGGGACGGGCGCTGAACAGGGTGGATTGTCCATTCTGCTAGTGTGTGGTTGAGAATATTTTGGTTCGAAGACAAATTTGCTCACCCATGTGCATAAGATTCCCGCAAATGGTCAATTCGAAGGCTGGGTGTGTTAGAGCATCAGCGGAAAATTTTGTTTTGCGCTTTTACATCGATGTTTCGAGACAACCGATTGCATGACATTTGAGTACAAACGTTCATCATGTTGGAAAAAGTGAGCGCTTTATGGCGAGCTTGCGGTTCGTTGCGAACGGCGACGGAATGACAACGGCGTCGGCCTTGCTAGGTCTACATTCAGAGTCACTGACGTTGAACTGTTGGGGTGCCTTTTCCGATCGCGAAGGCATAGTGTAATGGTCGTCGGAAAAGGGCGGAAATCACGGTAGTCCGATATGGTGGAGTATGCACCGGAGAATGCGCACAGCCACGTGGCGGACCTGCGGGGCAGATGGCGACCATTGTTGGAATTCGTTGTAGAGCTGGTAACAGGGTAGCAGGCAATCGGGAACCGGCTTGACGGGTGTTGGACAGTCCCAGGGAGACGTGTAGTTTGGGCAGCCTGTCCAGGAATGTCTGTAGTCACCAGCTGGTTAATATGGGGGTTGGCACAATCTTAGACAACCCTGGCTGTGGTTTGGCACCATCAGAGGGAGTTTGGCATCATCAGAGGGGGTTTGGCGCCATCCCATGGAGCGTCTTTGTTAAGGGCACGTGTGAGCAGGGGGCAGAATGGAGGCCAAGGTTTTTCACGGGTTGAAGTCATCATGGATGTTCACAACTGTGCGTTCACAAAACGATCCGCTGACAATGAGTTCGGTTTCGCTTGCAAGGCTTCACCGTTTGCGGACGATCTTCGTTTATAAGGGCTCTGGCGCGTGCAATTCAGTGTTTCCAGAGCAATGCGAGTCGTTCGACAGCTTTCAATCGTCTACAACTGTAGGGGATCCATGTGCCGTGTCGAGGTGCGGATGATGCGTACATGTAAATTGTTCACAGTACCCAACCAATCTCCCGCTTCTCGATTCGCCTGATTGCCGCTTACGCATTCCACAAATTCGCGAAGACAGGTTTCAATTTAGTGTTATTACGATGCCTATGACAGAGGGATCAACCCCTTTTTTAAACCCCTCTTGCCTCCAGCCAAGTGGGCAATAAACATAAAAGGAGAGGGGGAATGTCAAGTCTGAAAACGGTTGGCACTCCTACCTCCCCCTCTCCAGAGCAACCAAGGAGTTTAAGGGCAACTCCAGCGGCTATTTTCACCATGTTCCGACATCGATGTTTTCCAATGGCACTGATAGTCCTCTAGCAGCCAGGATGGTTCCGTCTGCTCAGAAACGCATCAGTTAGTCCCTGCATCATTAGTCCCTGTATAACGGCTTTGCCAAGTAGCGACAAGTCCCCCTCTCCTGCCGTCGATTTTTTCGCCACGCCATTCCCTTCCTAACTTGACCTGTTTTGCAAACCCACGCTGGGCAACTCCCTACGTAGACTGCAACAAACGCTTGTAATCAATCTTAAACGTACGATCTTGCGTTCCCCTGTACTCTCCCCGCGGTTTCCTGGCGAACAGAAGAAGGCAGGGAGACAACAAAGGGACCCAAGAACGCGGAGCTTCTAATGCTTTGGGGCCTCAACAGTAGCCCAGGTGGCAGGCTTGGAATTTCGACAGAGCTTAGGAATAAAATGGCTGCAGGAACCATAAACCTGTACCGGCCAGTGGAGAAACTTCCACTGGCCTCCGGTACATAGCCAATGGAAGAGCTTGACTCAGATCATTTGCTTTCGCTGTTTGGCTCAGCTCGAGTGCGACATGTTCTTTTTCTCTTTCTTTTCCTTTTGTGGGAGTCCTGGTGGAGTGAACTTCCGAATGCCGCTACTGCTTTGAGTGTTCCAGGCTGTCATAAATAACGCTATTTCAAATGTGAAGTTTACTGCACCTAACTGGTTCGTGAATCGGTTTAGTGTTGTGAAGCGGTTCGCGACCCCGTTCAAAGCTTTATTTCTCCAAACCGGAAATGAACGCGAGCGAAACGGCGCGCATTAAACAAGAATCCGTATTCTTGTCTTTCTTTCCTTTTACTTGCCGTCATTCGCTATTGCTGCAAACTGCTACACATTATTTTTTGTTGTTCAAATCACTGACATTCCTTGATTTACTTTCTCAGATTGTTTAGTAATGTATTTTAATCCTGGTACATTGATTAATGGGGTTTCAGGTTTTGTTCCTAACTTTGGGACTCTATGAATTAAAGAAAGTGAGTGGGTAAACGTCTGAGTAAGCAATGGTAATGTGTACAGCATTGCACTCGGACTTGATCATTTATGATATTCTCCTAACAAACGTTTTCGTCTCTGTTTTTCGCCATTCTTCTACGTCATGGTCAGGTGCAGTAGCGAGTCCTCAAGAGTCACCGTCGGGCGTCAAGCGGCGCCTTTCTGACTCGGAGGAATGCCCGGTGCGGAAGCGGGAGTTGAAGATCAAAAGAGCCTGGTATTTGCGCTACATCAGTGAAAATCCTCAACACCCCCCGGGAGGCGAAACATCGTCCGGCGTCCAATCACCGAACGAGCAGTCGCCGCCAACAGCCATGCTGCAACCGAACGAGGAACAACACCACCATTCCTCTACGTCATCGTCAGGTGCAGCCGCGGATGCGTCTCAAGTGTCGCCGTCGGGCGCCAAGCGGCGCCTGTCTGACTCTGAAGAAAACTTGGAGCGGAAGCGGAAGTTGAAGATCAAAACAACCTGGTATTTGCGCTACATCAGTGAAAATCTTTAACACCCCCCGGAAGGCGACACAGCTTCCTGCGTCCAGTCACCGATCGTGCAGTCGCCGCATTCCGCGAAGCAGCTGAGCGAGGATCAACAGCATGTCTGCATGGGCGAGCCCGAGAAGACTGTTGCCTTATCTAACCCAACTTAGCCTATGTTCAAGCAAACTAATTTGGACAGGAAATAATTTCCAATCACCGTGGGTACATTATACCCACAGGTGATTGTTCTTTCGCGGCCAGACACGTTTGCTGTTGACGCCTGGGTATCTTTAAGAAGCACATTAGCTCTTATGGTCCAGTGCACATCATCGGCCAGGATGCCAGGGCCAACTTCAATAATTATCTTTTATAGTCGACTGTGCTGATATGTTAAAGCGTAGTGTAAGTGGTCTTAAAGGATTTCAGTCATTAACTCGAGAAGGGGTCAAAGAGCCCCCCCCCCCCCCCCCCGAACTCAGTCCCTACAGTAACAAAATATTTTACATCAATGTAAGGAAACTTGGTACATACATGGTGTCTGTTGACGTTGGACATGGATAACTGCAGATGTATTTATTTATTTATTTATTTATTTATTTATCCCTAGGGCCTTTCGGCATTACAGAGGGGAGTGGGTTACAGGGGAAACAAATGAAAAGGAGCAAATAAACAACAAAGGTGACATAATCCACGATTAGTACAAAGTTTATACTAATTATACAATGCTAGTTGAGCGGCTGCTAATCATGACGATGACAGTTGCGTATTGCCTTGAGCATGGTTCCATTTAACAACTCTTGTTTACCGTTTGGGGGGTGGGGGGAGGTGGGTTTTCAGATGGATTTCTTTCACGCATAAACAACCCTATGTGGTATATTGACCCACAGATCGATGTAGGTGGCAGCACTGTCATCGCGTGAGTGCGGATAGGCGTGCGCCGGCGCGCATTGAAATGTACAGAGCGGCGCTCTATTGTGAGCGGTTCGAGGCAGCTGTTAGCTGAATAAAAGCATTGATTGTAGTCAAATGGTAATACTTGCGTCCTTCAATCTCACTTCAGTGCAGTAATCACGCAAAACATTTTTATTGCACGTGAAGGAAGCGTCATAAGCCATCCAACGGGGCACTGACATCACCCGCGCTCACAGTTGGTTTGACTTCCTCGGCAGTTCTCTCTCTTTCTTTCACCATACTTAAGTTCTCTACTGTCTACAATGTTCACATTGCTGACACGCGACTGAAGGAGTTTAGTATTGAGTTATAGCTCATTGGGTACAACAAAAGAGGGCAGTTACTGCGCATTGAGTTGAAGTAACAGCTCGTGTACTCTCAGCTGTATCACGTGCACGTATACTTGCGTCTTGCATGTCACATTCCACGAAGCGCAAGGCAGTTAACTGGCTCAGTTAGTCACGCTGTGTGACTGTATACGCCGAGTCAGTCTCAGGGGTGCGAGCATTGCGTTGCTGCTTGTGGCCTGAAAGCGCGGGGTATCGCTATCGCCGTGTGTCGGCCTCAAACAATGTGGAATGTGGTTCGGGTTTCTGAGAAGGCGCAAAGCCACGTGGCGGACATGCTAGGTAGGTGGCGACCATTGTTGAAGTCATTGTACAGCTGGGAACGGGCTAGCTGGTAACTGGAAACCGGTTTGACGGGTGTTAGGCAGCATGTCCAGGAATGTCTGCAGTCGCCACCTCGTTAGGTTGGCGCCTTCCCCCACGGTGTGGTGTTTGCTAGGGCGCCAGCGTGAGCGGATTTGTTTTTCGAGGTCTCCGGAACGACAGCAGCAGATAAGTTTTCTTGCATGCATTGAGCTTGCTTTTCTAGTATAGGTCATTAGCATAAACTATATTTGTGGTTATTAGTTGGTACGGTTTTTTGGGGGTCAGTAACTTGTTTTTAGGTTTTTTTTTTTTGCTGTCCTTTTTCTTCCTCGACGTGGCTGAGGTGCATGTACACCCACCACGAGTGTTCTGAAGTGTGGGCTATCCATTGAGTTTTTGGGTACGTATTGTCTTAGGGAAGTGTTTGTACTTAGGAAAGTGTTTGTAGTACCGAGGTTATTAGTTGGTACGGATTTTGGAGGGGTCAGTAACTTGTTTTTTGGGGTTTTCTTGCTTTCCTTTTTCTGCCTCCACGTGGCTGCGGTGCATGTGCACCCACCACGAGTGTTTTGAAGTGTGGGCTATCCATTGAGCTTTTGGATACGTATTGTCTTAGGGAAGTGTTTGTAGTACCGAGGGCCTTTGTTCTTTAGATAGTGTAACCCTTGTGCTACGAGCGGTCATGGTCAAAAAGACCGCAAAGTGTTCACGGTGCGGGGCAGCTGTGAAAAGGTCTGTTCGATTCAGAAAAGGTGTACGGAACCGCGCACAAAAAGGTGCAGGTGGTGTCGACACCCGGTGCAGCAGTTCCCGGCACCCGTTTTCGCGGTGCAGATGGAGCTCCGTCCGCCGCCGCCCAAATGTGTACGTTGAGGTGCAGGCCTGTCGTCTGCTGCACGGCCAGCTCGATGAGTTTTTTGTTTCTAGTAGCCTGCTTGTGCTCGCTACAACTATGCATGGTGATATGCTACAACAAAACCTGCGCGCGGGCGTGCGAAACAAGACGTGATATTTATATTATGCGCATCCACGCATTTGCTGACACGAACGACGCGATACAATCTGCATCCTACCATTTGTAAAAAGAAAAAGTGAAGGTGAAAACAAGCCGTCATCGTGCACGTGCTCAGAGAAAAATGTCAAACATTTATCACTTTCACAGAATTACTTGCTGTGGTTTCGTCGCGGCGTACGTCCTAACCATCTCCATTTAGACAAGCCGACGCCGTCGTCTGCACGCGTCGCCCGACGGTATAGCGAGGCTGCACCAAAACGCTGCACCCACACGCTGGGAGGTGCAAAGGTGCACGGCACCGCGGCGGCACCTTAGCTGCACCCCGCCACAATCGAGGACTGAGGTGCAGCGGGCGCCGCTGTACCACGAGGAATCGAGGACGGTGGTGCAGCGCACCGCGAAAAGGTGCAGGGAACCTTGGCTGAATCGAATAGACCTAAAATGGAAGTTTGTGCGGAAGAGAAGGCAGAAGAAGCTGACGCAAAATGTAGACAGTGTGAGATCGAGGAAAGAATGGAAAAAATGATGGCTGCTCAGAGCGGACTTATGGACAGAATCGCTGAGCTTGAAAATGCGTTGGCAAAAGAGCGTGAGAAAACGCAGGCCATGGGGGAGAGGCTTAGGTTAGCAGAGGAGGGACTAGCCATGGTAGTTAAGGCGAACAAAGAAGTAGGCAACAGCGAGAACAGTGCGGCGCCGACCTCCAGCGTGGGGGGGCAGCAAGAACAGGGTGTGAAAAACGCAGGTGCAAAGAGCGCGGGGCACAGCTTTCAGGAAGTAGCTTTGCGGGAGGGAGTAGACAATGCAGCAGCTGGGGCTCAGGCTAAACACCCAGACAGTAGCCAGGTGCAGGTGACTCCAGCTGGAAAACCTCAGCGCGTTATTATAGCTGGCGATTCCAATTTAGTTCGATGCGCCGAGGCACTCAAAGAGAGGGTGAAAGGCGACAAACGAGTATTGGTAGGGACGTTCCCAGGACATAGGATGGGTTCAGTCATGAGGCAAGCAAGAGAAAAGCTCAGGTCTGGGGCTCACAGACGCAACCTCGTGATGATTGCGGCAGGGCTAAACGACGTCCTCAACAAAGAATCGTCAGGATTAGCGACGACCTTGGCAAAAGGCGTCGACGACATGCGCGCCATCTCCCCCCAGGTGCAGATAGTAGTGTGCACACTACCGGAAATACCAGTGCGTGACGGCAACCTCCAAAGAGCGGTTGTCGATGCAAACAAAGAGATATGACATACGAGTCGAGAAAAGGGTTTCGAAGTAGTGGAAATAAACAGGGAGGTGCATAGGTGGGGGGGTTTCCAAAGAGACAGAATTCACTTCGATAGGAGGCTTGGTCATGAGGTAGGTTGGCGGCTTGCAGGACGTGCAGTAGCTTTTTTGGGGGGCAACGGGCCCTTCGGAGTCCGGGGTAGCAAGGAACAAAGGAAACAACCAGGGGGATTTTCGCGCAGACAGCACTGAGAAATGCCAGAAAAGAGGTAAAAGGAAGAAAAGAGCGAAAGCACGTGTAGCAATTAGTTACATAAACATGCAGGCTGGCAGAAAAAAGGCAAAGTGGTTAGAGATTGAGGAACAGTTAAACAAAGAAAAGATAGGCGTTTATGCGGTTACAGAAACACACCTTAGAGACCTGGAAGAGCCACCACATATTGACAGTTATGTTTGGGAAGGGTGCACCAGGATCGCATCAGAAAGAAAAGGTGGGGGTGTTGGAATGCTTGTTCATAGCGGAGCCAAATGGGAGAGAGTAAAACAAACGTGTTCAGAGCACCTCTGGGTTTCGGGCACGGTATGTGGAAAGAAAACGTGGCTAGGTGTAGCTTACATGTGGACGGGAAATAAGTGTAAGGAAAAGAATCTGGAGATAAAGCATTGGTCATGGAGCCGAAATCATCCTCCTAGGGGATATGAATGCCCACATTCACGACCTTGACGGATATACAGACACCAATGGGAGGTTATTGCTCGATCTTTGCGAGCACCATAGTCTTGTGATAGTTAGCACAGGGCCCAAGTGTGGTGGACAGATCACGTGGGAGGTCAGAAACAGACAATCGAACATTGATTATTGTCTTAATGACGGAAGGAATCTATGAAAAACTGAGAGAAATGAGAATAGACGAGGACGGGATGAACAGCTTGGGTAGTGATCATAAACGCATAACGTTACAACTGGGATATAAAACTGAAAATAATAACGTAGAGTCGAAGTTTGGCAGGTCGTACTTAAATGACAAACAAATAAAAAATATAGCCGCAAGAGTAGAGGAAGAAGTAGGCAAAATACGAGGCAAGGACTGGGGGTATGATGAGATATAGTTCATGTAATGACGAAAGAAAGAAGTAAAGAGAAGAAAACTGTTTGCTGGAAAGGAAAGAGAACGCCAAAAAGGTGGTGGAACAGGGAAATCCGGGAAGCGATCGAAAAGCGACGTAAAGCATCGAGGGAGCACAGACAGGCAAAAAGGGAGAAGCGGCCGCAAGTCCAAGTCACGGAAAGATGGGAAATATATTTAGAGAAAAAATCTATTGTACAGAAATTGGTCGAGGCAAAAATTAAATGTGAAAGCGAACGCTGGGTTACAGAACTTCATGACAAAAAGAAGGACGCGCCTAGGATATTTTGGAACCACATAAAAGCGCTAGGTAAAAAGTCTGCCACATTGCAACAGCATATTGTTGATGAAAGAGGAAATCAATTGGAAGCGTACGAAGCGTTGGGTTACATCCAGAAGGTAACAGCCGGTTGGCTTAAAACGATCGTCCAAGAGATTCCCCCAGTGGATAAAACCATGACGGAAAGCAAAACTAAGGAAGAGCTAGAACTTGAGAATTTCAACTGGAAAAAGGCCGAAGGAAAAATTCCAAAGCGCACTGCTATGGGTTTAGATGGGGTCCCCGTTAACCTCATTAACGAATTAGGACAGAACACTAAAGAAACACTATTGAAAGCCGTAGAAAAATGCTTACAGGAGAGGCAAATACCGGACAGTTGGCGAAAAAGCAGAATGAACTTAATCTATAAAGGCAAGGGGGAAAAGAATAGCATTCGCTCGTATAGACCGCTAACCATTACATCGCTACTATACAGGATGGCTATGCAAGCAGTAAAATTAAAAATAGAAGCCTGGGCAGAACGTAACAACATTTTGGAAGAACTTCAGAATGGATTTCGAGTAGACAGGCGTTTAGACGATAACCTATTTGTTCTTACTCAGTGTATAGAAATATCTAAAATAGAAAGGAGGCCGTTGTATGTGGCTTTTCTAGACATCACTGGGTCGTATGACAATGTTAATCAGGAAATATTGTGGGAAATTTTGGAAGGAATGGGCATAGGCGACGATTGTGTACAGCTTTTGAGGGAAATATATCGGGAAAATGCAGTTTGCATAGAATGGGAAGGAATAAGTAGCAGAGAGAACGTTGACATTAGCAAGGGGCTGAGACAGGGATGTCCTTTGTCGCCGCTGTTATTCATGCTGTACATGGTTAGAATGGAAAAAGCGCTAGGAGATAGCCACATTGGTTTTAATCTGTCACACAAACAGGGCGGCGTGATGATTGAGCAGATGCTTCCGGGTTTATTTTATGCTGATGATATTGTCTTATTCGCGCAGTCGAGATGATATACAACGGCTGGTGAATATATGCGGGAAGGAAGGCGAGGATCTAGGACTAGGATTTAGTGTAACAAAATGTGGATTGATGGTATTCAATGATCCCAACGACCAGGCGGTATCCATAGGGCCAAGAAATACCGAGAGTAAGCGAATACAAGTACCTTGGCGCATGGGTAAATGAGGGTGATAGAAACATGAAGGTACACGAAAAAGCCTTGGCAGCAAAGGGAAAGAGGAACGCACGAATAATGAAGCACAGAGCGTTATGGAGACACAATAGGTACGAGGTGCTTGGGGGTCTGTGGAAAGGGGTAATGGTACCGGGGCTTACATTTGGGAACTCAGTGGTGTGCATGAGGCCAGAGATACAATCAGGAATGGATGTGAATCAAAGAACTGTGGGACGCTTCGCGTTGGGTGCCCACGGGAAAACGACAAATGAGGCTGTAAAGGGCGATATGGGATGGGCGAGTTGTGAGGCAAGGGAAGCGCAGAGCAAAATAAGGTTTGAAGAGAGGCTAAGGAATATGAAAGAGAGTAGGTGGGCAGTGAAGGTGTTCCGCTATTTATATAGAAAGAGCGTTGACACGCAGTGGAGAAAGAGAACTAGGAAGCTCACCAGTAAATATACGGCTCTAAGAGAACTGACAACAAAGAGCGTAACTGAGGGAAAGGTCAGAGAGGTGGAGAAGATTTACTGGAGGGCAGCGATGGAAAAAAAAACCGACTCTGAATAACTACCGAGAGGGCAAAAACGAAATAAAGAGGGAGACATTTTATGATAATTCAAGAGGAAGCGCTTTATTGTTTGAAGCGAGATCGGGCTGCCTTAGAACGCGTATTTATAAAGCGAAATTCAGTAAAGAAGAAGAAAAATGCACATGCTGTGAGGAAGATAGGGAAACGACGGAGCATGTTCTGATTGAATGCCGAGATATCCACCCAGGTCTACGTTTGGGCACCACCCTACATGAAGCCTTGGGTTTTAGGGCGAACAACGGGAAGCTGAACATAGCCGCGATTGAAATAAGTAAGAGACGGTTAGAATACTGGTGGCAGAAAGCTAGAGAGAACGGACAAAAATAATTTTAGGGAAAAATATGGACTTTCTGCCATAAGGGGCAGGGAACTGGGCTATGAATTTCCGTTTTTGCGATGGTATGATCGATTTGATTGAAGTAAATTTAAAGAGAGAGAAAAAAAGTTATTAGATCTTCTTACGAGCCTGGTGGCGCACATGTCACCGCCCCGTTACAAAGGGGAAGCTCATAGCATCCATCCATCCACCCATCCATCCATGGTGGGCAGCAAGCGTTCGCGGTTTTCTTTTGTTAGTGCGGCGTCGGAGTGTCGATCGTCGTTTGTGATTGGCTGTCGGGGATGCAGGGGCAGAGCAAACGGTGTATATAAGGTGGCTCCTCTTCCCTGGCATGGAGAGCGTAGATTCGGGCTTCAGCCCGGACAGACGCTTTTTGGCGCAGTGAAATAAACGTTCCCTTCACCGGCCTACGACTCTCCTTCGTGCTGCCAGCGTGCACTCGGGTCACCGAGGGGCGCCGACAACGGACCTCTTTTTCTAACTCGCCGCTTGAGTACTATCACGATGTTTGACACACGCCTATATTAAGTAAATATTTTAATACTCGCTTCGCTTTCTTAGTATGATTACTGGTATGACCGTGAAAAGAAATGGTTTATTTTTTTATGCACATAAAAAAAAAGGATGTGTTCTTCAAGCGAAAGACGACTGCTATTTTCCGTCATGCTCGCAGTCGCATATCGCGAGATGATATCTCTGCAGACATACTGCATTTACGCGTTGATGCTTCCCGCTTGACTAATTCAGAAGGACGCTAAGTGCACTTTGCCGTATACTTGAAATGCACAGCAGCAGCCAAACTGAAATATCTGTGCCGAACAGTAAGTAGGTGCGATGATGACATAGCACCCTCATGACACAGGCGCTCAGTGATTTTAAGAAAGAGCAAAGACTGCAGCGCAATGCCAAATAATACTGTAACTAATACTTTTATGCTTGGATAAGAATACATGAAAGCGCCCAACACTGCACCGGCTCAGCGAACAAAGGTATTGGGGGATATGTGTGGCGCACGCGCGCATGTAAAAGCTCAGTGACTAGCAGACGATGCAAGGAGCTATCCACACCGTGGCCTCCGCGATCGGCAGCAGCAGCGCGGCGTTTCTCTGGCTCGGCGCTTACTCAAAGGGAGAAACGTAATACTGGTGTCGCACGGGCGCTTCGAAGCCCTTCGAACCGACGGTCCATCGACTCAAAAGTTATGTTTGAACTTCTACACGGGCGGTTTCGATGGCCGTCGAGTCGACAGTCTATCGAGCTCGATAGACTATCGACCCGGCGGCCATTGAAACCGCCCCTATACCTCCTCAAGGCGCCACTAGATGGCGGCGTGAGCCTAAGGCTCGCACCACAACTGCCTGCCAGTTGTGGTGCGAGTTGAGTCACTAATCAGCCATTTTTTTCTCATTTCGACGCACAATAACCGTGGACACGCTGTCAAATCTCTTGCGACTCCTCCCTGCATCTACAAAGTAAAGGCATGTTGTTAAACATTTACGAACCGCTTCTGCATGCAGCTTCACAGTAGTCGTTTGCTAGCGGATAGAGGCAACCGACACTTCTCTCGAGTTGCATTTGGGCAGAGTGCGAAATAGACTTTTCCTTGTTAATGAAGTTGTAATATGTGTCGACACACAAGTATGCATTTTTATGCCTTTCTGGCAATTCTCACTGGGCAAGCATTTTACAGCGACGCTCTCTGTGGCTCAAGCAACATACACAGTTGACTGCACTGGTTTGTTGCACTTGAACAAAGAATTTTTTTCTGTTCGCCTTGCATGCTATGTTGTAAGTGTTCCTTGTAGGTGCGAGTAGTTTCATGTACTTGTGTAAAGCCCTCAAGAAATCACTGCATCGCTACGTGTGTTGGGCGCTGACACCACGAACCCATATATTTATTTATTTACAGATAAATGTGCTGCTGCATACATTTCTGTCATTTTGACTGAAAAGAAAAATATGCTTGGAACATGTTTTCACGAATTTCTTACAAATGATGATCGCCGCCACGCGAAGCTAAAGGCCATATCAAGAAATCATGTTGTGCCAAACGACAAGTCCGCCAGCAGTGATGTCTGGGGTATTCTGTTTAGAGTGTTAGATTATATACTTTGGGTTCCACAAAGGCGTGGCGCCTAAATCGGAATGTTATTGCGAGCGTGTTCTCATGTTATCCAGGCTACATGCAACTACAGTAACAAAAGACGGCACACATGTTTCCGCCGAAGCAGCGTAAGCTGCCCCAGCCAGATCCGTCGTCTTTTTTTTTTTTTTTTGTGCGTGTGTAACACTTGGTTGGCTCGCTGCACTATTAGTGCCTTTCTTTGAATTTTAATCTGAGCTTTATTCAGATAGTCAACAGCAATCTTGACGCCAACAGGATCAATTTTGCCGCCAACAGGTTGAAGGGAGGACGTCGCATTGATGTTCACACAGCATCTCGCATTGACTTCGTGAATCTTATGAGTATGTTTTCGGGCCTAATTATTGATTTTTAATCGCATTACATGAACTGCACACCATCTCGAAAGAGCAGAACGTTATGGGTTTCAAGAACGCTTGCGGGGCACAATGACACAAACGAAAAAGAAACATTGATGACGTCGCATTGGTGTATCGGCTTGGGTCTTTAGCGCCAAAGTAAAAAAAAAGAAACAAAGACAAGGACTCGTGGTGTTATTATTTTTTTTTTTCATTCCTGTAATCAACCTTCTGGCACGCATTTGACGAATATATAGTTTCAAAAGGGCATTTTGACAGCTTGAACGAATTCGTATAGTTTATTGGCCCCTTTGAGCCAGCGTGACCGTCACCAAAGATTCGTTTTATCAGTGTAGCTGCTTGTAAAAGCCAGCAGAAAGACAGAAAAGATGTGTTGCGCCATTTTTCTTTTACCTTCGTCGCGACAAGCAAGAAAAATATGCTCCATAGCCATCGTGAGGCGTTTCCCTCGAAGCTACGTCGAACACATCGCAAATGCCGCCTCGGGGGTCACCAGCGGAAGGCGGTCTGGTAACCGACGGGAATCGGTCTCTGGTGAACAACCTTCCCGGCCTTGACGACCCACTTGATGAGGCTGTCGTGGCAGCCGAAACGGTACACCAGGTGCTCCCAGGAGGGCGCCTCCACCACCAGCATGTCGGCGCACTTTCCCAACTCGAGCGAGCCGTGCGTCGAGGAGCGGCCCAGCGAGGCGGCGCCGTTTATGGTGGCCGCCACCAGGGACTCCTCGAGGCTCATGCCGCACACAACGCACGCCAGGTACATCACCATGGGCTGCATCGCGAGCCAAGGGCGTCGGAAGCAAAGTAAGGGTGCGTAATTGCAGTAAAAGTTGTAGCGACCAAGCGTAGGACGTGTATATACAGTCGAGAAGTCGACAAGAGTTTGGTAAGGTCATGGTTATAATGCGATTGCGGTCAACGACATAGTCAACGAGAAGAAAAAAAAAGAGATACTTGTTTTATTATCTTTTTAACTTTTGCTTCGTCACACAAGTGTGAACGCGGAAAATGCATAAGGTGTCTCGTGTTTGGTCAGTGATCGTTAACTTCATCGACCATACAGCTAACGTTGTTAAAAAAAAACAAAAAAAAACCCCGCGAACTACAGCGAAATAAAAGAAAGATATGTGGGACTGCATATAGAGCTCTTCATTTTAATAAGTTTCTCCATTCTTTCAAGTTGCGCTCCACGTGCTCTTTGTTTTAGCTCAACAACAGCACCATTTCCTGTCCCTTCTGAGCTACGTACCCCTTTTTACACTTGTCAGCGACTTGCAATCTCCATTGCAGTCAAGTTGGATGCAGCCTAATACAGTTCGCCGTGCTCGGACAGGAATAGAATCTGCCATTGGCAGGACCTTCGTATTAAAGAAAACGTGGATCTGGTATATGCACGTTAGTCGAGTCATTCACGCTCCGTCACCAGCTGTTGTAGCTCAGCGGCTATAGATGTCGCTCTGATAAGTACGGGGCTTCGATTCCCGACCACGGCGGCCGTGACGCGTAGTTGAAATGCACGAAACTTAGATGCACGCTAAGGAGCCCCAGATGGTCAACATCAACCGTATGTCGTGGTTTGGACACATGAAACGTCAGAAGTTCATTTCAGATGGACTCAATTAGTCATCGTTTAGTCCACGATGTACCTGAACGGGTGCGACTTCAAGTGCCCAGGTACGTTTTATAGAGTGTCCGATATATACTAGTTGAGTCCCGATGGTTGAATGCGCGTCCGAGTTGAGTGTGTCCCACAGCGGTTTGTAATTAATAGGGGCTATTCTGGGTACGCGCGCCTTGTTAAGCTCCCCATGTATACATTTTGCTTGTTTCGCTGCCGCTCTCTTAGCCCATAACTAACATTTGCACAAGAAGACAATGTAAAGTATATCTATTTAAAGTAACAATGGAAGACAGAAAGCTTAGCCATCTGGGGCTACACATCAGCATTGCCATCAATACGAAGACGGCAGAAGCGTCGCAGCCGCATTGTTTTCCATGGCGATTTCGCATTCGTCAACGAGCAGCCCCCGGTCTTGTCATTTTCACGCGCTGTACCGCGCGTTTACCTTCAGCAAAAATGTTTTAACTTCGCGAAGACGACGAGGGCGTAAAGAACGTAGACGCACACATACACGCAAAGCGAAGGCTTCCAAATGAGTTTATTTCTCGAAAGAATTAATTTATAAAGATCTTTGAAAAGAAAGCAAATGGCACTTGCACAGATAACCTTATACGATCGAGGCAGCGAAAAAAGTAGCAATGCCACGTGTACATTACAACCCCGGAACGGTACTAATGTGATCATCTCAGAAATTTGTTTCTTTTGTTGATAGTGATAATGAGGGTGAGCTAACGTTGGTGTAATTTGTTTTTGCCTGCGGAATATACCTCGATGACCTCTCTTTCCGTTCTTGTTTTTGCCCTTGAAAGGTACTTTGTCTCTTCCAGCTGAGAAAAACAGCTCATACTGTCGCAGTTCTTGCAGTGTGAGGCCAGGTGTGAGACCGGCTGGTGCGCATTGATCGCCTGTGTTCCTGCGCACGCTAACTGAGACAAGCGGCCTGCATTTGACATGTGCAGGACCGGCACATGACAGTGAAACTTCATATAACCTTCGAGGTGCATATAGCGAACTGTTTGAAGATCCTTATAAATTATCTGCCTTCAAAGAACAAGCTCACTTGGAACTCTGCGCTTTGTGTGTGCATGCGTGTGTTCCTGATACGTCTCGTCTTCGCGCAGTTAAAACAGACACTCCCAACAACACGCCTCACATCGGCATGTTTTCTCTCGCACGCTCTGCTTCATCTTCTTTCTCGAAGAATTGCCCACTGGCGATACAAGTGACAGAAAACATAATGGAAGGTCGTGACGTCACTCGTTTACGAGGCACTGCCCGCATTGTCGTTTACCGCATTGCCGCGCGCGCGAGGGAGATATTTTTATTTTATTCTTAGAAGGACTGAAAGTACGAGCCGTCGTTGTAACGATCCTACTGGCTCTTCCGGCTGCGATTCCGTTGACGCGGTTTATGTACCGTCAACAGCGCACCCAGGATCTCTGCCAGGGGAGGGGGTTCAATTTTTCTCGAAGGGCCGGGCATGCGATTACACAGTTGTTGCGTGTGTAAAAAAAGCAAATTAAATGCCAAATAATAATAAAATCAATGACGATAATTATTTTTATTATTTTTTCGCCGTTTTGCAGAGAAATTAGCGCCACATTCTTCTAGTCCCTGAGCGAGTTGGTTCCACTTTATGCCCGATGATTGTGGTTCTGTTAGGAAAGGACACTAATTTCTGCAGCCCATGTAGGGAGCACGGCTAAGCGTCCGTGGGGGTGGGGGAAGGGGAGTGAAAGAGATAGAGAGGAGAGAAAGGCCGTGGTGCACAGCACACGGGCCTCAACATTTCGCCCCCATCGAAATGCAGCCGCCGCGGCCGGGATTCGATCCCGCGACCCTAGGATTCGTAGCGTGCGCGTTAACTAAATTAATCCGGAACTCGGCACGATCTACGATGAACCTCCCGAGCTTCGCCCACTCATCATCATTCACTCCGTGGATATGCTGTAATTTTTTTATCTCTTAGCGTTGCCCCTGTCATTTTTCTTTCCATTGCACGTTGCGTGCTCCTTAGTTTCATCTGTAGTTATTTCTCTTTAAAAATTATTTCGCAATTTGGCTGTCCCACCAAATTTCATTTGGCGACGCCCACAGCCTACTTCGGTATATGATACAACGCGTGTACGGCAGGTAAGGCAACAACTCGCAATTACCCCCCCCCCCCCCCCCCCGTTTCAAAACAAAGAAGAAGAAGCGGAGAACGTTGCTGACAATATTTTCAGATGGAAGGAATTTGTTGATTGTTGTTTACAAAAATGGGGAGCCTGGTGTTTCGATGACAACATCGCAAAGCTCACTTCATTTCACCGTGCTTTCTACACTACATATCAGGTGTAGGGGCGTAGCCACGATTTTATGTCAACGATAGGGCTAGGGGTGCGCGGGGGTGAAGGCGTTCCTGTCCACATTCATACACTTTCGTACGTGTCTGTCTGTACGTGTACCTGTATATATACACGCATTTAAGAACTGCAATATTTCGAGGAGCGGGCTTGAAACTCTCGACTCTCTTTTCCATCCCCTGGCTAAGCCAACGGTATGTGCAATACATGCAGTTTACGCAGCTTTGCGCATACAAGCCGCGCGGTTGCATCCAATACCAAAAACATTTTTGGTATTGGATGTGTATATCCACATGACTAGCCATACGGCTAGATATAATAGGTATATATATGTAAATATATCCATACGTATCCATTTATCTAGCCGTTCGGCTAGATGTATGGATATAATTATGTATAGATGTTAGCTCGAAATGGGCTGATTGCAGCGGCCGTGACGAGACCTCGTGTTTTTTGTTGATCAGAACTTAATCTGCCTTCTTTCTCATGTACGTTCACAAATATCAACTGGAGCCAAATGAGAGCAAAAGCAGAAAAAGAAATTGTTTTTACTTCAGGTACGTCTACTTCAATTTTTCCATTCAAAGTTATGATTTACTAGTCCTGGCTTTTCAGCAGCTGGTTATATAATAGCCGTATTCATATGACGTGCTCTGTATGCACGCTTAGGTCCGTTCTCCTGTAGTTGCCTTTTCTTCTTATGCGCGCCTATGCTTTATCGTAAGTTGTCATCCGACGTGCTTTATCTTGTCATAGTTATCGTCAACATTAGTACAATTAAGCCACGACGGCCTGAGCCTACCCCCCCTGTGATGCCGCATTCACATCGCGACACGAGGGCATTTCATATCCACCGGGAAAACTGAGCATGGTGATATTGCGAATGTCATGATATAAAGTGTATATTTACAGTGTCAAGAAAAGCGCCTCTTGCTGGCATTTCCGCCAGGACTTACGACACAAAACACTCACCATCGCTAGACAGTAGGCGTTCGGGTTGAAGTCTGAGCCCAGGCAGACGGCCACGCCAGCCTCGATAAGACGGCGCACGGGCGGAGGCTCGAGCCGCAGCAGGAACGCCGTGGTGGGCAGGATCACTGCCACGCTACCCGCCTTCGCCATGGCCTCGATGCCGGCCTCAGACACGCGCTCCAGGTGTGACATGGCCTCGGCGCCCAGCGATGCACCCATCTGCAGGTAGCACAATGATACTGTGCTGGGGTGCTATCCTGGAAACTGTCAAATTCCACCATCTTGACAAATTCTATAATGGCGGCATGTTTGAGCCAGTCAGGTAGCCCGCAGCTGCCCTCTGGGCCAATCAGAGCTGCCAAGATGGCGGAATTCGACGATGTTCAGGATAGCACCCCTGGCCACCGCCGCCATCATCATCAACATTAATAGTGGGTCAGCAGGCGCGGCCGCACGCACGTCTCCAGCCCTGCTGAGGGTGTAAGTTCCAGCAGCGCCTGGACTGTGAGAAGTGCAGAACGTGCATGCCCTGCTGCCGCTCCTGTAGCGATGTATGTCCGCCATCTATTGTGCGTGTGTACACAGAAGCAGTTTACAAGAGTGCTAATGTTTAGATGTGCCCGTTACGGATGGGCCATCTCCTTTTTTCTTTTTTTTTTTTTGAGAATGCTATGCACGCGTTATAAGCTTGGCACATCTACCTGTAATCCAGACGCGTAGCCAGGATTTTATTACAGCGGGGGCTGTTCCCCCCACCCTTCCTTGACTTGTCTTATGGCTACGCCTGCGCTGCGATGCCGTATCGGTGTCCAAATAATCCTCATGTCAGCGTGCTTGCTTTTTTTCGTTTTACCTCACCGACTAAAACAATATCTTAAGGTTTGTCTGCATACGGTTTGTCTTTGCCTATTGAAACTCAACAATCTCATGGATATTAGATGACCCACGGCTAATGTTGGTCTATCCAAGTTTGCCGTATTCCATGTCCTGCTGTACACCTATAGCATACTGCGCATACCGCGTATTTTTTATTAAAGGCGTGTGTAAATGTCTAGTGTTCACACCTCAACTCCACCGATCCAGTTCAGTTCTTCGGCGTGAAAGTTGAGCTTGAGGCCCGCTTCGCGGCCGGCCTGCAGAATCCTGCGTGAACTTTCGACGTCAAAGACGCCCTTTTCGCAGAACACGTCAATGTTCTCCACGGTCAAGGTGCCCTCCATGATGCGACGCTTTATCTCCGGTAGCTGCTTCGTCACGATGTCCTCGGTGGCCTCTGCTGTGCTCTTTCCCCTGCGACGACACAGCGCTGCATTGAACACTGTCCATCATACTGGTCTCTTCGTCGTCTTGTGTCAGCTCCAACTGGCTGACAAGTCAATACGCCATGCTTGATTTGCTCAAACGAAATTCGACAACGTGAGGTAATTCCGATTATCAGTGGCCTTTTCGTCAGTTACGTGATTACAACGCTACAGACAAACCCGAATTGTGCTCAAGTTTGTTCCGGAACGGGAGGGAGTAGGGGTGTCAGGAGGGTACCCAACTTCCTCCCCTCCATTCGTACTTGTCCACATGGAGGGAGGAGGGTAGCGCCTCCAAGACTGTTCAACATTAGTTTCCTGCTTATTAATTTTTAGACCCACCACTCAGCGCCTGTCTAATTCACACGCTTGGCAGTTCGTCCAACGAATTATTGCCATGTAATGTCATCAGCAGATCGCAGGTTACTGAAGCATTCTCCATTAACTCCAGTCCCCACTTGTCCCCGATCCAGGACTCCTAATAAACTCCTGTAAACATGCGGTGAATGGTATTGAGGAGATCGTATATGTTTCAGCCTTGCACCTCCGTTGTTGAGATTTTTATTGCTTCCTTTGCGACGAAGGACTACGGTGACCGTGAATCCACTGTATAGATACCTTTATTTTCTCGTGCGGCTCGTCTACGCCCTGTTTCCGTGATGCCCGCATGACTACTGAAGTTTCGACTGAGTGAAATAGTTTTCCTCATACTATGAAGTGTACAAATAGGGGTCGCTTGTAATTTGCACACTTATCTACCACCCCATTGATCGTGTGAATATACCGTCGAATAGCTTTTACGAAACCCTGCTTGGTCATACACACTAGGACACAAGAGATACGTTGTAAACACACATTCCTGCACATGCACCAACCACGGGGGTTCTCATACTTAGGGACGGCGTGTGCACCGCAGTAGGTGCTGGCTATCTCCATCGGCGTCCTTAGGCGAGCCTTCTCGATGGTGTGCAGCATCTTGAGCTCAGTCTGCAGGTCGAGGCCATAGCCGGACTTGGCCTCGACTAGTGTGGTGCCAGCTGCCAGCATGGCGTCCAGCCGCTCCACCAGACACTCCAGCAGAAACTCCTCGCTGGCCTTGCGCGTGTGCTCCACCGTGAAGTGGATGCCGCCTCCTTTTTCGTGAATCTCCAAGTACGTCGCGCCGGCCAACTGCGAGTGCACGCGCATCCAGCTATAGCTTAATGGTGTCAGTTCCGAAACTTTGCCTCAAGATTTTAGTATGTGGTTGGGTACATCTCGTTCTGGAGTGCCAACGTTGGCGAGGAAAAAGGGAAGTGGAACTCACCCTATGCATATATGCATCGCCAACAAAAATAAACCAATAATAATAATAATAATAATAATAATAATAATAATAATAATAATAATAATAATAATAATAATAATAATAATAATAATAATAATAAATTGTGCGGATCCCGTGCCCTCGTTAAATCACTGGACAGGAACGTATCGAGGATTTCATTTGCAATCCCGAACGCAAGATGCATATTGGCATCACGCGGTATTGCGGAGCAGGTGCAGGCATTCAGGTTGGGCTATTGAGGAGTAGGAAAAGTATAAATACCGTTTGACGTACGTATACCTACAACCACAGCATAGTGACATGGTTCACTGAAACCATGCCATTGCAAATCAGCTACACTACGCCAGTGTTTCCTTGTCAAACTCTTCAATGCTAGCCTCACCACCGTGCTCCTCCTGCTTTTAGTCTCCATGCATGAACTGATAAGAGATACAGGGTAGCCAGCCAGTCTCAGTAGTGGCTAACCTCCATGCATTCCCTCTTTTCCTTCCTCCTCCTGTGTAAGAGATCGTGTGCTACGTTTACGTCACTCAGCCACACAATGATGCTAAACTCGGGGAAAAAGTGCAAAGGAGAGCTCACATATGGCAGCAGCTGAAAAACAGTAATTTCACGTATATTCATCAAGGAATATAAGTATGTAGATATGGTTCGCTTTATAAAATACGCTTGAGTTTGCACTTTCTTGTGTGGCGACAGTAACCATGGTTACTCACCTTCATTGCAAATTCGTGCACCCTGTCTCCTGCCCATACCGGATGCGTGTGGGAGTCAATGAGTCCTGCGGAAGATACGTGAAAAGTTCGGTACCTTAGCATTTTCGAGCAACGGATTTATCAACCAGACTACATCCTAGGTATCTTATAATTTATTCACGACTCAGTCTCACCCGGAAGAACGCAGCAACCAGTGGCGTCGATGACTTCTTCAAACTGACTGAGCTCGAAGTTCTCAGCGATGACGCTGCTTTCGTCTATCGCTGCTATCCTTCCAAACCTGAAATGTAAATTACGCTTATTCGTTTATACCAGGGATTTATACCTACCCCCAACACACCATACCACCTCCCCCCCCCCCCCCCCAAAAAAAAAAAAAAGAGAGAACAATTCTCCAGATAGCCTATGACTTCGTATGCCACCTCTCCCCATCCCCCCGCATACTGGTTAAACCGTAGGTAACACCCCCACCCCCTTCCAAATCTAAGTTCAGTGAAGAGAGACCTTAAGTACCGCTACCATGATACCTGTATGAAATGCCGTCGGTATTCGTTCTTCTTTTATCACTCAGCCGATAAATGACGGCTACCAAAGCGGTATGTACGTACTGTAACGTAGAACTCACGAGTCTTTCGACGGGCTTTTACAGCGCAGGCTCCTTTCCCAAGCGGTGTCACCCCAAATGAGAGCCAAGTGTCAGGCCGGGGGAATGCTTGTGCCCATTTAGCCGGTGGGTGACCGGCGGCGGTGGGAATCGAACCCACGACCTCCCGCAGCCGAGATGGACACTTTACCACAAGGCCACGACTGCGGTAAAGCGGTATGTGTATCCCGGATGGGGGTAACCGAACGTTACAATGTAGACACTCGTGTTGAAAACTCTCTCTCTCTCTCTCTCTCTCTCTCTCTCTCTATATATATATATATATATATATATATATATATATATATATATATATATATATATATATATATATATATATATATATATATATATATACGGTGCAACGTAAACATTCTAGCCTTGTTATATACTCATTAAAAGGTGCCATCAATCAAATACCTGGACGCACTGTACAGTCACCATGGCGCGAAAGCGAAAGTCTCATGCACCGGAGTAGGTCGCTGATGCGTAGGGGAAAATAGGTGGGCGGCTGACGTGTGCTACATGCGGACTAACTTGCCAGCATATGCACAGATACATTGCAAGAGTTGTCAACAGTCGTGAACGTGCAGACAAGCAAATCAATGCATTTTTCCTCTTTTATTGCATATCTGACGTACGTATATGATGTAACACCATTTATTTATTTTTATTTTTCAAATGCGAGATGTGCGAGGAATATTCAAGAGTGACCACAAGATGCCCCCCTCCCCCCTTTTTCTTTTCTTTTTTGTAACGCTAAGCGCAAAAAGATAGGCCATAAAAAGTATGACCAATGCCAGTGTTTTCATCTTCTTCTTCTCCCCTGTAAGTTGGCACATACCCAATGCAGGGAATCGGCCAAGGCTGTTTTAATTTAAAAGAGTACTTTTATATATGTGGTTTGGCGAAGCACAAATGATGAAAATTAAGGTAAAACTCCTTTGGTTTCAATTAGAAATTTCGTTATTGCTGAGCAGACATCCCTGTGACTGTACCCCAAAGTGGACCCTCCAAACGAAAGGATAGTCATTTCAATAAATTCCCGGTATAGTTGGCGAATAATTGCTTCGAGAATTGTGTTTGGCTGCATTTTGAAACGGCGACAAGATATAAGAAAGGGGTGAATCGTTTTCTCCTCACTACAGAAGGGGCATAGTGAGGAAGCAACCAGACCGGACCTGTGCAAATAAAAACTCGGAGAGGGAATTCCGCAACGTAGTCTTGTGATGGCAACCTCCATCTCCCTTGTGCTGCGTAATCCGCTACGGCAGGTGAATAAAATCTGATTGTAGTCCGGAGAAGCCCTTTGCACGTGTAAACGAGTAGAATTGTTGTTGTTTTGTTGTTTTGTGGGGCTTTACGTCCCAAAACCAGTTCTGATTATGAGAGACGCCGTAGTGGAGGGCTCCGGAAATTTTGACCACCTGGGGTTCTTTAACGTGCACTGACATCGCACAGCACACGGGCCTCAACATTTCGCCTCCATCGAAATGCAGCCGCCGCTGCCGGGATTCGATCCCGCGACCTTCGGATCAGCAGCCGAGTACCTTAGCCACTAGACCACCGTGGCGGGGCGAAATACACGAGAGATACAGATCCCGGAGGAAGAAGAGAAGAAATACATTTTCAACTTTTACTCACTGGTTCACCACTATGCTGAAAGTGACATCGTTTCCTTGCAGGACCGCCAGTCGCCTCATAGAATCTCCTTTGACGACTTTTTGTCCATTGTCTACAACTTGGACCACTTGCCGAGCGTTTTTGAGCAGCAGCCGGTACTTGTCAGCCATCGCTTTGTCTACTCCAACGGCGACTGAGCTCGCGCCGCTTCCGATAAGCAAGTTTTATAGCGGCGAGGAATTTATACCCAGACTTGACCTCTGAAAGACTTGGCTGCGGCAGCCCGCGCAGCCGCTTAAAGCCACACTGTAGGGTTCAAGTGAGCACGAGCAGTTGACTTTCCAGGACAGATAACAACAGATTTAAACAAAAAGATAAATGCCTCAGCAGCGTTCCCTTTCCTTTTTTTTAATGAACGCGCCATTGTTGCCGCAGGCCATTGGCGCAACCGAAGGGGGGGGGGGGGGGCAGGTGGAGGGGAAGGGATGTCTAATTTCGTTGTGAAGTACCATGTATTACGCAGTATTATGTAACTTGTATATATTTTATGTAATTGTATTGTCCTCTCTGTTATGACCTTCTATGTCGTTGATAGTGTAAATAAATAAATAAATAAATAAATAAATAAATAAATAAATAATCATAGCTGGTTCTGGCACGTAAGACCCCACAAATTATTAGCATTATATTTATTTAAAATGTGATGAGTGCGGGGATTTTGCGAACCAAGCCCACAACATATTTTTATGGGCAATTTAATGCACCCACTATGGGAGAGCTGTTGCAACCGTCCCGGAACACGATATTGTCTTCAAAACCCCACTTTGTTCTCTTTCAGCGTTTCCCATTGTTCACCGGCGTCTTATCATCCATCATGCGGCTTTTGTGCTGGTTTTGTGGTTTTGGGTTCTTTCTTTTTGGGCACAGAAGCGGCACAAGGTTCCTTAGTAAGATCTTGGTCTAGTCATGTAAGCTGCGAATATATTTATATGCTTGCAACCCGCAATACTAGTTTCCGCATATAACGCATGAGCTTTTACCGAAAAGCTCTCGTTTGCGCAGCAGAAATTTATACCCCCCCCCCCCCCCCCCCTTCTACGTACTTGTTACACCATGGGTAACACCACCCAAAATCGATATACTGGCTGTTGCGCAGAATTATATTATTCTTGAATATGTGCTCTATGCTGTATGCGTAATTACAACGAAAGCTATATGATGTTTGCCTGCAATTGTTAACCTGCTGTTTTGTGTTCAGTCCACGAGATTTCCCGACCACAGAGAGGTGAAGCGCTTCGCTGCAAAAGACGCTCGCATGTTCGTGCGCCCTACAACAGGACAGCGGTGCATTGATGCAGATACGCAAAGGACGCAAAGGCCATGATGGCATGTGCGTTCGTGGCACGAGCCTGAATTGTTCGTTACAATATATATATAAATGGCAGGACGACTTATTCTTATAATTACTTTAGCAAATCCTCGTTTATTAAAAGTTCCGTCACTGTATAAACAATATTTAAGGAAACATTTTTATTTAATGTGCAAATAATAAAGGTAATGATTCAAAGAGCGGAACCTGTTCCTCCAAATCGACTCCGCTATCAAATAATGACACCTCGGCCACGCCCCGCGCCAGGGGCGTAGCGCCGGGGTGTTCACTGTGGTCTATGGCTTATCCGCCTCCTTTCTGCTCTTAACAGCCGAGCTGTTCAACGTCGGCGCTGTCCCGTGCGTTGGGTGATCTAGGGGTTACGTAGGATGAAAAAAGTGACCCACTCTATTCCAGGCTGTGTTACCAAAATATGTTATTTCACTTATTTCAAAACTGTTGTGTGTCTATGCAAAAATTTGATTTATCGTGTTCGTACTTTTTGTATTAGTCCATGTGCAATTATGCCGCTTTGTGTATGTCATTGCTGTCATCCGGTGTTTGATGTACCCGTGGTGCCAAGAGCCTACAATGCAGAGCTCCGGCGCAACGACAATTCATGAAATGTCATGTATTGTCAAAAATTGTCAGTAAACTTCACCTTTTGCTCTCATCCTAATGGTCGTGGTTATGCAAAGCCCAATATGCGCCATTTGCGCGCGCACGTTAATCGCAAGCAAGAAAAAAAAAAGCAACAAGTGGTTGCATATCGCTTGTTGGCACGTTATAATATTGGATAATAATCCATGCCGCGATGCAGAGCCACGCTTACAATTATTCTTCAGTTCTATGATCCGAAACAGAGATCAGTGTTGTGAGCTCCAGCTAGACAAACCTACCCAGCCTACTCTCTCCGGAGGCTGATCCGATTACATCTATGGTGCGATTAAGGAGTATTCCTCCACCATGGTTGTGATCCAGAATAGGAACATGCACTTTTGTGCTTTAGGTGCATCCTTGCCTCTCCATAATATTATCAGTGATGTTCCGTCCTGCGCCGAATTCCTTTTCCGAGGAATGAAAATTCCCTATTTCAGGCATTTTCCCCCGCATGAATCGCTAAATATCCCCGCATATTTCTCTGTACAAACATAGTAATATAATGTATATGCATATATACATTATATTACTCGAAGGTAGCTCTCTCGTATTATTAAAAGCCAATCTCGGAGTATATCCCTTGAGTTGTGCAGAAGCACAGGCGCAAAAATAGATCATCGGAAACGTCAAACACGCATATAATGTATACGTGTTTGACGTGTTTCCGTCTCTGGTTATCTCTTTTTGCGCCCGTGCTTCTGCACAACTCAAGGGATATACTCCGAGATTGGCTTTTAATAATACGAGAGAGCTACCTTCGAGTTGGCTCTCTATAATAATAATAATAATAATAATAATAATAATAATAATAATAATAATAATAATAATAATAATAATAATAATATATTATATATTATTATTATTATTATTATTATTATTATTATTATTATTATTACTTGCTAGTGAGAGCTTTTGGCTTGCCGAGCACATAGTTCCCAATGTATGACGGAAAAGCCGGCGGAAAAATAATAGCTTCTACTAGGGTGTGCTCACGAGTTGTACCATAGTATAGGTGTTCTGTGGTTGTACTACAATGTAGGTTCAAGATCACGGAGCTCATGTGCTGTAAATACATCGCGTGTGGATTTCAAGCCTAACGTCCGGAGTGAGGAAAAAGACGCTCCGCGTAAATATAAGGAACGAATCTCAAGGGCTATGATTTCGCGTGCTACATGCGCCGGGACCGATTCCGAAATTCTCTGAAATATCGCGAAGATTCCTCTTTTTTCCTTCCATACAAAAAGACAGTCTAAAATTCCCTGAAAAAGGGAGAATTCCCTGCACGGAACATTACTGAATAGTATTAGGGTACCAGTGTTTCAACCGGCCCGCATGCGTACGAGCCACGTGCCGTGAGCGGACGCATCGCGACGCTACGATCGCAATCCACGTCAACCAGTTTCGCTTGCGGAAGCAACGGAATGCGCGTCTGCTACGAACTGAAAGTTGCTGCGCATCTGCAGTTCTGGGCTAGCTTTACGGTGAAGCCGTTAGTGCTAAATTGGTAGGAATTTTAACACGAAAGTGTTCTATGCCGGGGTCCACCACGACCCAATACGTCACTACCGTAACGGATATGACGCAGTAAAATAAACATGAACAACAGAGTACTCAGAAAACTTCTGTTCATGCGCTGGGAATCGAACTCCTAGCAGCCCGCTCCACGAGGAAAGTGGCTGGTGCTATACCACTGTGCTGGCGCCGCACACGCCCGACGATTTACGAACGCGCCTTATATTCCTTCTCTATGCGACGCTCTCGTCCGACTCGGCGCGAGCACATCCAGGCGCACATTGCCTGGAACGGTGCCGCCAGCCAGGGGATGCGAAGTGAATCACTGCAGCCTCACCAGTCCCGGCGCGTTCCAAAGCCCGCCATCAGAAAGAAGCGTGATAAGAAAGAACATAGCCGCGTTCGTACCAACGTTGGTTGGTACAGCTTATGTGCGTGTGTGCCGCGGTGATGTAGTGGTTATGGTACTCGGCTGCCACCCCAAACACGCCGGTTCGATCCCGGCCGCGGCGGTCGCATTTCCGATGGAGGCGAAAATGCCAGAGGTCCGCGTACTGTGCGTTGTCAGTGCACGTACCCCAGGTGGTCAAAATTTTCGGAGCCCTCCATTACGGCTTTTCTCTCCTTTCTATCTCTTTCACTCCATTTCCCCCAACTCCCACGGACGCTTAGCCGTGCTCCCTACATGGGCTGCAGAAATTAGCGTCCTTTCCTAACCGAACCACGATCATCATCATCATGTGCGCCGATAGCGCAATGGTAGTATAGTGACTAGAAAAAAAAAGCATATTTCCAGTATATTTCTAGGCACTGTAATGGTAGAGCACCGATTGCCTTTTGTCCGCCGCGGTGGTGTAGTGTTACGGTACTCGGCTGCCACCCAAAAAAACGCAGGTTCGAACCCGGCCGCGGCGGTCGCATTTTCGATGGAGGCGAAAATGCCGGAGGCCCGTGTACTGTGCGTTGTCAGTGCACGTTAAAGAACCCCAGGTGGTCTAAATTTCCGGAGCCTTCCACTACGGTCTATCCCTCTCTATCTTTTTCACTCCCTTTCCTCAACCCCCAAGGACGCTTAGCCGTGCTCCCTACATGGGCTGCAGAAATTAGCGTCCTTTCCTAACCGAACCACAATCATCATCATCATCATCATCATCATCATCATCGGTTGCCCTTCGTCGTGGGTAGCGTTCTCTCGCCGACCACTCTGAGCGTGATGGCCACAAGAACACTGCTCGTTAGGCACCCAAGAGCGGCAACAGCGTTGATGGGTCAATGTGGGGCAAGTATATATGACTGATACCTTTGTCGCGCGGCATTTACTATGGACTGTGTCCAGTTATTACGTAAAATACTTCACTTACCACGAGGGGTCGGTCCTTGATGTTATGAAGGCGATGCGTGGACGTGGGTTCATCCACGACAAACGCTGCCGTGCCAGCGAAACGCCGATAGCAATGGGCAAGTTCACCTCGATGAAACAATTAGCATTCAGCTGCTTATGCGAAGACCCATTTCACTTTCGTGTTATACCTATCCCTTTGACAGAGGGATCAGCCACATTTTTTCCCTGTTATTTCCGCTCGTAAGCACGAGCTTTGGGCCTATACTGTGGATAGCACGATGGATGTACATTAGCCCAACACGATGAGAGGAAACAGTGTCTGAATCAATGAAAAGCGAAATGCGAGAAAGGGGGTTCCCAGGGCTCCTGCGGCTTTTGTTGTGCGACGGGGCCGTTGGGTGAAGCTAGCTCCCCGTAGTGGAGCACCGGCCTTTTCCCAGCGAAATCTCGTTGATATGCGATATTGCCGCTTAATACGTACGTTTTCGGGATAATACGCGTTTTGTTCTGTTTTAACTGTGGATCTGTTTGATCCAGCCGTGGCCGGCGACCGCTCGTAACTCAGCGCAGAGAATGTGAAGTGAGGAGAGGAGGTGCAGAGAGAGAAAGCAAGAGACACAGGGAGAGCGAGATTAACCAATAAATAAGAGAAAAATTACTTCATTCGAACTTGTGGGTACCCACTGTCCGAAGGCGAGCGTCATTGCCACTAGGCTATACACCGATGCTTACAGAACATGCATTTTGGGAACCATATGATTTGCTGTACCGACGATTATAACACAACTTGCTGTGGGTGACAGAAAGAAAAACAGAGAGAGAGAGAAAGGAGGTAGAGACTACTCCCGCTTTGCTAAGCACCCAGAGCTCCGCTGGTCATTTTTGTTTGCGATATCATGAGGGCAATTAGTGGGCTTTCTTACCTTTAACATACAAATGCATTTTGATGTGAAATTGGGTAATACGACTGCAAGCTGCTTTTTCATGCCACCGCTGGCGCGTGTTTTGCGTGCCGCCGGTAGAAAAACGCACGCTAGAAAAAAAAAATGCTACGAAGCAGGCTTTTTAGGGGTGTGCGAATATCAGTTTTTTACGAATGCGAATATCTTGCTTCGAATGTCGAATGGAATACCTAATATCAAAACACAAACGCGTCTTTATTGATAACAGCTTATTTACCACTTAACGATCAGTGCTGCGATCGCTGGCAAACGACCGTGACTTGCACGTCTTATAGTGACTACCGATATCTCCTGTTCACTTTCCATATACACACTCTGTTCATCTCAAATTCCCTGCGGCTGTACTTACAAATACCTTGGTGTTTCTTTTTGTATAAATCTCGTCTGGTATTCACGTCGAGATTTGCGCTATGCCCTATATTAGAGTTTTTATCAGTAGAGGATTCACGAGCCAGGAAGGAGGCGAGAGCAAAGAGAGGGAGGGGGGGGAGGGGGGCTACCTACCCCCTTCCCCCATGCTCCTAAAAGAAAAACCCATTGACTTATTATACCTTCCAACACATCCCACCTTGTTTCCGACAGCAATTTTTCTACATGTGGAAATCCTTTAGGACGTCGAGGCGGCCAATTAATCCTTGCTTAAAGGGACACTAAGGAGCAAAACGATTTCTCGACTATTACTAATTACCCTTTCACAATACCAACAGCACCAGTCTTGCCACGAGAGAACGCTCAGAGAAAATGCACAAAAAAAAAAATACAGGTGGCGACGCCGCCGTCACGTTTCCTCGCCTACTCGATCGCTGTGCCGTCATAGATAAATTTGAAGGCACGTGTTATGGCGCACAAAATTATTTTGCGCCAAATATTAATCAAGTTGTGCTGTTGGGGATCAGGGACTTAAGCAAATTTCCTGCGAAGGAAATAATTAGGAAATAAATCGAAATCTGTGGTGTCACGTGTACGTTCGGGTGCCTATAAGCCTTTTCACAAGAGGCATGAAACAACGCCATATTGGGCTGTGCGCGACAGTAAAAAGGCTCATGCCGTCTGCTTCGTTCCCTTTGTCTTCGTGTGCGTACTCCGTTTGATGTTGAAGAGCTGCCAACTCGTCAAAATTGCTACTACCAACCCTCGGCAGTGTTTTTTTTTAAAGGTGATCACGCATAATTAGCACAGCCAACACCTAGGAACTGTTGGCACAGCCCAGCGGGCGCTATGGCGGCGCCCAGGGATCCTTGAAAGGGATCCGCCCAAGATCCCTTTCAAGGATCCCTTTCAAGGATCCTTTTCAAGGGTGGGATAGGGAGGTGAGGGTGAAGAGGAATGACGTGAGAGTGACGAGGTAAAGGAGGAAGACAACGTCACAACCGGACATTGCCCGCCAAGCTTGTTTGAACGTTTAGACTCGTGACCCAAACACGTGGCATGACGTTACAGGTAGCCATGTGAGATGTTCCCGCGATGTAACATAGCTAGTCGCGTGATATCCTCCCGCCAAATCCATGTAACACGCGGTTACGTGACATGTTCTGGCCAAAGCCATAAAACAACGCCGGTAACGTGACAAATCACGTCACTTAGTTGATCTTGTACCGGAAGAAGGTAGGGCGGCGACAAGCTCCGCTCTTAATTAGTCCAGTCTTGCAAGCCGCCCACATTTTTTTTTCTTTAACGTTGAAGTTGAATGAAGACATAATTGAGGTACTGTAGCCTGTTGACTGTGTGTACACTCGCACTTTCACGGGCAATTCTACGCACAGTATTGCCTTGTGAACGCTGTGGTAGACAGCCAGAGGCTCTGTGGGCCATCTGGTACGTGACAAAGCCTGCTTGCAAACGTGAAATCAACACAGGAACGGTGCTGCGTCGAGGGTCGCTGTAGCGGATCAGTTTCAGCGAGCAGCGAATTAAGCTTGCATGAAACCAGAGAACACCTATATACCTTTGCCGATACCTTTGAAACTCGATACCTTTGCCGTGCTATAGCTTTCGCCGCATAAAGTCGCCACGCAGTTCATGTGGGTACGTGGCATTTCAGTCGACATTGTTATTATCGGATACTATTATCAGCACAACTGCAAGTATGAACTGGGGCGATACAGCGCACAGCGCCCATGTAAGTAATGCTGTGCGCTTGTTCAGACTTTTAATTCGTGTGTCTGTGCGTCAAGTCGTAAATCGCCACACCGTAGCCTCCACCTCCAATGAAAAATTATGGTGCGTTTACTTGTCCGAGAGGCTCACTCATAAGAACGGCATTGATCTCCATATCTGTCACGTGACAGCTCGATAATGCGGCTGTTTATGCGGCGCGCATGTCACCGGTAACTACGGGTAAGTCTCTAATAACGTTTTAGTTCAGAGCTTCAGACAAACAATTGTACTGTGTAGTAGTAGCGTCAACACTGTGAAGCGCATCGCCAAACCCGGGGGCCTGGACTCAGGGCCATGCATGCCTTTACGAAAAATTACGGTCTTGCTTGCTTGTGCAGTGAAGTGCTACAGAGCCATTTAAAAAAGAAAACGCAGCTGCTTCTGATATCATGGGTGGCCTACTCGTTTTGAATGAAACTGCTGGAGTGCCTGAACAGTTTCCTAACGGTCAGAGTTCATCCTAACGGTTACTCGGATGAATGGATGCTATGAGCGTCCCCTTTGTAACGGGGCGGTGACATGTGCGCCACCAGGCTCGTAAGAAGATTTAAGAACTTTTCTTTTTTTTTTCTCTCTCTCATTAAATTTTCCTCATTCCTTTTAAATCTACTTCAATCAAATCCATCATACTATAGCAAAAACGGAAATTCATAGCCCAGTTCCCTGCCCCTTATGGCAGAAAGTCCATATTTTTCCCTATAATTATTTTTGTCCGTTCTCTCTAGTTTTCTGTCACCAGTATTCTAACCGTCTCTTACTTATTTCAATCGCGGCTATGTTCAACTTCCCGTTGTTCGCCCTAAAACCCAAGGCTTCATGTAGGGTGGTGCCCAAACGTACACCTGGGTGGATATTTCCGCATTCAATCAGAACATGCTCCGTCGTTTCCCTATCTTCCTCACAGCATGTGCATTTTTCTTCTTCGTTACTGAATTTCGCTTTATAAATACGCGTACTAAGGTAGCCCGATCTCGCTTCAAACAATAAAGCGCTTCCTCTTGAATTATCATAAAATGCCTCCCTCTTTATTTCGTTTTTGCCCTCTCGGTAGTTATTCAGAGTCGGTTTTTTTTTCCATCGCCGCCCTCCAGTAAATATTTTCCGCCTCTCTGACTTTCCCTTTACAATCTTTGTTGTCAGTTCTCTTAGAGCCGTATATTTACTGGTGAGCCTCCTAGTTCTCTTCTCCACTGCGTGTCAACGCTCTTTCTATATAAATAGCGGAACACCTTCACTGCCCACCTACTCTCTTTCATATTCCTTAGCCTGTCTTCAAACCTTATTTTTCTCTGTGCTTCCCTTGCCCCAAAACTCGCCCATCCCATATCGCCCTTTACAGCCTCATTTGTCGTTTTCCCGTGGGCACCCAACGCGAGGCGTCCCACAGTTCTTTGAATCACATCCAATCCTGAATGTATCTCTGGCCTCATGCACACCACTGAGTTCCCAAATGTAAGCCCCGGTACCAATACCCCTTTCCACAGACCCCTAAGCACCTCATACCTATTGTGTCCCCATAACGCTCTGTGCTTCATTATTGCTGCGTTCCTCTTTCCCTTTGCTGCCAAGGCTTTTTCGTGTACCTTCATGTATCTATCACCCTCATTTACCCATACGTCAAGGTACTTGTATTCGCTTACTCTCGGTATTTCTTGGACCTGTATGGATACCGCCTGGTCGTTGGGATCATTGAATACCATCAGTCCGCATTTTGTTACACTAAATCCTAGTCCTAGAGCCTCGCCTTCCTTCCCGCATATATTCACCAGCCGTTGTATATCATCTCGACTGTGCGCGAATAAGACAATATCATCAGCATAAAATAAACCCGGAAGCATCTGCTCAATCATCACGCCGCCCTGTTTGTGTGACAGATTAAAACCAATGTTTCTATCTCCTAGCGCTTTTTTCCATTCTAACCATGTACAGCATGAATAACAGCGGCGACAAAGGACATCCCTGTCTCAGCCCCTTGCTAATATCAACGTTCTCTCTGCGACTGATTCCTTCCCATTCAATGCAAACTGTATTTTCTCGATATATTTCCCTCAAAAGCTGTACACAATCGTCGCCTATGCCCATTCCTTCCAAAATTTCCCACAATATTTCCTGATTAGCATTGTCATACGCTCCAGTGATGTCTAGAAAAGCCACATACAACGGCCGCCTTTCTATTTTAGATATTTCTATACACTGAGTAAGAACAAATAGGTTATCGTCTAAACGCCTGTCTACTCGAAATCCATTCTGAAGTTCTCCCAAAATATTGTTACGTTCTGCCCAGGCTTCTATTTTTAATTTCACTTCTTGCGTAGCCATCCTGTATAGTACCGATGTAATGGTTAGCGGTCTATACGAGCGAATGTTATTCTTTTCCCCCTTGCCTTTATAGATTAAGTTCATTCTGCTTTTTCGCCAACTGTCCGGTATTTGCCTCTTCTGTAAGCATTTTTCTGCGGCTTTCAATAGTGCTTCTTTAGTGTTCTGTCCTAATTCGTTAATGAGGCTAACGGGGACCCCATCTAAACCCAGAGCAGTGCACTTTGGAATTTTTCCTTGGGCCTTTTTTCCAGTTGAAATTCTCAAGTTCTGGCTCTTCCTTAGTTTCGCTTTCCGTCATGGTTTTATCCACTGGGGGAATCTCTTGGACGATCGTCTTAAGCCAACCGGCTGTTACCTTCAGGATGTAACCCAACGCTTCGTACCTTTCCAATTGATTTCCTCTTTCATCAACAATATGCTGTTGCAATGTGGCAGACTTTTTACCTAGCGCTTTTATGTGGTTCCAAAATATCCTAATCGCGCCCTTCTTTTTGTCATGAATTTCTGTCACCCAGCGTTCGCTTTCACCTTTAATTTTTGCCTCGACCAATTTCTGTACAATAGATTTTTTCTCTAAATATATTTCCCATCTTTCCGTGACTTCCACTTGCGGCCGCTTCTCCCTTTTTGCCTGCCTGTGCTCCCTTGATGCTTTACGTCGCTTTTCGATCGCTTCCCGGATTTCCCTGTTCCACCATCTTTTTGGCGTTCTCTTTCCTTTCCAGCAAACAGTTTTCTTCTCTTTACTTATTTCTTTCGTCATTACATGAACTAGCTCATTATATATACCCCCAGTCCTTGCCTCGTATTTTGCCTACTTCTTCCTCTACTCTTGTGGCTATATTTTTAATTTGTTTGTCATTTAAATACGAGCTGCCAAACTTCCACTCTACGTTATTATTTTCAGTTTTATATCCCAGTTCTAACGTTATGCGTTAATTTATGATCACTACCCAAGCTGTTAATCCCGTCCTCGTCTATTCTCATTTCTCTCAGTTTTTCATAGATTCCTTCCGTCATAAGACAATAATCAATGTTCGATTGTCTGTTTCTGACCTCCTACGTAATCTGTCCATCACACTTTGACCCTGTGTTAACTATCACAAGACTATGGTGCTCGAAAAGATCGAGCAATAACCTCCCATTGGTGTCTGTATATCCGTCAAGGTCGTGGATGTGGGCATTCATATCCCCTAGGAGGATGATTTCGGCCCCATGACCAAATTCTTTAATATCGGTGTTTATGCAATGCTTTATCTCCAGATTCTTTTCCTTACAGTTATTTCCCGTCCACATGTAAGCTACACCTAGCCATGTTTTCTTTCCACCTACCGTACCCGAAACCCAGAGGTGCTCTGAACACGTTTGTTTTACTCTATCCCATTTGGCTCCGCTATGAATAAGCATTCCAACACCCCCACCTTTTCTTTCTGATATGAGCCTGTTGCACCCTTCCCAAACATAATTGTCAATATGTGGTGGCTCTTCCAGGTCTCTAACGTGTGTTTCTGTAACCGCATAAACTCGGATGGATGGATGGATGGATGGATGCTATGAGCGTCCCCTTTGTAACGGGGCGGTGACATGTGGGCCACCAGGCTCTCTTTACTTATTTCTTTCGTCATTACATGAACTAGCTCATTATATATACCCCAAGTCCTTGCCTCGGTAACGCTACGACAGCGCCTCTAGCGGCGGCTCACTGCAGGAGCGCTCCCACGTATTCGGTCGTCGCGTACGCTACTCTGACGCGTTGCGTTGCTTCCCCGCTCTTGAAGAAGTCTGCGAAGTCGGTCAACGTTGGGTTTGAAATATGGCTGTGACGGTTGGGTAGTTGTGTGTGTCTGTGTTCATGCGAAATCACGTTCGTCTAGTAATTACTTCCCATTTTGTGTGATTGTGGACGCCGCCAAGACGACAGGCTGGATCGGATTGGGGTATAGAACATACAGTGGCCATGATAGTTCAAGAGCCGGTTCAGGTAGGCTGGTGCTAAACCTCTGCACTTTCATATCAGCCTCGAAGCGCTCTTGTATCTTTTGTATTCTTTTTTGTTCTTGTATGTGCTGGAATGACCTAGGCAATTGTACGCATCACGAGTGACTATTATTCACGTGCAGTTGTCGCCTTACCTTTGGTTCGCCGTAGATCTGTTGTCTACGAACATGAAAGCAGCGGGGGATAAACAATTCTGCACGGACATTAACCCAGCATGCCGTCGTGATGATGCTAAGCTGGCATTAAGTGCAGTAGATGGGCGCCTGATTGGCGTAGTTGCGTTGAGGCTGACTGCTGTATGCGAATGAAACATACTTCTTGTTTATCCGGTGCAAGCATTGCTGCAAAGCTCCGGGCCAGTTAACACGAAGTAGGCTTAAATCCTTTGGTGAAAAGCTAAACAAGCATCATGCGTATTGCTTTGTAATGTGATGAACACTGCCGGAGAATTTGAGTACGCGTCTGTAACAAGTGAACGTGTTCTTGCAGAAGAAAAATCGGTAACAGTACACGGTATGTTTAGTTCTAAGTAGTAGAAGAACTGCTGACAGTAAGCAAGTGCCGCCGCAGGCCTCCCCTCATTTGACTAACTTATTGTACGTACCTTGTAACATTTTATTGCTTGCAAGCATTCACACATGCACAAGTAGCGTTTTAAATGTCATCAGCATTTATCCATTCTCTGGCGTATAAACTGAAAGAATGTTTTGTGGAACCGCACTACGCTTGTTGACGGAGTGGCTGTGATCTTTTAATAACGTATTAAAAATGTATATACGCTGCTGTATTTTCCCGTCGCTCTTTCGTTTTTGCATTTTTATTATTATTGATGCACGCAGACTTCTACTGATGAAACCTTACAGCAAAAACGCATCACCCTACAGTTGCAATGCATAATTGCGCGTTGGTTGCAAAATATGCATTGTGCTGTGAAAACGCCCTTTAACTGGTCCACTAGCGCAGACCTCCTCCTCCTCCTCTTCACTTATGCAATGTGTTTCCAATTAGTTAACAGTGCACACACTACTGCAATTAGAGCACCAAACCGTGCTTGGTTGTGGTGCAATCTCTTATAGATGGAGACTGAGGAGAAATGACCACACTGTTTCTGGTGGGCTTTTTGAGGTTTGTGGTGGATGTAGTGATAACATGCAAGCTTGAATGTGTACTCAATTTCGCACAGAGTCAGCGAGTGCTATGAAGGCTATAGAAGCAATCTTCTCGAATCACAATTGTAGCCGAAAAAAAGAAAATAGAATGTCACCTAATAGAGACACCATGTGTTGTGTAAATGGATGTGACATAAATTTGTGCTTTTATGTTGCAAAGTGTGATGCAGTGCAGTGTTGGCTACTGTTGTGTAGAACAAACAAGCCACCTGGATTGCTCTGTGGGGTGACACTACATAGTAGTTGCTGGCTCCATGACACTGCACATGTTGCTTCAAACTAGTGGAGGTGTTGGTACGCACCTTCGTTTGCAGCTTGTGTGCGGTCTGTGGGTACTTTCTTACTGTATGCACCCCTTTGTTCTTTCAAATGGTTTCTCGCACTCGTTATGCAATCCACTTTCCGCAACGCATAGTGGCGTATTACTATTCTTCCACGTAACATTGCATTTGTTAATGCGATTCCTCGGCAGGCTTTATACCTGTTTAGGTCTTTTAGCGATGATTTTGCAAGCATAGGTGTAGCTCAGTGGTAGAATGCTGGACTTCCACGCAGAGGGCATGGGTTCGAATCCACGCAGGGGACAGGGGTTCTAATCCTCTTCAGTCCGGTCATTTTTTCTAAACTTTGCGTGATAGCGCTTACGGACACCTGAGGTGGCGGACAACTATGGCACCAAAAACTGCCGTTGTTGTGATCTCATAACAGCTGACGCTGTAAAACTAGTGCCATGAAGTTGAATGCACATGAGGCTAAACAGAGGTGCTCATCAATGTTGCTACTTCTGAAAAGTGCTTTGCATGTCACTCTTAGGCTGCACATGCACCTACATGCAGTCTAGCTCTCGACGGTCACCATCAAATGTTGCCTCACAGGGTGAAAAGGGCTGCTTATGTGCTTTACACAGCAGTGTTCAGCACTGTACATCCAATAGGGAAGCACAAAGGCACACAGTTGAGTAAATTTACGTTCACAAGGCTTTAGTTGAGCAGTTAAGTAGTAAATGCGCAAAAAGCAACGCAGATGAAAGATACTGCAGTGTAATATACAGACATTGAGGCTTCCACACTGCAGGATTTTTGTAGATGCTAAGTATAATACAGAGTATATGTACTATTCTTCAATTGCCCTGTAAGTCTGTGTATTATAATCAAGATAATTATTTGGAAGCAGTGGTTCTGCATAATGAGATATTGTACATTGGAAGTGCAAAGATGCAACACTTTATAAGATGTTGTACGCCATTCTATTGTGTCTTAATGATTTAGTCAGCCAAGTCATGGTCATTATCTCCCTGTATTTCTCATGATCAGTAAGGTATTTACTGCTGATATTTTACATGTTTTGCAGGCAGCCATATGGCATTGTCTGAATCACTATGCATTTTCGGATGCCATCTTTCTTGCGGAACGGCTTTATGCAGAAGGTAAAGTGCTTTTATTTTTATTCTTTGACCACCCCGATCACTTGAGTTTGCTATTCGAGAAATGCCTGTCCTGTACTTGAACATTTTAAATTAATGTGTATGAATGCTGGATTCCTTATGGTTTTAGTAAAAAAAATGTCTTGGTTGACATCGACGCATTTCTAGTCTAACATGATTTTTCTTAGTTTGGATATGCTCTGTGAAGGTAACAGAAACGACATGTTCAATTTACAATAACAAATCTTGCATTGTTATGCTACATGTCATGGTTTTATCATCATCATACTAAGCTAAACGTGTAGGTCACTGTAGCATTTGGAACATGTACGAAAGCGAGATTTAGCAATGCTTTGCTTCTTAGTGTTAAAGGGACACTAATGTAAAAAACAATTTTTCTTGTATTGGCAGATTAGCTTTTCACAATACCAAAAACAGTAATCTTGTGAGGAAAAAGAGCCTCAGTAAGCTAGGAAGTGCACAAAAAGTACGGGTGGTTTTCTCTTTTAATATTGAAGATAAAATGTTGAAATTGATGACATTCGAGTTCTCGAAACACAAGTTATCATGCCAAACCAGTTAACCTTTCACTTCAGTGTCCCTTTAAGAATTGGTGGCTTTGCCACCTACACTTCAGTCCAACAACCGTGCAGGAATGGCAGTTATGCGACTCCTTGCAAGCATAGCATACATGACCAATCTGTTAAATGCTAAAGAAGCACATTTTACTTGCCTTTTGCCCTCGACTTATGCCATCCTTACAAATCTCTTGACAGCAGCTAGGCACTGGTCATTATCAGTAGCTGTGTGAGTGGCAAATAGGGCATAGCTTTACTGAGGATTTGGTTTCATAGCAAAAACTCATTCATGAATACGAAAATAAATCAGCCTTTGAAGTAGTGTGTTGTGCTTGCATAAACAATGCAATGATGTTAAAGGGATGCTAAAGGAAAATATGTTTGGCTGAATTGACTTTTTACCTGTGTTTGAGTCTAGCACTGCTTTCTGCTTGCCAACGAACAAATTTTTGCTGCAAAGACCGATGCCGAAAGTCACTTGTGTTGCCCATTAATTTTTTTTTAGACTTCTATGCTGAAAAGAGGACTCTCCATCACAATCTCGGCCGCCAACACAATGGTGCAGTAAGCCTCACAGCCAAAACGTAGCAACAATTGTGCTTACTGTACGGTTATTTATTGTCAAAGATTATACAATTCATTTTTTCATTTATAACCTGGAGCACTGGTCAAGTACTCAAAACAGATGAGCTGACATCATTTCTAAAAGGTGTTCAAAGGGCGACACTGAAGGCACCACTCCAGTTTCTGAATTTCCTTGTTTTCTCATTTCCAGCTGCCTTATTCTCTCCAGGAATGGCAAGCTGGTTATCACACCAGTTCATCTTGGTCTCACTCAACTTAATATTTGCCTTTAGTGTCCCTTTAACAAGTCAGACTGTTGGTTTCATTTTGATAAGCACAATAGAAAATCTTCTACATGATAAAGTAGTTCTTTATACCATCACAGCTAGAGGTTGTAGAATCACAACTTAATTTTGCAATTTGTCTTTCCTTTCAAAACTCTTGAGCCATGAGGAATTGTTGGATACTGTGAACTTCTGTCATCTAGCTGTAATGATTTTTTTATGTTGTTGCTGCCGTGTCATTTCAGTGCACACAGATGAGAGCCTGCATCTTTTGGCGACGTGCCACTATCGGGCAGGGAACACAATCGCAGCGTACAAGCTGCTGCGGACTCGTGGGTGCCGTTCGCCCCAAAGTCGTTTCCTCTTGGCCCGCTGCTGCATCGATCTGCGCAAGTTTGCTGAGGCAGAGTCTGCTCTCGATGGCGACACCGGTCTGTCGTCGCGCTGCTCAGCCAAGGGAGGCCTGGATGATACGGTCACAGCATTCGGAGATTCTGCTTCCTTTGCCCTTGGCTTGCTAGGGAAACTGTGTTCAAGAACTGAGCGTGTCGGCCGTGCAACAGAAGCCTACAAGTGAGCACTCCAAATAACGCTGTGCAGTGTCTTGAAAAGTTTTGGGTTGTTGATTTTCCATACACGAAACTAGCTATTAGGTTCAGGCTCGTAAGGGAGACTGGATACCTGCCTCTTTCTTAAAGGGTCCCTCTTGAGGCCATATGGCAGATTTTGTTGGTACACCGGAAGTTCTTTATGCCTAACTTGCAGCGTTCTACCGTAGCAATTTTTCAGATTGCTTCATTATTAGCAGAGATAACAGTGTTTTCAAGCTGCATGAAACTAGGATCTTAGGAGGCAAGAGTAACTGCCAGCATGACATGCTCACCACACGCTTTGGGGCAAAGCAACAACAATGTGAAAGCAAGGCGCATGTGCTATTGTGCCCACAGCTGGTTGTCCCCTCCAAGGAGCCATAAGGAGCCAGCCTTCAGAGCACCGTCTCTTGTTTGGTTCCAGCTGCAGCCACGCTAAGTGTTGCGTGTCATGGTTTTTAGTGATGCAGTGTGCCATGCGAGGTGATGGGTATCATCGTTTCACCTTCACGCACGATGCTTGCGAGAAGAGCGGAAATGACACTCAGTCTGAAATATGACCGCCTTCTGTGGTGCATAGCCATGCAGTTCTTGACAGACACAGTCTTTGTGTCTTCTTGATCTGCAGTGTATTGTTTTTCTGTGCCGTGCCATTTTCTTAATCATAGAAAGTCTTGAGTATGCAGTCTATGTAATGCTCAAAATGGCCAGACCTGGCAGGGGCCCTTGAAGAGACACGTCTTAAGTAATTGCCATTCCTGTAGGTGGCCCTTAGTCCAATTACCTCTTAGTGAGCCTCCTTTTCTTTTTTCTTGTCGTGTCCCCTTTCTATTATCTTTCATTCCCTTCACCCCTTTTCCCCTGCACAGGGTAGCCAGCCGGTCTCAGCACTGGCTAACCTCCCTGTCTTTCCTCCCTCCTCCCCCTCCTGAGTGTTGGCGGGTGGGGGCATGCATTGTACTGCATATATCACTGTACTGAATTGGAGCTATCTTGAGGCCTTGTTAGTGACTTCTATTACATAAGAGCTTACTCTCTACTATGTAGTAATGTGATAGACTGCAGTATTGGGGCTGGAAGGTCAAAAGCCTTCCTCAAATAAACTTCACTTGGGCTAAATTGGTGATGAGTTAATAAGGCTGTCTACTGAAGTGATATGCTTATTAGTGCTTAAAAAGCGTCTAAGCAGATAACGCACACCTGTTGGTTATTGGATGTGACATATGTCCCCATATAATTTTCATAATTTTCAGTATTTAGGTCACTTCTCACTGTGCTACAAGTGCCATTCAAGCTTAGAAGCCTTGTCATTGAACTATGTCATCGAACTGTGCCAATGCTCAGTGCTATGGGTCTTGTGTTTGTGGCAAGTGGTAGCATTGGCATTTTTTTCTCTCATTTCATACTAAGGTATACATTTTCGCCAACATTTTGTAACATATGCATTCGTGTTGCAAACGTTAATTCAGCCAAAAATCTTATTGATGTCTACACTATTACATGTAGTAAAACCTTTTACATACAGTAAAACCTCGTTATAACAAAGTTGAAGGGGGAGCCGTAATTACTTTGTTATAACCATTAGTCCGCTATAGCCAATATCCATGTCATCTATGGGAATTTCAAGGGGAATTGCGATTGTTTCGTTATATCCAATAGTTTGTTATATATAGGTTCGTGATAACGAGGTTCTACTGTAGTCCAATACATGTAAGTCTCCCAGTTGCTCTTTCCTGTGTAAGCAGAATAGCTTTTCTATTCTATTAATTTCGTTAAATCTTCACTTCTCCATGTGTGGTTGAAGAACTGAAACTGTTCAGGGCTCTTTAGCAACTTGAATGAAAAATTTGGACTCCTGCATTGTAGCTGCAGGAGAGAACAGTTCTGGAAAAATTATACGTGTATCATTGCTTAGCATTAAATGAAATGAACAAATATCTGTGCGTGTAGATACCTTCAAGAGAGTGACAACAAATTTTAAGGTAGCTTTATTTTATTGCAATGGAAAGCTTACTGGTCAAGAGTGTCTAATACCTGTATCACACGGGCACATTGGAAGGCCTTCGAGTCGACGACCTTCGAAAAGCCCACGGCCATTGAAACCGCCCGTGTAGCAGCTCAAACTGGACCTTTGAGTCGATTGACTATCGGTTCGAAGGCCTTCGAAACGCCCGTGTGACACCAGTATAATACCCCTGTCACACGAGGCAACTTAAGTGCACTTTGAGCAAGTGCACTTCGCCGCTAGTGTCATTCGCACGCTGTCACATGGGAACATTTAGTGACACTCGCTGCAAAGCGCACTTGCAGGCAAGTGCGTTCGCCCGAACTCACTTCACCGCGACGGAGTGTGTAGCCTCGGCAGCAGTGGCTTGCTAACAAATATGCTAATGCATAACATGGTGCCGTAGCATTTTTAAAACATTGTTTTTGTTATTAGAAATATTGCTATGTATTAAAACAAATCATATTTGGACAAAAAACCTCGCTATTCTCGGGCAGTTTTCGGCCATGGCCGCTAGGGGAATGCACATTTCCAAAGCACACTTCTCCTTCTCGTGTAGCAGCGCGTGAGCGTAAGTGCACTCGCTCAAGGTGCACTTAAGTTGCCTCGTGTGACAGGGGTATAAGCGTGCAATGGCAACTGGGAAAATGCTGTGAAACATTTTCTATGGGAAGCTTTTGCCGATGGAGTCTTCTATACAACACATGTTGCAATCAGTGGCTGGCAGCTGACAGGCTCGTTTGTGACAGGTTCTGCCAAGACTGAGTGCATGTGCGCATTTGGCAGGGTTAAACGGAGGTTTTCAGTGGCTTCAGAGGCAGCACAGGTTTTCAGCATCAACTTTCTTTTACTGCGTAATAAGCAAATAATAGGGCGGGGATGCATTTTTGTATACCGACTAATTTTAGGCTTGAGTTATGGTTATCTGAACAGCAACAGGCAACTTGCAGTCATTTTAATACTCCAAAACTCCATACCAAGGCTTCACCACCAGGCAACACCACAATGCAGTTGCCACAATTTTAAAACTCTGGTTAAAAATACAGAGTCTGTATATATTGTGTTAGGTTGTGTCACGTGTTAAGCAGCAAGTACCTTCATTTTCTTTGATAACACTTTATTTTCTAATGTACGATCCAAACTATTCACATGTTATTCGAGATGTGTTCATGAGATTTCCATGTAATTTGTGCACCCTTTTGTTGGTCCTGAAAAAATGTGCAAAATACGCTGGTAAATAAGGTCTCATTTTCATGTTGTTTAAATGGTAAATCATCGTGTAGTGGTGCAGTGCATCTCTAAAAAATATATTTAGTTGCGGCAAGTGCCTGTTGTTTGAATACTTGTGCAGCTCATTGCAACATAGCACTGTGTTCCTGATTACTGTCATCTTTTTTCAACTAGGAAAAGCCTCAAGCTCAACCCATTTCTCTGGTCCTCATACGAGTCCCTCATTAACTTAGGTATGTTTCCTTGAATTTACAAGTGCTCTTGAACACTCATTGTAATTGGTCCTTGCTCAGGTCATTTCTGTAGTAGGCGATTTTGGTAATTGCATGACATTGCATAATGGTCATTGCTTTACACTGCTTTATATTGGAGCACTGTTGTACTGCTGAGCTCGTGGCTGTGAGTTAAGTTCTGGTCATGGCAGCCACATTGCGATGGGGTGAAATGCTAAGGTACTTGTATTAAAGAATGTGCATTAAAGAATGTAATGTTGCAAAAAATCAATTGTAAGGTCCTCTCTATGGTGTGCTCCCTAATCACAAATAATTTTTAATTTCTTTTTATTTAAATGTGAAAACATGGGAAGGTAGGCTATGTTCGAGCTGGTATCCTGGCTCTTACGTACAGTCAACAGCAAAAGTTTGTGGGACGCGAAACTGTGGAAAAATCTATATTACCGCTTAGCCTCTGAACATTGCCTCAAATTAAATGCTACAGCCTGTGCGTCGCAAAACATCAACCCACTGAAACTTTTATTTCAAGGCTATGTTGTGAAGCTAAGTGGTAATATAGGTTTTCTCCAGAGTTTCGGATCCCGCAGGACTTTTGCTGTTGACTGTGCATTTTTGCACGTAAAGCACCAAATTGATTATTATATATTTGTTTAGTAAAGCACCCAAATTCTGTTACCAAGCCACTGGTGCATAGTTAATCGTGATTCCACCCTATGTTTTCTATGTTTAAATGTTTATTAGTTAATTTGAAATTGTTAGTTCCTCTTTAAGTACAACATGCTTTGTAGGCCTTAGAAGTTCTCTTTTTCTTCCTATTTCAGGAGAATCACCAAACCCAGCAGAGATATTTAATGTTTCATCTTTTGAAAACTTTAGTTTATGCCAAGGGAGCAATCCTCTCGTCAACTTTGTTAATAAGACTAACATCGACAGCATCACAGATGACATAAAGGTAGGCTTCTGCATTTATGCAAACGGTTAACCTTGTTTTATACTTTATTTACACGTCTGTAAGTCTACCTAAGTGCAAGTTGACACCCCCCTCCCCATTACCTTATGTAAGATAAAGAGCACATGTATTTCATAATGGCCATTCATTAGTGTAGCTGTTAGGCTCACTGCTCGTTCATTGTCAGTCAATTCTCTACAAGAACTTCAATGCTCAGTCCCTTTGAAAAGTGTTCTTGGTAATCTCACATCTGAAGCGAACTGTGTGTCACCAGAAGGAACTGGTCACACAGTTTGCTCATGCATGCTGCTAGCTCCGGAATATGTCCCCCGAATGAGCACTCTATGTTGAATACAACAATTCGGTCCTCGCTAAAGTTGCAAGCAGCTGCATCAGCCCATTCAGAAACTCCAGAGTCGCCTCCCGCTGCGCAGTTAGTTTTTTGGCATAGAGAACAGCATCCCTCTTGAATGCTACTGTGACCACGTGCCAAAAATTCTTTTGGGGGAGGGCCCACAGCACTTGTGGTGATTGAAGTGCGGCAATTGAGCAAGACAGTAACAAGGGCATTAAGGGCTACCCGACCGTATTTGTGTGCTTTATTTCTTTTACGTTTTTTGTGTGACCTGAGAATGGTTGGCAATGAGCCAGCTATGTCAGTTTGACAGGGTGCAGTACTTTCCGATATGTTACTTACTCTGCTTACTTTCTAATGTTTAGTTAATGCTACTTGTTAATAAGACATGGAATTGTTGGCTTCATTGGTAACTGACTTCGAGTGGTAGTTTGTTTCACAGGTATGTTTTGACCAGCTTACCTGGCCTTGTATGGGAATCATTTGATTAGAACATCTATTGGAATAGCTTGTGTGTACACATCTTCTGTAGTGGCTTTTTAACATGTTCTTTTAGGCTTATCCATGGGACACACAAGAACATAAGGAGTGTAAAGGAAAAAAAAAGAAGTTCATCTTTTTCTATGGCATGTCTTGTGCTTATTTTAAAGCTCTGTGTACAAGAGGTGCCCTTTCTGTTGTCAATGTTAGCTTTACTGATTTTGGGAAATATACTGCAGAATTGAACCAAGCATTGTTTGCAAGTGGTGATGTGTCTCGTCTTGTTTTATTCTTTGGCTGACCTCTGCCCCTGTAGGAGGGCAGGTGGGCTGTATGTCATCCTATTTTCCTCGTGCAGTGTATTTTGTGTTCATTTCCACAGTGACAGACAGATTTTTTAATGAGTACTGGAGAGGTTTGGTTGATGGCATGTCACACCATGACTTTCAACAGACCGACTTATGTCATTGAGACAAGCTTCTTTGAAAAAGATCAACTTTCATTGCGTGAAATGTACCAGCAGCGTGTTCATAGTTGATCGTTATATACTGTGCCTTCTGATCTTGCCAGGTGGCGGGTGGCCAGGGGGCAGGTGGTGTTGGGCCAGCTGCGGGCAAGGTGTCTGTGCTGGCACTCTCGACAGGTTCAACACCACCATCGCAGGCGCCACTGCTGGTCATGCGTTCAACAGTGACGACGAGCACGCCCCAGCAATCATGCGCAGACATCATCCCTGTAAACATTATGACGAGCACTCCAGAAGTGTCGGCTCCCGAGAGCATCACTGGTATTTGCCTGAGCGGCAAAGGCAGCAAACAGCCACAACCTCTTTCGACTCTTAAAGGGGCACGCAGCATTTTTGCAGGAGGAGCTGCAGCCCTGAGTCCACTCTCAGCATCGTAAGTGTCCACGCTTGCTGCACTTTCATTAATTGATTAGTTTATTAATCTACTCCTTCATTCATTCACTGTAGGAACTGTTGGCTTCTGTGCTGAGCCAAGAGTTCAGTTAGTTTAGAGAGGTAGGTAATGACATGACCAAACAAATCCTTCAGAACCTTAAGGCGACAGTGGAAGGGCCCCTGCAACACTTTTTGAACAAAGTCATAAAATAGTGCCGATTAGTCATGGGGGCTCCTGTGGGCACGTGAGCTGAATACTATTGCACTGGATGCACCAGGGAATTCGCAATTTGGTTTCAAGCAGCTGCAAAGTCCCCGCTCTTCCTTCAGCAAATGACGTAACTGGGGTAACTATCTATGCCACTTGAGGTAGGAGTGGCATTGGCTGATTTAGTGATCACAGAAAAATCATCAGCAATGCTTTATTTGTTTGTTCTGAATTCGAATGAATAAAATGTACATATCTCTCTTAAAGAGCACTAAAAAAAGGCAACCAATGTAGTCGGTGTATCCAGTGACGTCATTTGTTGAAAGATGAGATGGAGCTTTCCAGCTAGGTTTGAAAGAAAATTGTGAATTGCCTGGTGCATGCAGTGGAATAATATTTGGCTTACATGTTCACAGGAGCCTCAACTACTTATGTGCACCGTTTTTTTTTTTTACTTTGTTCAAAAAGTGTTCCAGGGTCAATATAAAATGCCAATACAATTATCTTCACCTGTTCTATAACTTTGACAAAACAAATTTTTCCAGGAATGTGAATGTTGGAGTAATTGACCGTGAGCATAGAAGTGAAGCCGCTCTGCCTTTAGACATTGTTTTGCAAAGGTGCACACTGTCATGTTGGAATTAACGTCTTACAAGGGGCATTTTCATATATTAATTAATTAATTAAAGTGAGCATCCTTGTTGGAACAAGGGTCAAGACAGGCAATCAATAGTATGCAGTAGCACATTATCGAGTGTACAAAACAAAACATTCAATGTTTTTTCTAGCGCTAACATAAAAGAGGGTTTGTTTTTCTCACTGCTGTTGGAGCAGCTTGTTTAGGTTAACTTCCCTTGTGCAGGTTTGGTGTACTACCTTTGGGAAACTCCACGCCTGGCACTGCGCCCCAAACAGCCATTAGTGGCATGCTCGCCTATGTCACACCCACTTCACAGGGCCTTTTAGACACCATCTCCAAGGAAGCTTGCCCTCCAGTCAAAAAGGTATGGGGACAGTATGCACTGTGCTCTGTCTGTTTGCATACAGCCTAGTTGCAGTGCTCTTAGAATCAAACACAATGATGTAGAGCTACGTATGTCACAAAACAGTGCCTGTTTAGACGAGACACCTGGCATCGAGCTGAAGGGAAAGCAAAAAAAACAACAAGAAAAGCTGTGCACACGGAAGAGGCGCCCAAGGTCATGCCAAATCTCCAAAAGGGGAGAATTTTGTAGAAAGCATCTTATCGCATAACAGACGTAGGGAGAGAGAGGAAGCAGGAGTGCATACCGACGCTCCTCGCGCAGTGAGAGGGAGAAGAGGCGTCGGCCAAGCGACGAAGGACCGAAAAAGGGCGAGAAGGTTCTCAACTTTGGTGCATGCTTGTATCACATGGGCCACACCGAAACTTCTAGAACGGCTTTCCAAGGCTATATAAACAGTCGACCACGGGCCAGAAGCAGTAGTAACAATCGGAGTCTTATGTGACTCAGCGAGAAGAAGAAAGACGATGCTGCTCACGAGCCTGCTGACGAGCCCTGCCTGCAAGCTTCGAGTCAAGAAGGCATCTTGATTGACTTTGGAGAAGAGGACTCTTTTTGTGTTTTATTCTTTGTTGCAATGCATGAGCTTGTTTGTGTTTGTTGGTTTCGTGTAACGTTGTAACACATCTGTGTTTGTGTTGTGAAGAGCCGTGGTCGTGCACATTTTGCGTAACTGCCTGTTTGATGAGAATATATCTGTTTTGTCTGATCACCCTTGGCTCTTACTCAGTCTTTGAACCTCTGCTGGCGTTTTGCTAGTGTGCTTAAGGGGACCAAAACATAATTGTCCAAGCTTTCATGGGATTATTTCTGGGGAACAATACGTTGGTCCTTGGGATATTTTCCGGCGATTGCGTCCCCTGCCTCACAGCTCGGGATTGGTGGCAATGTGATACATATACTTTCTCTTTCACCGCATTCATATTGTGTCAGTTGCTGTAAGATTACCTTGTATGCTTAGATCAGAGCCCATATCACCCTTAGTGACTAAATTCGTAGTGTCATGACATGGTTGTCTCGAGCGACTGCACATGCTAGTTGCACATTCAGTATTTGTTTGCATGGCGCACTCCATTCAGTGGGTACTGTACACTTGCAAATTTGTAACAAGGTTAGTCAATGTGCACTTGCACGAGCTTACAAGTTCTGTCTGTGTCAAGCTTTATGAAAAATAAATTCTGTTTGTGAAAGAGTTTCATATGTTCTTCATTGGTACTCTTAAAGATAAGTGAAAGGACATTAGAGGATTACTGTTGGGCTCAGTATGATTATCGGTGTGTGAGCATTTAGTGCATGCTTTTTTAGCAAGATTATTCAGACAAGTGCCTGAAGCAAGTGATATTTACTGCAGTGGCACCACATAGAAGGTGACTGACATAAAAACAATGAAACGGCAGTGAATATGTCAGCATAATGGTCTGAATCCATCCATCTCAGTTGAAGGAATTTAATCAGTGTTCTTTTGCCGAAGCTGTGTAGCAGCTTCATTTGCAGATCTGTCCTTGATGTGTGACTGGTGTGTTTTGGCTTTTCAGAACCATGTGAAAGAAGCATGCACTGCAAATGTCTACTGTTCAGGGATAGACTGCATTTAATGTGTAACAATTCCTTATATACTCTGCAGAACCTTGCAAGGAAGCCTCAGGGACTGAACACCCCAAAGGTTCAAATATTCAGCCAGTCAAGTAACAACAACTTGCTGCAGACGCCACCTGTTCCAACAAGGTACAGAACCTCTCCTGTGTACATGTTTGTCAAATCCTATCTTCACTTTCTTTAATGAGCAGCAATGCTTTGCTGTCCTGTCCTTGTGCTGGCTGCCTCTGTATAGCTTCTGTGTGAATGCTTCATAAAGTTGGTTACACATATTTATGTATTGAAGAAATAAACAGAAAAACGGCACGAGCTCCTGTGAAAGGTCCTTTAAGCAATTTGGGCAGGGCTAAGTTGCCCTTGGGGAAACACATGCAAAGATGAGTGTTACTTCCAGCTGTTTTATTAATGATTTATTTATCACGCATCCCACAGCTTACAGTAGCTGCTTGCATATGTACGTTTTTCGAGAAATGAGAACTATGTTTGCTTTTCGTTGAGTGGTAAACAATGCTTGTATCAAGAGTGCTGTATAGCTAAGGAAAATGTAGAAGAAGTAGCAGCACGCGTGTGCTAAGTTCGAACCTGGATAGTGCGATCTGCTGAACTTCATTTGTGATCGCTGCTTCGAGTGTTCATCAAAGAGGCCCATGACCTGCAGTGTCATTTGTTGGCCCTGCAGCTTTCCACCCAGTGGTCTGAGCAGTGTGCGGCGCAGCTCGCGGCTCTTCAGCAGCTCCAACTCTGTCAAGGAGAACAACAAGGGCAGCTCGTCGCCTAAGACCATACGAGGCCTGGCTGCCCGGCTACCCTCGTCCAAGAAGAGCAAGCCCTCCCGGGGGGCCCTGCGCACCAACACAGCCACCTCCGGCTCCAACAACACCGGTTCCATCACTGAAGGGGAATTAAACGAAATGAACAAGCCCGAGCCACCGCCCGTGTCCCTGGCCCAGACTGCTCTCTGCATGCAGAGGGCCTCGGCAGGCAAAAAACTTTGCTTCTCTCTCTCTCTCTCTCTCTCTCTCTTTTTTTTTTTTCGTGCAGTAGTTATATGCAGGGTTGCCCACCATTATATGAGCATCACACTGTGTACTTTCCATTGTTATCAGTCCCTTTTGGGCTCAAATTTTTTACTCAGTTGGCTCCTGTCTACAGCTCATGCAAGCATGACCAAGCAGTTTGATTTCTTTTGGGATCAACCAAAATCAAAAGTGCACGGTGTGACACCCATGTTAGTTGAAGTACCCCACTAAAATTCACGTTGCCAACTCTGTGCTTTGCTGCCAAGGCTAGGGCTCGTGTCAGCCTACGGATGAGAATAAGCTGCACATTACAGATAAGGGATGAAGGCTTTGCCACTGTATGCCCCCAATCCTTTCATGAAGCATCCATGTGCAGTAGTTAGTCTTGTATCCAGTTAGTGGGCAATCAGTCGTTGACAGTAGGTGAGCATTTCTTTGTTTTTCTAGTTGACTGATGTGATCCATATTTTTTGTATAGTGCCTGGAATCGATGAGACACAGTGTCGCATTGCAGCAGTTGCATCTCAATTATAATTGCTCAATAAAAGATAGGTGTACTGCTCAGAATTTGGCAATGCAGATTGGCTTGACAATACGTAAGATTGCCTTTTCGGAGCTTAACAAAGCTTGATGTGCCAACAAGCTCTGGAAACATGTCAAGCAGCTGAAGAATGTACTGCTGGCTCCGTTGTTGCAGAGGGCCTGATGCAGCTTTTGCAAGACCTGGGGAAGGCGCGCCTCTACCTGGGCCAGTACAAATGTCGGCAAGCCATTGAGACTCTCGAGGCCCTGCCACCCCACCAGTACTCAACAGGATGGGTGCTTGCTGCTCTGGGCAGAGCACACTTCGAGCTGGGGGAGTATGAAAAGGCAAGCATTGATTATGGTCACGGTACCAACTATGGGAAGGTTTTCGTCACTAAGGGGTCTATCTTCGCTGTCTTATTGCTGCTGCTGTTTCACAGGATCCTTATAAAATGCAATAGCGTTTTCATATGAAGTAGCATATATACAGTTAAATCTGTCTATAACGAACCTTTATATATTGAATTCCTCGATATTACGAAGTTTTTCAATTCCCTGCTGCAACTCCATAGAACAACATGTATTTGTAACCCCTGTATAATAGAGTGGCAACCGGAGACACCCTTGATATAATGAATTCCCCCCTACCAACAGCCCAGTAATTTTGCTTCGAATATCGAATTTTAGCATGAGCAGTGGCTGGATTCACTACTGTTGCTGCCCCATCGACGACGGAGTGATGTCATCGCAAATGGCACACACGCGGCCATCGCAGCTACATCGCTTCATCGGAGTGCTGCCAGCGAAACATGAGGAGGAAGGATGCTTGTCTACCAGGGCCTCACTCCCGTCTCAGCTTCTCTGCGTCGCCTACGCTGGCGCCACAATTCTTGCCGCCGCAGCTGTGCCATTTTCTCCTCCCTCCAAACCTCGTATCCTGTTCCCAGCGACTTGTGAGCAGGCAGCCCTGCCACTCACTTCTGTAGCTTTCTGTATCATTTATTTAGCCATCAGGGTGTTCATGTTACTAAGCTGTGCACCATGGTGGTTCACGTTATGCGCAAATAATGCGAACTAAATGGGAATAATAGAAGAGAAAATGATGGGTGTCACCTTAAGAGACTAGAAGAGAGCGGAGTGGGTTGGGGAAAAAATGTGCGTTACGGACATACTAACAGAAATTAAGAAGAAATGGACACTGGCAGGGCATGTAATGTGAAGGCAAGGCAACCGTTGGTCATTAGGGGAACAGAGTGGATCCCTAGAGAAGGCAAGCGTAGCAGGGGGCGGCAGAAAGTTAGTTGGGCAGGTGAGACAGAGAGAGAGAGAGAGAGAGTAAAAATTTATTGTGAGGAATCTTCCTCGTAGGGTGGAGCCCTTAGTTCAGGGCCCCATTGGCTCGCGCCACTCCACGTGCTCGCTGGATCAGCCGACGCTGCTCCCGCGGCGCTGAGCTGGTCAGCGCAGTCTCCCAGGAGGAATGTGATGGTGATGGGATAGGGGAACAGCCCGGTGGACATGAGATAGAGAACTTTGCGTGGATTAATTGGTTGCAGTTAGCACAGGACCAAAATACTTGGGGATTACAGGAGAAGCCTTTGCTCTGCTCTGGGCATAGACTGGCTGATGATGATGATGATGGATGCTAACCAGCAAATAGTTTTCGTTGACCACGCGAGTGTAGACATGAAACAACGGCAATGTGGCGATAAACAATAGAGGCAACATGAACGGTCAACAATCAAGATGGCGGCCAGGATGTTTTTATTATGGCGATGCCCATGCAAGCATTTTGTAGCATTATTTTGTGAACTTAAGTGTGCAAAAGGTGTATTCTTTGGACTTGATTGGAGTCGCCATGAGGTCTGACGGTCCGTCAAATTTTTGTTATCGTGGGATCTCACTTTTATGATGTTTTGTTATCGAGAGACACGAAATTCATTGACTCCCATGGTCTTTGGCCGGGTGTTCTGAAACCTTTCGTTGTTAAAAGAATCTCATTGTCACGGGATTTAATTATCGTGCGGTTCGACTATTTCTAAATCTGGGGCCGACCTGTAGTTTGGTTCTTATTTTATGAGGTGTACTCTCAATCACAAGCTCACATGAAAGGGCAGAAATTCCCATGTTAGCTCTGATTTTTGCGTCCTCCTGTAGTTGTACTCTCCGTAAAACATTGGGTCGTCGCATTCGGACTACTATAAAGTGAGCATGTGAGGAACTTATCATGGTTGTTTAGCTGTGGACTGCTGTGTTCATATCTACTGGTTCTCATGACTAAGGTCATTGATTGCTTTACATTACTTTACTGTACCACATGGTTGTTGGGTGGTATTGTATTGTGTCTTATAATGTTTTTATTTGCTAGTCGGTTGTTCCACAGTGATTTTGCTTGAAGAGAGCACACATGAATAGGTGTCTTGCTCTTCCTGTAGGCTGTCCGTGTCTTCGAGACTCTCAGGTCTATCGAGCCACACCGGCTACAGGGCTTGGAGTATTACAGCACAGCCCTGTGGCACCTGCAGAGGGAAGTGAGCCTTTCTGCTCTCGCTCAAGACATGATGGAGCTGGACAAGACAGCACCAGAGGTGCGTGGTCACTCTAGGTGTCTTGCAGTTAAGCAGCTTCTTGATTTGAGTTTAGCAAAAGGAAACAGAATTTGTAAAGGGAAAACCTTTTCTGTAGTGCTGCGGTTGGACTTTCTTTGATTGTAATGTTTTGAGACTGTACAGGGGAGCCGAGGCCTTTGTCAAGCATTATAGCTTTTAGCCCCGGCTTCCTCCTTTTGTACGAAGAGAAATAACGTTCACTTCACAACATTAATTGCAAACTAACTTGCTTTGTAATTAGTATTATGGACCATTCCAACCAACACTACTATGCTACAGGTGGTAAAATTGAATGTTGACCACATGTAAGGTTACCTTAGTGAAACCTGCAAAACTCTGAGCATTCACGCACGTTCAAGTTGCTATGCAGTTACACACCTACAAACATGAAACAGTATAGAGGGAACTGGCACCTCTTGGCTTCTTACCAAAGACACTGCATTGAAAGGAAGGGAAAGCAAGGAAATCATGAGGAAAAATAAATTTCCTTTAATGGAACTGTGGATGTAAGACACTGTATGTACTTACATCTAACACACACCTTGTCACATGTGCATCAGAATTGAGTGTAAAGCTAAAACCACGTTCATGGCATTGCCATAAGCCTCCCTTCTGAGGGCTCAGGTGCGGTGTCAGTGGCATTTCTAACTGGCAACGAATGGAGGACATTATGTCGCAAGTTCACACAGGATCATTTCTCACTTGACTGTAACCTGTGCACAGTAAAGTCTTGTTAATTTGTTAGATAATTGGACTTGTTCTCTGGTCCTGGCAGGCATATGCATTGTCCAGTGGCGTCAAACTCTAGTTAATTCAGCTATATTTGCCCGCACGATGGCTGATTCGGACGATCTTTGGAGCACGCTGAGAATGAAGTACCACAAATGTGCTGCACAAAAAAGCATAAATGGTGTTAGCATCCAACCTGAATGATGCGGTGCAATAAAAATAACCATCGCCATGAGCGCAAACCGTGCAGGAATGACAGGAAAGCCAAAGTGCTTTGTGATTATTTGCATTTACCGCCATGCGACACCATGCTGGTCATGTATTTTTGCAAAAGCATAGTCACCACTTATTATCGCGTTGTTAGCGACGGAGTGTTCATCGACTGCAGCTGTAATTGTTTTCACGGTGCACATGAACTGCATGTTATCATCCATAGCTGTCAAATCATGACTACAGAACTGCATGGACGCTACCTATGATCAGGTTGCTAGCAACCACTGTTGTGTCGTGTCCGCAGTGGATGCAGCATACAGCCAGTACTTTCGTTTTCAGTCACCGTGCGTGTCTGCTGAGGTGCATGGATGCTACCTGTGATTGCGTCACTGGCGACAACTGCAGCAAATGCCGCATTCAGTATTTTCATTTTGACCCACTGTAATGAGCACACAAAATCTCGACATGGTGGAAGTGGTTGTATGTAAGTGATTCTGCCACTGCCTGCATGCTGGCATCAAATTCTTGAATGCATTATGGCCAAACGATTTACTGACCGTGGCGGCAGAAAAAATGGTCATGTGCACATGGTGGTGGCAGCGATTCCAAAGGAGGCAGAAGAGGAGGGATGTATTAAGACATGGAGGTCTTGCACCGCAGTTGTAGTGATGGGAGTCGCAAGACTGCGCGAATGGCAGATTTCGTGCTGCTTTTATGCAAAATGAGAACAGAATTTATGTTCTTAATCAGAAAATGTAAGTCCACCAATGTGGTGGACATTTGTTGATTTGTTTTGTTGATACAGTTGAAACCACTTATAACAATGCAGTAGAACCTCATTATAACAAAACCAAATATAACGAACTATTGGATATAACGAAGCAATCACAGTTCCCCTTGAAATTCCCATAAATGAAATGGATATTGGCTATAACAAACTAATGGTTATAACAAAGTAATTAGGCACCCCCTTCAACTTTGTTATAACGAGGTTTTACTGTATGGGTTTTAACAGTGATGAGCTGCTGCACCATGAACTTTTGTATCATTTCTATAGTGGTGTAACCCTCTTACAACCGTGCCTCTATGCCCATTATTGGTTATAACAACGAATCCTGGCTGCTTAGTGTGCTCTGTGTTGGTGTCAAGAGGTAATGGAATATGAAATATTTGAAAGATACAATCTCTGGCCACTGCACACTTGCTGTTTCCTCCTTCAAAAGGCTGCCTCACTGTGATACAAGGCAACCAAATGCATCCACAGAATGATTTGTCTGGAAGCATTGCGAGATATGTTTAGAACGTTATTTTGTGAAGTAAATGTTAATTGATCCAATACGTTGTGTTTAATTGCTTGTCCTTAAATATGTAGCTGAATAGATCGTTCAACAACTTCAACTGTAATAAGGCAACTTTATTTTTGCATTATTGCATGAAATATTATTGAGCCATACAGCGGGACTTTTTTTCTCCATGGGATCTGCAGTGGATAGAAATGTTCATCGAGCTCTCCATAAGAGTTGTGTGGTTATTATTCGGGTGTTTCAATATAAAATGAGAGAATCTGCTCTTCAGTACACCAGAATGCAAAATTACCTGCTCCAAAGCAATCCAATACACAAAAATACCTGCTCCAAAGCACTCCTGAATGAAATTCCTGCTGTTCCAAGATTTGCTCCAAATCAGAAGCACCCACTACTAGCATCACTAGTCGAAGAAAAGTTATTTTTCCACGCGGAAGAAAGCTGCCAGGCATCTTTCTTGCATTTCCAAGGAGTGTGACTGCAATTAAAAGAAAAACAATAGATTGCCATCTGCATGTTGACTGGGAACCGTTTCCGCAGGCTGAAAACGGGAAAGTAACCAGACCTCGATGGCTAGCTTGCAGGCTTTCTTGCGCATATTCGTGTATACTGAGCTTCTGGAGGTCTCATGCTTTGAGACTGATGATGGCATGCGATTGAGGGATACATACGTAAGTGATCTTGTCAGAAAAACTGAATCGCAGAAGAAAGGAACTGCCAGGATAAATTCCCTATCCTGTGAATGCAACTACTGTAGAACCTCGTTATAACGAACCCGGATATAATGAATTATTGGATATAACGAAGCAATCGCAATTCCCTTGAAATTCCCATAGATGACTTGGATATTGGCTATAACGAACTAATGGTTATAACAAAGTAATTACGGCTCCCCATTCAGCTTTGTTATAACGAGGTTTAACTGTAGTACTTGTCTCTCTCTTTATCGTCAACACACAGGCATGCAATAGATTTATTTTTGTAAAAATACATCAAGGTGCATTTTAAATTTGAAGGTGCAGATATGAGAGGGCATGTTAGGTTCAAGTAAATACAGTAATACTGCAACCTCACTCGCCACGTTCCGGATACAAACCAAAATCCTTCTCATGACGTGTGGCGAGCCTCCAGCAAAGTTGGTGCGGTCACAGCTTTGGTAAAAGGACGAAACGCTTATTAGAAAAATTTTCAACGCATTTTTTGTTCAACAGTTCACAGTCTGGCAGCTTGATATAGTCAACTGCTGTCATGCCTGTTGATCTTAGGAGTGTCCTCCACTGTGATAACTTAGCAGCCCTGGTGTTGCACTGTTAAGCACGAGGGCACAAGTTTGATTCCCAACTGCAGTGGCTGCATTTCAAAGGGGGCGAATGACAAAAAATGCTTGAGCTCTTTTAGGAGTGTGGTGAGGAATTTACCGTATTTTCGCGATTGTAAGCACCCCCCGATTGTAAGCGCCCCCCCCCCTGTTTTCGATAGAAAATATTGGGAAAAAAGTTTGCTTGCGAATCTAGCACCCCTCTTTTTTTCTGCGAGCATGGTGCAGTCAATAATGCCGCCATGCAGCGCTTTCTCACCTGCCAATCTCGGAAGCCATGTCTTGTGTTGCTGCGTTCAGACAAGAGATGGCGGCACAGAAGTCGGCGGCGCTCGGCAAGTCCGGACAGGTTGCGCTGGCATCGCGGGCGGGCGCGGGGTCGCGGATGCGCGTGCGTTGCTTTGTCAGTTGTTTGTTGGATAGTTTTAATGGCGGTCAGTATGAGTGCGAAGAGGGCTTCCTACAACTTGAAGTTCAAGCGAGCTGCAATCGTGTTTGCTGAAGACAATGGCAACCACAGTGCTGCAGCATAATTCGGCGTGGATCGAGCCTGCATCATCAGGTGGAGGAAGCAGTGCGACCAGATTTTTAAGGGCGCCGCGACACGTAAAAAGTTCACGGGACCGCGCAAGGGCCGACATCCGCAACTTGAAGAGGAGGTCTGCGAGTTTGTTCGCAGTGAAAGAAACAAGGGCTTCGCTGTGACTGCCAATGCGATCCAGACGAAAGCGATGGAGATCGCGAAAAGACTGGAGATCCCCCCGCGGTGTTTCATGCTAGCCGCGGCTGGGTGGAGCGCATGATGAGGAGAAATGGATTTTCTTTGAGGCGCCGGACAACCATATGCCAAAAGCTGCCAGGTGACTTTGAAGGTAAACTCATTGCTTTTCAGTAATACGTTATGGATCTCCGCAGACAAAACTGCTACGATCTCGGCCAGATCGGCAACGCCGATGAGACACCCGTGTTTTTTGACATGCCGAGGGCTAGCACTATTAATGAAGTGGGAGCCCGGGAAGTTAGGGTAAAGACGACAGGGTACGAGAAGCAGCATGTCACTTTGATGCTGCGCATCACAGCCAACGGCCGCAAGCTTCCGCCCTACATAATCCTCAAAAGGAAAAACATGCCAAAGAATGAATCCTTCCCGAAAGATGTCATCGTCCGAGTGCAGGACAAAGGGTGGATGACAGCCGAACTGATGGAGGACTGGATCCGCGTCGTGTGGCAGCGGCGCCTGGGGGCACTGCTTGGCGGACCATCAGGCACGCAATCTATGCTTCTTTTAGATGCCTATCGCGGCCACCTTACCCCAGAGGTTAAGACCAAGCTGCAAAGGATCAACTGCGGCTTGGTCGTTATTCCAGGGGGCATGACACCAGTGCTACAACCCCTGGATGTCTCAGTCAACAAGCCGTTTAAGGCCCACCTTCGACAGGAGTACGAACAGTGGGTCCGGAACCCCGACCAGGAAAAAAACGCCAACAGGAAAGCTGCAGAAAGCGTCCCCGTCAGCGATAGCTACATGGATTTCGGACGCGTGGAAGCGGGTCAAAGTTGACGTTGTCGTCAAATCGTTCAAGAAGTGTTCAATCACGAACAACTTAGACGGCACCGAAGACTATCTTTTGTGGGACACCGAGAGCGGCAGCTCAAATGGTGCGACGGACTCGAGTGGCGCAACGGACTCCAGCGGCAGTGAGAGTGACTGACCGCAGACACAAGTGGTGGGTTCACTGCCTGCACTTATTTTTATTTTTACTATTTTCGAAATAAAATGTGATTTCTCTCACCCATCTCGTTGAAATATTGCCGCGAAAAAGGGTTGGGCCGAGCGGTCATTTTTTCGATTTCTCGAATCTAAGCACCCCCCCTCACTTTTAGAATCGCGATCGTGAAAAAAAGGGGGTGCTTAGAATCGAGTAAATACGGTAGATTCATAGACTATAACATGCCTCATTATTTTATCGTGGCTTTGGCATGTGAAATGCCATATTGTTCCATCACTTGTTCACTCTCTCTGGTGCAGAGTTGTTGTGCGGCTGGCAACTGCTTCAGTCTGCAGAGGGAACACGAAACAGCGGTGCGCTTCCTGCAGAGAGCAGTACAGGCCAACCCAGACTTTGTCTATGCATATACACTGCTTGGCCATGAGCTAACATCCATGGAAGAAATGGAGCAGGCCCTGTCTTCCTTCCGCAGTGCCATGTTGGTCAACCCTCGCCACTACAATGCATGGTATGCTTGGCATATGCGGTTTAATTCAGTGCAGCTGCTGGCTTGCTCTTTTGTAGCTTATTTTCTTGCTTTGGCCTGTGGGTACGGAAAGCTTGTTCATACATTCATTCTTTGTTGTTGCATCAGTGAAATACCAATGTATACTTGGGCTCTGTGGTTACTGTGGCTGCTGTGGAGTGCCACTACGCACTACAATCGCACATGAATTTTTAGGGGCGAAGCTCCTTAGGGCATCACCTGGGCAGTTCTCGGTTGTCGATGCATCCTGCGTAGCCAGTAGCGTCTCCCTTAGCATACAATAGCATACAATAGATGGCGCTGTCCCATAGAGATGCATGCAAACTGCAGTTGGGTGACAATACACTAGATGGCGCTGTATGCATTCTGTGTCGTCATCTCCATTTCTCGTCTAGTTTCCTAGATGGCGCTGTCCCATAGAGATGTGTGCATCTTAAAAAATTCTGAAAGTTGTGTCCGAAGCGCGGAATCGAACCAGGGACCCCTCGCTTCCGAACGCGCGGCGCTAGCCACTACGCCACGAAGCGCATGTAGATACATGCACCATGATGACACTAAATACCCAACATTAACGAAAGACTGCGCGTTTCTAACGCATTTGTGCTAGCACGTTACAGCCCGTGTAAGAAGCTGGTGTAAGACGCTGTGGCCCCTCCGCCTTATACTCTCTCAGCAGTCATGTGATGGCGTCGGCAAACGCGGTGCGCGTTCCGGCCTGTGTAAGGGGCTGCGTAAGACGTCTTTACATGATGATCGACTGGGCGAATTACACGGAAGATTCACGGTTTACCGATGATTCCCTCTGGAGCTTCGCCCACTCATCATCATTCACCCCGTGGATATGCTGTGATTTTTTTTTTCCCACCTCTTTTGAAGAAGAATGAAAGTGCTTGAATCCCTCCAAGAGATTCTTGTAACTCTGCTCAAACGTGATGTATTTTAAAAATCTTCATAGCGAGCTATTAATAAGGTGATAAACTCCCATAGTGAGATCATTTGAGGATTACAGTGTTGCAGGCCCCTTCAAGCAGGAAGCCGTGTGATTTCTGAAATATTGGCGAATGTTAGATTTTGGTTGTGTGCATCAGGTAGTGTCTGAGTAATTGAGCAGGCATCTGCCAGTGATGCTACTTTTCCTTATTACTCTCTCTCTCTTTCTCATCAAAATTTACTAAGGTAAGTACAGCCTGAAAGAAAAAAATGCAGTACTCAATGCAATCATTGCAAGTGGAGCGGTGATGCTGTGTAAGGGTGTTCATGAGGATAACTTTACACATTACCCCGCAGCACGGCAGGTGTCCATATCGGGGTGATGTTATCACATCTGCCCTCCGAGCGACGGAGATAGGCGGGGCTCGTTTGATCTCAGCTTCAGCCGTTTTCTTTGCCCCCACTCGCATGCTTTTATTCTAGCAACGGTACTTTGGGCTTCCGAGGCTTCCGGAGAAAAGAATCGGAAAAAGGGGGGGCATCGCACTAGCAGCCCCTTTTGCGTATGACTGCGCTCGCCTGCGCAGCGGGGGGGCACGGCCGCGCGGCTGTTGGTCCGTGCGTACGCGCCGGCGAGCTGGGAACGGGGAGCGCAAAATATGCGAGGATTTTTTTTTTTCTTTTTTTGCTAAGCTGGCTAAATATTAGGGGTGCGCAAATTATGCGAGGGCGCAAATTATGCGGGTAAATACGGTAACTTCATTACACTATTCACTGTAGAGGCATTCTCCCATCAAAAATATCTGAGCTTTGTCAGGACCTTGTATAATTTGGTGATGTTCGCGTGTCTCGCCCTGGTATGTGACTCGCTTCATTTTTCATGCGCCTATCCAGGTATGGTGCAGGTATGATTTACTACAAGCAAGAACAGTTTAGTCTGGCAGAGCTGCACTTCAAGCGAGCACTTCAGATCAACCCACAGAGCCCCGTGCTTCTTTGCCACATTGCAGTGGTAAGTTTTGTGCCTGTCATTCTGCACGTTTGAGTTGGTGCTAAGTGTGTCCACCTGTGAGCAATATACAAGTGAGGTGTTAGCAGGTCTCACTGAAAAACGTTTCACAGATAGTACGGCTTTGGGGTGGTACGCATTCGTGCAATCATCCGGTTGCAATATCCTGTAAGCCAGCGAGTCAGTGACATCTGACTGCTCGTACTCCCAAGGGACTGCGAGAGCGTCTGGGAATTCGGGCAGTCTGAAAATAATGAATGCATACAGAAAACACCATTTTACAGGTATTCTCAAATGGTTTGAGGGTGTGGGGTCAAGGACGGAGCCTCAGGTTCACACAACTCACCAAATGCATCATTGAACTGGCTGTAAAGATCGGGTTACTCTAAAAAAAAAAACGAAAAAAAAATTGACAATGGGGTTTCAATGTGGCTGCCGCTATTTCATGCTGGGTCACCACTGCCTTGGCACAAAGAGATAACTTATTTTGTGCAGCATTCAACTGACTCACGATGATGTCTGCCTCAAATTCAGCCATGTTTCAATACGGTGAAGTGGCCAAGGTGGCCCCGCCGCGGTGGTCTAGTGGCTATGGCACTCGGCTGCAGATCCGAAGGTTGCGGGATCGAATCCCGGCCGCGGCGGCTGCATTTCGATGGAGGCGAAATGTTGAGGCCCGTGTGCTGTGCGATGTCAGTGCACGTTAAAGAACCCCAGGTGGTCGAAATTTCCGGAGACCTCCACTACGGCGTCTCTCATAATCAGAGCTGGTTTTGGGACGTTAAACCCCACAAATCAATCAATCATCGAAGTGGCCAAGGTGCTAGGGTGGCTAGTGGTTCTATGGCTGGTCACAGCTAGCAGATCCAGTGCTGCTACGGTGGGTGTTAGAGGCTGTGAGATAATCAAAGTGGCGGCATTCATGGCTGCTTCACATCAGGTGTTAGCGGTGAAAAGTCTGGAAAATTGCATAGTGAATGTTATAAGTGTCCGAAATTTCTGACGTTTTTATACATTGACTCTGTGGTGAACATGACAGCGCTGCTGCATGAGTCTGGGAAATCGGGCATGTCTGGAGTTTCGGGCAGCTAGTGAATCAGGTGTTGACTGTGCTTTGTGGCAAATTTCAGTTGTTCTTGATGTTCACATGCACCAGTATGGGTGATGCAAACGAGTGAAGTGTGACCACTGGCATTAACATGGCAAACAGGCTGTGCCAAGACTGGTTCCCTTTTTCTCTACTGCCAGCCATGCCAAGCCACTTGCACAGGTGTAAAGAAAAGAGCGAGAGAAAGGACAAGAAAAGCAACTTAGCTGGTACACACCACAGGGGATGTAACACCTTGTTGGGCATAAATATGGCTGTGCACTGCTTTGAAGATGTGCCATTCATCAATAAGGGAGTCAAAAATAATTGTAGCATCAGTTATTGCTACTATGGGGTTGTTTTCTCTGCGTGGGCATTTGTGTAGCTTTATGTGGATGTTTTCCACACTTCTGTGGGAGTACTAGGGTATGCAGGTTAGATGCAGTGGGGGTTTGTAAATGCATAAATTATACTCTGCATCAGCAATAGGAAAGGATTGCAGCACCTTTTTGCTTCATTTTGTTTTCACTCAGGTACAGCATTCTCTGAAGAGGACAGATGAAGCCATTCTGACTCTGAACAGGGCCATTTCGATGGAACCCAAAAGCGCATTGTGCAAGTTCCAGCGAGCTACCATCAATTTCTCTGTGGATCGCTACCAGGAGGCGCTCAAAGAGCTAGATGAGCTGAAGCAGCTAGTGCCCAAGGAGTCGTTGGTCTACTTCCTTAGTGGAAAGGTAAACAGACCGTTGGCCTATTGAGGTGTCTTGTTGCAGAGCTGATAACTATCTGTTTCAGGCTGCAATTTCATTTTCTTTCTTTTTTTATCCCGGCTTGAATCGTTCCCTTCAATTCTTGTCAGTGTTGAGGCTGAATGCTGTATTTACTTGCATAATGAACGCATTTTTTCCCAGAAAACAGGAGCAGAGTTGGCCCACGGTGCCATAAAACCGGAAAAATGGTGATGCTGTCGAACGGTCAACAGCAAAAAAAAAAGGGGGGGGGGGGAGGAGGAAGAAAATAAGCAAAAAACATGGAGAAGAACAAGCGGCACAGAGCGGACTTCGTCGCGCATATAGCTTCTATGTGGCCGTGGGTCCTGCCCGTAATGATGGCTTGCTGCTATACAAAAACGTAGCTATGTCGCCAATGCAATCTCGGAGATGCCCAGCCGCATCAGCGTTTGGTAACTTTCGCATGTGGCCATAACGAAAGTCCCTTGATTTAGGGACTTTAGCCTAATGGGAAGCCTAATGGAAGCCTAATGGAAGGGACTTTAGCCTAACGACGCACATAAAACGTCCAACCATCGTATTCCTCCCTCATATCTGTGCTGACCCTCTCAACCGTGCACGTCTAGCACCATGTCCGAGATTGCATCGAGGCATTCTTGGGAAACTGCAGCAGAGGCTGGCAAAAGGTTAGATGGAGCAATGAAATTAAAAAGTTTGCGGGCATAAAGTGGAACCAATTCGCTCAGGATATGGTGGATTGGAAATCGTTGGGAGAGGCCTTCATCCTGCAGTGGACCTAAACAGGCTGATGATGATGCTGATGATCCTTGGAGACCACGCCCCGACCATGCTTAGGCTTAGCTGCACCAGCCTGCGCCGCACGCATGACGGCATGTTGCAGCGAGCAGTGTGAGGGAACTGCAATAGCATAGAGAAATGCAGCAGTGTGGGTAAATGATGTTACCGTTGTTCACACGTGCAGCAGTTTTATTGGGATGCAGGAGTTCTGAACCGCCATGCCGAGTGGCACCCGAACACCACGGGCTGTCCGCGGGACCACAGGAGTTCAAAGTTGGGGGCGCGTTTATTACACGGGAGAAAAAAAAAAGATCCGGTATTTGATTGCTAAAATTGGGGGTGCGTTTATTATTTGAGTGCGTTCATTACACGAGTAAATGCGGTATCTCCCACTTCTTATACAGTTGATCCTGTACAACCAAACTCGACGGGTATTGTGAAGCTCAGTAAATAAAGTCTTGATAATTTAATATTATGGTCCTGCCATCCTGCCAAGGCAGTATGTATTTGAGTAGGAAAAAAAGCTCCCACGAATTCATATTCAAACACTATGAGCAGCCCAGTGCTTATATAAAAAAAATTTTTTGCTTCTACAGTGAGGCTTGCCTATTAGGAAAATGTCTCATCGTGTTGTCTCTTGCTTCAACATTCCTACAAAACTTTGTGATCATGTCATGCCAGCACTTGGCACACAGGAAAAGTGTACATGAAGCAACCAGCCTTTGCTCCTGGGACCCCTTTATGTTAAGCAAATATGACCTTATGCCAGGGGGCTGTGTGTAAAACCTGTGATTTTGATTACGCTTACGGAGTGTGCACCAGCATAGTGTTAAACCTGTGAATGAACTTATCACAAAAACATTGTTGTAAGCTTCGGTAAAATAAGCTCAATTTGATGTGTCAGCATAACTAATGACTTCAAGGTGCCACTATGTCTTCGCATGCAGTGAAGGGGCTTAGAATTATAATTGTAAGAGAATTGAGAGAGCAAATGTAATTTTCTTGTGCATGATGGTCAAGTTCTGGTTTTGTCTTTTACACAGGTTCACAAAAAGTTGGGCAACACCCACCTAGCCCTGATGAACTTCTCGTGGGCCATGGACTTGGACCCGAAGGGTGCCAACAACCAGATAAAGGAATCCATTGACAAGCGCTTCAGTCACGATGAAGAAGACATTGGTGCTGTCCAACAGCTTTGTAAGTGCGGTTCCTGCCTTCCTTCCTTCATTCCTTCCTTCCTTTTTTTTTTTTTTTTTGAGTTTTGGAACTTTCACGCAACTGACGATTTTTTTCATGCCATTCATACTGGCTGATACAGTACAGCTGAGCTACAGTGAGTGATGAGTCAAGAAAGGTTTACAGGGTTCTCACAAAGAAAGCATGAATGCTTACACTTTGAGCACACACTCTCTTTGTGAAAAGATACAGACATATCAGACCTGTGCTCCACATTGGCTACAGTACGTCGCCACGTATGAGGAAATAGTACTTCTACAGGCAGCAGTTCACAACCGAAGGAGCTACTGCACTTGGCTGCTGGTCTTAAGGTCATGGGATTGAATCCTGGCCGCGGCGGCTGTATTTCGATGGAGGTGAAGTGTCGAGGCCCTTGTTCTGTGCTATGTCAGTGCATGTTAAAGAGCCTCAGGTGGTCAAAATTTTCAGAGCCCTCCACTACAGCATCTCTCATAATCATATTGTGGTTTGGGACATGAAAATCCAGAAATCATGCTGTTTACAAAGCCATGGTCGCTGATGATGCCATCGTTGTTAGCGTTCTTGCAGCTCTGAAGGCACATGCAGCCTACGTGCATAGTCAAACAAGATTACAGAGGGCCAAACCCGTGGTGTACATAGGACCATACTGACCACGTCATTGCTGTCATGGTCATAGGTAGCATGCACGCATTTCTGAAGGCATGTGCATGGTCTGAGCACGCTGTTAGACATTACTACAGAATGCTGCATCGCTGCAAACAAACCTCACCTAAGCCGTCGTCGATAGCCACATGCACATGGGATAGCTTCCATGCAGCTCTGAAGGCATGTGTGCCCTTCATCGCTATCAGTGGGATAAGTTAAGAGATGCTGTGCCTGAGACAAAGCTGATGGCTTACAAAACAATAGTACGCGCAACCCTAGACTATGCCAGTATTATCTCGGATCTGCACAGTCAAAAGCTTGTTGATGAGCTAGAAAGGATCCAGTGAATGGCAGCCAGGTTTATTTATTCGAGCTATCAGAGGAAACAATCAGTGACCGTGTTACTTAACACGGCTAACCTTCAGAAGCTGTCTACGTGCAGACAAATCGCATGCTTGAAGTTTCTATACCAACTGTATAACAAGACATTAAAGATCGATCCAACTTTGTACTTGTACCCTCCAGCCCGAGTGTCACCTCGTATCAATCATCCGTGTGCTATTTCACCTTATGCCACGAGAATTGATTTGTTCAAGTTTTCTTTCTTGCCTTGTACAATTATTGATTGGAACAAGCTTGATTCTAGTGTATTTGTTGATTGCGAGTCAGCTGAAATTTTTGAGCATCGTTTGGAATTGATTTTAACATAATATTGTATTAATATTGTATATTGTGCTTTCCCACCCCTGTAACAGCCCACTAGGGCTTACAGTATTGAAAATAAATAAATAAATAAATAAATAAATAAATAAATAAATAAATAAATAAATGGATGCCACCAGGCTTTTCTAAAAGCACATGACCAACCTTGTGTCACCCCCTATGGTAAACGCAAACCTCTTAACATGTGCTTGCTTTTCTGATGTTCCTATGGTTCATGATGACTACAGTGATGATTTGGAGTATGCTACCTCACTTCGGTTGGACGATCGCACCTTTTTTACTTTTTCACGTTACACTTGTGCGGGTGGCTTGGGCTTGGCATGGTTCAGTGTTCATGCGTATTAACTGGGGCGTGGCGAAATACTATAGCCGATCACTGAGTGTGTGGTGCTATTGAATAATGCATATGTGCTTGCTGTGACCATAGAACAAATCCGAATTATCTGATTTTCTGAGTTAACGAGCTTAGATGTATAATATATCAATGAAAAAAAAAAAGACCAATGGCATGTGCAGTCTGCGGGAACCTGATGTGACAGCCAATGTGATAACTGCATCCTTTTTTAATACAGTGATCTCTTGCTTCTGCTTTCCACATGGATTGTCCATATTGCTGTAGTACTGGTGAAATGGCAGTGTTGTAACAGAGGCAAGAGTGAAAAGTGTTGCAAACTTGCAGCACGTGGCACACAATTCATGGCTCTGTCTTTGCTGCTAATTGCTTATCCAGTCCGCAGTGATGCACACGAGGCATGGGCCAATTAACCTTACTGCACTGGCCTGGCTTATGGCTTGCAGCTCCCACGGTTGCGATGCTGATGCACTCTCTGAAGCCACACCTACTTGCTTTAGCAATTAGTAGAGTCCAGGGGCAGTTCCAATGGGAGAAGTCAATACAGTAGTCATTTCTCACAGCTCCACGCAAGAAAAGGTCCACCATCTCACTTCTCTTTCTTCTGCTTACTTTGATCATCCACTGTGCTGTTAAGCATGGCCTGTGAGATTGCTATGATGCTATCTCGAAGACCATGCTTTGATGTCTAGCTTCTGCAATCTTGAAAACTACGCCTCAACCACACCTAGCTTTGCTGGCCTGCATTCCTTCTCAGAGCAAGACATGGAAAGAAATTTTACTGGTTGGACTCGCGACCTGCTGGGACACTTAATGCTTTTTAGATCCCACAGTTTGTAAACATGTGACTCCAGTTGAATGTGATTCGTACAGTTTACATTGCACTAGTGTGGCAAAAGGCCTCATTGACCCAGTAGACCATGCTTCAGTTAACTCAATGGACATTAAACACAAAAAGCCACAGTAGTGCATGGCAAGCCACCATTTCATCCAGCAAGCAGTCCAGCGGCAAAACAAGCTTGTGTGCTATGTGTCTTTGATCTTCGCATTTGTGAGCATCTGTTGTGCTCCTATAGCATGTTATGTAAGAGGTCTTTGAGACGGTGTGTTTTGTCCTTTGCATTTCCTCCCTTTGATGTCAGTGCGAGTGGTTACTATACTAAATTTTGCTCTTCCAGCGGTCGACGACTCTGGGAGCATCGAGTCCAATCCCATAGACCCGGAATCGTCACATGGGAGCTCTGTGGCAGACTTGAATGACATGCACCTTCAGTCAATGGAAAGTGATGAAGGATTCTAGTGCCATAATATGCCAGCAGTTGGCATGAGAAAGTGCGCTGTGCGTTGCTTCTTGGCAGTGTCTACAAGAGACTTCAGAGCGTGAACGTTTGAGCAAATGAAATGAGACTGGGTGGTTTTACTCAAACTGTAACCATTGCGCTGTAATGCACATGATTTGCCAAGGGCCTTGTCCTGTCAATTCAGTTGACTTGGGTCCTTTGAGAAGTCTTTTCTCATGTGGTCATGACTTTGTTTTAATTAAGTTGTTTTGTTGGTTGCATCCTTTTCTGTGTGCGTGTACATATGTGTGTGCCTGTCAAGAGTGCAATGCTATCCCACTTCCGCTGCAGCGTTTTGAAAAAGCCAGGTGTAATATTTGCTCACACCCTCCCGCAATTGAGTATTTGTCTTGCAAGCAATGTCATAATGCAGAGTTATGGCATCATGCTTTCGTGGGATTCTTATGATGCATTTGGTGTTCTTTCTCATGAGAAGTCGAAACAACAAAGGGACGTCTTGAACTTTCGGGGCATTTGTGTCGTAGTTGAGTTCGTAGTAGGATTTGCCGTCTACATTTAGCCTGACATGTTCACACAAGCAAAAAATTTGATTTTTTGTTGACTAAGCAGTGTTATATCTTCATAAAGTACTCTTTTGGGACCTTCAATTTGCAAAACATACAATTTGACATTGTAATAAAAGAATATAGCTCCATGTGATAAAGTGCATTGTGTATGATATCTTATAAATGTGAGAGTTTTGGATGCAAGAATTGTGGGGAATATATGGGCTTATTTTAGAGGTCATGACCATTCAGACAGTATGTGATAAACTGCCTGTCTCTATAGATTGCCCTGTGTTGCAAATCTGAAAAGTGTGGATAGACCACATGTCATTTTCCACTAGTGGACACTGAAACACATTCTAGGCCCCATAGATTTCGCATATACAACACAAGTGTGTTCACATTCTTCTGGTAAGGCTTAACTGCAAATTAATGTGATAGATGAAGGCTGTAATGATTCCCACCTGTCCAATGCCATCCGCTTTTTCTTGGAAAACTTACCGGTGTATTTTGGCAACAAAGCGGATTTGCGTTGCAGGCTGCTTTCTTATGGTTTTACTGATTTACAGATGTGTGACCCTTATTATTTTTTTTCAGCTACTTGTTGGCATTTCTGATGAAACAATTGCAAATTTGGCACTTTGGCGGATGCAAGTATTAGAACAGCTGTTGCAAGACATGGAATTGGCCCTAGGAGTCATAATAGCTTCTTACATTGCCCTTTTTGAAGTGGCGGTGTTTCCAACGCTTGTTAAAGTTTGTTTGCACATTATGTTTGCACTAATTGGTTTAGCTTTGTAATGTTGCTTATTTCATCTCATTTTACCTTTAGAGGCTGGTAATTCTTAGTGAAATCGCACAGCTGTTACGCACTAGAAGGTGCTTTATTAAACCCCATGTGTTTCACATAGACGAGCTTGTGATGTAATGCAGACCATCGCACAGCATAGCAATCGTGTTGCTACTGCATGCAATAGGTAACACCTCGGCATATTTTGTGGGTTGTTCTGTCTTTCACAGAGTTTGAAGTAGGTGTATACAAGTGGGTACAAACATTGAACAACACAACATTCTGGTATCGGGCACACATCTTGCTAATTATGCTGTTATTTTTATTTTATCTCAAGTTTCAAATTCACATGTTTGGGTTGCAGAGTGCTAACAGTTTTATTTATTTATTTTATTTATGCACGCTGCAGCCTCAACAAGGCTATTACAGGAATGGGGAAAAAGAAACGACCTAAGTGAACATTCATAAACAGGCTTAAAAAAATTTTTAAAGGCGCAAAGAATGGACACGTCCTAGCAGCAGATTCCAGGCTTCAATTGTTGAAGGAAAAGAACTATGCTTGAACACGTCAGTGTGAGTAAAAAAGGTTGCAAAGTTACAGGCATGGTTACTCCTCGTAGGTAAAGGTCTCGAAAACTTAAGATAATTGCCTGGAATATTGAGGCGGGGAGATTTGATTAGAGTATAAAGAAATTTAAAGGATTCAACATGGCGGCGCACAGCAAATATAACGAGACCCAGTTGGGGTAGAATTGGTGTGATATCTTGGATTGTTGGATGTTTGATGGCACTTTTGAATCCTCTGTGATCCCTCTTTTGTAAACGTAAGTGCAAGTGCATAACTGAGTCTCCCAAGTTTCAGACCTTCGAGATGGGAAAGGTTTATGCTTAACATTTCATCTGTAGTGAAGTGAATGAGCATTGTCCATGAGGGAATTGAAGGTCGCACTGAAGTGCTGGAAACATTGCCTCCCACGGAAAAAAAAAAGTAAGAGAATCCGTAACCATTCCACTAAAAAGTTGGAAAAAGTGTCTCTTGCATCTGCATTTTCCTACATAGGCTCTGCATTGTCGTGCTAGCTCAATTTAGATTTGAAAAGTCAATGTTAACCTCCCGCAGTTCAACAATGATCTGCATTTGTTGCACTCATCAACCTGCTTTTGCTGCCGTTTTATGGGATGCCTCCTCAGCACACCATAAAGAATGTATGTTGCTGTGTATTTGCATCTGCCTTTTCTGATGTTGACCAGGACAGTCATGCACTGTCTGCATGTTCAGACGTGTCCACTGTTGAAGAGAACGAGTGGAAGTTTATTCGTAGGTTCATATTTTGGAAATGCCTGGCTACATATTTCCAGACCATACTTTGTACATGCACTGCTTGTGTAGATGACCTCAACAGTGGTTCTCTCGCTATGGATAATCTTGCAACCTTATTTAAATGGTACCAAATATAGAAGGAATGTTGTGCTATGACATAAAAACAACAACCTCATTGGATATGGGCTCGAGTAACTGGCTCCCCTGTTTTGAGCAGGATGTTTGAAGCCAGTGAGGTGAGTTTTTGTCATGCTCACGCATATAGGCGCCCTTGTCACTCTTTGCACATTTGCAACATTTCGACTCTAAGCATTAAGACATAAAAACCTTTCATTGTCACTTTAAGATAACTGTTGCTGTTATCTGCTCCAGTAGTGTTTGATGTCGTATGGTTTGTGAATATACCACTTGGCATTACCACAAGCAGGGTGCACTTCAGGGCATTGACCGTGTTGACACTGTTTCTGGTATATGCTGCTGTGGCTGGAGCTTTGCCAAAGTTTAGTCCAGCCTTGTGAGTGTTTCAGCAGTGGGCTGCTTCCTGCATTGTAACATCTTCTTATTGCTTTGCAGTGAACCATCAGCAAGCAACAATAAAAAAGAGTGTGCTTAATTTGACACAAACTTGAAAAATGAGAACTGCAAGAGCACGAGCTAACAAAGTCTGCTCTTTTATGCATTATGCACGTTTTCTGTAAGTCATAACTGTGAGGCTGACACCTATTGGTCGTCACTGTACTGCCAGTAGAACCGCTGATTGTGGTTAGTGTTCCGTGTTTTCTTCATATTTTTCTAAATTTTGATGAAACTTCCTAGTTTTAAAATGTGCAAGTTTTGAAATGGACTTTATGCGAATCTGCATAACATGCCTGCAGTTCTGTGCTTTTCGTGTAAACGGGCAGGAAGTTGTTTTGAAAGCAAGTTTTTTAGGAGACCGAAGTCATTTTAGAGTGGTTACCTAATGGTGACTGTATAGCGATTGTTCGTGTGGTGAAAATAGTGCCCCTTTACCTTGGCCATGATGCAATGAGCGAATTGAAATTTGCATAGGATATACTGTATAGCTAGTGTATATATATTTTTGCAAGTCATCGCATTTTGACACTTTTTTTCTTTTTGTTCTCATTAACTGTTCTTTTGCAGGATATTAAGAGCGCTTATTTTGTTGGCAAAATATAAGTTCTTTTTGCCCCTGACGGGTTGTCTCAATTGTCGCTTGAATTGTTGATATTTTTACTCTTCCTCGATACTTGCCTGGTTTATATATTTCTCTGCGTATTGTTTTACTTGATTTAGGAAATGAAGTCAGTTTTCCTATGTTTGCTAGGATACGTATATTTTTATCTGTATATAAGCTTAATAAAAATAGTAGTAAAAGCCATGTGGTTTGTCATTTTTATTGCATGATTTTGTGGTAGCCTTCATCGCTAAATGTATGAACGATTTGGTAACATTCCAAATCGTGCCTTGTTTGGAGTGTGCTTCAGCTTGTTTCTTAATGAACTGCTACGCATTGTCATCATGCTAAAAATGACTTGCTTTTATTTCTGCGTGATGCTGGAGAGCTTTTTCTCAACACAGCGTGTTCCCCAGTAACCCGCATAGGTCTGTGACAAAACTTGGAGGTTCTGCTTTGGACACCACATTATGACTCGCTGTAGTAGTTTTACTCAGCCTGCCGGGGTTCTCCCTGCGATCGATCGTATAAGTAGCTTTTGCATTTTGCTGCTAAATATAAAGTCGCTGATTTGATTATTGGCTGCCAAAAACAGCTGCTCATACTTTTGCGCATTTTGCATGCGCCTCTTTCTGAAGTCTCCCTGAGCCAGCTGCGAGAGCGGGGTAGTTGGTACTCGATTTTGATATGATCAGTGAAACAACAGGCGCGGGACACAAAAAGAATCGGAAATTACAAGCACTGACTTTCAGCTGTCGTTTATTGCGAAAAAGCACGTGTGTAACTTAGTGCAACTGATCACATTACACACATCTGTGCAAGTTGTCGATGCTATACTAGAAGACTTAAAAGAAATATTCAAGTTTTAAAGATGGCCCCTTACGTGCACGTGCGACAATTTATGTATCCGCCGACGCTATGGAAGGTTACTGATCGGCTGGCTCTTGCAATAGCTGCAGCTTCAATGACAATTCTTGTTTATCAGTACATGTCTCGCTAATATTGCTACCTTGCGAAACAGTGGACCTCATACGCATTGAGGGAAATGCTCCTACCATTTAGGCACCTGCCGTTCTGCGCCACGCAACGCTGCCCGCATGTAAAATTCTTGCTCCACACAACTCATTTTGAGCAGTTTAGAAATTTCTACTGTCCAAGTTCGATGGCCTGCTTAGGAAGGCTAGTTATAATGCACTACTGCCGTAATTTGGAGCGCCGAAAGGAAAACAAACTCCCGCCCTTTGACTTATCGCCTTGAGTTTGTGCGAGATAGCACGTACGTAAGGGATTACGGCTATCTACGTGCGGACTGTTGCGCGCAAATCGGGATGAATGCGCAATTTTCTAGTTTCTTGCGCAGCGTTTCTGAAACAAACGATGAGGTGGTGAGGATAGCCAAAGATTGGAAAGCGTTACCCTTTTACTCAGTTACCCGTTACTCAGTTACCCTTTTCGTTTCAACACATATGGCAGCGTTCTACATGGTATTCTGTAGCCCCTCGTGTGTCATATGTGCTTCCGAGATTGCACTGACCACAGTGTTACACTCTCTCGGAAGCCTCCTGCACATAATATGTCCAACAAGTGAATAATAATGCCCCGCCACGGTGATCTAGTGACTACGGCACTCGGCTGCTGATCCGAAGGTCGCGGGATCGAATCCTGGCCGCGGCGGCTGCATTTCGATGGAGGCGAAGTGTTGAGGCCCGTGCCGTGCGATGCAAGTGCACGTTAAAGAACCCCAGGGTGGTCGAAATTTCCGGAGCCCTCCATTACGGCGTCTATCATAATCACACAGCTGGTTTTGGGACGTTAAACCCCACAAATCAATCAATCAAGGGAATATAGTAATGCGAAACGGGGGCGAATATGCTAAGCAAGATGTTGGAAGGAAGTGCCGTTTTTTGAGCGCATGCTGGGTGGTGCCTCAGTAGAAAACGTTAATTACATTGTCCGCACACTTGACGCTTGCTAATTCCCGGTGTGTACGGTGCAAGCGTGGGCCCCTCCCTATTGGTGGCGCCCAGCACAGCCAGACAAATACGTCTCTTGCACTGACCAAGCGTGCTCTGTTCTGCGCGGCTGTATAAATTCTCGGCGAAAACGTAAAGTTGAGCTTTTATACAAAACGTTTTTCGACAAGAACGTGCATTCGTGGAACACGAAAAGCACGTTCACAAGGCAATGTAGTAATTTACCCGCTGTTTTACTTCGTTAATGTTGCAGACGAAGCGCCATAAGAACTTGCATTAAGCGTCCAGCAACCCAGTATTACGCATACTTAACTCTGTGTACCGGGATGCCGAACGCGTAAAACCATAATGCTGTGCCGTCGCAAACACTTGGACGTGTTTCGCAAAGGTTCGCGCAGCTTATGCAAGTCCGTCAGCATGCATCTGCATGATTTCGCACGTCAGGTCAATGGCACCTTGGGCAAGAGCAGGAGAAACTCGAACTTGATAGCGCAATACCTTTCATCTCTTTAAATGCGTGGAACAGGGCCCGAGCGAAGAATCAGAAACAGTGCCTCTTTCGTCTTTGTAACCTCTCTCTATCATGAAAAGAGCCTTTCGCTGAAAAAAGGAAAAAAAAAAAAAAAGGAGGTGTGGTGCTTTGCTTCGGCTTTTTCGTTTTATAATTCTGAATTTCGCGCTTTGCCTGCGGTGCATTGCGACATGTGTACTTTATATAGAATTTGGCTTTCAGGCACTGCCACAAATACCCCGAATCTTCAGATGCTGTTAAAGTTCGAAGTCTGAACGCCGGCGGAAAATGGTCCCGTCGACAGCGTGGCTCATTGTCAGACACAAGCTACTGTATGTGTCGCTGCAGCTAGGCCCTAGTTTATGTGCAGATGTGTCAATATATCCAGATGTAGTGACAGCTAAAATTTGGAATTGACCATGAATCGATAAACAGTCCATACCAAAAAATAAAAGAACACAGTGCCCCTACGCCCCGCCACGGTGGTCTGGTGGTTATGGCGCTCGGCTGCTGATCCGAAGGTCGCGGGATCGAATCCCAGCCGCAGCGGCTGCATTTCGATGGAGGCGAAATGTTGAGGGCCGTGTGCTGTGCGATGTCAGTGCACGTTAAAGAACCCAGGTGGTCGAAATTTCCGGAGTCCCCCACTGCGGCGTCTCTCGTAATCAGAGCTGGTTTTGGGACGTTAAACCCCTCAAGTCAATCAACGATGCCCTTACGTGTAGGATTTGTCTGCGTGTTCACGTGTGTCTGTGTGTGCCATACGGGGGCCGCGGGGTGGGGAGATTGAACGCTGTGGCTGTACTGAAACTCCCCAGAATAGAAGCAAGACGGCGGCTACAAAGTGTCTATTACCTATTCGTAATGGAACTTAAAACACAGAACGAATACTTTTGCTCCCCAGTCGGCCATGTGGTTCCTTTCCCTGTACGGTACACGTCCTCGAAGCCACAAGAGGCTTAGCCGTGGGCTACGCAGCGAAACCATGGCGTCCAAAACAGGTGCACGTAAGATGAGTGTTGAGTAATTTGGTTCCCGTTCGCATGTGTACAGCTGTCGGACAGCCCCCGGCGGAGCAGGTTTCGCTAATCTGGACACCGGCTCATCAGGGTTTGCGAGGGAACGAGAAGGCGCACGCGCTGGCCCGAGGTCTCACTTTCCGGGATTCCAGCGCTGTCTCGACAACACCCCCAAGCGAGGAACCCCAACAGACCGCTGACGAACTGAGCACTTTTAACGAAATTCTTAACCATTATAAGCTGGGGCGTAAGACTTACCCGAGAGCGAATAAGAACCTTTCCAAAAGCGAGGAAGTTATGTGGAGAAAGTTACCAACAGGGGTATTTCCGAACCCTCAACTGTTGAGCAAGTGGCATCCCTCGGTGTATAGCCCTCGGTGTAGGCATTGTGATGGTAATGCGGACTTAGTCCACATGGTTTGGAGCTGTCCTAACTTTGATGAGCCAGACAGATGCAGAGAATCTTGGGAGTCCTTGCTACTCAACGAAGAGGAAAATGCACAACGGCAAGTCATCGGTCTTGCCCTGACCGCCGCCGCGTCCCAAGGGATCCCGGTCGACGGTTAGGGAGGATGAGTGTGGGTTTAGGCTGACGCCTCTACCCCGTCATCTATTTGACTGGTGCCAATAAAGTTACTTCTCTCTCTCTCTCCCCCGTTCGCATTTCATTCAATGCTGATGGTGCGCTGCACATCGTTAGCGTGTGCGTCGCGTAAAATGGTAGAACTTGTCTTTGGGCGAGTTGGTTCATGCTTCGAAAGGAAAAAACGGAGCGCTAAAAAAAACGACACACGAAGAAAGAGGCTACACACAGGACGGCGCTCAGGAAAGAGGACACACAGGACTTGAGCGCCAGTCCTGTGTGTAGCCTCTTTCTCCGTGTGTCGTTTTTTAGCGCTCCGTTTTTTCCTTTCGAAGCGTAAATTAGCACCACGAATCTTACAAAGCGGAGCTGGCTTCTCCACACAACGACTATGTCAATGGTGAAGCCAGCTTTACAGGAGTAAGTGTAGCGGAGGTATACTAAATAAATCAACAAATAACGGTGAAAAGAAGTGCTAAACGCTTATACGAACAACAGAAAACGCGATGTTACAGTTCGGTTGTAACTTTAAGGATCAATAAGATTACTCGGATGCACACGCCACTGGTACTATGTCAGCTTGAACCGTTTCGCTGTTTGAGGCATTTTGATCACTGTCAGCAGCCACCTTTGCATTCCCAGCCCTTTCCGCAGACTTTGTTATAGCGAGAATCGTTTGAACAATGTAATTTTTATACATTCGCTTACTTGGGTCACTTGTGCGTGTCTGCTGTAAGTGACTCTTTGGCGTTGCCGTGAGCCTTGTTTCGTTTCAACCCTGATTTGCTTGCTCGTCTTTCACAGTACGTTCATGTGTTAAATGCGACACGTGCGACAACACGGAATGAAGGCTCTTTAGCGCGTGTGCGCCAAAAACTACGGGTATGTATGCGAATCCGCGGGAAAGGGGGGGGGGGGGGGGTAGTATTAAGAAATTAGCTTTTGATGACCAACTATGTTACAAATTGATGTGGAACAACAACGCAGGAAAGTTTCTGACTTTACGTTTGCAAATGAGTTTTAAAGCACTGCGTAGTTGCAGTGTATTTTCCGCTTGTTTAATGACGCGTTCATACATCGAAGATATATTTAGGTTGTGAATAGCAGTTGGAAATAAAGTTATTAGAGACGGAACCGATCGTATGGCGAGTGGAATCAGTTATTCATCTTGCATGCATAACGCAATACTTAGCTGCGCCAAGCCATGCCGCGTATAAGAGCGCCGTGGACGAGCTACTTGAAGCGCGGTTCCGTACCAATGAAACAAGTCATTGTGATACCGCATCTTCCGGATCAATCCGCTGCCCACCGTTCGAACATGAACGACAAAATAATTTCTATAACATTACGATGTTGCCCAATTGAGCACATTAGAACAGCTTGAGAAGCGAGTTTGTCGAGCACCTCGCATTTGGCAACACTGGTCGTCCGGCCGCGGCTAAAACACCCCGTAGCCCGGCGACTCGAGAGCCAATAAGCCCCACGCTGTCGTCGTGACGTCACGTCCCCATGGCGACGCCTAGCGTTGACGCCGCCGCCCGCCAACTTATCGATCCGTTCGGCGTCCTTCGGGAGGCGCTCTCTCGCAACGAGGCGCTTGTGTGTGTTCCCGACAATCGGCACCGAAAATTGCGCAGATTTAGTTTTGTTTTTGCTCCGTTCCAGCCCGGCTGGTGACTCGCTCGTCCGTCGGGAACCCTAAAAAATCTGCGCCGCTCCGCACGACACCCGGTGCGGCCACCATGTAAAGGTGTGTCTTTTCGAGGGATATCTCGGACGCGCCTGCGTACCTGGTGAAACGACGGGACTTTCCTTTGACTCCTGCTGCTCTGGGGAGCCGCAGGGAAAGGACAAGAAAGTGAAGCCTCGGCGCATTGGTATCGCCGTGTTACAATAGGCCACTCGAACAGGAGCGGCGATGAAGCTTCGCGTATCGCAGCACAGCTTCCACCATGACGACAGTCCGCAGATCAAGGCAGTCGACGAATGTGAGTATACTGTTACGCTGACTGCGCGATTTTGCCCTTGCGCGCTGATACGGCCACTTTTCTTTGCGGACGCAAGCCGTGACTCACCCAGGGCTCCATTCAATATGGAGGCTGTCGTATGGTACCGCGGATAGCCGACTCACCCACGCACGGGCGCTGGCTTCGCTCCGCGTAGGGTCCACACTATCAAACGTCAGTCACTTTTAAGAGTCGTGGACTTATCGCTTCTCGTTTTACGTTGTCGTCAGAGCTTGTACGTTTGGTTGACGATGGTGCCATACTCAGACTTGCACTCCGCTGAAGTCGCACGCAGTGTTACACAGGAAGCCATGATTTTTGGCGTCGTTGCCGGTACGGCGACTTGAAAGCGGATATATTTAACATTCTTTCTTTTTCTGCCGCATTGGTGGGTATTCGCATGCCAGATGAGGAGTGTCACAGTTCGCAGGAAAGAATTTCGGGCACGGCGATGTATTTGTCGCGCATTATGTTTCGTAATGACTGTCAACAGCAGATGCCAACCGACGTCACTGGGCCGGTGTGACAGGCTTACCTGACACGTTGTTTTTGGTAGTTTTGACGATGTTACTTTTATCCTGCGTAGAACGGCTGCGTTTCTCACTGATTTCTGTTTGATTATCCTAGTGGTTTCCGCTTTACAGTTCAACGTGATTGGATGATTTTTCATCTGCTTTACTTAAACCGCACTTGAAGCTGTCCGCAAATCCGTGTATGATGCACCAGTATCGCATTTTGTAGCCGGATTTCTTGATAACAAGAAATCGACTTGTTCAGTTCTTTTTTCTTTATTTTTGCCATGTGCTGAAAGATTTGTTGCCGTTCAAAGACATACCCCGTGGAATACGAAGTACTTTGCATATATGCCTACTCGATAAACAAGGCAAGCAAGCCATGCACTCATTTGTGCCTCTCCGTTACACTGCATGTTATTGTGTATCCGTAACGCAAGTTTAACTAAGCCTTCTGCATTATCTTTCGGAAATGTTTCAATGAAATGTAACATTTTATTCATCTCACGAGCTCTCGTTTATTCTGTTTTAACGCGCATGATATTAAATACTACAAATACTCACATTACATATTAAATAGGCACGGAAGCTTTTCCCACGACAAGACATGAAGGCTCTGTGTCATGCACAGGGCAGCGCAAAAACTACACAGACGGCTGAAGGAGCAGATGGAACGCAGGGCTGACTAATGCTTTGTTTCTTCTGCTGTCCGTGTGGGTTTTTGCGTTACTATGTGCGTAATCTCGTACGAACTAGCCCATAGGTCTGTCCTTTCGACTTGATATATGCGTTTTCTTTCTTTGCAATCTCCATTCGTCATGGAACAAACGAGAAGTTAGCGGGTCTAACCAGTCGCTAGCTCGACTCCTCTAACAAGAAGCCACGGGCGGCCTTTCATAGTCTGTGCGACCAGTCAAGTGACTTTTTTTATTATTTATTTGTCAGAAGCGTCCTCATATCCGGTTCCTTCCTTTCCTCAACGCTGACCAGTAGCACAGAACAATCAGTAGCACAGAACACAGTAACAAATCTTTCATAACGGCGTCTGTCGTTCTCACCGTTAATAATTTAAAGACTGCGTGCAAGCGTGCACACGCGTCAAAAAAAAAAAAAGTAATTGAATCCCCGGATGTCTGCCGCCCGGCGAGCGAGAAAAAACAGAAACGGGGAGTATAAGGGGAGTAGACAGGCGGAGATGGGATTTGCGAGCACTCAAGGGAAACGGGAAAGGGAAGGGGGGGGTGCAAGAGGGAACACAAAAGGAACGCGCGACACAATTCCATGGCGAAACAAAGTACTGCCCGGAGGCATTTAGGTGGAACTGAAAGGGGGGTAGCGGTGGAAGGGGCGAAAGCAGCTGACAAGGTGACCAGACGTAACCTTGAATCGGAATGAGTCTGCGTGCCCAATCGATGGCTCCGCGGTGCAGAGAGACGATCCGCTTTGCCGTGTGGCATGCGCGGCCGGACTATCTGCACGCACCCCCCACACTCGCACAGAACGCACTCACGCACGAACATTCCGCGTGTCCCAGCCGGTCCGGCGCGCACTGTTTTCTGCAATCTCGAACTGCGCGCTTCGTATCCCTCGCTCTCGCTATAAGCCCTCACGTCGCCCCGGGGAATCGAGATTGGAGGGGCAGCACTGGTATACGGTTTCGCTGGGCGTGTGCGACACAAAGAAGAGACGAACATAAAATTTCGTCCCCGTTTTCTGCGGCTGTCTGGGGAAGGCTGGAAAGGAAGAGCGATAGTGGATGAAGAAGCGCGTCAGATATTGTTCTCCTCTACTCTTTATTTTGCTGTTGCCGGCACGTGCTTCCGTGTGAGCTCGGGACAATATAACGATGGGATCGCGCGCCTGAAGAGGCGCCGCGGAGAGATGGGATGAGGGAGAGGGAGAAATGCTCTCCGTTGGTTCCGGTAAAGCGACACTTTGCGGCAGTTATTAAGAGGGGGGGGGATACAATAGATAGCGGTAAATACCTTATGTTTTGTGTAACGCATGCAGTAATGGCTGGAAGCGTATCCTGTAACGCCGTGAGAACGGCTTCCTATTTTTTTCTTTTCTTTTTTTTTTACGGCTCTCTCTCTCTGTCTCTTTGTAGTTGCAGCTAGGTCGCTTAGCACAAACGTGTTCGTCTGTAAAACTGTTCGTACGTTATGTTGTGAGGTTCTTATGTGACGAAAAAAGAAAACACGAGATATGAATATGTGGAACGACGTAGTGGGAGACAACGAGCCAATTTTGACTGCCCGGCGTTCGCGAGCATGCACCTGAATCTAAGTACAGGGGCGTGTTTTGCGTTTCGCCCAAAACCCTATGAGGCCAACGTGGCCGGTAATTGAACCGCCGCCTTCATGCCGTTCATATAACGTCTTCTTGGGCAAGTTGGTGCGATTTAGACAATAGAGTCACTTTAAGGCGCTTAAAAAGACACACGCGAGAGCTGAATACACAGACCCACAGAGTGCCAAGTACCAGCAGCAGATTTGTTGAAGTATAAAGTGAAGCATGGTGTAGTTCCTAGCGCACACGTCAGACTATACATATGCAGTGACTTTGAATTATTTTCTTTTTACCTCCACATTCGTGCTTCAGACAAGCGAATCCCAGTATCACTCATGCGCGCAGTGTCTCCCTTTTTTATGAAGCGTGCCTCAAAGAGTTGACGAGCAGTTTTATCGCCGCTCCTGTACCCATTGTAGTAGCCGGCATTCCCGCAGAACAGGTGCCTTTGACGTCATTGTGTGTGCACCACAGCGCGAGAGTAGCCGCTGTGGCGAGAGATTCCGCCGAGCTAGCCGCTGTAGCGCAATCTGGCGGGCATTGCAATACCCGCTAAGATGCGCACCGTCTAGTTTCTTGTCGATCGTCCAGGTGTCTTGCCGGTTTTCCTATGTACGACTTTCCGCAGCTGAGAGGAAGCGCGTGGTCTACTCCGATAGCACAGAGCAGGCCGTTTAGAGTGGTTGGTATGCTTGACGTTATCAAATGCTTCGTGAAGATCTAGGCCGAGTAGTCTTTGTATTAGTGTCACTGCCAGGGCGTAGATCATGGGGCATTTGGACGAGGGCATCATGAGTGGAACATGGCAGACCCCTAACAGCTCCGCTGCTAAACGTTGGCATCCATTCCACACTCGTGGAGATAGATGACCGATTGAGCTTCCGTAGATGAGCCGACATCTGTGCGCATTTGTAGCTCATACAATGGAGGAACGCGGAAGCGACCACCGCAGGAGAGGTTCCTTGCAGGTCGCGCGAACCGTGAATGTCGCATGGACGTCGACCGGGAAACGCATCCGCTCGAATCTTTAGCGCGCAGTCGAGCTTTCTGCAGCAACGAACATTGGCTACGATCATCAGATCGCCGTTCGATCCCTGCCGCGGCGGCCGCATTTTCGATGGAGGTGGAAATGCCAGAGGCCCGTGTACTGTGCGTTGTCAGTGCGCATTAAAGAACCCCAGGTGGTCTTAATTTCCGGAGCCCTCCACTGCTGCTTTTCCTCTACTTTCTCTCTCTTTCAGTCGCTTTCCCTATACCCCCACGGACGCTTAGCCGTGCTCCCTGCATGGGCTACAGAGATGAGCGTCCTTTCCTAACTGAACCATAATCATCGGTGGGTCTAGTCATTATGGCGCTCGGCTGCAGATCGGGTTCGAACTCGACCTCGGCGGTCGCATTTTCGATGGAGGCGAAAAAGCTAGAGGCCTGTGTACGGTGTGATGTCAGTGCACGTTAAGGACCCCCTTAAGTGGTCGAAATTCGCTGAGCCCTACACCCCCGGCGTTCCTCTCCCTTCTACACTTTCGTTCCCTTTCGCCAAAGGTAATGGCTGCGAGCCGTGCTTCCGCAAGGGCACGGAGCAAAGTTTTTTCCTTCCTCCATGCGCAAGAGCTATTTTGCTCGTAGACCTCAAGGAGTCTCCCTTTTTTTTTTTTTTAAATCTTGGGATGGAAGCATTCGCCATGCATAACTTGGTGGAGGGGAGACGACGGCCGTGTGTAGTGAAGTCGGACCTCCGCCCTCTTATACGGTACCGTGAGATGTTAGCTGAAACAGGAAAACAAGCAGCGTTTCCTCACCCGCCCTACGCGTTTGGGATGGCCATTTTTTCCAGACAGAAACTGTTGGACATGTGTACGTGAGCCACCATTTTCTGTTTTTTGTGAGGCCTCCAAATCTAGGCAAATATCATTGTAGATGACATCATCAGAACACAACTGTACGATATACCTTCTTCACGAACTCTTATTTTTTAAACACTTATTCACGAGCTCTTACTTTATAATCTGTAATTTTGTAACAAAATTAGCGTTTACATTAAGAGCGTAGAATCACTTGACCACAGGCGGGCACCGCCACAGAAGGATGCGTTTTTGAGGTCATCTCTCGCTAGCTTCACCTTTGCCGGCAAGACACAGCGAGCCCTTCCACACGTCTACGCTTCTCACTATTTCAACGTTCCGCCGAAATATATTTTATTTATTTATTACGCAGCACTGAGCGTTTTCGTTTTACCAGTCCCAGACGGCTTCGGATGCCTGCGGCGCATTCGTTGTTCACGGGGACCTCCCGGAAGCCCCGCCCACTGGCAGGCCAGGGGACTTTGGAGTCACGTGATAATGGCGTCATGTCTGTCAGCGAGGCGTCCGCGGGCCGCCGGGAACTGGCCCGAGACTTGGTACATCGAAAACGCTCACTGACTCCCCAGACGAAACCTCATTACGCTAAACACGCTTCTTAGATATACCTTGCGGGCACCTGCTTATAGCATTTTCGCTACGGAGCTTGCCGGAGTGCGCAAGCCATGATACAGTTTTCCGTCTTTTACATTACGGAGGCTCAGATAAAAGGCGTATACAGTGTGCAAGACACTACTGGTTTACATTGATTAAGTGTAATGGTTAGGCACAGAATGTTGACGAAATCAACATATTTGGCTGTCGCATTTTTGATGGGTATGTAGAGTGACATCTGCAAGAGGATACACAAGTTACGTTCGTTCGAACTGAATTCGATTGACGCGTTGCTGTCGACCATTCTTTCGTAGTATAGCGCAATGGCCCTAAATCGTTCACACTAAACACACACGTGTGTAACAGTACAGCTTATGTCAGACCGGGGACAGCTCTGCGGAGCTTTTCCGTAGCGGTAAAGTCTATGTGACACGCTTTTCGTAGTGCTTGAACCAAATGTCTTTTATGAAAACGTTTTGTTTCAATGTTATCGGTGTAATCGTCTCTGATATAATTAATTTTTGCATGGGGACCGACGCATTTTGAGAAAACGACGCAGCCTCATTTTAGTGACGCCGCTCGTGTCAATGCGGCTAGACTTCTCACACGACGAAACTTGCACAATCTACGTACTATGCATTTCGATTTATTGTAGCATATAAAAAAAATGCGCCGTTTGCGGATTTATTTATTTATTTTATTTATTCAAAATTCCTTACAGGCCCATTGAAGGGCATTGAGTAAGGGGGGCATCTGCATTTACAAAACAGTAACATACACACAAATTAAACAAGTAACAAAAAAGAAGGGAAAAAGTAAAATAAAAGAGCAAGACAAATATTAGTTTGGTTCGGTTTAACCAAACTGAAGCTATTCAACAAAAATCTCAACATGTGCATTGTACAAAACAGACAGAGAGATCGAAAGAAAGATCTTAAGATAGATAGATAGATAGATAGATAGATAGATAGATAGATAGATAGATAGATAGATAGATAGATAGATAGATAGATAGATAGATAGATAAACTTTATTAAAGATACAGTAAGCAAACGTACAGCCGTTTGAAGTGCAGTAGGGTTTCCTTTATAGGGCTTGTTGGTAATGTATGAAAAATAGTAGTGTTGCGCGTAAGGACGGGAAAAGAAAGAAAGAACACGGTGACACACACAGAGCGCAAACTATCAACAGTTTATTCATGGGAGCAACATGACCCTTTATACAGTGCCACAACAACATTGCGCATGACAAAAGAGGGAAAAAAAATTTTTTTTACAAGAAAACATTAGCGTATATGTAGGGTTGTTCGTTTTCGGGTAAAACCCGATTTTACCCGATTCTTGCACCCCGAACAAGTTTCAGGAGAATCGGGTTAAACCCGATTTCTCCCCGAATAAACCTCCCTGTAGCGATCTGCACAATCGTGAGTTGCTGCTAACTCGTGTTGATGCTCTTCCCCTTCTCTTCTCACCACTACCTGTCTCCTTTGTCACCCCTTTCTCCTCTCTAATCTTTACATCCCCTCTCTCCTCTGCACGCACATGCGTGAGAGCGTACATGCACCCCCCCCCCCCCCCCCCTAAAAAAATGCTTGCAGAAGAAAGTGGGAAACACGTTTGAGGCCGGCCACGCTTCGAGTACATTGCGAACAAATTTAGGGTGAAAGAAAAGCAAAGAAACCTGCCCCTTTGCCCACTGCAGATTAGTCTCGGGTATGTGCACCTGCTTCCAAGAATTTCACGCGGAAGGGACGGGTGACCAGTCGGTGGGGGAGAGATTGAGCGACGAAGAAGCCAGCCATACCCTCCCCCAGCGTCCAACCCCGCGCGAACGCCCCTCACTCTCTCGCGCGACACGAGACGAGACGCATATCGACATCCTCACTTAGCATTACCAGGCGCGTCTTGTGAGCGCAAAGCCACCGTCGCGGACATAAGGCGGCACCGGAAACTTCAGCGTGGAGATGGGAAGAAAACGAAAGACACTGGATGACTGGTGTAAAGAACATGAAGATCTCCAGATCGCAACGAAAGACAGTGAAGGCACCCGCACTTTAGTGTGCAAATATTGCAACACCGAGATGGTCACCGATCCAGCGAAGAAGCCCTACGACCGAATTCGTGAGCATCTAATGTCATCTCGTCATAAGAAGTTCAAGACGGCTTCCAAGGAAGCTGAGACTGCGGGAACGTCTCAGCAGACGCTTTTTGATATGTCCTGTAGACAGCGTGCGAAAGAAACTGAAGCGGACGGCGTTATCCATGACTTTGTTCGTGCCCTAGCGTACAGCGGAATAAGCATGCACCAGGCGGACGGACCGCTGGGAGTCTTCGCACGCAAATACTGCAAGGCCGCGAAGACCATGCCAACAGGACAAAGACTTCGGCTGAAATACCTGAAAGAAGCTTTTGACAAGGACATGGAGAAAATCCGCGATGATATGCGAGATGTGAAAGTGAGCGTCATCGTCGATGAATCCCCAGACATCACTGGTGTGCCTACCATCAACACTCTCCTGTGCTACTATAGCCAGAAAAACGTGAAGAAGCACGTTGTTCTGGTCGACGTCGACAGGGTAAATGCATCGAACAGTTACACGGTGGCCAGCGCAGTTAGCAAGGCACTCCTGACGGTTGGCAAGACGTGGAAAGACATTGTGGCAGTAGCCACAGACTCAGCGGAGTACATGCGAAAGATGGTTCGAGAAATCTGTCAGGCTGAAGGGATCCAAATCTTGCATGTGAAAGATATAGCACACCTTATTCATGTGAGTGTTGACCATGCCATTTCTTTACCATGCATGTCTGATGTTCGATCCGTAGTGATCAAGTTTGGAGCGTTATTTAAGCACGCTAACAAGCTTTACCAAAAGTACCCTGAAATTTGTTCTTCTAATGGCCTCTTTGGACCTGACATTAAGAAGCCACCTTCTGTTGTCCCGAATCGATGGCAAAGCTTCTACAAGGCACTTGTGGTAGTCGTAGAAATGTGGAGCTCGTTAACAGAACTTGCTGAAAGCTCGCATGATAGCAGCAAAGCGGAAGCTATTCGAGGGATACTTTCTAAAAAAGAAGTTGTTTATGCGAAGGCAATCTTGATGAGAGATGCACTCGGCCCACTTTTGGAAGCCCAGAAAACGCTTGAAAGTGGGAAGCTTTTGATGCCCAGCTTTGATCACCTGGTAAACGTGAAGCTGCAGCAGATTGTCGGGGAGCTTTCGGCGATGATCGGTAAAAGCGATCAGGCCAAAGCTGTTTTGTCTATGTTACCCAAGCGCAGCGCTAATTTAGTAAAAACATGTTCTGAAGAGTTCTGCACGAAACTCGCCACAAAATGGCGCTGCACTCTTGGACGGAACGTCTCAGAAAAAGAGGAAAACCAGCTAACTTTGTGGAAGTTGGGAGCCGTCCTTGATCCGTTTCAGAAGCGTCTGCTGGGGCAGTCATTTGAGGACTACCGACCTCTGTTCATGTCCGTAACCGACAATGTAGATTCCCTTAATGACGAGTTCAACCAGTATTTGCTGGAAGCGAGCCCCACAAACCCAGCTGTCGAACTAATCGAGTATTGGCATGACTCTACTTCTCGCTACCCAAGGCTTGCAAAAGCTGCACTGACATTGTTGTGCCTAGCTAATGGTAGCTGTGATGTGGAGAGAACTTTCTCCCAGCTGAGATATGTTCAACGACCGGACAGATCTCGAATGGAGACTGACATGTTGCGCATGCAGATGATAATGTATGTCAACAAGGACGTGTAAAAAATCGATGACCAGATTTTCGAGAATAAAATGTATAATTTCTAAGAGTCAATGTTTACTGATTCATTCATTTTCAAACACCACTGATTCATTTTCAAACAAACACAAAATTTCGGGTAGTATACTGTATTTGCTATAATACTCTGGTGTCTGTCCCAATTACCAGCTTGAAACACCAAATTTAACGTGTTATACTTAAAAAGCCCGTGATACGTTTTGATAAGCTCAGTGTAAGTTCTGATAAGTACAACCGTATATTTAACCCGAAAAAACCCGAAGTAAGGAATGGTTTCGCAAAAAAACCGATTTTTCCCCGAATATCAGTTTGAAAAATACCGCCCGATTTTTACCCCCCGAATTTGAAAAAATATAAAACCCGAAAACGAACAACCCTACGTATATGTGACGCACTACTGGGATAGGATAGTTCCTTGTTGGACAGCGTGAAGGAAGCGGCGCTAACACGCATTTCTCCTTGACTGGTGATATTATAAGCCTCGATTATGAGGCGCGTCAATTCATCCTTGCTTCTTCCTAAGATTGTGCACGAATAAAACTCGGGTTTACAATCGCACCTGTCGCAGTGGAGTGCCAGCCAGCCTTCCGTCTTGATTTTTACGCTATTGGCATGTTCGCGCAATGTACAGTACAAACGTCACTATGGTAAGTTCCATCGTGCAGTGTCGACTATGACCTCTGTCGAGGAGTCACGGTCATCGAAACGACGACGTGATGTGCTATCGCGCACTTCAAAATTTAGCCATATTCAATTATTACCTAATTTCGCAGAGGAGCTTTTTGCTAGTGGACTGCGTATGTTGCCTCTCGCTTACAGTTGCTCGCAAGAAAACCCTCTGAAAAGAAAATGAGAAAAAAGAAAGAAAAAAATTACACCATATCCACGGAGTGAATGATGATTAGTGGGCGAAGCTCGGGAGGTTCATCGTAGATCGTGCCGAGTTCCGGATTAATTTAGTTAACGCGCACGCTACGAATCCTTATGGTTGAACTATGCACAAGTGAAATCTCCCACCGGCACTTCATTGCAAGTCAAGATCCAGTGCATATACAGGGTGTCCCACGTAACTTGAGCCAAGAATTTGAAAATGAAAGGCACTTCAGAGGAGAACTGAACCAAACGTATACTATTCGTACTGGTCTATAGATACTCAGGTTATTTTTTATTTCCCCCTAAAGTAATTAGTTAATTATTTTTAATTAGCTAACTCCTTAATTATGGGCTGAAAACCCAAAATATGAACATTGAGCTGTAGAGCACCTTCATAAACCACCGACTGAATTGTTTCCTGTACGATATGTCTTACGGTGTTAATTTTTCCGCATTCTAAAGAAAGCCCGCGAAATTTGAAAATGAGCCACGTGACGGACCGCGAGCGCACTGCTATAGTGCTGGTCTCAAGCGTGCAACCGGTGAACAAGGTCGCCTGCGGCTGCCACGGGGAAGCGACATGATGCTTTGAAGGTGGTCGATGTTTGGGCGTCCATCTTTGGTTCAATGACGGTGCAAATTCACACTGCTGGCCGAGCGCTGCCGCGGTGGTAAAGCGCTCAATACTGCGAGGAAAAAAAAACATGTCTTGAAAAAGGTCGGGCTCCGACCGAAACGTTGACTTAATAAACCGTCGTTCTCTAAGAGGCGCATCGTCAATTCTGTTATAAACTAGCGGCAACCCCAAGCTATTTTTGCACATACAGTATATATATATATATATATATATATATATATATATATATATATATATATATATATATATATATATATATATATATATATATATATATATATATATATATATATATATATATATATATATATATATATATATATTATATATATGGGTGGCCGGTGAACGGTTCTCCAACGCGAGCAGTCGGTATTTCTCAATCATGAAACTCGCTAGGAGACGCTGCCTGCGCCAACGTTGTCTCTCGCGGGTGAGGGCGCGTTCTCCTTCTTTGCGAGCTGGTAGAGCGTTCATCTAATAAGGAGCGGGTGGTGGTGGTGGTTCGTTAGGAAGGAAGAGACGCTAATTTCTGTCTCCCATACTGGGGACACGGCTAAGCGCCCAGATAAGGAGCGTTTCCATAGTCAACGCGCGTCTTTTGCTCTCTATCTCTCTCTCTGTCTCTCTCTCTCTCTCACAAGACAGCAGATGGAAGAGTGAGAGAGAGAGAGAGGCACGCGCCGGGAGGCACGCGCCGAGGGCGAGCGCGTGCCTCCCAGCACGCGGGTTACGCCTGACGCCTGACGCAGGACAAGGTTAGACTAAGAGGAGCTTCGCCCCTAAAAGAAGCACTTCCTCAAGGAAATTCTACTCCACAGGCGGGAGCTACTCCGTGATCAGTTAGCTGCTGACGTGAGACTAAGCATCAATCATGCATATGCAGAGTTGGTCAAGATTTAGTACAGTCATTTCACAGCCCTAATTATGAACACCGTCAAGCTAAACCCCCGCCCCCTTACCCCCCCACTTGAGCCTTAACACAGTACACCTGCTCCTCATTTCGCATGCAGACATCTAGCTCGTAGTTTTATTTTTTTCTTTCTTAGTAACGCTACTTTACCGCCCAGCACTGTACACATCGCGTCGTTCATAATTCAGTGTAAGACGAGCGAAGCGATCACTCGGAATTGCCGTGCACACACTGCACGCAGAATTAGAGGGATTAAAAAAGAAAAAAAGGAAGGGGATAGAGAGAGCAAAGGAAAGAAATGAGGAAGTAAGGAAAGGTTGGAAAAAAAAGAAGAAGAAAGGAACGCATAACGAATAAAAGATTCGACTGAACTGAGTCAGTTCCACCTACTACAGCATTTGTCTTCATTACGTGTGCCTGCAGTCTCAGCCAGTATTCCTAGAATGTGTCGAACTACCTTTTTTTTCTTCTTTTTTGTTCTTTTTTGTAAATGTCAGCGGATTATACCGTACATACTGCGCGCCTACGAAGCACTTTCGTTCGTCTCTCGAAAACTTTTTTCCCTTCATTCACTTCTCTGTGCTCACCACTGTGCAGATACGCGGACGCTTTGTGTTACGCAAGGACGGCGCTGCCATATTCCATTAAGTCTACGCCACGGGAGTGTACGGCAGTGCGGGGGATTTAAACGGTGCCTCGTGTCCCGTACTTATTTTTTACACTTTCTCTCCAGCTTAACGGAAAACGTCGGTGCTTTCTCCATCAACTTAAAAGAGCCGTAAACGGGAACGTAAAGCTTTTGAAATCCAATGTCCGCTGTCTTGCAACATATGGACGTCGTCGTATATGTGTGTGTGTGTGTGTGTGTGTGTGTGTGTGTGTGTGTGTGTGTGTGTGTGTGTGCAGGGTGGAGGTGCCACATTTCGGGGCTATAAATAGGGCTTTATAGCATAAGGTGAATTATATATTTTTAAAATTAGGTCGTAGCTTTGAAAGGCTTTTGCGTGCGGATTTAAAAACGTCGCAAATATTTGCGACGTCAGAGAGAATTGGATTGAGACCTTCAGACGGGCTCTGCCTTTTTATGCCTTCGCTTTTCTGGCATATGGTGGCCTCTTTTCGTGGCAAGAGACAATGTTTGGCAATTACCGAAGCGTAATCAGAGCTCGATCATAAAGTAATATTTCAGTGTTCTGTTAACAACATTAACAAACTTGTTGATAACTTGAATAGATGAGTGTGTAAAGATATGTAATTGCGAAATGATAGTTGTATGGAAGTTTTCAACGGAAATCGAGCCGTACTAGCCTATTGCATTGACAACTTAAAAAGAAGTTATATGCTACTTTGGAGATATTGGCGCTTTATCACGCAATTCGAAAGAATATAGTGAACGATATATAAAAGCCCGTACTGAACAAAGCTATGGGAGCAAGAAGTTTACACTTGAAGCCAGGCGATGTCAACGCAAAAAATCGCTCGCATAAAGCAGAGATCACATAAACTGCATTGAGACATCAGGTCGCGCCACGTGCACGCAGAATAAATAGCCTCACAGGAGTTATCACTCAAAATACTATGGGACCTAAGGTCAACTCACAGAAATGCACTGATATCCGACGTCCTGGTACAATGACTACGGTGCACGGCTGCTCACCCGAAGGACGCGAGTTCGATCCCGGCCGCTGCGGTTGCATTTTCGATGGAGGCGAATATTCTAGAGTGGCCGTGTACTGTGCGACGACAGTTGCACGTTAAAGAACCGCTGGTGGTCGAGATTTCCGAAGCCTTCCACTACGGCGTGTCTCATGATCATATCGTGGTTTTGGCATGTGAAACGCCAGCGATTATTATTATTATTATTATTATTATTATTATTATTATTATTATTATTATTATTATTATTATTATTATAAGTACACTAAAGACTGCTTATGACGGTAGTAGCATGTACACATGTACATAACGCACACCGGAACGCAAGGTCAGCTCACATAAGCACGCGAAGTGATGGCTCATAGAAAAGCACATGAGCCCATGAAGAGGACGTATGCACGTACGAGGGACACGAGCAGTCAGTAAAGGAAATGCAGTGTAAGGCAGAAACACCTTTTTCCTTCCCCGCTACGGTGGTCTGCAGCGGCTACGGCACTCGGCTGTTGATCCGAAGGTCGCAGTACCTAATCCCGGCCCGGCGGCCGCATTTGGTGGAAGCGAAATGTTGAGGCCCGTGTACTGAGCGAAGTCAGCGCACGTTAAAAAACCCAAAATGGTCGAAATTTTCGGAGCCCTCCATTACGGCGTCTCTCGTAATCATACGGTGGTTTTAGTACGTAAAACCACAGAAATCAAGCAAGTCTTTCGAAATGTTGCTGACAAATCCATTTTTGTCGGCGCAAGTTGTTGCAGCAGCGCGGGGCTTTGATACACGTTCATCCACACCTACTCTGTATTGGCGGGAGCAATATGGGAAGGGACGTCGAGTCAATTTTCGTGCTGCAAGTGCTCGTGACTATTAAAATTTAATCGTTCTCCTCAGTATACGTATAGCAAGCGCCTTTTCCGAGGAAGAGATAGCCTCATTCAATTGGGTTGAAGTACAGCACGACGCCATGACGTGCGCACAGGAAAGAAACAGCCGAGGCGCCATACGCGTGGGTCATGCCCTTTTCTAGTAACGTTGCTTTTCTTTTGGTGCACTTCATCTAGGTTCAATGTGACTGGCTATACTACACCTCAATCGTCGCACTCGTGTGTTTAGCCACAATGGCTTCTTGAAGTAAGCTTGTTCTTCTTTTCTCTTTCTCTCTCTCTTATCGTGTTGTTAGAGGGTTTACTTTTGTTGAACACTCACTGTGATGGCTCAGCACCTACGGCACTGCGCTGCTATAGAACGTGGTGCGGTTTCTATTCTCCTCCACGGCGACCGCATTTGGATGGGTGCGAAAAGCAGAAGCGCCCGTGTACTTATTTAGATTTAGGTGCGCCTTGAAAACACTCCAGACGGTCAACAAAATTGTTTCGGTATCCCACACTATATAGAGAGCTACTCCTCATTTGTTGCGGCTCTGGCACGTAAAAGACTAGTAATACGCGAGAGCACACCTTCGAACGCCCCTCACACCCGCCCCCTTCCTCGCGATTTGTGAACGGCGAACTGCGAGGTGTAGTGTCCCGGCCAACCGTATCTACTCGCATACTGTCAACATTGGTCAGCTCAGGGCACTCTTGGCCAGTGTTGCTAAACGATGGCCAATGCCGGCTATAGTTCTGGCGAAGTGATGACTCATGGCTACTTTGTAGACTTTCGCCTCTTGTGACAGCAGCAGTGCTTTCTAGGAACTATAGCACCGGTGTTTTCATTCAGTCTAGACATCCCGGTGCTCCAACACGCGCACACACAGATCTACTTGAGCTGCTTCTGCGTGAATATTTTAGCGGCTGAGCTGCTTGATGTCGCGGTTGATCCCTGTGGAGTGTCGTTCGCAGTTAACAGCGGAGCTGTCATGCTGAAGGGAAAAGCTGTTGCCCTTGACCCCACGACTCACAATGCTGCATGGTAGTGATTATACGAAAGACAATATACAAAGCAAGAAAGAAAGAAAGAAAGAAAGAAAGAAAGAAAGAAAGAAAGAAAGAAAGAAAGTCCATTCACAGCCTACGCAAAATACATTCACGCCCTCTACCCACCACCGACACCCTTGCCCTCAGCACACTTCTACATGACAGTAATACTAGTGACAGTGCTACATGATAAAGATAGCGACCTTGACACTCTTGTCACAGCTGAGCCGTTTACTCAAATTTCACAGACGCAGAACTGGCTTTACTTTCTTTGCTTTTCTCACGTTGACCCACAATGCTGTTCAATCGCAGCGAGCCCCGCCCTGGTGGGAATCGGGGTGGGCAGCCTGGTGCTCGTTGTGGCCCTGGCCGCCGTCTCGTGCGCCTGTTACCGGCGCCGCGGGGTGGCGCAGTCCAAGGGTCCCGCGCAGCGCCGTCACCCGGACAAGAACCTGCCCCTGAAGAAGTCGTCGGCCGTGCGGTCTCCCAGCAGCGGGCCGGCGGGTCCCATCCTCAAGAAGTCTCCGAGTCCGACGGGAGGAAGCAAGTCGCCGCTAGGTGGCGGAGGGAACAGGTCGCCCTCTAGTCAAGGTAGCGTTCTCGGCGAAGGAGTTAAAAATAGTCAAAGGCGCTGCGACATTAGTAGTAAAGGTTAAAAAGAACTCAGAAGCAACATTTCTTTAACTTTTTGGGCCAGTAACTAGGTTATGTAAGGCGCTCCCGTACAATGGATTCGCGGCCACATGCCGCATACGTTCAGCTTCTGACCGGTTGCCCAGATGTTCTCGTATGGGTACCCGGGTGATCTCGCTTGGATTCCGGTACGTTCTCGTTCGGTAACCCGTATGTCCTCTTTTAGGAACCGGGATGTTCTTGTTTTAGTACCCGGATAACGACTGTGTTTTTTTGCTCGAGGCCGCTTGAAGGTCGCTGACAGCGGGAGCTAAAAGCATTTTATACTTAATAACAGTATAGCACAGCTGTCGAGGTATTCGCCGCCACCATAAGTAAGCAGTTCGCGGTGTTCTTTTATAGTTAATGCGCATGCAGGAGAGGAGAAGGTTGTTACTCTTAGAGAAAGAAGTGTGGCGCCATTTTCTGCAGCGGATCAGAATGAAGGAACCCTGTTCCACTGCGCCGTGCACAGATTAGTGGCGCAGGGAAGGCAGTAGGGAAATAAGCTGAGAATGGAGATGATTTAGAAATGCGGTATAGGCTGACCTCTTCTCTGCCAAGCGAACAGTACACAACAAATATAGCAAATGGTTGGTGCAAGCAAACAAACAAGTGAAACAGTTTTTTGTTTGCGCCGTGGGTGGGCGGAGGGCTTCGAATATATATAGCATTTCCTAGACGTGGCCCTCCGTATACGTAAACACTTAACGGCGTGACAGAGAACTGCATGACGTCAGAGGACGTCAACGCGATCGATCTGTTTAGTCAGTACAGGAATGATTGACTTCAGAGAAGCTTGAGTGCCCTGGCAGAGAATGCATGCCTTTTATTGCCTAACCGTACTCCGAATCCTATTTTTTATCTAGTTATATTATTGTGAAATAGCATGTATATTCTCATCATGGCGTTTCTGCCTCGAGGACCGGCTATTCTTGTCTAGGGTGTTTTTTGTCGTCGTAATTTATTTTCAAAAGCCCCGGATAACTCGAATCATCGGCAGCGGGGCCGGGCTGTTTTGGTTAAGGTTCTCTTGCTAGGCTCGAGGTAGCGGGACCGAATCCCTGCCACGGCGGCCGCATTCGGATAAATGTGAAATAAATAAATAAATAAATAAATAAATAAATAAATAAATAAATAAATAAATAAATAACACCGAAGCACAGATTTAGGTGCGCATTAAAGAACCCCAGATGGCCAAAATTACTCCGGAGTGCTCCGGCTCACTCCATAAGTATAGTTGATTTTGGCACGTAAAACCCTATCGGTTACTCTTCTAATTCTTATTACTATTAATTAATGGCATTCTATGAAGCTTCTTTATGTGGAAAATGTATTGCACTAAGCACCTGCGGGAAAAGAGAAATCCGCTTGCGTCTTTCTCGGTGCTCTCTTTTTCTTATTCTCATAGCGTTTTCTGTTGAAATAACCCAGCAAAAATTCTTACGCACTTTCGATGGCCGGCAGCAGTGATATCGCCCCGCACCAGGGCGCCGTTAAGGTCTGGCACTGTGTTGTGGCTTCGCAGGTGGTCTAACGCCCCCGACAGAGACGGCCCGCTCGATATGCGAGTCGGCGACTAAGGAGGTGCGTGCCGTGGTGCCGGCCGCGGCGGCAGCCTCGACCACCAGCGCGGCAGTCGTCGCTTCGACAGCCAGGGCTCATGCAGACGGGGACAAGAAGGACGTGAGCCCACCGGCAGCTGAAGACGTCGCCGACACCAAGGAGAAAGAGGTACGCATACAGTTCAACGCATAGGTCCCTTAACCTCGGCGTACCCGTCAAAACACGATTCAGTCGTTAACACAACCTAACCAAGCTGAACCCCTTACACGGTAACACGATTGGTCTTTGTGACCGTTCTGCGGATCTTGCACGCAGGTAGGATTCTATCTCCGATGACAGTTTTCCATTTCTCATCTTCTCTCATGTACAAGCATATATACTAATATGCATAGACCTTCTGTTATTGACCTTCTTGCCTTCTTTTATATTGTACATTTCCTCTCGCCGATCATTTCGTCCGCTTGGTAACTTATCGTCGTTTACCTTTCCATGTAACTAGTTGTCGACTCTCTCGTCCCACGTCATTCGAAGGCTCGATCGCTCGGTTTTTAACTTGCGCAGTCACACTTATTCGATAACCTATCTGCTTACCTCTGCGCATGCGCGAGGACTGGCTAAGATGCGCCTTGCGACTTTTGTTATACTGTTTCCGACGTCCACACTCTTCCTCTTCTCTGGGTAGCAGTGAACGTTCTGCGCACTCCGCTAGCCATCGCTATGTTGGCGCGCATGCGTACCGCTTATAGGCGAGTATATCTTGTCGTTGCTGCTTGTGAGTGGTCGCGTGTGTGACGGTCAGGGAATGGGAGTGAAACGTGCCGTGTCAATCATGTGCCTATCGATCCTGTTCGAAGATATAAATGCGAAACTGCAAGTTATACCCACAAGATATTTGACTCAGTCTCGTTGTGTGGCTTACTCCCTCTTGGACTTAGCTTTATTTATACTTGCAGGTTCCCTCTGACACGTTCGTCCGTTTCTTTGTCCTCGTAGCAACAAAATCGTCCGACAGGTTCCTTACGCGCTCATCAGGTCACGTGCCTTCATAACGTGCCTGATAAGTTTCTGATAATGTCCCTTCATCCCTCATTACGTACTTCCCACCGCAGACTAACTCAGTGGACAGCTACAGCTTCGTATAAGTTCGCAGTCGTGTTAGATTCACTCGTTGATCGAATTCCCACAAGTCTCAGTGCTTAACAACCTAATGATTTTTATGGGCGCTTTGTGGGCTCACTACTCTCCGTTGTGACCTAATGCTGCTTTTAGCTTTTATGTCTAAACATATTTCTCGTAGAATACGACTCCGTGGTCTTCAATAGAGTAAAGCTAGTTTCAGGGATAGATATATGTTTAAGTGTTTGCTTGCATCAGTCATGCGCTGCCGAAAGACCTACTGGAGAAGGAGCAGGCCCACTGCATCGCGTACGAGCTCGGCCATTTAAGACGAGTGATCCGATCAGTTTCCGCTCTGTGCATTGTGCCTTGACACAGGTGATATGAAATACTTAGTTTATATGGTGCCCGCACTTTGATGCGAAAAGGACTGCTGTCGCTTCCAAGCCGAGATGTTTCGTAAAGGGCCCAGCTGGGCCAGATCAATACTGCACCTACTGATTTCTTTTCTCCGAAACATGTATTCGTTCAACGCCAGGTGAAGTAGCCACGTAACGATGTAAGAGATACTCAGACGAGATAAACGTTGGCCAAGCTGCGCCAATGGATCCCTCCCTTTTGAGATACCGGTGCAACTACACCATTGCCACCATCAGCTGCTGCAAGGTTCACAAAATAAGTTCGCTCACTTATTCGAAAGCGGGATCGTTTGCAAGTTCACTTACTGCTAAATGTACAAATGCCACGAGCCCTGCATTTTAGTGTTTGATTCTGCGAAAAGTCGGATCACGTTTGTTCAGTGCAGGTCGATGATTAACTCAATAATGAGGGTCGATATCGCCCAAATAGGTTCCGCCAGCGTCTACACTAATGTTCGCAGCGAATTTCGAAAGCTTTACTGATCGAGACTGTCCGAAAAGGCGATTGTCAAATATTCCACGACTTAGTTGCAGAGTGCGGTGGATTTAAAGAAAGAAATGAGTAGGGAAAGAAGAAGCAAAACTTCAAAGTACATGCTCCAAATTCCTGAGTCGACGTCTCACAATGATGCCTGGATGGCAGCGTTAAATGAACCGGTTTTACAACTTGTTTTGTCGTTTTTTTTTTTTACTCCACACTCGCAGCTAAGCGAACGTGTATTATGTCAGCGAATGTTTATGGGACGAAGTACGCCTTCATACTCTGTCACGCCGCATTGAAGCGGCGTGTTCCAGATGGCATATGGGGGATTCGTCAAGGTCGGCTTTCAATTTGCGCACGCAGGGAAAAGAAAAATAAAAGGACAAGATAGCTGACTGGAGAACTATAATTCACCTCTTGATCTATCGATCCTGTCCTGGGTCCAGAAGCATTTATTACGTGACATTGAGACCCACTTTTTAATTTTTAGTTTAGACTTAAAGTGCTTAGCTGGACTAGTTGGAATACTGACGTTTGATATATTTCCAGCACATTGAAAGCAAAAAAAAAAAAAAAAAGGAAAGAAGAAGTGGGTGGGTGGGGGGAATGGAGAGACGTAAAAAGACTGCCGAAGAGTAAGAACTCTGGACAGTAAATACGCTGATAATATAAGCCAGCAATTCTTTCCCGGAAGAATAGATTGATCAGCGCTGTATTGTCGACGTCATGTAGTAACTGAACTGGTTCGTTGGAGACCAGGCCTCACTGGCTGTTCTACGTAGTGGCTTTGTAAAGCACACAGTCTCTCGTTTGTTCGGTTTTTATGCAGCATATTACTGATTAGCATCCTTTCTTCCTCATTTTTTTTAGTTTGCAGTTTTTATTGCCATAGTTCCTACAGATGAGATTTTGTGTGAATCTCTGCTTGATAGCGTGCATTTCCTTCTATTGTACATCTAAAGTAGAGAGAGAAGAGCGATTTTCTACCTGTACATTCACATTACTGGATCACGCGTTTATTTTTTTCAGCTATTTTATTGTCTCAGGCAGAGCGTCTACACTTACTTAAGCCATCGCGTACGTATAGTAGGGCTGCTCACTGTCAAACTGTAGCACAGGTGACCAGCCTTCGTCCAGTTGCAGTAATGCGCGGCTTTTTCAGCCACCCATTTTGTCTTTACTGGTGTACTAAAGATTCACAGGATCTCTCGTCGCATGCCAAGACGGCTTGACGGGGAAACCCATTAAGCATTATCATGAAGATTCGCTTTGTCATATTAATTACCTTTTCATTTCACTTAATTCATCCTTGATTCACCCTTAGTTTCCTTTGATTTGCATATCGCACAAAGCTGGCTCACATTAATTGCTTTGTTTATTCACTCTCAAGTCACGGTCATTCACATTAATTTTCTCTCTTAAATTTATTAATTCACGTTCATTAATATGCTTCTTAATGAGCACATTTGCTTATTGGAAAGAGTTTGATACTCGTTCCCTTATCAGTTTCTTTCTATTTATTTATTTATTTATTTATTTATTTATTTCCCTTCTCCCTTCCCTCAGTGTAGGGTAGCCAGCCTGATGATTTAATTATGGCTAACCTCTCTGCCCCTTTTCTCATTTGCCTCTCTCTCTCTCTTCATTCGTCATCATTTTAATGCGATTATGCATGTTTTAATTGACCTTCGGTGTCTTGCATGACGTCATACGACTTTTGGTACGATTTGTAGTCTCTCTGATTATGACGACCAATCCCGTAGCCAGGAGGAGGGAGGCTAGGGGCCCGCCCCACCCACCCCCCTCCCCGAAATTTGCGATTTTTAGCGAAAATAATTACTTAAAAATAAACGCTTTCCTAACAGTCAAAGCCTTCGGCAAGTGCTCCCCCGCCCACTGTTTTTCCGAATAAAATTCTTGGAAACGAATGAACCTGAAGCGGTCGCTTTTCGCATTCCATGAGAGATATAGGACTTTCTTCTCAATACGGTCTGCTTCGATTTGATTTGACGTCCAGGTGACGGAGGAGAAGCCCACGCAACTGGGCCAGCTGCACTTCCGACTGCGCTACAACTCGGAGAAGCACGCCCTGCTCGTGACCATCGTGCGCTGCTCGGACTTGCCGGCGCGGGACCCGAACACGGGCTCCTCCGACCCTTACGTCAAGCTACAGCTGCTGCCAGAGAAGCAGCACAAGGTACTTTTATTTTTATTTCGAAAGCTCGCCCTTGGGCATAACGCGATGGTATCAAAAATAAACAAATAAATTGGATTTGTGGATGAAATCTATGGTGGTACGGTCCATGGATCCAGTGATCTAGGTAGGGTGGTCGACCAGGTTTGAGGCCTCTTGCACGGAGGTGGCGAAGACGGCTTAAATGTTGGCCTGGGTACAAGGTACTGTAGATACTGTAGACGTCTTCTCACTTGCCGTGCCTTGAGTATACTGCCGTATTGTCCGGCCCAAAGCCATCCGTGCAATACAGTGCTGTCGGTTTACTTTACGCACCCGCCATTGTGTACTGCTTAGCAGATGGCGAGTCGTTCTGCTAAGCTTGTGGACGCAGGTTTGATTCCTGGCCACGGTGACCGCATTTCTATGGGGAAGGAATGAAAAAAAAAAAGAAAAGAAAAGAAAACGGCAGTTGCACTAGTGTTGCAAGGCTGCTTCCAACAGTGAAGCTCGCGCTTTCCCCGATTTTCTGAATCGGTTCGCCATCGTCGATTACTTTCTCACGCGGCAGCACGACGCGCTTCCGGTTAAGCCTCTTCTTCATCGGGGAGTGCGGACTTTCTTCGGTCTCACCATGGCGAGAGCAGACGCCGTCACCGAGCAGAGGAAGAGAACGGGTGGCTCGGCGGCGGCAGAGGCGAGCCTTTAGTGGTTATGACCGTTATGACGGTTGCCTTCGGGCCGTGGGCACTTGAGCTCGAATCCAGCCTCGCCAGGAAAGTCTTTTTAGGGGCGAAGCTCCTCTTAGTCTAACCTTGTCACGCGTCAGGCGTCAGTCGTCAGGCGTAACCCGCGTGCTGGGAGGCACGCGCTCGCCCTCGGCGTTCGCCTCGGCGCGTGCCTCCCGGCGCGTGCCTCTCTCTCTCTCTCTCCCGGCGCTGCCTCCCGACGCGTGCCTCTGCTGTCTTGTGTGAGAGAGAGACAGAGAGAGAGCGAAAGGCGCGTGTTGGCTCAACACCCTCTAGAAAGGTTGGCTATGGGAACGCTCTTTCTTAGAGGAACGCTGTACCAGCTCGCAAAGAAGGAGAACGCGCCTTCACCCGCGACATTCAACGCTGGCGCAGGCAGCGTCTCCTAGCGAGTTTCTTGATTGAGAAATACCGACTGCTCGCGTTGGAGAAGCGTTCACCGGCAACCCATATATATGTATATATATAGGCACTGGATCTTGACTTGCAATGAAGTGCCGGTGGGAGATTTCACTTGTGCATAGTTGAACCATGAGGATTCGTAGCGTGCGCGTTAACTAAATTAATCCAGAACTCGGCACGATCTACGATGAACCTCCCGAGCTTCGCCCACTCACTATCATTCACTCCGTGGATATGCTGTAATTTTTTTGTTTTATTTTTTCTTCGTACTCAAAACTCGTCCTCTCATTTCATTGCGTCACATGACCTTCCTCTCTCTCCACTTGTATGTTTTCAATCTACGCCCGGGCACGGCTGGAACCCAAGCTTAAGCAGCTCCGCTGTTGGAATCAGTGCATCGAAACAGCTCCACGTCGCAGAGGTTTACTTTATTCTCCGTGGTCTCTTTAACTTTTGCTCTCGAGTGTACGTTCATTCACGTGCCAGATTAGCTAATTGCTTCAGCGACATTTCCCGTTTTTTTCATCGTTTTCAACGGTTTTTTTCGTCACCAATGGCTCTTTAGCGTCTGAGTAGCGCACTCAGTGTTCTTGTGCTGCACACAAATATTCTAAACTGCGCAAGCGATTGCGCACCTTTTGAGCGACATCCTATTTAACTGCTTGGTGCTACGAGGGAATGAGCGACACCTCACGCATCCGCCGCACTATAACGCGTCGTGCCTGCCAAGGCCGTTGTTGTTAATGGTTTTGAAAGTCCCTATACGTTGAAGCAAGTGCTGACGTCTCGGAGATTACCTGTCTTGAGGTTGTATGGAAACGAAATGAAAAAAAGAAAAACGCTGTTAGAAGTGCTTGCATGTTACTCTTGGCGAGCTTCGCACGCGTCAGTTAGTGCTGTTAAAGAGGCTTGCACAACTTTGTGACGGTTAAATTGACTGATGATTAACGAAGGTGTCACATAATGGAAATTATATTAACAAAAAAGTACCAATTAAAACTAAAATGAATGAGCAATTGCTGCGCAAGTTTCGACGTCTTCGAACAATAGCAGGGTGCAACGGCAAAAGAAAAAGAATAATAATAAGAAGAATGATTTGTACTGCACGATCATCAAGTATGGCGTAGCACATTCGCAAGCACGTCGCAAGGGCTACATGTCTTAACCACGTTTCCATGATTTAAATATTCCCGTTTGATGTAAGAATTATGCATCGCGTGAACTAATGGGAGCATACTACACACTAAAAAAAGAGAAATCCGAAGCGCATTAGTGGTACATTGGTCACGCTCTGTCAGTCGGAAACTAGACTGCGTAACCACTGGATACCGCAAGTTGGTTGCTAGCGTACACACACGTTTGTATATGTCTATTTATTCCATTGCCGGCACCCTGAATAGACCATTTCGAAGAGCTACCTGTGCCATCTTATGTCATCCTTTTCTGTGTGCGTAGCGAAAGGGAAGGGGTCAAGGGCTCGTTCTTTATTTGTTAGAAACAACTTAATGAGCGAACAGACAATGAAGCCTAGGAAAACATAGGGGAAGTTACTTGTGGTATTGTAATTGTGGAGAAAGTAGAAAGGAATTAAAGTGGACGAAAAGACAAACCTGCCCTCGGTGGGACCCGAACCCACGACCTTCGGATGTCGCGTCCGATGCTCTACCAACTGAGCTACAAGGGCGGTCGTCCCCCCGTCCACTTTATTGTGCATTTATGTAGGTATTATCCTGGGAGTGTTAGGCAGCGCCACTCGAGGCCAAGGCGGCGTGTGTAGAACACACTTTCTTGCCAGGAGGCGTCACGTAGAACGTGAACTTAGATGAGATGGCTGCTGCCCAATAAGCCCTCGCATGCTACCTAAGGCACCAAGTCTGCCGCAACGAGGCCCAAGCTATGAAATAGCGAAAGGGAAGGGGTCAAGGGCTCGTTCTTTATTTGTTAGAAACAACAAGTTGTTGTTGGCTTATTGGGCAGCAGCCATCTCATCTAAGTTCACGTTCTACGTGACGCCTCCTGGCAAGAAAGTGTGTTCTACACACGCCGCCTTGGCCTCGAGTGGCGCTGCCTAACACTCCCAGGATAATACCTACATAAATGCACAATAAAGTGGACGGGGGGACGACCGCCCTTGTAGCTCAGTTGGTAGAGCATCGGACGCGACATCCGAAGGTCGTGGGTTCGGGTCCCACCGAGGGCAGGTTTGTCTTTTCGTCCACTTTAATTCCTTTCTACTTTCTCCACAATTACAATACCACAAGTAACTTCCCCTATGTTTTCCTAGGCTTCATTGTCTGTTCGCTCATTAAGTTGTTTCTAACAAATAAAGAACGAGCCCTTGACCCCTTCCCTTTCGCTATTTCATAGCTTGGGCCTCGTTGCGGCAGACTTGGTGCCTTAGGTAGCATGCGAGGGCTTATTGGGCAGCAGCCATCTCATCTAAGTTCACGTTCTACGTGACGCCTCCTGGCAAGAAAGTGTGTTCTACACACGCCGCCTTGGCCTCGAGTGGCGCTGCCTAACACTCGCTGCCTAACACTCCCAGGATAATACCTACATAAATGCACAATAAAGTGGACGGGGGGACGACCGCCCTTGTAGCTCAGTTGGTAGAGCATCGGACGCGACATCCGAAGGTCGTGGGTTCGGGTCCCACCGAGGGCAGGTTTGTCTTTTCGTCCACTTTAATTCCTTTCTACTTTCTCCACAATTACAATACCACAAGTAACTTCCCCTATGTTTTCCTAGGCTTCATTGTCTGTTCGCTCATTAAGTTGTTTTCTGTGTGCGATAACTTACGACAACATACGCCTGCTAGCAAATACCAAGTAGGCAAAAAAAAAAAAAAATCAGCTCTCTTGAAATACTTCAAGTACTGTGAAACTATGCGTGGTGATATTAACCGAATCCTCGTTCCGTGGCGCAGGTGAAGACGCGCGTCCTGCGGCGCACGTTGAGCCCGGTGTATGACGAGGACTTCACCTTCTACGGCATCAACCCGAACCAGTTGCAGGCCACCACGCTGCACTTCGTCGTGCTAAGTTTCGATCGGTACTCTCGTGATGACGTCATCGGCGAAGTGGTCTGCTCCATGGCGGGTCTCGACACCGACCACCTCGACAAGACGCTCGCCCTGTCGAGAGACATCGCCCCGCGCCACTTCAAGGTATGCCTGCGTCGCTACAGTGCGTTTTCTTTCGTCGTTTCCTGTCCTAAACGGCGTAACTGCTACCCATGATACGCAGGAACCTCACTGAAAAATGTCGACCATTTGGTTGCCCGGTCAATTTGTTGGCGATATGGCGTCCTTGCGAAAGACGACAAGGACCCCAAAGTAATTACAATCGTAAATTCTTACTTGCTAATTGCGTAGCTTTACACAAATACTCATTATGACTTCAGCCTGAAATTTTTGAAGCTTCTGTTCTTGCACAGGAAAGAAAAAAAGCTGGGATAGCTGTGTCAGCTTGGCTCCACTATCGCTTCATCGAAATGAAATCACGTGCCCGTCCAACATGGGACAAAGTACCTTTCGTGTTGATTTCTCGCGTTCCTTTTCGCTTGTGCTGATTCTACTTCAACTTGCACTGACCTCAATACGCGACGGAACTTATCTGTTAGCGCCTTGCTTATATTCTTACGTCTCCGTCTCGTTGCCTTCTTGAACTAAAAAAAGAAAAAAAAAAGAAGAAATCGATCAGCACCTGTTCATTTGCTGGTACTGCGCACAGAGCGTGCTGCCCGCTTGATGTTAGGTTGATACTCCTGGTATGTCAGTGGCAGAGGCAGTGCTAAGTATATGCTGCAGCAATTGTGACAACGCTGTGCTAACCATGCCGCGTTCCTGCAGATTCGTTCCCAGGGGCGCGGCGAGCTGCTCGTCTCTCTGTGCCACCAGCCGGCGGCCAACCGACTCACCGTAGTGGTCCTCAAGGCCCGGAACCTGCCCAAGGTGGACATCACCGGACTCTGCGGTGAGTAAAGCGCCTTCGGCTTTTATCTCCGTGTAATTTGCGGTTAATCTCTTAACATTCCATTGCAGATGGCCTGCCCTACTTGGCGGGATGATGACTGCGATGTGATTGAGATTTTACCGTTGGGATCATGGCACGTTTATTCCGGAGAGCTTCCCTATCACGAACTCTCGCTAGATGTGTGCTACGAGATTCTCGTGGCTTTCAATATATTCTGCTATAGAAATTCGCAACTAGGTTTCAAATGCAGCTGTAAATCTGCTGATCTTCTTTCAACAGATGACGTCACAAGGAGCATCGACTATACGTAGTTTAATTTCTTTTGGTGTTAAAGAAAGACACGTACATTTTCCTAATATGTTAGGCTCAAAACGACAAGTAAAACAGTACTGAGGATGTTCCCCAGTCGTGGAATCGGCCAATGCTATTTCCGCCTCATGCGACGCAGTTGCAAGAATTGTCCTCAGTACTGAGTGGGCGGATACACGGAATTTCTATAAGAATAGAAGTTTTCATCTTGAGAGTATGACATTCGATTCCGAGCGATATCTTTATGGCATTTATCATACTGTAACGTTATGATAATGCAAAATGACATCTAGATTATCGAGTTCTGTTTCCGTAAAATTTATGTGGCACATTAATGTGGCGTACTGTAGATCTACAGTACAATTATAGGCAAATGAGAAATGTTTCACTTTTTTGCTGATTTACAATTAATACTGCTAAATGAATCTTCGAGTATAGCAGCAGAACATAAACGAAACAAACCGTCGAGTGTCGGCCACTGATCGCCTCCCGTATTCGAATCCACAGTCATATCCCTCGTATTCATTCCTTGTCTCAGATTAAAAACTCGCAACGCGAAATAGACCATACTTGCGTTCGTGTTATGCAGTTGAAACTCTTTCTCCTTCATCCTACTCCTGCGGGGATAGGGTAATGTTGCACAAGTAGTCTCTCATTTTTAGCGTGCATGCGAAATCAATTCTGCCGCCGTTGCCGTGGCGCAAATCAAGCGACCCACGACCCTGAGGACACCGTAAGACATCATTCTGAGATAACACGGGGCACATCATGGATATCATATCAAGCCTAATCATTCGTAGTGAATCATGCCTGCAGCTGTACGGTCTGCGTGAAATTGCGCTACGCGAGTGGTTTCGAGCACGCTTTCTCCAGTGTTCTCGTGTCGGTGACGTCCCTGTAAAACGTAGCTAATTACGACAGCGGGCATTCAAATTACACCCACGTCACGTAACGGAGACGCTTGCCGCAGCAATGATTTGTGCAATATTGTATAGTGACCCCATGGCCGTTACGGCAAGGTATATGCGAGCCTCATAGCATTCCGACGCCACGTTCAACTCTACAAAGCGACCAAAATTAGGCAAAATTGAGCGCCGTCGCCGAGGCGTGCGTGACGCGACCGTGAACTCGGAATGCTGAATCAAGGTCTCCGTTGGTCACGCGCAGATCCGTACGTGAAGATCTACCTGCTGTACAACGACCAGCGCATCGCGAAGAAGAAGACGCACATCAAGAAGCGCACCGTGAACCCGGTGTTCAACGAGTCGTTCGTGTTCGAGGTACCGTACAACGAGGGCCTGGACAACCTGAGCCTGGAGTTCCTCGTGCTCGACTGGGACCGGGTGACCAAGAACGAGGTGGTGGGCCGCCTGCAGCTCGGCCCGCGCGGTTCGCCCGCCGCGCAGCAGCACTGGCGCGAGGTGCGCAACTCGCCGAGGCGCCAGATCGCCGAGTGGCACAAGCTCAGGGAGTAACCGCCACCTCTCTGCGACGAGACGCAGGTATACACACAGGGAAGGGGGAACGACTGCAGAGCATGCGCAGTGGCTCGTTCCCGATTGCTTTCCTTTCGTGTTTGAAAGAGCTGCGGTGCTAAACACGTGAGGGGGGGCTTAGGAAATGAAGGACGCGGTCGACGCAGGCGCTGGAGCACAAATAAATGTTTTGGGAACATCATGCTTATTTATACACACACCAACCTATAGCTATAAGTAACTGTACACCCGCAGCAGAAGCCATCCTGGTGGCAAGGCAGCGCATACGGTATTAGCATGTGCGTGGTAGCCATGCTAGCACGGTAGCCTTTCAAACACGGATTACCACCAACTCGCCCAAGTTTCACTTCTAGCACAGGTTTCCTTTCGTGAGGAGAGGAGTCCTTAACAAGCAAAACATAAAGAATTTCAATCAATCAATTAATCAATCAATCAATCAATCAATCAATCAATCAATCAATCGAGTAGTGCTGGAATCATCGCACAATCACTCAACTATGGCATGAGCGAGAGTAACAAAGGGAGACAAAGGAGATCAATGTCTTTTAATGCTTACACCAACATAGTTTGGCTAACCATGCCTGTCTCCTGACAACTAACTAACTAACTAACTAACTAACTAACTAACTAACTAACTAACTAACTAACTAACTAACTAACTAACTAACTAACTAACTCGAGACATTTGTTGTTTTTTTCTTACTTTCACTGCCATGTTGCTTTTCATTTACTCTTGCTTCGTTCCATTTCGAAGCAGCGCAGTTACTCGATTAATGCTAAAGCCTGGTTTGTTGAGGATGCATCGCAGAGAGGAGTGACACGTCATTTATTCTCGTTCCAGGTTAAGGAGAGGAGAGAATGGCCTCCATCTGCGACTTCCTACTTTGCAGACGCAAGGAGAAGGCGGAGTCGCACTTGACGGATGGCTAGTCATCTTGTCGCTTGCTTGTGTTGTTCATTGGCCGTTTATATACAAACTTTGTCTGGAAACTTTCTTTTCCTGCAAGGAGAGTATTATTTTCAAACATTTAGTGACGTGAACTTGCCTTTTTTGCTTTTAGATAACCACACCGATGATTTCTCGAGGTTTAAGAGGGGAAAAAAAGTGTTTAGAAAAAAGCTAGCATTGTACTTGTCGTGAATTAAGCATGAGCTCTCTCTCTCCTTTCGCACCTGTTTGCCCGCACTGACACTTCGCACAACAAGTGTTTTGTGAGCCGTAGGTGTTGCTTACGAGATAATTTGTGTTTTCTTCGTTTATCGCGGCTAGCGTTCTTAGTGATTAACACGTTTTTGAATGTCCTAAGACGCATTACCGCCGTTTGTTGCATTGTCATACGCGTTGTATATCCCAAAGTGCGGACACAGCCAGCACATTGAAATGCATATGCAAACGACGATATGTATATACATGCATGTGATGAAAAGATATCTTTTTTTTTTCTTTTTTCCACTGCTTCCTCATCGGCAATGTGCTATGGCTTAAAATCGACTTAAAGTTTTCGCCTAAAATTTTTATAGTCTGATGTCAAATACCTTCCCTTACGAGATCGCACAATTTCATTTTGCACCGGTTGAAAACTATAGCTTTAATTTTTGTCGAACGGTGAATTGAGATCTCGTAGCCAGGAACCAAGTGCACCTGTTCAATAAGACCAGTGGTAATATTTAGCTTAGCTACGTGAGAGTGTTTCGTGTGAGTCAACATACATTCATATGTCTCAAGCCAGTATAATTAACAAAGCAAGATGCAAACAATGCGGCCGCTCACGTACATGAGACGTGTGTATGGCGAGCTCCCAACATAAACAACAGCTGAACATCGAGTCGCAGTATTCAAACACACGTGGGACATAAACAAGAGCTTCTATCACGAGTTTAGCATTCTTACATCCTTGCCCTCTTTATTGTCGCTTAATATTTCAGCCGAACAGAAGCTGCCTGTTATTATGATAGTGACGAGAGTTAAAGCTTTTTGTGATAACTGAGACGGACTTAGATGACCTAGATGACAAAAAAAATGTAACGTAGCATGAACATGCGTCACACGTGAGGTCTGCTTGCAGGTTTGCGATGTACACTTCAAAGATCGCCCGGACATTTTGCCAATGTCAATTCAAAGCAGCGAGCGCGAGGCATCAACAAAAATACGCTTTTGTCACTTACACCGCTACCAGACACAAACTCAAACTACACCAGGAGTGACGAGACATTGCAAAAAAACAACTGTCCCGGCGACGATATTCACCGGGCTCCCGTAACAGGGCTAACTCTTTTTGAGGAAAGCCAGTATGCGGGGCGTTCGCAGCGAATGAGTTAAGAGCGACGACGTTCGGCGGTTTCGTTCTCCTACATGAAAGACATATCGTGTTGGCGTGAAAGGGTCGCACGTACGAGTGCTTATCACGCAAATGACGTGCGACGATGGTTTTTCGAAAAAAAAAAAAGCGTTTGTGAAGCCAGTGTGCGAAAGTTGTTTACCGCCCCCACACCCTGTACATACTATGACCCCCACTACAACACCACGCAGTGCGCGCGTACAAGCGGCAGAGTATTTTATGTACCACGTTGACGATGAGAAAGAGAAGGGAACGTTGCACTTTTTTTCTTTCTTCTTTAGTGTCTACACTACTACAGCTATTACTACACAAGTAAACTATACGAGCGTACATAGTCGTGCGTGTTCTGTCGAGATGCATGCGTCTGTGTAAGCAAAGTGAAAAACGACGAAGCAAAAGCCTATATATACTTACCTAAATCCCTAAATACCTAAATCCCATACTTATACGCGCTGTTATACGCGAACACACGCCTCCGCTATTACCCGCTCTAACCGAGTGAAAATACTCTCCTCCCTGCCGACTTATACCGTGTTATTTCCTCGTTGACTGTTTCCCGAATGTGATCGCATCCTTGGATCGCGCGCCGATACCGAGCTGCTTCTTTTTTTTTTTTTTCTTTGTCTCACTCTCGTTTACGAATGTAGGTCGATGCAGGTTGGACAACGTGCGCGGATACGTGTTGCGACTCCATTATTGTTGTACGTCACATCACTTTGCCCGCCCGTCCCTTCGTTCCCTATCCTCCCCTCAAACCTTGCCGCAACGCCTTCCAACCTCATACCCTTTGTTCCCGCGTTCATTCCTTCTCTGTTTTAGCACCGATCTCCGTTGCGTAACACGTATATTATAGGCGTGAAGTATAAGGTGTCTTTTACTCGACGTCTCGTGCTGTAAAGTAAAAAAAAAAAGTATACACAATACAGCGCTAGTCGCGCGCCGTGCGTCACGGGCAACGTTGTTGCAAGTCGAGCCTGTGGCCGCGCAAATGACGAGCTGTCACTCTGTAACCCGCGCAGCAACGAAAAAAAAATCCGTAGAATTCTTCTTTTTTTTGTGACTCTCATGAAATGATTGCGCAATAAACACAAATTTATCGGAAACAGATGATGTCGTGTCCTTTCTGTTTGTTTGTTATCTCTATTATCTCTTTTATTTTATTTTTCGCTGAACAGACAGGTATATATATATATATATATATATATATATATATATATATATATATATATATATATATATATATATATATATATATATATACCTACACCTGATTACATATACATAAATGCCCAATAAAGTGGACGGCGGGGGACGACTACAGTGGTAGAGCATCGGACGCCTTGTCCGAAGGTCGTGGGTTTGGTTCCCACCGAAGGCAGGTTTGTTTTTCGTCCACTTCAATTCCTTTCTATTGACCCCAAAATTGCACTACCATGATTAGCAATTTGAATAACTTACCCTATGCTTTCTTAGGCTTCAATGTTTGTTGTTTCATTAAGTTCGTTCTATATATATATATATATATATATATATATATATATATATATATATATATATATATATATATATATATATTTCCCTGTATACGTGCGAGTTGTCGAGTCGAAGTTAACCACCTGGTGACGATAGGGGACGTAGCGGAACACGCTGAAAAACTTCCTGCGGATGTCTAAGTGTCTTCCGGTTGCCCGATAGCAGCAACTGCGCAACGCCACAGTGAGTCAGACACATCTTGACGTTCGGCGAATATGGCGTCAACATTATCGTCTCATTATAAGTGGAACTTTAGAAGGAAGAGAGATCTGCCATGCGAAAGAGATGGCGGCGTTTCGGAAGGTGATTAGGTTTATATCAAAGGGAGAAAGTGGACGGCGATATCACGAGGTTATCAGGAATGATGACGACAATGGCGTGAAACAAACATCTTGCCTTTATCGTTGAGTTTAGCAGCACATTGTCTCGTTGTGTTTTATCTGAGGTGCTGTGGTTGCCGCACGTTCTGAAGCACATTACGAATGCCGAATGTAACAATCTGAGCATGTTTCTTGGTCCTCAGAGATTCTGTATATCTGTTGATAAGATTTGTAAGAACCTTTTAAAGAGTTCGTTTCCTGACTGCGGCCACATTTGATATGTTGTCCGCGGCTGGTCAGATACAGGCAACAGTTCCTGCTATATTAAAATACGTTTTCACCGCTACAACTGTTTTATAACTGTCTGAGCCCAACAGTCTTTGTTAACTTAGAAGAATGGATTGTTGGGCGACTTGGTACGTCGTGATAAAAAAAAAAGAAAGCGCGAAAACAGGGACAGAACAGACGAAGGCGACTACAAAGGGTCATTGTTAACTTCTATTTTATTGTTCTACGAGCAGGCAATCCTTAAATGTCGACAAAGAGGAACACACTGAGTTTTAGTAATTTGATTACACTCACTGACTCGCAGCGCTTTCGTAACATGCATGTCGTTGGCCAGGTGATTATATACCGCACATGCCCGTGCGACTTTGTGCATGAAAACTATTCTTTGAACTTTAACATCGGCCTGCTCAGTAAACACGAGTCAGACAGGATACGGCAACATACACGTTTAAGCAAGTGGGTGTGGCCGGGGCGAGGCTATCTTTGACATTAACAAATAAACATGGATGCTTCGGAAATATTTTTGATACGGGCGGTCACGGGAAAACACAAGATTTTGTACGGAATTGCATAGACAGAGGCCGAGCGAGGAAACTGGTAAACGTTTAGCAGCCACTTTTGAGGCGAATATTATTTCTGAAAACATGCTATTTCTGTAAAGCTGCTCACGTGGCCCGTGAACGTGATAATATGTCGTCAACATATGTACAACAGTGTTCCACAAGATCGCGCGGAGGTGTGACCGACAGGTGGCTGGAACAAGCCTCATCCATGGAAAAACACTTCCAGTGTCAAGTTTCGACAGTGTGTGGAATTAATGAGAATTCTAAAAACGCGGTTCTTCTTTTTTTTTTTTTTTTCCTTGGAGAAGACATCCCGAGTGTATCTCGCATGACGCCGAGAACGCAATCAACTGAGCCCAACAACAACAGCTAATCACAGTAAGTAAACAACGAGGCATCGGGTCATTTGCAAAGTGCGTGATCGGGAACCTATTACTGCGAAAGTCTCTACGCTGCCCTCATTTACGACATAGGGTGACTGTGTCAGCTTTCGTAATGTGCTGCTGGTGCCTGCGTTTCGGAGTAGGACGAGAATGAGGCAGCGTCTTCAACAACAGCAAAACACGCGCGTTATGAACGTAAGTGACGTCCTGCATAATCCGTGAAAATACTTAAACGAACGAACGAACGCGACTTCGGGGTTGTAAGAGAATGACACAGAACGCCGAAACGCCTTCCCAGATGTGAACTATGGCACGAGGTCAGCACTGCAAAGCCGCAAGTGCTAGCATCTGCTACGATTTCCTCCCCTCTCCACACTGTTCGGCTTGGCGATACCCTCTGTTTAGAAAAAAATAAAACTGCATAGGAGTAGTCAGTCTAGAAACTAATATCAAAATACTAAGTAGCGCAGGTCATGCAGCAGGTTAGACGCGTAAAGCATTATCCGCGTAGCTTGTTGCAAGCAGTGTCAAGTTTAGTACTGGCCGAAGGAACGCACATGCATGTAGGTGGGCGGATATGGTATATGGCTACACCTTCAGATGTAGTACTAAATACCGCTGACTAAATGCCGCTGTAAATGCCGCTGTAGATGCTGCTGCACCAAATACCGGTGGCCAAAACCACCTAACGATGATTCCAAAGTTTGCATGTATAGTATTGGTTCGATAAAAACATATTAATCGACCATCCTTTGCGTTTCTATTTGCTGAACCCGTCACTGCAGGCGTGGAGGAAGAAGGAATGCTTTATTGCGCAGTGAACTGCTGTAACGGCAGATTTACTTGGGTTTCTCAATACAGGGTTCCACTGGCACTGCCTTTTGCGGCTCGCTAATCTTGGTACAGTGAGCGTCAATTGCGAGCGGTGGATATTGAGGTATGATATATCGACTTCGACGCTTTAAGTTTTCAAAGGTGTCTGACGGAGACAGTGAGATCTCAAGCAACCCCCCCCCCCCCCCCCCTTTAATTTTCTATTGTTGTCGTAGGCACTAAATCCGTCTTTCAATGGTGTGTTTGTATACTGAGATTATCATAAAGAAGAATAAGAATGTGAATGACGTCACCATAACGCAAGCCAACGCACCATTCAAACTACAACGCTCACATCCGGTTCCATACGATACTACACATCCGGACGTACAACACCATATCCGGCCTTTACGACGACGTTGCTATGGGGGCGGCGAAACACCGCACCCGTTCCCGTCGGTGCTCGCTCTTCAGTCGGTCGGTCAATCGATACGGGTGCAGGCAGCTAAACAAATGATATACGCATTTCATAGGGTAAAGACACTACTACGAAAATGACAATACGTTTAGCAACGAGTGAGAGAGAATGAGATAGCTCAACTTATCCAGAACGTCTCGTCTCTAGGTGGGCACTGTCTCCGCTCTGCAGCGTTTCCCTCAATCCAGCAGTCCAGCGGCCTCAGTTGCCTTTCCTGTTCGGTATGGCAGTTGCCGTGTGGAGGGATGTGTTATGGACCGGAGCTGTGTACGTACTCTAAACTCATGTCATGCAGTAGAGCATTGTTCACTTCTTCGCAGTGTGGACATTTAATTGCTCTCTGCGCGTATAGTGTGGTACGAACTGAAGTGCGAGTATACGTGTTAGTTGGCATAGTATGCCCCGTAGTTCTTCTAGTGTGGGAGCGCTGTGCGGCGGTGGCAATCTTTGTGACAGGTGATATCTTTGCAGGATGTGTGCGATAGAATGACGCTCGTCGCGTCCCTTTCGAATGCGGCTTCCGGCGTTCCGCGCGCTCGGTTGCAGGCGCGTGTACGGGGACTACTGCGTAAGGATTCATACTCTGTAGCCCTTACAATGATTATGCAGGGCCCGATTCTTTCACCGTGGCAGGGTCTGAGTTGGTTCACTCCGTTCAAAACTCTGTGTGCGGCGTCCGAAACATTGCCCCTGAAATACTTTACGGGATGCTCAAGAATCTGTCAGGATTATTACACACAACGCGGCTTAGTGGTGCCAGTTCCAAGCGCGGCCAGTTCCAACAACTACGGCCAGTTCCAACAAGTGCGTGCCGCCATACCTGAAATGAAGGATACGACGGCTAGGTTAGAGCTGGTTAGGCTGTGCTCCGCATAACTTGGACGCGTTTATGATCTAAAGAATTAGAAAATTGAACGATGCTAAGCTTGAAACTTGACAAAGTTGGGCCTGTATAACATATTGGATGAGCGATTAAGCATAGGTCGCTGGCGTGTGCGCTGCCATTTACCGTGCAGAGTGCCGTGGGAAGCACCGACGGTCGTCTAGAACTCAGGCGGTACGCGTGACTTCTTCGCCTCAGTGGAAACGTGCGTTTTCATAGAGTTGAAGCGCCCTGACTTACGGCACGTAGTACACGCGTCATCTAGACATTTGCATGTAGCACACAACCTACCTCTTATCGAGTCGCAATCGTTCGCACGTTCATTGATAGCGCTGGAGCCTTGAAAGTGATGTTTCGAAGGAGCTGCTGTGTTGTTGGTCTTCATTGCTGTCGCGCACTGCATGCCTGTATAAGGTACCCTGAAGAATTCATGGGTTTGCATTGCCAAGCACTTAAATTTTATCATCCACGCGTTGCTGGGAGTCGTGGGAAAAGTTCGGTGTATGTACATTGCTCGCAATGAAGACACTTGAACAGGCGCGCTTCACACTGTGTCTCGGAGGGTGGATATCTACGGCAATTCGCTGGCAACCCGCTTCTGACTGCCCTAGATGCAATACCATTCAATAAAAATTTGCAAGCGAGCCTAAGACATCGCGTGTTCGTACTTGTGTATGTTCTCAGCGTGTCTAATCACGTTCACCCTATAGGAGCTAACTGACACGTACCGTGTTCCTCTGAAACCGAAGGGAATGACTCCTAATGCAATCTAACCGTGGCGGTAACAGGAGCAGCGCTCGAAATGATATCCCACCACTGTAGACACTTGCACAAAGTCGATGCAACGAGAGGACGTGACCAGCGCGTTGCACGCTTTGACTTCTCAGAAGACAAGGTGACCTTGGCCGAACCTGGAATGCCGGTCTCGTGCACACCCGATCCTGTGGCGCGCATCTTATTACTGCGCCGCCGCTGCCGCAGCTCTTCTGCTATCGCCAGCATTCGCTGAGCAAGGCAAAAGAGAGAGAAGGAGCGAGACGAACAAAAACAACACCAATGAGTTAAAAAGAAAACTACAAGGCCTTGACAGATTTTGTTTCTGACTCTTATGCTGGTTAGCTGTCTATCAAATTAAGTCCATAACCAGCCGGTAACCTCCCTATGGAACGTTGAGCGCGCGATACGTTAGCTTCGCTCACTCTCAGGATCAGATGCCAAACATTCCCCACCTTGGCCGATGCATGTCCTTCCTCACTACAAGCGTCATTCTTTCACTACGCTTCTTCGTCGTTTTCACGTTTTACAGCGAACTAATGCACAACTCGCACGTTCCGTGTGGGCTGAGAAACCTCAATGCAGGCACGAGCTGCACGTGACTGATTGAATGTTAACGTTTACAGCTTATACCAAATTACATTCGAGGTAATAAATAAATAAATAAATAAATAAATAAATAAATAAATAAACCTCTGTTTCGCTGGAAAATCACTCTCACAGGTGGAATGGCTCATGAATTTTTGCAATCACCTGTTAAGTTTCCAATATCGCAGTATTAACGCGACTTTTGCTCTTCGGTTCGGTTACCCATGCTGCGGTTCAGTTACCCGTGTGCGTTCGGTTACCCATGCTGAAGGCAAAGTAACCTTGACGATGTCAAATCTCACAACGTTTTGCTGCCTGTTGTACTCCCAGAATGCATCGAAAAGCATCTGGCTGGTGTTCGGAGCTCAGGCGTCTGGTATAGCATAATTTATACTCGGCATCTGGGACATGCGTACCGCGGCGGCTGCTTGACTCGCACAAGGAGCAGTGGTTCGCGCGCGTGCTCATACCTTTGTCCGTTATTGCTAGCTTCATCTGCCAAGATCCATTTAGCGGTTCCCAGTGTAAGCGCAATAATAAGAGAGAGAGAGAGAGAGAGAGAAGATAAAGAACACTCAATTATTAAAGGTGATTCTTCCCTCTATGCTTACCTCCCTACTATGCATGTAATCGCCGGTTCCGAGCCATCAGAGGGTTGTCAGGCTAGTGCCTTATTTTCACACCGCGACGAATAGTGGTATTCATGCGAACATTGTAATTATTGCACAGCAGTAGCTTATATAAGTATACTTACAGGCAGTCTTGTTTAAAACAGGGTCTTAAGTTTGCAACAAAACAATTGTTTCATAAAGATTGGCAAATTATGGGTTATGGAAGCTGTATTCACATCTGCAATACCGAAGAGATTAATGCTTGGTTGTGAGTGGTATGTTTCTCTCTACTTTAGCAAAGCTCTGATCGTGCCATCGATATATTACCGCAAGTGAAGAAGTCGTCACGCGTCGATTGTTTCATCCTTCGTTATTACATCACAGTGCAACAGTGGTGATCGGTAATTTGTTTTCTCAATCGCTATTGCTCGTCCGTATTCCGCGGAACGTTACGCAGAACCGTCAGCGAGGCAGGAGTGCAAGAAGCAAGAAAACAAGAAAAGAAACGCTGCAATTTGCACGCCACGTGCGTATTACGTAAGCTAACGGTAAACGCTTATAAGTGCTCGGCCGTGCAAGTTTCGCTCGTATAATGCTAAGACTTGCTTCACTCCGTTATATTCCGTTCTTATTATCGTTCATGGCCGGACAGTCCATCTCAGAGAGCGCGGCACCACGAGTGTAGCAAAAAAAAAAAAAAGTCATGGAAACGTGAATATCGTTGGGATGTACCTAACTGCATTCCGACAGCCTCGTTTTATAACACTCCAAGCTGGGCAGCACAACTGCAGAGCTACTGAACGGCACTAAGTGGCGTATATCATAGAACCTATCGAGATGTTTGCAAGCGGATTTTCCGTAATCTTCGGCTGCTTGAACATTGCGGAACCCATTGTGGTTATTGTACAGCTAGTAACTTATTCCTTCTTTTGCTTCGCTGGCGTTTCGATGACAGGGCCTGTGTGTTTTTCCTGTGTCTTGTTCTCTCGATTTCACTTGGCTTTTTATTTTTCTTTAGCTCGCTTCCCTAAGGTTATTCAAGCGACGCGTTTCCATAAAACGTTCTTCTTTACAGCCTGCGTACTTTAATGCACGCATCGTGACTTGGGCAGTCGATGAGCGTTACGTGTCCAAGCAGCGACGCACAGGCCCACTCGGCCCCGTCGCGGCGTTGAGCTACGACGCAGTAAATTACACCGCCCAAAGCTCTCTGACGTCAAATCGCCTTATCCGTGAACTGCAGCTCTTGGGCCCGGCCCTTCGCAGCATCCGGAAGCTTGACCTCCCGGTGGTCCAAAGCACCTCTTTGACACCCCCGGCGAGCCGGCACTTGTGGGTCACTGTTCGGATACGACCACGTGGAGGCTTCTTTGACCGGTAGTGGCCTAGTTATTTGAGGCAGCCTTTTTTTTTTTTTTCAGGCAACCGGACCCTCAGTGGTGCACTAAAACGCTTGAGACTTATGTCGAGGATGTCTGCCCTACTTACAGCAAAGGAGAATGCCGGCGTTCTCGAGCCGCTGCTTTTTATTAGCCAAGTGACTGAACGACCGTTATAAGGCATCGTCTAGTCGGGCCGCGAATTCTTGTTATGATGCACAGCGTGCCAACTAATAGAGAGAGAGAGAGAGAGAGAGAGAGAGAGAGAGAGAGAGAGAGAGAGAGAGAGAGAGAGAGAGGACCTATGCAAGTGTGAAAATGCGTGTACGTATAGCGGCTTCCGTATACGCAAGTAGCTGTTACTAAACATCAAATCCTTAGACCCGTGTCGTTAAGTTTCATTCGCTTATTAATTTGGACATCTCCAGCACATAGGTGGAAGGTCGATGGACCTTTCTTTTTTTCTTTTTTTTTTGAACTTTAAGTCTAAGCCCCGTCCGCGGTGACCCACGTACTGCTTCGTGATATTAAAGTTAATTCTCTCTCTCTGTCTCTCTCTCACGTACGTTGCACATTCAGGCCTTGATACATTTTGCAAGCTTACATTTCGTGACATAATGGGTGTTTCATTCCGCCCACCTTCATTTTCTGTAAAATTCGTACAGCAAGCACATCAAATCTGGCATTTCATTCTTTCTCTTTAGCACATCATGCGTGTGTAAAGATCCTTTCATCCCTCTATTGGAGGTTCCCTTGACTCACAAGTCTCTGTATGACCACTATATATATAAGAACGCAGTAGCATTGACAACTTCTCACTTGTGTATAGGTGACAGAGTTTTATTACTCGATTTTCCAAAGCATTGGTTTCAGCAAAAATAGGGGGCTACAAGCTGCAGCGGAAACAACACTTTGATACAATAGCACATGAGCATCACGAGCGACGGCGCTCATTCAGCGGCTTGTCATCCAGAAAAATGAACTATATTACAAATTCTCAAACTAGTGGGCTCTGCGCATATCAACAGGCTCGAACAAAACCTGCGAGGCCTGCGGCTAAACCAAGTCAAACGCTTTCATGACGAACTTCAATCAACACCAACAAAGACACGTACCCACACAGAAATTCACCATTCGCCTCCTCTCTGGGCACTCCGCGCTGTGTGAGTCTGTTTCAGTTCAGACCAAGAGTATAGTATAGCTACACTGTAAACCTTCATGATGACGACACTGACACGAACGATTCATACACAAGAACATGCTTCTTAATAGGCATATCCACGCTTAAGTCAACGGCAACAGACACACAAAGGTGTTCGTGCGTGAGATCAAACCGCGATATCCTCTTCCACAACCTCGTGAGAGTCGAGGTGTTAGTGACGACGCGTTGATCTCACGTACGAACTTTCCTATAAACCACGTTCACATGTTTACGGGCGTACTGGAAATTTCGCTGTTCGCTTAGTTTACGCGGTCACTACTAGAAGAAAAGTTAAGGTGGAACGCACTCGCACTCTCTGCCCTCTTCAGCATTCCAACATTTCCACTGCGTCACTTAGCGCAGAGGGCGTCGTCCACGTGAAGTCAGATAACTGACAGCAGTTCGTGTACAGTATGATCAGAGTTTGAATCGAAGCAAATGTAATCGATATAGTTGCAGTTGAGATTTGCTTTTGCGCAAAAGAAAAAAAAAAGAGAAAGGTTTCAGAGAAACGGCGGTGAACTGGCAACAGACAGAGCTTCAGCTAGTTCCGACGTTTCAGAACCAGTTTGGCCGGGTTGACCCTTGAGGAAAAGACAAAATGCACCTCGAAACGCTGGGATTGCTTTAAACCTTGGTTGAGTAAGAGTTTCACCTCTGGAATATTGCACTCAGACTTCTTTTTTTGTCGAGGGCGTTTACATTAAAAAAGAAGATTGGCACCTACAACATCGCGTCCAGCGTTTAACGATTCATCTTTATATAAACTATAAATTGTGTCATTAATACAGCCTGCTATCGTGAACCAAGTCTGTTTCACTTGGACGACCGTCATCGTCATCTGCTATCGCAAAGCGCTTTGGCACTCATTCACTTCACGGCGAAGTGTATCATAACCTTTAAAAAATCCAGCGTTCGCATATATCATTTCTTCCTTTCTTAGACCTTAGTCGATGAACAGATCGTTAAATACAATAAATAACAGGGAATATCACTCGAGCCGACGTGTGGCAAGTGGACTTGTCTTCGCCAGTTTCCATCCTGACGAAGACAAGCCCACTTGGTCGAAACGTTGGTTCCAGTGACATTCCCTGTACTCCATCGTTTTTAACCATCTGTTCATCAATTCAAGCCTCCATCTTCCCCCGAGCTTCTCCTCCTGGTATGGATTGTTTAGACAGTAGTGTCAACGTAGTACAATATATCCCTCTTTTCGATGCGTTGCAGCCGCACTCTCGATTGAACTTGTTGCCTATAAGTCACGTGCCTATGACAATACCAGCCTTTTGTGGCTTCATTCAGTAATTCAGCTATTGTGGATTATTGCGAGGCTGCAGTTTACTTGAGCACAATAATTTCTCGGCTACTGCATCTTCAAGGATATTAGGTACTTATGAAAACGTCGCAGCTATCACAAGCAATGACAAAATCCGCACGTCTTTGATGTACACGTTCGTGAGCATATTTTATTGCTCTTCACTATGTGAACATTACAGTAGCCATTTGTGTAGCCATTGACCCACTACAATATGAAAAAATGAGCCCAATGTGGTCTTCAACCGGATGCAGACACCCAAGATGTAGGTGTGCCTAGGTTTCCGTGCCTCCTGCTATTTGCTTTTGCAAATACATATAAAGTTGCAGCCGGATATACATTCACTAATATTTCATAAATTGCAGCGTGCCGAAGTTAAGGTGCTCTCAACCGGCCTTTAGGTCATAGTTGTGGGTCACAGCAGAATGATAATTATTTGCAGATAATTTGACACCTTTAGAGAGCCCGTGAGCAAACTTCAATTATGAGCAGACCTTCGCCAGTTGGTAATATTGCTGAAGTACATTCGCCAACCGCAGTCAGCGTAGCGAAGTTCGTAAAGTACAGTCGCACGTGGTTGTTCCGTCTAACGGCAGTTTCTGTTGGCTAAATTGGTGCGTGTTGAGAAAGGACTAAACCACCAGACAGCACATGAAGAAGAAGCGCTGGTCCGTGTCTCTTCTTCCTGTGTTGTCTGTTTGATGCTTCGGTCCTTCCTTAAAAATTCGTCCAACGCTTCGTGTGTGCAACGATAACATTAGGGTGTTTTAGCAGCGGACGATCACCGTACGATAAGCACGCCAACACCGTTCCATCGTATTATGCACATGGTTATTTTAGTCCGAAAGAACTTTATCAGGCACCTTGAACCTTTTGTCACGTTACAGCACGCGTAGAGCAACTAGTGCAGGTGCTTCCTACTAAAATAGCTACTTGCTGACCACGACGGTACGGTATTACCGCGCCGAAAGCACGGTACACCACCGCTGCTGAAACACACCATTATTTTGCTCAGCGCCCGAGCTCCGCTGGACGAATGCCAAGTTCAACCAGCCACAAAACTCTCTTCACGTACGCATGCCGAACACTCGTCTATCTTCCATTTCACTCACTCTGTAACAAAAGTGCACGAAAAAGCTATACTTTTCCCCGTGTGTTGCGAAGAAAATGAAACACAAGATTCACCGATCGCGAAGTAAAATACCCTGAGCTGAACTGTTACATCCAGAGATAGGCGTCGGCACTGTGCATCTATAAAGCTCAGTACACGTGATTTGTCAAGCGCTGTAGTTCACAAAGAACCCTGTCCACAGGCATCGGCGGCGTGCTGCACTATGCACTCCACCGGAACTTCAGTTTGTCTGTTTGTACCGGCAGGACCGGCAAAACACAACGTCTTTAAGCAAATGCTGGCACGCGCTGCATATGTAAGGCAGGATGAACCATACTAAATCGCTTCAGACAGGCTTATCAGTATTTCAATAGCTGAACCTTTCGCCGCCTAACGTACACTTGCTTTCGGTATAGGTGTACACCTACAATATTGTGAAGTCACCCCAAATCCTGTCACTTGAGGCCGCACCATTTCACAAGTAGAAGTGCTATAAAAAAAGACAGTGCTGGAATATGACACATGACACGTTACATCAAATTACGTTGATCATATAAACTAATTGCAAATCTCACAAAACTACCTTTGATGATGATATTTCCGCCCGTCAAAACACTAGGTTGATGTCTGAAAAGCACTTCACTTGGGTCCGTATTCACAAAGACAACTCACTCTAAAATGTTGTTAACAGAATATCTCAGCCAGCGCTGGTGCTGGACATACAATGCAAAGCCCACCAGCTAGATAATGCAAAAGAGCACTCAAGAAAGAAGCTTTGCGAGTACGGCCCCAGGATTGTATACTTTAATTTAATAAAATGCGCATCTATCTTCCGGCTTCTCCATCCCTTTAACATCGAGGGGAAAGAAATGCTAGAGGAGAGAACTTAGCGCAACACGACAGAAGCCATGAGCTATCGGCCTCACACTCCGTCGCCACGTCACAGCGCGAGTGCATGCGAATTTACGGCAGCGCTCCCGAACGAACTGTCGACCAATACAGTCTCTCAGAGGAAGTCACGTGACGGGACGGTACTTCCAGGAAGAACACGCAGATGGAAGGATTTATGTAGTTTCTCTTGCCAAGGCTCGCTGCGTCGCGTAACGCTCTCTCCCAGTTCGTTTATTCCTCCATGATCTTCAGCGTGGAAGCATGCGCAGTAGTCTCGTATCTCATCGTAATGCAAACACCAAAAGTACACCATCAAAACACACCATGAAAAAGACCTATTGACGCCTGTGAGACCACTATTTACCAACGTCCCCATCCCGTACAACTCAAGTGTGGTGCGCGCGGTTCGCGCTCGGCTTTTTCGCTTTTCCCGTGCCATCGTCAGTCCACAGGAGTGATGTGCGGGGCTGTCGCAGGCTTGGCAGGCTGCGATATGACCCGCACGGCTGTCATGGCTCGTTTCGGAAGGATAGCTCGTGAGTATAGTTGCGACGAAATGTGGCGAACGGCTTGCGCTGTGTCATCTGTAGAAGGGGAGGGGACACCGCCGTACAAGCGACACCTGCTGCCGACCCACGTGGACAAGCATAAGGCGTAACGCCAGCCGTTCGGCGCAGCCTTGGGCTGTACTGTGTAGCTGCGGAGGCGCGCACGGGGTTTCACAGCCTCTGGTGCTGGGTCGGTTCGAGCTCGAGCACCAGTTTGTCGCCGTCGACCTTGTACAGCGTCTCCACCAGGTCCTCCTTGGTCTCCTTGCCGTCCGCTGCGAGACAAGTGAAAAAGCGAGGTCAGTTCAAACGAGCGTTCTTGCACTCAACTTTGCTTTCGTTTCATGGTCAGAATAGCACATCGATCACGTGTCAGGACGACGATGATCGATGGTAGTGGGTGATAAACAGTTGGGATATCACGACACTGATGTGAGTCGATGTAAGACGAAGCAGTTCTTGATCGTTGATAGTTAGCGCTCGTGTGTGTTACCTTCCTGTCCCGTCCGCGTCTGAAAAGTTGCCCACCAACAAGGCCAGAAATCTACCATAGCTAAGCATGTCATAACAGATCTTCGACTGATAACTTCACCAACGCGTTCGTTTCCTTACGGTAGGGAGAACAGCCACCGTGCATCAGAATGGCGACGGGAATTTGTCGAGGTATGATGAATGAATTGGCAGCCGCATGGCCATCGACTTCGCGGCCTCTGGAAAGGACACAATGAAAACGGAGAGCTCCGGGCGAGGTTCTACTATTTACTCTACTGGTGTTTACTCTACACTTCTTTATTAATGTAGCATTCTTCGTAAGCCCCTATTTCATAAATTGGTTTCAGTTATTCGCTCTGCTCATTAGAGTGCATTTCTTGATGATTATTGTTCTAGAAATGTAGAGCCTACCAATTTTGGGGGATAAGCCAAGATTTTTAGGCGCATTAACCTATTCCGAAGAAGTCGAGCTCTTTCTTTAGCTCCATCGTCTTTCTGCAGCTGAGTTTCAATTTCAGCGAGCACTTGGGCGTTTAGACCACTGTTGCCTTTGACGCTGTCCTTTCGCAACGGCGTCATTCTGCCGGCAGTGTAGCTGACCTTCACTGGATGTAATACGCAGACTGATCCTCGAGTATTTACATTTTTATTCCGGCTACCCTATAGTCTGAGCTGAGCGGATTCTGTGAACTCTGACCTCTTGGAACAGTTGGTCATTTTGAGCTTCCTGCGTGAACCCTGAATTCGAGCGGTCATGGCGTGAATCCCTTTCAAGTTAAACTGAAGATGATGCAGTCACAGGGTTCTTTGTTTTTACACTTCTCGCTCGCCTCCGCAGCAAATGCATACACATATATAAGGATACATTTATGCATCTAACAATATATCACTAAACCATCAAATACTACAAGCTTCACAGGGAAGCTCGAAAGGTACTGAACCCATTTAGGCTTGATATACGTCCTTGAAAGTTTAACGTTGTCCTCCTTTATCCGAAAAAAAAGAACAGAAAAGATTGACGGGAAAAGTTCGTTCAACCTGATTTCAAAAATTTGCCGCAGTGCCACCGCACAAATGACGTTAACGCTACGTCAATAATTTCTTAGCATTTTTATCCATCTGGACAAGTTTTCTACACCGAAAATTTGCGAAGATTTCCATGTTTATCTAGCCTATAACGAAAAGGTCTTATGAATTAAAGACCCCTCGAATCTGAGTAATAAAAGACGAAACTTTCATTGTAAACTACTGTCGTCTTTGAACGGCCACCTTCGTAGAGAACGCATTCGCTATCATTGTTGACAAATTCTTCTCTCGATGAAAATAAACCTCCTTTTTGCACAAACTTTCATGCGAATACTTTGTGGATGCACGGGTCTGGGTGCCATCATGCCATCTTAGCGCCATCATCATTTAGTTTAACTTCACCATGAGATAACGACCTCTTCCAGACATCTCAAATTGAACCGGTGCTGCGCCAGAAGAACCTGTTCTCATACGCTTCAAGATTACATTTCGCAATTTAATCTCTCTGCATAAAACTTTAGAGTGCTCGACTCTGTTTCTTGATATCCAGTCTTCTCCCCCCAAGGTACACGAAGAGCCGGCTGTTGGTGCGTCACGTGTCATGCCCAAATCCACTTAACTTACTGTTGGTGAACAAGTATAGGTAACCTAGTTGTTTACCAACAGTGTGTTTACGTACCACCTCCTCACCGTCATTCGTACCACCTTTAACTCTTTGCGTTATGCGCATCATTTCCTTCACTCATCGTACTATCTTTCTTCTAGTTCTGTTATTCTTAAAGCACCGACCTTACAGCTTAGTACCGACAAAATACGGTAGTTAGATATTGTTTCCCTTCCAAGCATCTCGGGTGAGTCTCCGTCGCCTGACCCGGGAGTGTTTGCCAAATGGGCTTCAACCCACATTTTTTTTTCTTTTCTGTACGCTTGCCCGCGTGATCTGCATCGTCCTCTGCCAATACCTGTCTTAGATAGTACGTGCTTAATCACCGCTTCAAAACAACTGGAAGGAGGCACGTCCCATGATGAACTTCCTACGATAAGATGACCTTTTTTTTTTTTCTCCCCTCTTCCGAGTGTCGGTCAGATGCTAGCAGAAAGGAATCGCCACTGACGTTTCACTTAGCGGACACAATATGCATATGCGAGAGGACCCGCGTGTAAGCAACACGGCCACGGCCGGTCCGTTGTTATCGACTAAAGCTGGGACACAAACAAAGCAGGGACAATGGGACACGTGTCAGGGTCGCTTTGCACGATGCGCAGCAGGCGCGGTGGTGTAGTCGTGGAGCTTTTTGCCGTCGTTGCATCCGCAGCTGCGATTAACGTGAGAGGTGTTATGATTCGGCCTGCGGCGTTCATGCGAAACTTGTTCAGTTCGTTTGTAGCAAGCGTTCCGCGGTCGAGGCGTAGTTATCTGCGAAGCTCTACTACTTTCCTGTTTCGTTTCGCGCTTTCCCAAAGGTGGGTCGCGTAACGCGCGTGCGCTGGTGCTTAAGAAAAAAAAAGAAAGTCAGTTCCTTGTCCTTGTCGCTTTCGAACTGAATGGACTATTTTGCTGCATTCGATTACGGCAGACAGCCAAAAGTGCCCTTAATTACGTCCGTTGCGAAAGGATTTCTATAATTGCCGGCTTTGGCGAGCAAACAGCCAGCCGTTTGACGTTCACTCTCAACTATCCTTGTTGTGACCGGTGATAAGACATGCCCCTATTGCCAACAAGCAATACTCGACGATGGTGTTCAGCTTGTGCTGCACGAATATGGCTGTACCGTTGTCCGATTGACCGATTATCGAACACTTACATGTGTGACCTTGGTTCGACAGACATGTATTGCAGAGCATTCGACTTTCGCATATACTGCTATAGGTTCCTGTCCACAAAGTGCTTCTGTTACAAGGCCGGCGGTAACAACTTCACTTTCGCTGCTCTTATAGGCCGTTTCACTACGCTGATGTCGGCACGTAGCTGACGCGAGCATTAAGTTTCGTAATATGCATATTTCATTCGCGATGCTGGTGCAATAGCGATAAGCGTGTCGTGATGCGGTCCCATGAGGTTGTTGCCGCATAGTCGGAGCGGTACAAGATGATACAGGGAGCCTGTTTTCACGTTTGCATCGCATGAATTCTGCTAAAAATGTTTATGCTGACAGTGATCCACATTTAATGACGTGTACCCACTACATGGCATCATTAGGGCGGTCGCAGGTATGTGCAGAGAGCATCAGTTAGGAGGGGCGGAAAATTTATGTTAAAGCTTTGCTTTATTATCTACCGGCTGCCTCACCCACTGAACGTTAATGGTTAATAGACCTTAAGTAAACAACGGAGGTCAAACAGGTCAAAACAGGATACAGGAAAGGATTCACAGTACAACGCCTTCTTTCCGGCTATTCTTTTACTACTGTCTCACTCTGCAAGAATTATGCTGTCTCGCAAAGCATTCTCAGCCTCGGTGGACTCATTTGATGCAGCATAAATTTCGAACTGCTATGGCACCTTGGATGTAGTTCAGCCTAACTAGACAAATTTATTAGCATGCTCAGCAAAAACAATTTATTTCTAATGTATAATGCACATAAAATCTAATGTACATATTAGACTATACTGCTACACTTGTAGCTTTCTCTTGGCTGCAGCCACTTACCTTTTCAGATTAACGAAACACTCTAACGAAACGTCGGTTCTGTTACGAAATAGTCATAATTAATAAACGTTACCCGAGGACGCTTGCAGCGTCTTTTAGGAAACAATGTAAAAAAAAAAAAGAAGACGGAACATTGGTGCATACTACAGAGCACTAAATAATCGTGCAGGTTAGTAGAGGAAGCTACGTGCTTAAGCAAAAAAGAAAGCGCATGCGGTTTTAATATTGCGGCAGACGGTTAGCAGGCAATATCGCACTGCGCAGAAAGTGCATGCGTGTAAGTCCTTCGACGTACGTTATGCACAAGACTAACCCGACATTTATGGATAACACAAGGCCCGAATACAGGACACGGAGCACTAGCTCTCAACGGGTTGGCAACCTTATTGGGTTATAGGGTATGGTTCAAGACAACGTTGGTAGCGCTTAGAGGTTTGCGTTTCTTTGTATGTTGGTTGCTTACAATGCAAAGGTAGCGCTTTGTTTGCTGTGGCATATGGGACGGCATATGGCATATGGGGTTGCATTGAATATCATGACGATGTAATGGGAGAGTCCCGGATGTAGCAGTATCATAACGTCGAGGGCGAAATGCAAAAACACCCACGTATTGTGCATTGGCTGTACGTTATAGAGAACTCTAGGTGGTCAAAATATTTTTTTTTGCAATATATACGACGTGCCCTATAATCATGTATTGGTCTTTTTTTTTTTTGTATGTAAAGAAAAATTAATGTTAAGCGAAAAGCAACTTGATCGACGCCCGAACACTCCTGACGCAAGAAAGAACGGTATTGGAACATATGCTTGGACAGAACGGCGATGGCATGCTTGAAATCGCCGGAACGAAAGGAAATACTGAAAGTGGAAAGAAAAAAAAAGAAACCAAGGGCGAGCATACGCAAATAAAGAGAACGTGAGGAAGATGCGCACACTTTTTTGCCTTGCTCAAGTGCAGTGTGCCCAAACTGAGAGCCAAGCGGGCCAAGCTCGTGGAGGCAGGTTAGCAGGCTTGGTGGCGGTCGCACTGAGCTCGTGTCTTTACGTGTTTGTATACTTACGGCTGTCCACCACCCTAGAAGTGGACACCTTGCGCATGGGCCAGCAGTCAGCGGGTCTCGATCTGCCGGTCGTCGACTCTCCGTTAGCTACAAAGAGATGCAGCATGTTGCAGCTCTGTGGTAAACGAGTCGGGCTGCCGCCGATACGACTCCCTTCCAAACGCTCTTCTCGTATCGACACAGTTGACAAGTTGTGTTCTTTAATGTGCCGTCTCCATATCTGTGCGTCCTTTGTTAACTACGCCAGGGTACATCTTAGTAACAATAAATGAGACTGAACTAGTGTAAGGCCCTTTTATATTTGTTACTAGAGATCCCTATAAGCAGAGAGAACCGTATACTGCGCGTTTGTAGTGAAGTAATGAACCATAAATAATGACGAGCATGTTAGGCTTTCCCTAACACTGATAAAGGTATAAATGAATATACATTTCTAGAATATCGATGAGTGTATATAAGAACGGACTCTGTCATTATAAACCTTGATGAACAGCGCAACGAAGGGTTCATGCAATACCACGCTGGTTTTGCGGCGACTTATGCATGACGTGGTAGTACGTCTTCTACATCCATCGGCCGCAGTACCGTTGTAGACCCCCTTGCAGCGTTACTGTCCGTTCACCCACTGCAGACTTCGCACAAGTTTCCGATAGGCTCTTGAGAAGGCCGATTTGACCACGGAACGTTTTTTGTTGCTTCATTGTCATCGTTGTAGTTGAAAATTAAACGATGGTTAGCAATCAGCAACGTTTACGTTTGCGTTGAAAGGTAGCATGACGCTGACGGCGAAAATACCCTTCAAGTGTCCGTGTAATTGCCATCGAAGTAAAAGAAAATACGATTCAACAATGAACAAACAACAATAAATACGCATTTCATTGATTGTGGAACGCCAAGCCTCGCCGTCCGTCACTTGGCGAAGTACGTGCATTCCAGTGCGCAATGTGCGAGCTGCTGAAAGGCACCAATCCCTGCTTTTTGCAGTATACCAACATATCGGATATTTCCGCATTTACCAACAGATTGTGGCGGGATAAAATGCAGCCATGCCATTTTAGCTACAGAGATGAATAAAATCAAAGACCTTGCCAACCCTCTACCTAACAGGGCGCCACAGTTTGTTGAAATCGCCATTGAGGGACGCAACTGATCCGAGAAGTTTAACGTTCTAAAGCTACGTCAAAGGGTTCCCGTCAGCAGGTGGCTATTAACTTTCACCATGCGCGCTAACTCGTACAGATGTATAAACAAGGGTTGTATGAGAAAGCTAACTGGTTACAGAACACGGAACCTGGAGCATAGCACCGAAACAACAGCCTGCAACGCAAAACGCCAGTGCACTTGTGCACTTGTCAGTCCCATCTCGTGGATAACTAAAATTTGTTTTCTGCATCGTAACTAGGACTCTTCGTACGATAATCTGATTTTACCATTGCCTTCATTTCTGCGCATCGTCCGATACAGATTGGGTGCAGTGAGCAGATGGGAAGGAGGTAAAGGTTCGGCTCCTTTATAGCACGCATTATCAGTTCGCTTAGTTCGCGCTAACGAAAGATGGCCGTCTCCACCGTACGCGCAGTGGGCAGCTGACATGGCTGAACTTCCCTTGATACGTCTCGTAATATGAACAGACACGTGTGTAACAATTCTGTCTTACTCCATTCGTTTTTTTTTTTTTTTTACAGCACAACCACACGCTCTTTACTTAGACGAACAAAAAGAGCCACCCTTTGAGCAGCTGTGTTCGCTGTATCGCGTATTCTTCACGGTGGCACAATGTCAGCAGCACGCAATTTAGCTCTGTTTATGCACTCCCCATCGCTGCGCCTTTTCCGCATACCAGTTCACAAAGCTCTTCAATGACACGTGCACACACCTCTTCCATGATACGCAACCGCGACAGGAGCTCCAACCCCTGGTTCACGCTGCAGGAGAGTTCAGCACGACGCACCTCGCTCTCAGCTGTGTATACACGGCACGACGCCAAGGTTTCATGCTGATCCCTTAGCAGCGAATCTCAAGGCAACACACCAACTGTGCGTCCGTGCAACGCCCTCCCCGTTAACAGCAGGATTCACAGAGCACCGACACGCCTATATGTATGGCGCAAGCTACATGTATACAGTAAACGTGGGCTTGGTGGACGCACCATGCATTGAAACTACTACGCGAAAACGCTTTTGTCCTGCCTTCTTAGTATACCGGTAAACACACCTTGATTCACGGTGAATCTCCGTTATTAAAAAGAAAACGCCGAGGTTCTGCATGTCGCAGCCACGTTGTGATTATAAGGCACACTAGTGGTTGAGAGCAGGTTAATTTTGACCACTTATTGGTTCGTTCACATGCTCCTAAACATATACGTATGCGGGTGTTCTTAGATTTCGCTCCCGTCAAGTGTGGCAACCGTAAATGGGGATCTAACTCACTTCCTCGATCTTAGCAACGTGAGGTGTCACGTTGCAGCTATCATGGCTACCAGCTACCATGATTACTGCTACCATGGCGGGTTATTTAAAACAAAGAACATCTGGTACTACTCTCCAGAAGGCAAACTACCGGATTATCCACACACAGCTGACACGCGGCACTGCCCGTGTTACTCTGATAGCTATATCGAGATGACGTCACGTGAGGTAAGGTCGCTATCAGCACACTGCCATTCCATGAACATGGAGGACATCGAGCAGCATTTCTATAACACGTCATGCCTGATTTACTTCCCTTTGCGCTGTCTTCAACGTGTGCAAGGTCTTCTCGCCCAGAGATACCACACATTTGCAAAAATCGCAGCTCGGTATCGTTATTAACACTCATTGAGAATGCTTGACTCAGCAACGGAATGCTAAAGTGCCAAGAACGCATTTCGTGAGAGGCTTCTTTTTGGCGCTCAAATACTCATAGGGCTGGAGACGTGGCAGGTGCTGTTCGGCTATCCTTGCACGCAGTTGGAGCTCCCTTAGAGAAAGCAGGATTCTTCTGTGCAATGACGCGGCGGTTCTTCGGTGATGTCACACTGCGACGACAAGGCTCTTCGAGTATGACGCAGCTCTCTTGGTACTTACGGCCGCTCTAACGACGAGGTCGTAAGCGTCCCCGCCACAGTTCAGTGAGCGCACGTGAAGCAATTACAATGAGCGATGAAGTTCAGGATACCAAGTGTTAATGACAGTGGTGGTGATGGACCATACTTCCGAGTCCACGGACACAAATAGATGTGTCTTCAAGACTGACGCAGAAAGAAAAGGAAGAAAAAAAAATGAAAGAAAGAAATCTGGTTCCACGTCGCTTAGGCTTCTTTTGCAAGTTGGCCAGGGCTCGGAGATACGACCGGCATGTGTTCGGCTGCAGAGAAAGCGCGCAGATGCGAAAATAGAGGTCAGATGGGCCACGGTATCGGATACAGTTCTTCAAGATGACTATGCGTGCGTTACTTCGGTAGATGATATACTTTCACCGCGCTCTATAGATAGACGTCGGCTTACGTGTCCAGTTATCGACGTGGATACAATGCATCACCGACATTGGGTGCGAAATGCCTCGAATACTTTATTTAGCATCACTGAAGAAGTCCCTTGATGTTACGAAGAACACCCATTTAGCAGTGCTGCGTGCAGTAATAACAGTCCGGTGGTTACGTTACGGCAAAAGAAGGCGTCTACGGGACCTTCAACAAATTGCCGAGGAAAGGCAGAGTATTTAAAATGTCAATGAGCACTGAAGGGAAGCCAAAGAAAATAAGCTGGGTTGCATGACTGTCTTCCATTTCTGGGACATTGAAAAGAAAGCACTGATATATTAGTATAAGCCATGGTGACGGTGCAGCTTTTTGCTTTCCGCACTATAGCCAGCAGTGACGTCACATATTTCACCAGAGTATGCTGGGAACATAGCCAGGATGCAGGTTGTCAGTGAGGATGGACTTCGCTGCTTACCGCCAGTAGGGCCAAAGAGCAAACAATCAATTCTAACTCCTTTGCTGATCCATAAGGGCCTACATAAAAAATACATATTTTCAGACACGTGATGTCACAGTGACGCGCCAACGCTAGGCTTTCAGCGCGCAGTTCTTGAAACAACAGCTTTAGCTCTTATTCCTTTAACTGTTCCAACAAGGTTATCAAACACAGCGTTTTTAAAGACCACTTCTGACGTCTTAACGTGGTCAAGCGCTTCACCTAAATGCTACAATCAAGCTGGAAGACACTTCTCTGTAGCGAAATCGATCTGTAATTATTACGACTACCTTCATTTCTGTGGCGTTCGATTCCGGTACCTTATGCATCTTGAAGTAGCCAACATGATAACTTTCAAGAAAATGCTTCAAATAGGACGACGATGTTACCACGTCTAAATTCGGTCACTCCGGTCAATACGCGCGCGGAAACAGTGCCCGATGCCAGATGCGTTCACGTTTCCGTGGTTACTAGCACATGCTTGTCATTATGATGTCATTGCTGCCGTCTTAACTCTTCGGAACGATCTACTCTAATCGCCCCCCTCAAGGCAAGTTATTGAACACGGCCGTCATTCGTCAGCCTGTCGTTGCGTGGCTCTTGGAATGAAATACTTAAACTCGCCCCTTAGATGTGCAAAACTGAATATGCAAATACACCTTCCCAACAGCCGTTTGGTATCGGGTCGTCGAGCAATCAATACTGAGGAAGCTCATCGCCGAATAAGCAAACAAAAAAAAACATGAAATTAAATAAAGAAGTCGGATGCCGTAGATAAAGCAGACGAAAACAGATAAACACATAGGTGCTTAAGCTTTCTTGTACGTGCACTGAATGCGAAAGCACGGTGTGTTTGAGTGTAACGACTGCAGCAACGTACAGTGTGTTTCGACGACCATAACAAGTGACATTATGGCAATCAACGGTATCATCAGATGCCGTTATGTGGGATCGTCATCACGTGGTCACTGGATTTCTGGTACCATCCGCTGTGGACGAAACTCATCAGGGTAAAAGGCTGTTGTTTGATCACCGCACTCTAAGGACAAGCTGAGCTCCATCTGAGAGCCGGTTTATGCTATCGGGTCTCACGGTCGCTCTTCATACATGCATCGTGTTGCTTGTTCGTCCAGTGCACTCAAACGACCTCACCTAAATAGTAACAGCTCCTTTCTTGCACTGCATATGCTTCGGCTACGCATTTAGCCAGAAACGTCAACGCCCTGATACGTGGGAGGAGATGTTATGATCGCTCAAGAAAAATGAGCCAATGTGAATTTTCTGAGTGACGTAACACGTACGCGTCTCAGCACCCACGTAGCACCCACGATGACAGCGATGACGAAAGACAAATTGCTGACACTTATTTTCGTGGTCCTTCGTTTATCGGGTCGCTGGCGCTGGCTTTGAAATAAGCAAAGTTGCTGGAGCATGTGTTTTTTGAGCCCAATAAACTGCCGAGAGATTTTGCGTGGGTGACTGCTCGTAACACAAGCCTCGAATTGCCGCTTCCGACACAATAATAGGCAAAGCTTTTAGAGGCGGGGGCAACGTCAGCTCCGATTCCACGGCTGATTCTACTGAAGACGTAGCAAAAACAATGGCAAGACGTGACAATGAGACACCCTGTAATGCACAAGGAGAAACATTACTGAAAAAAATGAACGAATACGACGACGCTCTAATGCAGAAAAAAAAAAGGGGGGGGGGGGGGGGGAGGAGTCCAATTTTCGCATCCACAGAGTGGTTTGCGAAGCTCTTTGAAAAAGGACGAAGGACGAAAAAGAAACACACGGGAACAGGCGCTTACCCAAACGCAGACTTCCCTTTTTTTTTTTTTTTTTTTGCCTCGTAAGTTTCTCATCAGGTCGTCTGGTGCTTAGTTGCTGCTTATTACCTTCAAAACGACTGTAGAAAAGTTTCTAGCGGTCATTGTTTTGCAGCTGATAAGCCTGGTGTGTCGCCCCGCCACGGCGGTGTGCACTCGTCACGTTCTGTTATAAGCATTCCATTTTTAATCTTAATAATAATAACAATAATAATAGCTTATGGCTACATTATAATAATCTGCAATGTTTTCTTTTCTTTGACAAAGTAAACTCAAAGCCCTATTTTGCACGTGCATAAGTTACTGTTGTATCGTTATTGCGTTCCTTGAAAAAGAGGTCTCTGTCACTTCTCGTGGATGATTTACTGTGTTTCGATAGTGGCAGGCTTCGTTCGGCTATTCCAAACTATCGAGTCACTTGTGCTGCTCTACGATACCGTCGCACACATGTGTGCATCGAAGGTACCGCGTCGGCGAGTGTGACAGCTCTCCAGAATGGAGTAAAACGTGGTTCGAGCATTCGTACTGCCCCGATAATTCTCGCTGCATGCTGATGTGGCCGCGGATGCGTTCTTACGTAAATGACGTCGGAAGTGCGCACAAACAAAGGGGGCCGCTGCCGCTACTAGGCCTTCTGAGGACTGCCGGCCTCGATATCGGATGTCTGTCGAACCGCAGCCTGAGGCGAAGCCTTTGTTGGAGCCGCAGCAGCAGCAGAAGCGAGATGTGCCGGCGGCTGAGGTGGTGCACCAGCGGAAGGCGGCATTTGCGCGGCTGGTTTCTTTGCGACCACCACGTTAGGGACTGGCACCTCCTCTGCGTGGTGGCGAGAGCGACGCCGGCGCATGTGTTTTACCATAGTTCCTCAAGTATCAAAGGATTCTGGCTTTACGTACAGGGTGCCTCATTTGTCACGTTTCACCACCTCCTCCTCCTTTAATTCTTTTTTTTTTATATGTGAAAGCCTTGTGTGGCTCATGAAACGCGAAAAGTGACCGTCGGCGACAATACGAATGGTATCCAAAGCTATGACGTCATACTAAAAAGCAACGTCCAACAAAAAAAAGCAAAGTGTTAATTGAAGTAGACTAAAGAGTAAGTGGTAATTCGAGACTCAAGGAGTAATTGACCGTTTTACCGATAATTAACAAGACTCATGTTGTAATTAGCAGTAATTATGCCTAATTAAAAGGCGCCGTTAAAGAAAATTCGCAATTAAAGGAATCAGTCGTAATTCAAGACGCCCAAATAGCAGTTAGGGCTAAATACGGTCGATTCAATGTACTCAGAGTAGTCAGGAGTAAACGGAGTATTCAGGAATCTGTAGTGGGGTTCACCGTCATGTCATCTTAAGATACGGTAAGGGACCTTGCACGGTTCTTCCTTTTTTTTTTTTTTTTTTGAGAAACAACCTCAGCTGCTTTGTTTACCAGTGGGCATGTTCGTTTTCCGATTCCCGCGGCGGCCGGTTGGCCACCGAGAAGTGCGCACGCTCCGATTGGACGAAGCAGTGAGAATGGTGGATTGGTAGTAACTATTGCGACGAGAAGGACATCACTGAGCAGCAAAGGATCCGGCAGCGATAACGACGCGTTCCGTGGACGACTCCGACACTGAGCAACTAGCTGTGGCCTCCGACTTTCTGAGTGTAGTTCGACAACAGAAATTCGCGGCACCGAAGAGCAAACTCAACCGCAGCTGTCATCGCGAGGTACACGACTTTAAAGCAAACCAGGTGGAATTTGCCAGTATTCAAGAATCAAACGCTTGTAAATTTCGTTGTGGTGAAGTTTATTTGTTCAGGAAGCGACTCGTAGCCTCTGTGAAGGTCGACAATTTATACAACTGCGAGTAGAAGAAACTTCATGCAACCTGAAGACGTTCGATAGACCACGCTGTAGCTATGTGCTTGCATGTACTATTATATAGTCCCAGTAGTTTATACCATTTCGACTTTTTCACCTGCCTCTTCCAATCACACCGCGCTTTCCAGGGTCACTCTCAGTGGGCATCGGAGTCACAATGCGGCCCTATGGTATCGGCTGAATTCATAATAAGCGGCAAGAAGTGTAGCTTATCTTATAGACATTTCCCAAAGAAATATCAGTTTACTATAAGGGGTAAAACACACGTGCCAAACGTTTGTGGCGTAAACTGTTATGGACTCATTACAATGGACGGTTCTGGCGTAGATGGTGTTCGCCACCGCCACCGGTGTCCGTGATCCGCTATTTCTCACAATGAAGAAAAAAAAAGAAAGAAAGAAAATTTGCCTGTGCGGATGGGAAGCCAGCTCAACAGGAGCTGTGCCAACCACATCTCGACGCTCACCAGCTGATTGGACAGTGTTCTCCTTTGGCGGGAGCAAAGCTTCTATTATCTTTGGAAGGTTACTTTCATAATCGCCCCACAAAAACACAGATGAGTGTGCATTTATTGGCGTATGCCCTACTAGCAAGCGTTACGGCGAAAAGAGTGTAATATAGTTCGGTGTTTTCGCTCGCTAAATGGCTACATATAGTTTCGCTGATCATTCGAACATGCTTACACGAACATTTGCGTAAAAATGGCCATAAGCCGACACGGTATATAACAAAAACTAGATGGTACGTAGACGCGTTCCATGGCGTAATATCCTAACGTGATCATACTGCAATATTAATGTGTACAGCTACTTTCACACCAACCTAATGCTGCTGCGTTCAGTATATGACGCATCACAGCAGCTGTTGTGTAAGGGCGTTTACAAGAATTGCAAGCTACAAGCGAAAATCAGTTTGAAACGGTGTTCAAGGAATTGCACTGCAACGCTAAAGGCAAGGGGGCTACACACAAACGGAGGAGTCAGCGTGCCGAGTACATGCACCTTCGATATGCGAGGGCCGCATTTTCTCGTGTACTCACTTGAAGTGACCGGCTTCGGCTTGTCGGGCCAGTGGTCAGCGATAGCCACCTTGTAAAGCCATGCACCCAATATGGCACCGATGTGAGGGCCGAGCACAGGAACCCACACGTAGTTCCAGCTGCGTAGACTGTGCAAAGGTGAAAGCGAAGTTAACGCAATGCTCCACGCAGAAAGAGGCAATGCCTGCGACGCCCGACGTTTTGTGCGCAGACATATGTGAGGTTGCATCGAATAAGCGTGTGCTATTGTTGTTTATGGGCCGATCAATGTGTTTTATTCGTTAAGAGAACAGCATAAGCAAACCGCGAATAAATGTCCAGCCTAGTAAATTAGTCGTATAGGGAGTTCTACTTGAAAAATTCTACTGGACAACGAAATAATCGGTGAAAAAATATCGACCAAAAGTGAGAAACGCGAAGACCGTACTTCCAGTCGTTTTAAATTACAGCGTTGTAGCCGAAAGATCAGAAATGTAATTCCCAAGGCACAGTTGTTTTGCACGTTTTCGCGCATCAGGGTTCCGTCACGCACGAAAAGAAATGCTTCCGTCTCTCTTTTAGGGGCGAAGCTCCTCTTAGTCTAACCTTGTCCCGCGTAAGGCGTCAGGCGTCAGTCAGGCGTAACCCGCGTGCCGGGAGGCACGCGCTCGCCCTCGGCGCGTGCCTCCAGGCGCGTGCCTCTGCTGTCTTGTGAGAGAGAGAGAGAGACAGAGAGAGCGAAAGGCGCGCGTTGGCTATGGAAACGCTCTTTCTTAGAGGAACGCTCTACCAGCTCGCAAAGAAGGAGAACGCGCCCTCACCCGCGAGAGACAACGTTGGCGCAGGCAGCGTCTCCTAGCGAGTTTCTTGATTGAGAAATACCGACTGCTCGCGTTGGAGAAGCGTTCACCGGCAACCCATATATATATATATATATATTGTCACGAAGGTGATCGACAAGGCGCAGCAAAAGTAGCACGTCCTGCTTTAATGATGGCGTCCAACTCGATCAGAACGCTCGCACGATCTCCGCTCTTCTTCGTCTTCGGACTGTAGGAGGGGTGGCCATAGTGGGTAGCTCGCTGCCGGCAAGGAGTAATCGTAGTGGGCACATCCCCTCGCGTCATTACTCCCCGCTTTAAAAGCGACCGTCCCGGTCGCCGACTGGCGTGAGGCAGCAGGAAAAGATGTGGGCGCGATGAAAGCAGGTAGAGGACCGCCTAATCACGGGCATAGTACGGCTTCATCCGTACAACGTGAACGACCTCCGGTCGCGGCCGACGTCGGCTCGAGCTGGTAGACGTAGTCTGAGGGACAACCTCATAGGTCACGTCGCTTAGGCGTCGCGTTATCTTGTACGGACCAAAGTACCGTCGCAATAACTTTTCCGAGAGCCCCGGTTGACGGACTGGTGTCCACACCCAGACGCAGGCGCCTGGTTCATACTGGATGGTCCTGTGGCCACTGTTGTATCGCTGCGCGTCGGCACTCTGCTTGCTGCGGATTCGGGTGCGAGCAAGCTGGCGAGCTTCTTCTGCTTTCTGGATAACGTCGTCAGCATTGTCGCTTCTTGGAGTTCCAGTGTCGACCGGTAGCATGGCGTCCAATGGGGTCGTAACGCAGCGTCCGTAAACGAGTTCAAATGGCGTGAATCTGGTGGTTTCCTGCACAGCGGTGTTATATGCGAACGTGACGAATGGTAGAATCTGGTCCCACGACTTGTGTTCTACGTCAACGTACATCGAGAGCATATCGGCTATGGTTTTGTTGAGGCGCTCTGTTAGGCCGTTCGTTTGTGGGTGATCTCCTGCAATAGGTCAGCAGTAAATGCCGTTCCTCTATCGGTTATTAAAACAGAAGGGGCCCCATGACGAAGGACGATTTCATGGATAAAAAATGTAGCAACTTCTGCAGCGGTTCCCCGCGGTATCGCTTTTGTTTCTGCATACCGTGTGAGGTAGTCCGTTGCAACAACTATCCATTTGTTCCCTGCTGACGAAGTGGGGAACGGTCCCAAAAGGTCCATTCCCAACTGCTGAAACGGCGCTGCGGGAGGGTCCAGGGGCTGCAGAAGACCAGCTGGCTTTACAGGTGGGACCTTGCGTCGCTGACAGTCGCGGCAGCTGCGCACGTACCGTTGTACAGACGAGTATAGTTGGGGCCAGTAATATTTCTGTCGTATGCGGGCTAACGTCCTGGCGAAGCCCAAGTGTCCCGCGCATGGGTCGTCGTGGCATGCCTGCAACACTTCTTGGCGCAGTGAAGCTGGGACCACAAGGATGAACGTTTCTTGGCTGTTGTCGAAATTCTTCTTATATAGGACATTGTTCCGGAGGCAGTAAGAAGCGAGGCTGCGCGACATCGGCGGTGGAATAACAGCGTCGCCTCCCTGAAGATGAATAATCAGAGGGCGCAATGAAGTGTCTGCACGTTGGAGATCAGCCATCTCTACAAAGTCGACTATGCCGAGAAACGGGAAATCTTCTTGTAAGTCGCTGGTCTTCAGCGGTAGGGGCGCACGTGAGAGACAGTCAGCATCACCGTGCTTCTGGCCGGAGCGGTACACAACTGTGACGTCGTACTCCTGAAGACGGAGGCTCCAGCGAGCGAGGCGGCCAGAAGGGTCCCTAAGGTTCGCGAGCCAGCAAAGTGAGTGGTGGTCACTGACTACGCGAAAAGGCCTGCCGTAGAGGTAGGGTCGGAACTTGCCAATGGCCCAAATGACTGCCAGACACTCCTTTTCGGTCGTGGAATAGTTGCCCTCCGCCTTTGTCAGGGTGCGGCTCGCATAGGCTACGACGCGTTCGGCACCGTCTTGCCACTGAATGAGCACAGCACCAAGCCCCACGTTACTCGCGTCAGTGTGGATTTCTGTGTCAGCCTCGTCGTCGAAATGTGCGAGTACAGGAGCTGTCTGCATTCGGTTTCGCAATTCTTCAAAGGCTTCCTGTTGGTCTTTGGTCCACACGAAAGGTGTATCTTGACGCGTTAATCGTGTTAATGGTTCGGCAAGCTTTGAAAAGCCCTGGACAAAGCGGCGATAATAAGCACAGAGACCCAAGAACCGCTGTACGGCCTTCTTGTCCGCGGGACGTGGAAACTCTGCGACGGCAGCTACCTTGTCAGGGTCTGGCCGAACGCCCTGGGGACTGACTACGTGTCCGAGAAACTTTAGCTCCTGAAAACCGAAATGACATTTTTCAGGCTTAATAGTGAGATTTGCTCGGCTGATTGCGACGAGGACGTTCTTGAGCCGTTCGAGATGTTCTTCAAACGTTCTTGAAAAGACCACAACGTCGTCTAAGTACACCAAGCAGGTCTGCCATTTCAACCCAGAGAGAACAGTGTCCATCATACGTTGAAATGTGGCAGGTGCGGAACACAGGCCGAAAGGAAGGACCTTGAATTCATACAGTCCATCAGGGGTCACAAATGCCGTCTTTTCGCGGTCGCGCTCATCAACTTCAATCTGCCAGTACCCTGACTTGAGATCCAACGATGTAAAAAATTGGGCGTGGCGTAGGCGGTCTAGAGCGTCGTCGATTCTTGGCAGTGGATAAACGTCACGCTTCGTTATACTGTTAAGCTTTCTGTAGTCTACACAGAAGCGCAGTGTATTGTCTTTTTTCTTAACTAAAACAACGGGTGACGCCCATGGACTTGCAGACGGCTGAATCACGTCATCCTTGATCATGTCTTGGACCTGGCGCTTGATGACCTCTCTCTCCGTAGCCGAAACGCGGTATGGATGCTGGCGAACGGGGCGTGCGGCCTCCTCGGTAAGGATTCGATGTTTCGCTATAGGGGTTTGCCGAACTTTAGACTCCGTAGAGAAGCAGTCGGAAAAGTCGTTGATGAGATCTAGGAGCTGCTTCTTCTGTTGTTCCAGTAAACCGGGATTTATCTGTACGCGATCGGTCAGGCTGACGCTTTTCGGTACGTTTGGTTCAGCGGTTTCTAAGGAGCTGACATCAGCAAAAGCAGCAAGTTCATGGAGAAAAGCGACTGCTGTGCCTTGGGGTACGTGCTGATACTCGTTGCTAAAATTTGTCAGCAGCACTAATGAGCGTCTATTCCGAATCTGAACGACGCCCCGCGCGATGCAAAGGTTCCGCTCAAGCAGCAACGAAATGTTTGCCTCGGCGACGCCCTCACAACCATCGAGTGTGTCGCACGTTACGAGAGTGAGTACGCTGCTTCTTGGCGGTATCGTAACGCTGTCAGCAACAATGCGCAAGGCATTCTCAGTGCTATCCTCGGCGCCAGCGTCACTCGCTATGGCTTTCGCAGTAGAAAACGTCACCCTCGGCTTCTCCAAGTCAATTATCGCTCCATTCGCCTGCAGAAAGTCCATGCCGAGTATCAGGTCTCGTGAACAACTGGGCAGAATAATGAAGACGCCGATGTAGGTATACCCGCGAATATTTACTCTAGCAGTGCATCTTCCCACGGGGGTGAGCAGGTGTCCTCCTGCTGTACGAACCTGCGTTCCAGTCCACTGCGAGTACACTTTCTTTAACTTCGTCGCAAGATCTCGGCTCATGACCGAGCTGTCCGCGCCAGTATCAATCAAAGCTGTGACTTCTTCGTCGTCCACGGAAACCAGTATGTCCGACGTTACCACTCGCCTTTCATCACCCGCGTGTGTATGGACGTCGGCGTGTTCTCGTCGCTGTCGTCGCTGTCGTCGTAAGGGAGGATATTCGATGGCGTCAGTGTCAGCGGCCCCACCTCCGGAGGACGCTGAAGTTAGTTTCCCGGGTTTGCAGGGCTGGGCGAACGATGTCTACGGGTGTCTCGAGGAAACACGGGACTTGGTGATCGGTATCGAGCGGGTGATGCGGAACGGGGTTCATGCCTACGCTGATCGAATGAATTGTCACGACTGGCGATGAAGTTTTCTATTTCGGAAGGTCGTTCACCAGGTCGTGGGCGAGGTGCGTTTGGAGCGAATCCCCGAAGACCCACGCGTCGGTACGGGCACATTCTGTAGATGTGTCCAGCTTCCCCGCAATGGTAGCAGAGGGGCCTGAAGTCTGGAGCCCGCCAAATGTCGGATTTCCTGGGCCTCGACGCCTCGACGTAGGGGGGACTGCGACGCCTGGACGGTGGTTCTGTTCGGACGAAGGGACGCACGACGTTCGAGGCGGCGTACAGCGCTGGTCTTCGCGCGGCTTCCGCATAAGTCACTCGAATCGGCTCCTGCTGTTGCGGTACCTCGTAACACTGTGGTGCGTCGTAATGCTGGGGTACCTCGTAGTGCTGGGGTACATCGTAGCACGGAGGTTGAACCGCTTGACGGACCTCGTCGCGCACCATCTCCGCTACGGAAATTCGCGTTGTCGCCGCGTCGGTGCCCTGAATTTTCTGGAGCTCCTCACGTATCACAGCCCTGATGAATTCGCGCAAGTCGTCGGTGTTGTTTCCCGTAGTCATCTGAAATGGGCCGCTCGAAAATTCCATGACGTTGCGGTTGTACTGTCGGGCACGCTGTCGAAGAGCCCTTTCCATCGTTGTTGCTTCAGCGAGGAAGTCCGTAAGAGTTGCGGGTGGATTTCTAATAAGGCCAGCAAATATTTCTTGCTTCACCCCCCGCATCAGATGTCTGACCTTCTGGTCTTCGGCCATTGAGGCATCAGCACGTCTGAACAGTCGAGCCATGTCTTCCGTATACGTGGTGACACTCTCATTCGGGGCTTGAAACCTTGACTGTATAGCCAGCTCCGCTCTCTCCTTCCTGTCCGCGCTCGAAAATGCGGCGGTGAGCTGCCGACGAAATTCGTCCCACGAGGTCAGCGCCGCTTCGTGATTATGGAACCACGTCTTCGCGGAGCCTTGGAGCGCGAAGTACACGTACCTCAGCTTACGCTCTGCATTCCAGCCGTTGCATTCGGCGACCCGGTCAAAATGGTCAAGCCAGTCTTCCACGTCTTCAGAAGGGTCTCCGTGGAACACAATTGGTGTCTGCGGCTGGTTGACAATGACCTGGTGCGCTGCTGCAACAGCCGCGGCAGATGACTGCGGGTCCACGTTCATAGTGCGGCTAGGAGTAGGCAACAGACCGTGTTCCGGCTGCAGCCCTTGAAGACGACGGCTGGTGCGTACGTGCACAGGGGTAATGTCTCCCGGGCTACTCACCGGAGTCGACTCAGGGGTGCGCGGCCTCTCCGGCAGTGGTTGCATATACCCAGCACCTCCACCAGTAAAATGTCACGAAGGTGATCGACAAGGCTCAGCAAAAGTAGCACGTCCTGCTTTAATGATGGCGTCCAACTCGATCAGAACGCTCGCACGATCTCCGCTCTTCTTCGTCTTCGGACTGTAGGAGGGGTGGCCATAGTGGGTAGCTCGCTGCCGGCAAGGAGTAATCGTAGTGGGCACATCCCCTCGCGTCAATATATATATATATATATATATATATATATATATATATATATATATATATATATGCACTGGATCTTGACTTGCAATGAAGTGCCGGTGGGAGATTTCACTTGTGCATAGTTGAACCATGAGGATTCGTAGCGTGCGCGTTAACTAAATTAATCCGGAACTCTGCACGATCTACGATGAACCTCCCGAGCTTCGCCCACTCATCATCATTCACTCCGTGGATATGCTGTAATTCTTTTTTTATATTGGGACGTAGGCGTTCTTGCTCTAAAGGCCACTGACAAGATTTATAGCGTCAATTTTATCAACAAAGTTACGACAAAATCTACGAGAAATTCCATTCACATGTTTGCATAAGTATTTATTCTTATCTTCCCGTAATTTTATCGCGATATAGTGCATGACCTCAACAAGAAAGGGGACTCAACAACCTAAGTAAAGTGGCTACCCTTGGTCGGTGATTCAGCACACGGGCTTGAGCTGCTTGCTTAATGATAAAACCAACACAACTGTATAAACTATTGGGTTCCTCATTGCAAACGGCATTATCTTTGCATGTTATAATAGTGAAAAGCGGCAGCGTTATATCACCATGGTTCTTAGACACCTGTACAGCCATGTCACGTATTCCCAACAAAAGTCACTGCTTAATTTTTTATACACACATTTTACATGACTGCCACTCAATAAGCGTGTGCTAACAAAAACACCTTAGCTTACGCTAGGATTTCGGATAAGGGAAAACTACTGCCAGGCTGACCACGGGATCACATATTGAAAAGAGCACTGCATGGGAAAAGTATTGTGTAGTCTACCTAAAGCTTTTGGGCCATAAGACTAATTACATCGTCATAACTATCATTACTACATTGAAGGCAAGTGAGCGTTAAATGGGGGAAATGACGTACGTGAACACTTCGGGTCCCCATCCGGCCATGAGTGTGAATAGCCGCGGCGAGATATCCCTGGCGGGGTTGAGCGGGCACATGCAGTTGTAGGCGAAACTGAAGATCAGCGCCATGATCATGAGGCCCAAGCAGATTGGGTGAATCGACGGCGGGATGCCGCCGAAGTTGCGGGGGTCAGTGATGGCTTCCGCGCAAACCATCAGTATACCCGTTGAGATCACCTGCGAGAAGTACGGGCATTCCTCGACACTATACATTGATGTGTAAATGGAATTGTGAACACTTTTTCTTTACTTCTTTTTTGCAGAAAAATGTGATTCCGAATGTCGCTGTGATTTTGCGTACGGGTAAGACGTAAGCATTGTTAAATAGTCTGCCATTAATAACAGTTAAGTGTATATTTTGTGGTGGTAGTGATGATGATGATGATGATGACCGTGATTCGGTTGAGGAAAGGACGCTAATTTCTGCAGCCCATGTCGGGAGCCTAAGCGTCCGTGGGGGTAGGGGAGAGGGGCTGAAAGAGATAAGTTTCTGCAACGCTTAGTTGATTGATTGATTGATTGTGGTTCGGAAAGGACGCTAATTTCTGCAGCCCATGTAGGGAGCACGGCTAAGCGTCCGTGGGGGTGGGGGAAAGGGAGTGAAAGAGATAGAGAGAAAGGCCGTAGTGGAGGGCTCCGGAAATATAGACCACCTGGGGTCCTTTAACGTGCACTGACAACGCACAGTACACGGGCCTCTGGCATTTTCGCCTCCATCGAAAATGCGACCGCCGCGGCCGGGATCGAACCCGTGTTTTTCGGGTGGCAGCCGAGTACCGTAACCACTACACCACCGCGGCGGGCCACGCTTAGTCTCTGCAACGTTTAGCGTATACTGCGCAGCGTTGGCTTGGGAAGGGGAGGAGCGATGAGAGTGAAAGATAGATCATGTCGTCAAGATAAGTACACATGCAGAATAGTACCTGCCGCATTGCAGGGGGACGCTCTAGCGTTCCGCCACCGCTGCGATGACGTGTGAAAGGCGCAATAAAGCCACCACACATTAATAATAATTTCTGGTGCTCTGTGTCCTCAAGCCACGATATGATTATGAGAGACGCCGTAGTCGAGGGCTCCGGAAATAGCAGCCACCTGGGGTTGTTTAAGGTGCACTGACATCGCACAGTGCACGGGCCTCAAGGCCATAAACGTTTAGATTATCTCGTTGAGATTTTTTTTATTGATGGTAGCGCAAGTCAAATGGCATGGAAAACAGAAAATGCACGCTCAACACAACAAAGTGTGCTCTTCTGTTTTCCCGGTCATTCGGCTAAGGCTGTCATGAAGTAAAAGATGCCATACCAAGAAGGCCCCCATAGCTAGCCTCACCCCGTAGAGATCGGCTGGTATGGAGGAGCACGAACGCGCACAATGTGACGTACTTAATTTATCCGTGTCCTTGGTGTAATAAATAATTGGGGGACAACTCAATCATTACACTGAAAACGAATGGAGTGAATGTTGCACTTACATGAGGCCTTCGTCGCTCGCTTTGACATCACTTTGTTGACTGAAAGCTCGTTACGCCTAGCGCGTCATTTCATTGTAAGCTGTACCCACAGAACACGGAATTGACAAGTACTGCATGACTGCTAACACACGTGCTTGCTGGTGTCCGCACAAATATGGACCTTTTCAACGGGGCGAAAGACACTGGGAAGGCGAGTTATCGTCAAACAACTATTCTTGCGCACGTGTCAACAAACTGCGAAAAACAAACAAACCATATCGAAAAACCTCACGCCACATGTCAAATAACCTCCTATGAACACATACGAATCATACGTGTTCTCGTGTGATTCATACGAGGTTATTGGATACGTGGTTTATGTGGCATGTGAGATTTTTCGATAGGGAACTACAAAACAAACTACACAAAAAAAAGAAAAGAAAAAGACAGCAAGAAAAGAAAAAGACAGCAAAATCGCACAACGGACTGATTAACCCCTGAGAAACTGAACCTCATTAGGCCTATCTCGGAGAGTGATAGACGAGGCACTTACACATGAAGTTCCTCTCTGACACATTGAAAAATGCCTCTAAAATTTCCCCGGTGACCTGATCACTGCACCTTCGCAACGCACGCGTTTTTCCTAAAGGATAGGCGAACAGCCGCGCTATGCACAGCGGAGAGCTAAATTGCTACCCGTCTTAATCTCGAACGCGTGACAATGACCGCCTGTTCACGGAAACGGTCGCTGAGATAACGTCCCGTTTGCCGTGTGTACGGTCCGACGTAAGCAGTGGGCATTTCGTAAACAAAGGTGGTTCTTGCAAGCGTCATCCTGCGAGAAATTTCTCTCATAAATCATAGCATAACCGAGTATGCCGTAAATCGTAGCATCCTACAATCTTTTCATATAAACAGGGGTCCTCAATTTTATAGTAAAATATAATTAACCATATTGTGTTAATTAATACAAGTGACATAACTTCACCAGCGGCGATGTATTTCCTCCTCTCAGTAGAGTTTGCCGTCAAAGACGAGATGGTGCCTAACACTTACAGCGTTCCTATAAAGAATTTTATTGGTTGAAAAAAATACACATACATCCGTTATATTGTTTTTGTTCGTGCGTAATACACTGAACTCTGTATGAAGGACAGCGCATATCGTATACAGGTAATCCGCGTTCTGTGAAACCTACCTGATCGATGAAGCACGTCAAAGTGGAGACGTGTGGTCTCGGGTAAGTGGCAAATATTGCGGCCGTGGCCTTCTCTCCAACCACCTGGCGGGTTCCCTGGTCGAAATGGTCGATAGCGTCTGCAACGACCAATGAACTGTTTCGTCGAACAAGTTGCTACGGGCGGAAATCAGTGCGCAAGAAATACAGAACGGACGTCGTGCGCAGGACAAGGAAACGCACTACCTGCCACCCCCAAAGCACAAAACTTTGGCTTTAGTGACGCCGTGTAAGAACCAAGTGAAATAAAAAGAATCACGTTAATGAAAAAGATGGATGGAGAAAAATAAAGAGAGCTCTAAATAGAGAGCGCGAGAGAAGTAGGGGAAAGGCAGAGAGAGAGAGCAACTAAGCACGTGCTAGGGCGGCTGTCCTACACTTGGGGTGGGGCAGAGGGGGAATAGTAGGTAAGAAGCAGAAGATAAGAGAATAGCAGAAAAAAACAACAACAAAGGGACAGTTCGTGTAAACACAGAAAGCACTTAGAATGAGTGGACAAGATCACAAGCGTTCGTGAAATCCCGTAGACATTCAAGAAGTGCCTAGAGCCGTTGTAGCTTTGTGCGCGTAAGAGTGCGCAGGCCGACGTTGCAGGATCTCTTTCACCGAGGGGGTTTGAGAATCGTGTCAAAGGTATTGTAACCGAGAAACCTATACCAAATTAGCAAGGTGGACGTTCTTTCACGACCGTCTATGTTTGTTTTCTTCTTGAAAGAAAGTAATTGCTGTTCGAGAGTAACAATAACCACCGCAAACTTAACGACCCGTGAACCTACACAGATTGCGGCGCCAGTGACGTTACAATTGTGCGTGAAGTATGTTAACAAACAAATTAACGTTTTTGGTCGCTTAGGTATATATCCTGATTCTTTCACTGATATAGACGCGGGTATAGCCCTGGGAAGACGCTTCCAGAATAAACGTGGCTACGGGGATTTCTGCCGTTTGAGAATACCACATGTAGATTTGTCACTCGTCTAAGCTTTACTTCATTGGTGGCTTACGAATGGCTCCTCTTCATGTGGCACCTTATAAGCGAAATATACCGGTTCTGTTTACAATATTATCTGATTAAGAATGCATGTCCGTGATCGGAGCATTAAACTCGCGCAAATACGGATTCACAATCACAGTTTACACGCGAACGCCTTCTGTCTTGAGAGAACGAATGGCACTTTTTAAAGTCAGGGCGATCAAAATTCAGTAGACTCAACTATCTCACAAGTGGGAACGTTCGATCTCGTATTCGCCCTTGTTTCCTACTAAAACATTACAGTTTGCACGCTCTCGGAAGTTAACAAGCCGAGAGTCCGATTTGTTGGTCGAATAAACTAACCATTCAGACGAAGCAGAGTACCGTAGACTATTTCGTGCGGCCTTGTTTTTCGGCCGCTTTGTGTACACACGTGTCCGTTGTTTACAAACACAAGAACTCGGCTACGTGGGCAAAGGCTGCCGCTTCCAGTATTTCATTTCTCTGGATGGCACCTCGCTGCTAATACCTGCTCCCTGGGGGCGCAGATGGGTAAACACATCCCCTATCACGCTGTTGAGCAAGTGGAAATATCAAACGAGCTTACACATGTGTTGTGGATGGGGCTAAGCTTATAATGAAAACCGCTGCGAAAGATAGCGGGTGCGGCCTTCCACCAGACACCCATCAAAAGAACTCGCTTATGACCTGTCTTCTGTATACAGGTATAGGACTTATGTAATCACCGCTAAAGAGACACACAACGCCGAAAAGGAACTCACACACTATGACACGGGCAGCACGTATACCGTATATCGAAATATGGACCAATTAGCACGACAAGCATTAATGAAACGAAGGATTTCGTGGCGGGATTGGGACATTCGCGACAGCAAATGACGAGAACGTCTGTTATCGAATAGTGCGAGGTATACTACCAGTAGCCCCGTTTGTTTGTTTGTTTTCTCGTTTCTTCTCGGCAGCGTGCCAAGTGAGCGCGTGGAGTGCTCGAAATGATTCCGCGCCGACGACCTTGCTCCTTCCTTCCTCGGACAGCGTCAATTTGCGCGCGTAATTCGATAAACTGCGGCCACTTTCTCGTCGCATCGTGACGAACCATGACGCCCGCTGTGCGCGTGTGGGCGATATTCGCGCCGTGCCGATACACCGTATAGGGAACAAATAATTGCCCGAGCCGCTCCCTATGCTTACGCGAAGATCCGCTCCGGCCAGCTTGCGCTCTTTTTGTTTTGTATTCTGTATGCCCGCGATTACGCTAGTCACCACCTGATTTGCGATGTCGAATAATAACGGCCAAATAAGGATGGTGTGTTGGTTCTCAGCTTCTTGTTTTTTTCTCTGTGTGTTAGTGTAAGCAAGGAAAAAAAAAGCAACAGACTAAAATGCGAGAAAGACAATTATGCCGTCAAAGCGCCTCGCCGTCAGGAGTCACGTGCGTGCGAAGTGAACACGATGTTGCTCAAGGCGGACTGCTACTTGCTGTCGCAGGTGTCTCGTTGCAAAACAGAAATAAAGCTCCACGGTAAACACTTAGGAAGGTCCGACGCCTACATATATATTTCGAATCTCGCAACTAAATTAAGGTGGAAGCATCTTTATTCTCACAACGAAAAGAAGGGGAAAAAGAAGTTTGGTCGTCATCTTTTAAGGGGCGTCCAAAAATGAAACTCTACCGCGCAAACACGGAGAACGATTTCGCCAGATCGTAGCGAGCGTAAGAGCGTATACACTGAAGTATTTTTCATGAAGATTCGCGCTGTCCCTGTTTGGGTTTTTGAATTTTTCTGCGTAATAAAATGACCGTGCTAAAGCTGTCGCCCGTCCCGTGTTATACAATAATACGGCCACTCGTATCGTTGTGACAGGCTTGCCATGAAAGTGACGCAAGGAACGCAAAGGGGCCACTTATCGGTTCCGTTATGTGGAAACACAACTCCCTACTTATGTGCGAGCCTATATGAAGAAAGGGTCCCATAATGTGTGTAAGCAAACAGTGGCTTTTATAGAATGCATGTTACTTCATTATGGCCGGTAGAAGGGCGTGACTGATGCGAGACATTACGCTTCCAGCACATATCTGTGGTGTATCGACCATTTAGCGTTAACGGCAGCCAAATTAGAAGGTAAGGCACAATGGTGTCGTCGTTTAGCGAGATGGTTGAGTAGTATTGAAGTCTCAAGTGAGGCTCGCGCCGAAACGCCTCGGCGAGCTCGAAGGTTGGCTTCATGTAGGCCTCACCGGCGTTCGAGCGCTCATGGCGTGACCAACGTTTGACGAGCAACTAGACGGTATAAACAACAACAACAACAACAACAACAACAACAACAACAACAACAACAACACAACAACAACAACAACAACAACAACAACAACAACAACAATAATAATAATAATAATAATAATAATAATAATAATAATAATAATAATAATAATAATAGCAACGCACCCTTGTATGTGACAAACACGAGCGCCGCGCCGACGAAGGCTCCCAGGTACTGTGCCGCGAAGTAAAGCGGCACTTTGGCGATCGGGAACTTTCGCACGGATGCCAAGGCCAGCGTCACAGCAGGGTTCAGGTGCGCTGCAATGCAAGGAGGATTATTTCGTCGATTAAAGCATTCTTGCCGACGTAGGTTCATTCCGACGGGGTGAAGATACCGGCCCTGAATGTTTTTTTTTTTGTTTTCATACTGCACAGATCGCTTTCGAATGCCATGGTTGAAATGGACGTCGTGTGTTCTTATTTTCTGAAAGTAGAACCGCGCTGTTACGTTCCCGGCTGCTGCGTTTTCCTGGCTGTTACGTTGTTTTTGGGCCAGTCCCGGCATAGCTCCCATAGGATTCAATGCATTAGGGACCCCGCTGTTACGTCGCAGTGTGGGAACATTCCCGTATGTTACGTTGCGAATCGACATTCTAAGCGGCCACTGCCGACGGCAATATTGACTTGGCTTGACTGTATCAGCTGCACTATGGGCGACTCCCATTACGTTTCCGGCTTCCGCCATCAAAATTATGGCACAGCTGTGCAAACTGTTTGTGACGAAATAGCGTACAGTGACTACGTTTCCATCGATGATGCCGTTGTCACCTCCGAGGTTTTCTCTGTCGACGAAATCATAGCCGTGTGTGCCGATGCGTGCACTGAAAGCGCTATCACTGAACTAAAATTGTGTGCCGATCACCACTTCTCTCAATTTTTTCATTTTTCCCGTTTCTCGGCTCTTACGTTTCCCGGTTCTTACGTTTATTTTCTACGGTCCCGTGAAAAACGTATCAGCGGGGTTCTACTGTATATGCTTGCTGTTTGATTGATTTATGGTGTTTTACGTCCCAAACCCGCGATGTGATTATGAGAGACGTCGTAGAGGAGAACTCTGGAATTCGACCACCTGAGGTTCTTTAACGAGCACTGACATCGCACAGTACACGATAGATAGATAGATAGATAGATAGATAGATAGATAGATAGATAGATAGATAGATAGATAGATAGATAGATAGATAGATAGATAGATAGATAGATAGATAGATAGATAGATAGATAGATAGATAGATAGATAGATAGATAGATAGATAGATAGATAGATGTTTTGCGACTTGTTTGCGACGTGAACATCACTGACCAAGATGACAGTCCTTCAAAACTCTTGTTATTACGACTCCAATAAAATGCGGATACAAGTTCTTATCGCCATCATCCTCTCCACGCTACATAGAAGAGGCTATGCGGTTCGACACCCTGGACTTGCATGCACTGTACTGTACAGCGTATGAAATATCGTAACAGTACTCTCTGCCGCATCACACCTCCAAGCGGTCCTTTGTGGCATACCGCGTGGTGTAAAGGGAACCGAGCGACCACTGACCTGTGACGCCTCCGGCGACTTGTACGGCCACGTAGATGGCGACGCCCCAGCCTAGGGGTCCCACGCAAGCAGCGATGGACTCGTTGTCACCGGCGATGATGATCGCCATGATGGAATCGCCGATTAGCTGCGCCAACAGCACACGGGCACATGGTTAGGAAACCGCGGCGCTGTATTGCATGCCTTAGCAACGTGAACGCTTGGACTACAGATGCTTACAGTGCAAGATTACACATGAACGAAAGATGAAATGAAGCGCTGTCCATGCCTTCCTCTCATCTTTCGTTCCAAGAGCAGCCTTGCAATGCAAGCGCAAATGACTGCAGTGTATACTAGAGTATACGACAGTTTCAACAGCGGATATATTCAAGGTCGAGGCTGTGCCGTGCGTCGGATAATCTCGTTGTCACGCAGGAGGCGAAAGCCGATCCGCTCTTGCCCTCAGTGTCATCATGCGTAGGTCAGTGTGCGAAAAAGTGCACAAAATGACTAGCTCGAAGTTACGGGTTCGATCCCTGCAGCCACGGCTGCATTTCCACAGCGCGAAATGCAAGCAAAGAAAGAAAGAAAGCAAGAAAGAAGTACATGTTGAAGGATCACGCACAGTCGGTAAATAATGGTGAAGGGTGTTATGACAATAACATAACTGATACACCGTGGCATCAATAGCTTAACAACCTTGCCAGTGACGTCACGATTACGGATAAAAGAACAGCTTCGACGTTCCGACGTTTTTCACAGAGCGGAATTGACCTGGTTGTTAAGAGTTCCGGAACATACAGCGAAATGCGAACTTTTGAGGTGCCTTACCAGAACAGCCAGGCGTTAATTTCACAAGTTGCAGCGTCCTGATGACTAATAATGTTAAAACTGGAGACTATTAGTCCGTTTACCGGAGAAATGCAACGTGTACAAGATTATGATAATTTAGGTAATGCATTGACGGGAGATGTTGATCACTAGTAAATAAATGAGATACGCTGGACAACGCATACATCCTATTGCCATTACTCAACAAGCATTGTTATGCCAATAGACAAAACGGCCCGTGATTCACCCACGCGTGGCCTAGCACTGTCTGTGAGTATGGTGAATGGCAACTGTAGTCCTCTGTTGTAGTCCTTACAGGATGCACTGTCAGTGCACGGGCTTCACTAGGCCTTTATGAACAATCTTGGCCCAACGTGCCGCGCTGCTAGGGCTATTATCAAATGTCGACGGGCAGTGTTCTGTCGTGCTTGATTTTTGCATTTTACTGCTGAAGTACTACTAGTACTAACACCCTTATTGCGTGCTGATTTAGAACAAGCTTGACGCAAATCAGGAGACTGCGAAGCGCGCGACGGAACGAAAGAAATTTAAGCGTAACCAAGAGGCAGGACAGGGCTGCATGGATTAGGGAGCTAACGGAGGTAGCCGACATCCTAGTCAACATCCAATTGTCATCATCATGATCATCATCTCCACCAGGACCAGCACCACCATCATCATCTTCTTCTTCCTTCTTTTTCGTCAGCCTGCATTCTGTACCCTGCAAGAAAGTCTCTCGCAATGATCTCAAATTTACCTTGGCTAGCGCGAGCTGGTCCCATTTTATTCCTGTAGATTTAAGTCCATGAAAACACAATAACCTTGTGTAGTCCTCGACTTCGTTTTTCATCCCTTAATATCCATTCTGTCCACATAACCGACCATGGCTTATTTGCACTTCGCATTATGTGACCAGCCCAGATCAAATAATAAATGTTAACTAGGGTACCGGCCACACTTATTTGCGCCATGAATCACTCTGCTACATTGCCTCTTTCTTAATCTTACGCCTATCATGTTCTATCTTTGTGGTTCTTATATTCCTCACAAGTTTATTTATTCTCTAATTTCGTGCAATGAGAAAATTACAGGGTAAGAAAGAAAAACATCAAGAGACAAAAAATAAATGGAGATGAAGGGTCATGTAATGTGCAGGCCAATAATTGGTGTCCCATTAGCGCAACGAAATTCGTATACCAAGGGGAAGGAAGCGCAGCCGAGAACATAACAGCACAGAGCGTGTGTGAATAAGAAATTAGGAAGTTCGGAAGCGTATAAGACCGGAACAGCTCGCGGAAGACGAGTGTAATTGGAGGTCTTTGGGACAGTCCTTCGCCCCACAGTGAAGATGAATACGTTGATGATGATGGTACAGTCATTTTTGCTTAAGAGACACCGTAACACCAGAGTTATATTTCTGAGAAGCTGCTTCCAAAATCTGTGGAAATGATACACCGACGCGATCCCCTTGATGCGCGTCAGAAAGTAATAGCCGCATTCACAGAATTTCACTTTCTTAAGCGCTTTTTGATCATCGGCATTGATTGGCTCTGCTAGCGATATGTGCATCATCCCGTTTGGCTGAAATAGGTTACGAACATCTTTAGCGTAAGAAATCCAAACTAGAAGAGCTGACTAGAAGAGCTGAAGGCCCTGACGAAGACAAGTCCGCTTGTCGAAACGTTGGCTCCCGGGACATTCCCTGATCTAAATCGTACTTTGCGATTTGTTCATCGAGTTTAGCGTAAGAAGTTGTTTTTCTGGTGAATACGTGCCCCGTTTATTTCGTAGCGCCACTTCAGGACCGCGCATGACTCGAAAGCGGTGTTGCGATTTCTAATTCTCCCTAACAATTATGACTGCGCTACTTCTCGTCTAACAATTACGGCACAAGCCTTTAGAATAAATGAGAAAATGAGTTGGGTCTTTAACAGCCCGGGCATGGCGATTTGCCCAGAAAATAACTCCGCATTTTACATAAACTTTCACAAGATTTGATTGATTGATTGATTGATTGATTGATTGATTGATTGAAAATGACTGATTGATTTCTGGGGTATAACGTCCCAAAACCAGCTTTGATTATGGGAGACGCCGTAGTGGAGGGCTCCGGAAATTTCGACCACCTGTGGTTCTTTAGCGTGCACTGACATCGCACAGTACACGGGCCTCAACATTTCGCTTCCATCGAAATGCAGCCGCCGCGGCCGGGATTGGATCCCGCGACCCTCGGATCAGCAGCCGAGTACCATAGCCACTAGATCACCGTAGCGGGCCCTGACTGAAAGTGGTTGACCGTGTAAGTACAGGAACTAACTTTTCTCAATCGTGCTATAGCACCTGTTTCTTCGACGGCTTCTTCAATTCCTATTAGCGGGGGTGCTTGGGCACGCTGCAGCGGTCCACAGTGCAACGGGACCAGTGACGTTATCGTATACTGACGTCAGTTTGACAAAATTACAAGATCAGGCTTCATTGCTATAATTGGACAGTCTTTCTTGTATTTGAACTCGTACTACACGTGCGACCTGACACGCATCGTCCACCTTTAGTCGTCCGCTGCAGTGAACCGAGTTACTAGGACGGACGCTGGCCGCCCGCAGCGTTACGTATAGCGTCTGCGGCGCCAGGACGATCGGCGCGCCCCGTCACCAATCACACGTTAGTTGACGTTAACGGCGCTGCGTCCCGGTCGCGTTTTATTACGGCGGGAAAGGAGAGGAGAAGACGAGAAGGCCGGAAGCCTCGTAACAGAGGGCACGCGTTTCGTGCGCTCGACATTTGGGTCGCCCCTGTCATTATCGCCACTTAGCGGCCGTTTAAAGGCGGTCAACCCCGAATAGCTCGCAGTCGCGCTAAAGTGGTTAGCTGCATAACGGGTCCCTCACATGCCGAAGGGGACAGACAAGAGCTCGTGTGCCCTCTCAGACCAAAGTCAAAATAGGCAGGTTTCCTTCTTTAGCTTGCTCACTTACGCTCTTGCTTGTTCCTTTAAGGGCTATCGAACGGTTAAGCCTATAAGCTATCAGTACATCGCCTGATAAAATTTGGGAATACTGTGCACGTATGCAGATGGGCAGTGCGGATGTGCAGCTGCAGGAGTATTGTGTACTTAAGCATATGCGCAGTGCAGAAATACCGTGAGGCTGCAGAAGTACAACTTCAAAGGTACTTCAGAAGTACGGTGTGCTGCTGGATATGTGTACTGATGAAGTACCGTGAAGCTGCAGAAGTACGCAGTACTTCGAAGCCTCAGCACGATACGTAGGTAAATTGAAAACTTCCAGAGCGCCGGTACTGTTAAATTACGCCTCGTTCGATCTGCACTTCCCAGATTTAACAAAAACACTGCGTAGCTCCAACCTTTGGGGCTATCTATATAAAAGCCAATGTCTTCCTTTTGAAAACTTACGAAGTTATATTCAAGGAAAGACAGGGGTGCGTTTGCGTCAGTTTTGACAGAGCAACAAAACTCGTACCTCAGCGTCCCCCCTTCCCTTTTTTGCTCAACTGCACGCCTGAGTTATCAGCAGGCCCATAGAAGGCAAGAGGCGGGGGCGGGGGGGGGGGGGGGGGCTAGGAGCTAGGTCAGACATGCAAACGCCAAGCTCCGCTTGCGCTCATTTTGTCGACGGGGGACAGCTTGCAATTCTTCAATAGACTTATTTATTTACGGCGATTCGCACTACGTAAAAGACAGACACACTGATATCTCCTTGAGTCGGCACAGAAATGCCTATGCATTGAAAAACCACGAGCGCAGTACCCTACTGCGCCTCCAGCACACACATTCTGCTACTGTCATTACACCAACAGCTGCGATGAGGTCATCGTTCCTGTGCCCGGTAGGACATGTGTGTGTAATAGTCGCAGCAGATTTACATGACTCATACTTTTGTTTCAGCTTTCGGTGCCACTTTACAGACACAGTGCGAGTTACACTTCCTTTGGAAACGTGCCTGGAAACCACGCCACCACCATCGTGTGCTGCTGATCAGCTTCATTCTTGCAACGTGTGCTTGTGTTTTTTGTAATGCTTTATCGGCGTACGCGACGAAAGACAGCAAACAGCACTGCACCGGCTCATGGGCTATGTCGTGTAGCCGTTTTTATTTCTCTTTATTATTTCTTTTTTTAGCATAGACGACGGCCGCATAAGTTGTAATTGCATTACGGTTGCGGTACTCAATGGAAAGGTAACCCTACGCTAAATGAGTGACGTGCCAGATACGCCACTTTAGTACGAAAAAAAAAAGCTTGTTTCAAAAATTTAATTTGGTATGATGAGCCATTACGCTTGACTAAATGCTCCTCGTGTCACCGTGCATCGCTGGTTGTTAAACGGTGTTCGTTCGTGATTAAGATCTTAAGGTAAAACATAACCAGGACAGACATGCAAGCAACAGGCAACTTTTGCGGCATAACTGTATCTTAACTATAATTGTAGGCTTAATTACTAGCTCTACGACTGGCCTAACGTGACTCAGATAGGCACGCTGAGACTTCAAAATACATCTACGCAACTCCCGCCGTGTCCCCTGGACACTAAACGATCCCGGAGGCGATCAGAGCACTCGGTCACAAGGACAATAATCATTTCTGGAGTTTTACGTCCCAAAACCACGATATGATTATGAGAGACGCCGTAGTGGAGGTCTCCGGAAATTTCGACCACCTGGGGTTCTTTAACGTGCGCTGACATCTTACAGTACAGGTACCTCAACATTCCACCTTCAAAGTGCAGCCGCCGTGGCCGGGATTCGAACCTGCGACCTTCGGATTAGCAGCCGACTGCCATACCCACTATAGACCACCGTAGCGGAGCCTCATTTACAATTAAGTGCCTGATTGAATCATGAGCTCCGGGGTGAAGTGGTATTATTCTTCCCTTTGCAACGAACGCACAGTAAAAGCTGTGTCTCTCAGGGTGTTGTTCCTTCCTGTGTTTCTAGAAAACTGAGATTTCTCGGAATCCGATTTATTGAGGAAAGCAGAGCAGCATGAGCTGCATAAATCGGGATGGTCATTACAATTTCAGCAAGTTCCAGTAAGCAGTTCGTAAGCCTCCTCAGAGATTACATTTCGCCGACGTCATCTATGTTTCCAAGCAAAAAATAAAAATAAAAACGAAACACTTTCGGTATATAACGTTACCGGGTTACAGATTCCGTACGGAGGCCTGGCAACGTCAATACTTCCCTATATATTCTCTCCATAAATTTCGTATTGTTAGGTAGCTCAGAATCTGCTCAAGGCATGCGTCAACGTTAACGAAACTCCGATGTATCGAATTGTGCTGCATGTGCATGCGATGTTCAGCGAATTTTGTTTATCGTTCTCAGGTGTTCACTGGTAAGCAAAAATTAGACGCAGTTTTACTTGAAGAGGCGGGATTGTATGCTTCGCCGGGAACATCCTAAGGGAACAAGTTATAAGCAACAAAAGGGCGTTTACAGCGCTCTACGACCTATGAATTTGCTGTGAAAACAATTCCGCTTTCTTATTGTTGGTAGCTGGATGTCAAAACAACCACTTTTCTATATTTTGCACTTAAGACCATGCAACACGCATGTGTTGTTTAGAAAACCTGTCGTGCCTATGTGTGCTCCGGCGCGCACGTACGCACGCACGCACGCACACACACACACACACACACACACACACACACACACACACACACACACACACACACACACACACACACACACACATACATACATACATACATACATACATACATACATACATACATACATACATACATACATACATACATACATTTGAAACGGCGCTGAAATATTCGAGAATAACTAAATTGCGTACATAGCTTTATACTGAACAGTCCCAACACCACGAATGCTGTCAATATAAGATATAACCGGTTATACCACACAATAACTTATGAGTTGCATCAGCTTGCGGCCTGTCCGGCGGCGGACGTTTTCCTTCACAGGTTATGCCAAGAGCGAAAAAACCTTTTCCGCAATGCTGGTGGCAGCTCCAGAAATTTGCATCGAGGTAGCACGCCGTCATCTTTACGCAGAATTGAGACGGACCCTAGCTGTTCTAGCAGCAGCAGCAGTAAGTTTCTCATGTTTGTTCAGTCGCACAGCCTTTCAAGGAAGTGTATGCTCACGTTCTTCCTTATAAACAAGATTAGGCTCGTGCTATCTCTCTTGTTATTGTTTTCCCTTATTGTCGCCAGAACCGAACTTCGTCTTTTGTAATGTGTGACTGTTTCGTTTCGATGTAGTAGTGATACGAACGACTCGCGATACGATAAAATCGTGCTGCGAACGCGGTACAAACGGATACACGCTGAAACTTGAGCGCAGTAAAAATAAAAAGAACCCTGGACAAAAGGAAGATTAAATGGACTCAACACAAGCGCTGATGAAATGGACACAACGGCGCGTGTTACAAACGCCCTCCCAGATATCAAGAGCGGTGCGTCAACACCTCCTAAAACTATCGCTGCGTGTTCTAATTGTGGTCTTTTCGCTGTCGCTTCGTGTGAAAGCAAGTCCTTGAGAAAACAAACACAAAGGAAAAATTATCAAGATGATCCCACTACGTTTCATCTGCCCTACGCTAATGGAATGTGCGCAATGTCGTCCTCAGAGCTTGGTGGCATGGTGCCATGAATCAACGTATACGCGAGCTGTCTGTTGTCTATAGGGTTTGAGAGGTGAGGAGCTAGGCCTTGGGATAGCTGGATTCACTAGGCTTGCGTAAGCGTGCCGTAAATGTCCTCCATAAACTTAAACATAAGCGAATCAAGCTTGGATCTTGCCCCGCCACGGTGGTCTAGTGGCTTTGGCACTCGGCTGCTGATCCGAAGGTCGCGGGATCGAATCCCGGCCGCGGCGGCTGCATTTCGATGGAGGCGAAATGTTGAGGCCCGTGTGATGTGCGATGTCAGCGCACGTTAAAGAACCCCAGGTGGTCAAAATTTCCGGAGCCCTCCACTACGGCGTCTCTCATAATCAGAGGTGGTTTTGGGACGTTAAACCCCACGAATCAATCAATCAAGCTTGGATCTTCACGAGATTAACGTAAGGATCTATAGTGGCGGCTTGAGTGCGGATGCCACTAATAAAATGTGGGGCCTGAACGCTGGGCCAAAGAGTGGTTTCGCGTAAGACGCATGCGCAATGACGACAACACACGACGACTGTATACAAGCAAAGCTCCGCGTATGTTCTAAATCTGCCCTATGAAGCATTGACGCTATACCTGCGGTTGAACGACGCGTCCTGCGGTTTGTTTTCAGGAGTATACGCTTCGGTGAAGTTTACTCCATTGCACGTTGAAACGCTCGCACTCTCCCACGCCGTGTTTTTTCATAGCTGCGCACCTAACCTTCTGAATTACTTAATTTCCTCTTCGCAATCAAGTTCAGACATTATCGATGTCGCTATTGTCCAGAAATACCACAAGGCACAAAGGATGATAGCACGAAGCGAAAACAAGTAAACTGGTAAATGCGTTTCCGATTGCCCTTTCTTTTTCGTCTTGTCTGATTGACGGCGACAACGCGAAGGATTAGTGACAAAGATAAGGGCACACAGAAGCAAGCGTTGTCTGTCTTTGGCTCTCATTCTTCGCAATATAACCAACAAACATAATGGAATACGAGGCTACCCATATATATCTGTCCTTGTCTGGTTGCTCCATCGTCATATACGTCCTGAAGCTATTCCTCCAACAAGCATAGCTTCCGCTACTTGTGGAAAATAAATAAATAAATAAAAAGAGCCCAAACTGTGTGGTCTTGCTTTGCGACTATCCTATTAAGTTCTACGTCCTCCACGGTGGCACAGTGCTTGTGGCGCTTGACTGTTGACCGATAGGGCGTTGGTTCCATCCCGGTCGCGGCGGTCGCATTTTCGATGGAGGCGAAAATGCCAGAGGCCCACTTACCCCGCGATGTCCGTGCAAGTAAAGCAACCCCAGGCGGTAAAAATTTACGGAACCTTCCACTACGGCGTCTCTCATAACCGTGTAATAATTCAGGCCCGCAAAAGCTCTTCAATGATTATTTTGAAGTTCTCGTAATAGCACGTTATCGTGCAGCGCAGTGAGCCATCGGGCACGTTTTAATAGCAGGACGAAGACACCTTTTCTTCTGGTCTGCTTTGCGCGCGCCGTGGTGAGCAATACTATACGGAACAAGCCCGGTTACACCCACACACTGTTGCGTCAATTGCAGCCAGAGTCAGACACGTACGCGCTATCGATCCCAGCAGGAACAATCCACGGTGTGCATGCAGGCGTGTCCCATAACGTCTGGCTGCCTGCTGCTTCCGGTCCCGACGCCTGCAGACTCCCCCGTGACGATTTTATGTATCGTCCCTCTCACCCCTTTCTTTTTCTCCGCACACTCATTTGTTATACAGGAAATTGAGGGACCTATTTTATTATTTTTTTTACTATTCAGTATGTAAAATTTTTATTGTAAATTCGCGTTGTCCTGGTCAACTCCGTAGGTATATTAGAGAATACATTTTGGTTCCACTTGATATATCAATAATGTTAATGCTTGTAAGCGATGTAATTGTCGACATGTCCGTGGTTTGATTATAATGCTTAGTGTCAACGTTAAGTTTACGTAGTTATTTACATTTTTCTTTTCTTTTTTTTGACATGAACATAGAGAAAGTGAAAGCTGATCTCGGTAGTGGTGTTCATTACGCCATTCTTGTAGTCTTCTTTCTTTTCACTTGTGCCCACATTCACCCGCCTGACTTCTCAGGGATAATCAAGTTGTTTTAAGTCGTATATAACTGTTCGTCACGGTAGCTTAGCGGCTAAAGTGTCGCTTACAAAAATGTCATGTACGCCCATATCAGGAATTCGCCATATTGGCTATATATGAGACGTTTCCTTAATGGCCATGTTCACTTCGTCATAAAGCAATATATATGACAATTGTTGGAGAAGTCTAATGTTGACATATAACGAATTCGGCGCATATGGCGTTATATATAGGCACATATATATCCAGATATGTCTAATTCATGATATGGTCATATATGACATTTTTGTTATGGGGTCGCACTGTTAACCTCGCCAACGCGGGTTTGATTTCCGGCCAAGGCGATCGCATCCCTTAGAGATCAAAATGAAAAAAAAAAAAGGCAAAGAAAGGAAACGGGAGCTTAGGTTTAAGTGCATGTTATGAAACCCGACGCGGTCAAAATAATAAGGCTCCCGACCACAGCGCGCTTTGTTTCACAGTTGTATCGTAATATTGCCACGTAAAAACTCACATCTAGAACTTTAAAATTTGTGGAATTCATACGTCCACATTCTTTACTGATACTTGCTATTTTTTATGCACACTTCAGCTGTACCATATAACCGCGTCTACACAGGAGATATTCTGAGCTCCTTATCTGTTAGTATGTTATCGCAACGTATTACTAACTACCGTGCCCATTGAACAACTTGATATGTCTTCACGGCAAATTGATAATTGTGACGTGTCTACTAAACCAGACTTGGCGACGCCGTCTTTTCTTTTACGGTCAGACAGCGCGTTGGCGAGGGTTCCACTCGCGAGCCAGAACGGGGTCACCTTGGGAAGAAAACGTGCCAGAGTGGGAGGCGCGGCACAACACTGGCGGGGCCCAGCACCGAAGGCACAGCAGCTGGGATTACGACAAGTGCTGAGGCAGCGTGGCACAGATCACGTGCACACGGGCTGACGGCGCGGCAATATACGAATGTTCTCTCATCAGCATTTGCCGACGCCTGAATTTTAGAAATAACAGGAAACAAACCGAACAGGAGAACGTGACTCATCAACCGCCTTTGTTTGATCAGTGAGGCTTTTTCCTAGCACATGGGCAATAATGTTCCGCGTTCGTACGAGGATCCGCGCTTGCTCATGCAAGGCATGAGCAGTATAGTACACGAACATCCTCGTGTCGTGACAAACGGTGACAGGTGGCGTAACAAGTGTTAGGCGATCCTCCTCGTAATTTTCTTTTTCCACAGCTATAAACTACGCGTCCTGGTTTGATGTCACCGTGCATGGATACCTTTTGCGTAAGACGCCTGAAGTCGCTATAGGTTATTTGCTGATCGTGGCTGTCTGCGATATGCGGTCCGCATCCGCGCTCAGGCGATGTACAGCAGTTGCGAAACACTGACATGAGTCGTGCTTTATGAGCGCGCCTGACCACTGTTCAGGAAATGCAACGTACAGCGGCACCAGTGACTGTATCGGAACTGACGCTTATTTCTCCGTCACACATGGTAGAGACGGTGTACAAGTTGGTAGGAAGAGGAGCAGGCAGAGGATAAGGAGGAGGGATGCGTAACCAACCCTGCTTATGAGAAGACCGACTGCTTTCGATTGACAGCGGAAAGAATGCGTGCGATAGATTTGTTAACGCAAAAACGACGCTCGATGCGGCATTGTTGCTGACGTTGGCCCTACAACGACGCTGTAGCGCTGATGCAGAGAAAACCATCGAATCGCGTTTGCAATGCGGGAAGCTCGACTACAGTGAAAGACGGTATAGATCCTATGCACATATGGAAGAATGTCGTTCAGACTACAATGACAAATAACTGGCCATTTGCAAAGTGCGTGCGCAAGGTCCTTCGCTTTCTTCTGGCTTAGGACATGCTTTCTGGTTAAGTACTTTTATTCGTTTATATCGATGATTAAGCCGCTGCCGTGAAGAGAATGCAACGATGTCAAAATAGTCGTGAGGAGCAGTGTTGCGATCACGATTAAAGTGACGAAAATACACACACTGACGAAAATAAGACTAAATACATCTTGCGCTCGCGATACCCTTATTGCTGCACACGGAACAGAGCAATCACACGTGATGTTTTCTCGTAGAGCTTATGATGGCGGCAATTCATCCTGGACCATTACTAACAACAAAGTCACGTGGTGCGATATTGCCAGCTTTGTATGACGAGGGAGACAATATTTCCGCAAGTCAGAATTTCACTTCGATAAACGCAACGTGGTTACATGATTTCGTGCTCGGTATGCTGCTGAGGGCATCGACCTATATAGAAACTTCCGCGAGGAACCAGTACCTGTAAGCAATACCGTTTCGTTATATGCAACCTGCTCTATAGAATGTTTCAGAACTTTTAGCGCTTTGCTAGCAAGTGAACAGAATAGCGGTACTAGCGAGTGCCTTCCTTTGTTGGACGCCTTTCTTTGTTTTGTTTTTAACAGCACAGCAAAGATGACAGCCCGTGCTCGCGACCCGGAATGCTCACGAATGCGGTCAATTGTTGTGGCCCCTTGTTAGCTTGCTGATAGGAGCAGTGACGAGAGCTTTGCTCGTTGAGGGAAATGTTAAACCAAGTTATTAACTAGAAGAAGTCGCTATGCCGCAATTAGTGATCACGGCAGGTAATTTCACCAGCCTGCCATAAAACGGCGTATTTGGTGACTGACATGTCTTATGCATCACACGAGTTTGACGACGCGTTCGTTGGTTGTACGTGCATCGCTTGTATTCTTTTTTCCTTATTGTTATGTGCATCTAAAATATGATTACTCTCGCTACGATGGCTCCAAGACAATGGCACTTGGCATTTCATCGAGGGGCCACAAAGATTCACTTCCAAGCCTCAGCTGACGCTTACCATGTTCTCAGCGGAATGCAAAGCGCTCGTTTACTGCTCGCCTTGGTTGCCCTTTAAACAATCGCGGGTGATCGATCTTCCAGGAGCGTGCCAGCATATCTTGTCTCTGCCCTTGAAACTGCTTTGGGGCGCCGAACTCCTGTATTTAACTTACATGTTTACCGTATTAATCTGACTACGGTAACTTTATATACAAATTAAATTTCGCTTGATATGCCGCCGATTTCTTACCGTCCTTTGTCCTCAGTTTGCCATCTCCTGTACAGCCTCTTAATTCGGGGACGGGAGGACAATTCGACAGCAGCTATGTTCGTGCGTGTGCGAGTGTGTGTGCCAGAATACTATACACATACAAGCCGAAAATTTCGAGTACCCGTGACCATGGTCCAGGAAATGCAGTTAAGGACGCCGCAGGGGAGGGCAGGGGTGGGTGGGTTGACGACCCCCCTTCCCCTACAACGCTAATGATCACTTTCCGTCTTTCTTCTTTGCCTGGCAGTGGTGTTGTTTTGTTCTACACTACTATAGCAATAGTGAATCCTGCAGCTATGCGGGCTGTCTCTCTCTACAACCCCCCCCCCCCCCCCCCTTTCACCTTTAACGTTAACGTGAAATTCCCGCGTCGCTATGTTGCATCGCCCACTCGTGTTGCGGTGATGTGCGCAACGTCTGCCACTGTCTCCGCGCAATCTGCGCCTCTGTGACACCGATGGTCGCGTGGCGGCCTTGACGGTTTGTTCCCCGCTCCTGCGCTTCCCGAGGGTTCGAGCTCGGAACGCGTGCCTTGGCCTCTGGCACCCGCAGCTGTCTGCTATCAAGAAGTTGTGCCGTGTTGCTGTGGCGCGGCGGGGCACGAACGTGCGGATCTATTTCGGGAGGGCCACGCCAGGGGGATGACGCGCCCGCAGGCCAATTCCGCACGAGGAAGAGAAAAACACTCCTCCGAGCAGTCGGAGAACCGGCGCAAAGGAAAACGCGAGAAAGGCCGTCAAGATGCGTCGCTATGAGCTTAACTTCAGCGCACGTCACACACACGTGCTCCAGTGTGATGTCAAGTGGCGTGTGGGCGGCTGCCCATGGCGCGGATCCTTCGCACAGACCACGTATACGAGTTTTGTGTCCCTGCCCTAGAGTCGTGCCTTTCATTTGAAATTTTGGTATCAGCTGCTTAAACCTCGAGAATTAATGGTCCTCGTGCAGCACGATATCTCGTCTGTTTAATATGATATTTGCGTATGCTCCTAGAACATAGCTCATAAGCCCACTTAGGGCGTCACTTTAAGGCGTCGCAAGAATGCTTAGTGGATGTGAAGCAGAGCATGGTTGATTGGTTTGTGGGGTTTTACGTCCCAAAACCAGCTGTGATTATGAGAGACGTCCTAGTGGAGGGCTCCGGAAACTTTGACGACCCGAGGTTCTTTAACGTGCACTGACATCGCACAGTACACGGGCCTCAACATTTCGCCTCCATCGAAACGCAGCCGCCGCGGCCGAGATTCGATCCCGCGACCCTCGGATCAGCAGCCGAGTACCATAGCCACTAGACCACCGCAGCGGGGCGAGCATGGTTACCTGTGCTTACCAATGAGCTCTGAAGCGGGGGGCTTCTGTGTCTAATGGCAGTGGTATACCGCGATTCATAACGAAGCAATCACCAGTTTCAGCAACGCTGATGTCACGATGGATACTCAGAGTTATCCGGCTATTAAGATAACGAGCTCGTGTTGATGATACCCTAATGCATGCAAATTTTATCAAGTTTCTCATCCTGGAAGTTACGCCTGCAATCTAGCTGTCATGTTATCATATCTAAATCTTGTTTATTTATGTATACACGACATAAATGAGATGAAAAAAGGCCTTTTATACTAGGCATTTTCGCTTGAACATTAAATATTTCGAACGGTATATGCTACCTCAGATTCGTAGTTGATGCGCCGCAACCAAAATGGCTACCAAGCTACTCCGAACGTTAACCACGTTAACCTTTGGGCACTGGTATGGAGTTGACTAACGCTGAGTTAAACCCTGTGTGAATAGCTTAGCACAGAAAACTTTTGAAGCCTACTGCGGCTAAGTATACTGCCGCAACCGGTTGAACGACCTCTCACGATTGTGAGCTTAAACAAAGCATGTTTCTTTTTTTTATTTTTTCTTATTTTTTTAGCAAGGCTAGGGACAAGCTGTAGCCTTCTTGTTACTGAAAGCGTTATGAACACTATAGATACACCGCAGGTTTTATGTCCCCCACAGAGTATTTGTATGCGCACTGTTTAACAAGCACAGCGAATCAGTTGTGTCATTGGTGTTACAAATAAAATGGCTCCTTCACTTCCAGTTCGGAACATTTCGTTTGAGTTTTGTTTTCTTTGTTGCCGCCAGCTTTGTGGCTACTGCTTGCTCGGATTGATTACATGCCATTGTGGCTTTATAATAAATTTGGTGCAAGCTGTTCTATTGCAAGACTTAAAACGATTCAGATCGACCTGCCAGCTTTTCTTTCATAATAAATTTTTCTCTCTCTCTCTTGGATCGAAGTAGCTGAGTCACGACCTGTCAATTCTACGACACTTTCTCGCTCTTAGTTTAGCGTATACTAACCTTACATTACATTTGGTCGCCGGCCAATATCAAGAACGCAGTTTTTGCACTATGCTGCCTGTATTTGCGTACAACGTTACCACGCGGATGCCATCTTTTTACATATGGTCGGGAGCGCACAGACTCATGCGAAGCAAACCATAACTCTCGGCGCGAAAGGTCAGCTGATGCTTTTCACATATACGACATGCTTCCACGGCCAAGACCCCCCCCCCCCCCCACTTGCTTAAAGAAAACAAAAAAGAAAAGAAAGAAAAACACCCGGCAACGCAAGAGTATTATGGCGCAATCGCAGTAGACATATCGTGGGTTGAGAACAGGAAAAATAAAAAAAAAAGGAAGTCATGCTTTAGCCGTAAGGCTAGAAATAAACAGAGGGAGAGAGAATATGCCCGAAAGTTGTACAATTTCTGTCTTTTTGAAAGATGACAAAGGTCGCGTCGTTATGCGTGACAAGTGCGGTGAGCTTTCTCACTGTTGCTGAACTCACATTAATGTAATTGCAGTCATTTAAGAACGTGAGGAATCTACAGCCTTCGTTGCATCACACTTTCAAAGATTTTGCGTCGTGAATTGAAGCGAAATAATAATCGACACATCATGTTAGCTGTTCGAATGTTTTTATACGAACGTCCATAAAAGCGTTTGTACAGTTTACGTAACAGTGCTTTCTTAGCCTTTCCATACAGTTTCTTAAACTGCAACAGTGTGTCGAAGACGTTATTGCGGGTAAGCTGCCTTGAGGAGGGCTCTTATCCCGTCTTATGAGGCACATCTCCGACGCGTACGTTGTCCTTGCTGCGGCAGATAAGCTTAAACTCAAACAAGAGATTGTTTTTTCCAGACGAGAAAGGATAACATCTGTAAAGCGTGGCCTCATTACAAGCAAAATCCGAAAAAGGCGAACGCTGCCAGACAAAATGCTGGCAAGAAAAATAAAGGGGGGGGGGGGGGGCAAAGGACGAAGTTGAATCCAGAGCGAAGGAGAGCTCTAAAAATATAGGATTAGACTCCATGCTCTTGCTTAATCCCCGTAAGAGATAATGGCGCTATCTTCGCCGCTTCTCACCCATCGCTCGAGGATTCCGGAAGGCTCAAGTTCCTTGCCAATGCCTGGTTGGCGATTTCACAATATCTCTTTGCGCAGAGAGAAGCTTTCTCAGTTCACCGTGCGACGAAACTGTGATAGAAAATCTGATACCTCTCGAAATGTCTTAAAGCTGAACAGCAACCGCATCGTTAACATAATTGAAAATCAGTGCAAGATATATACGATACGAAGACTTTATTGGAAATACGTGTACGGATAAATACTACACGACAAAACACCATTCGCCATGACATAAATAATAAAAAAAAAGGAACCCAGCGATTACCACGTGTGCAACTGAGGACAGAAATTGTTAAGATAGCGTGCTTCCTAAAAATGCAAATGCGCTATCGCACAAGACAATAGGAGGTGCGCTGGCACATCGCTCGCCCCTTTTTCAATTGTTGTAACCCTTAACTCTTTCTCTCGTAACCTTATTTCTGCGCACGGCTAGCACCTAAACCCCATGAAAAGCAGGCGAGCAATGCCTTGCTCGCCTGCTTTTCACATTCTGCAGTGTCATGGCACTGCAGATATTTCCTTTCTTTTTTTTTTTTTTTTGCAGAATGTGTTGCGCAGTGCCGTGTTACTGCAGAACGTGTTGGAAGACATGCGAGTGTTCATATCCCTGCCACCCGTGTCCATTTCGCATTTTGCGCCGCTTTTCAATTACATTCAAGAAAAGTCCCTTACTGCCCCGGTTGTGATTTCTAGCACTTATACAGCCATACTTGTTTGCTGCGGGAGCACTCTGTTAGTCAAAATATAAGATCGTGTGTATGTACTTACACCCATTTAGGAGCGCCACCTACACAAACGAGGAGGAATATAGCATTCAAATATTTGATCTTTATGTAAAGAAATGCGTAGCCTCTTGAATAGATCCTCTTCATTTAATTGTACTGAAATGCTGAAATTAATGATTGTGTTCGTATCTGGTACGGATCTCAATATAGTTAGCGCTCGTATTTTGTGTATTTATTGTTTTAGAACTTCACGCTATGTGGCTCGAACGTTATGCGAAGCGGTTTACCATAATTTTGAATCTGTATACCAGAACTCTATACGCTCATTTATTGCATGCATACGTTGCTGCTGTAAGAGTGGCAAGAGCTATGTCGAGCTGCAACAAGGCAGGGCGTTGTCTTGCCACGTATTTCCGTACTGCCGTGCAGAAGCAATACTGATATAAACAGATTTGTTGACGGTTGAAATCTTCTCGAAAGAGAGATTGCTCTTCGGTCATCCGCTGAGTGCTTACTCTTAACCGATGTCGAGACCCGCAGCCGAACATTGCTGCTCATGTTACCGCGCATTTTTGTTGTTTCGCACCATACGAACGAAAACAGTGTTTCACATTTCCAGTTTCCTTATGGCGAATGCGAATTTTCGCGCGTCGTTTTTTAGGGCGCACATTCGTAGGCACTTCTCACTCGGAATTTTCACCGAGCCGTTTCTTTTTTTCTTGTGCTGCGACTTTGCAGATAGTTCTTTCGCTACACTACGCGAAGTTTCATGGCACTTGACCTTTCAAGCCACATGCTAAAAAGCAATGCATTAGCTCTCGGCATATGCGTGGGTACGCGATGCTCCGTTTAACGAGGCCAGACTAAACCGCCTGAAAGCGTGACGTCAAGAGCAGTACATTCCACAAAGCGTCGATGAATAATGGGAACGACACGTCGAGTCGAGACCCGAAGTTTGTGTTCCCGCTCCGCCGTAAACGACTGCTGGGGAGCGGTGTCTCTCGGGAAAAATAAAAGCAAACAGAAAACTGCTGAAGCTTTTAAGGGGCCATTTAACATTTTTCGAACATGGTCAGATGACAGTGCCGATTAGTCATGGTGATTTCTGATCACATTTCAGCCAAGTATCATATTTGCACTAAACACGCCAGGGAACTTGCAGTTCGATTTCAAACGCGCTTAGAAATCTCCTGTCGTTGTCTCAACAAATTCGGTGATTGGGGAGCCAACTACCGTCGCCTGGCATTTTTTGGTGTTCTTAAGAAATAAGTACATGCATTTTGCTCATTTTTCTAAAAAAAAAAAAAAACCTCAAAGCGAGTCAACAAAGCATTATTGAGCATGCTTCGGCGATCACGAAATCGGCCAATGTTAGTTCCGCCTCAAGCTACGTAGTTAAGTCTCTTTGTCATGCAATTTGTCAAAACAGGAGGCGATTTCCAGCTATATCTGACAACAAACTTAAGATTTCCTAATGCGTGCAACGCAGTAATTTTTCGCTCACATGCTTACAGGAGCTTTCACGATTTATCAGCCCCACTTTCTGATTACGCTCAAAAGGTGTTGCAGGGCACCTTTAAGTATTCGCTACCACATGCAGTTCAACACACCAAGAATGAAACGCTCAGTTTGAAACTCGCATTCCCGTCACTCAATCATTTCACCTCCTCCTCTAGTCTTCCCATTTTATGTTCCGATTCTTGCAATGTTGCCTATGGTAGAGGAAAAAGATGTTTACTTAATTGATCGGAAGAATGAGCAGTCAGAATAATCTTAAAGCCGAATTAAGCTTTCGTGTGATGCGGCTGAACCATTCGACCAAGGAGACTTCTCTTCTACAAGGTGAAGCCAAAACACGCTACGTGAGGGTTCTCGCTTTCCTGCTCGCCGCACGAGCAGTTTCGCTTCAAAGTCGCTATCTCCGTAAAGGCCTGGATCTAAACCTGTAACATTGTACTCTGCAGCAGCACGGCGGATTCTCCCAAAAACACGCTTCTGCGGTGAGAAAAAAAGTGGGGCATAACCCAGCGACGCGCTCTCTTGGCGTTGAATCGGAGCTTCGCTTTTGTCTTTGGCATCGTTTTTCCTTTTGACACAGTTACGTAAGGAGCAAAGTTCGCTGAACGCCGTCCACCCCCCCCCCCCTCCCCCTTGGCAACCAGCTCTAGTTGGTCGGTGAGCCGTGCCAAAAACAACCCTCTCCCATCTCTCTCTAATGCAGCTGTGAAGAACAAAAAATTACTGAGAACCGTAAACAAAATAAACTATCTCGAAAGAGAACATAAGGCGAAATATTTCCGCGCAAGCACGCCAAGATCATGTCGAGAAAGCAGTCCATATACGACTCGAGGGCGAAAGGTAGTTTAATCTTCTCAGACGGGCTGCAAAGTGCTTTCTCCTCCATGGCTGACTTTGGTGCTAGGTCCTGAAACCTCTCCAACGACGACACGGGCGTTGCTGGAACAACGCGTGCAATATTTCAGGGCCGGGTAAACCGGGGGTCCGCGGGTCGTCTTACCCGTTCGGCCGGCATGATTATACCGCTCTGTGTTACACGATACCAGCGACAAGGAAGGGCGAAAGCAATAGATTGTGCGGTTTTCGCACCTCATTAAGCTGACCACTACAACGGGGTTTGAAGGGATGGTAGCTCGTCATAAGGTTTACGAAGGTCATTAGAAGAAAGCGAGGATCGAAAATGGCCGAGGAGACAATGCGAGCCATAAACACAGGACGCGCCTTTCTATAAAACAAGCATAAACATCGTTTGTAGGCGTTATACACGCATCTCTCGTTTCTTTCGATGCTCGCTGCTATGGGCACAGCTTCAAGCGCAGGTTATGAACGATGCACGATTTGCATAAATGCCTTGTTTACGAACGCATGCAACGCATTAATAGTCGGTCCTGGAGTGCGAACGAGAGAGGTACAATAACGTCGCACGCGTTTTTCCAACTGTCAGCCATTACACTGAGCAAGATCTCAAGAGCGAGAGTCAAGTAGCTTCGACAAACTTCAATATTGAACTTCCTTTTTTTTTTTTTTTGTGCTAGTCATACAAGACTTGCTGGCTGCGTTCTCTTCTCCAATACACCTTAATTAAGCCGTTTGTTTACCTAGCCCCAGGCTGCCGTCTGTCACGCCGACGCGCTTGCGATTACTAACCCTCTCCGACGCCCTTCGCGCGTCCTCCAGCGGGACAATTGACCCCCTGGCGAGCAAAGGATGAACATCCCCGGTTCCTCTCCAAAGGAAAGGAAATAAGGGAGAGCGCCGAGCCTGCGGCACTTGCGGTTGCCATGCCAACGAGGACTCGCTCTTCCCTAGCACACACGTCAACGGTGACGTAGAGGCGACGGACGATAGCGCGCACAGCCGGTGACGTAACGCCATTGATCGCCGGCGGCTGACGACACTCGGCGGCTCAACGCGTTGACACACTGCACGTGTGCGTCTGCTTTTAGCAGACCCACCAACGCAACGTGCCGGCCGGCACGTTGTAAGCGACGAGCAGACTGCGACGCGAAACGACGCCGGTGACCCACATCTGGCGCCTCGGTGCGGCTTAGCTGGCGGCGACATGCGCGAAGAAAACACTTGGCCGAACGCACTCGTATATATAAACGCGGGGGTCTGCGCAGCACTTGGTTCGCGCCCTGGGTTAGTGGGACTGGGTTAGAGGCGCACTATACACGGGTTCGGTGTTTCGAGCCAAGGTTTCAGGGAAGAAGACCCAACTCGCAATGACAGAAGCTGTGCTCACGCGATGCATACCTTTTGCTCGCAGAGAGAGAGAGAGAGAGAGAGAGAGAGAGAGTGCGTGGTTGACTTGTATTCCCATATTTATTTATGCGTGATTGATTGATTTCTGGGGTTTTACGTCTAAAAGCCAGCTGTGATTATGAGAGACACCGTAGTGGAGGGCTCCTGAATGCTTATTTATTTACGCTGCGTGCCCTTTTAAGTTTCTCATACTTCACTTTTGCAATGTTTTTCTTTAATGAGTGGTGTTATTGTTCAATGTTGCTGTCCATTTGCCCTAGTATATGTGTATCTGTACATATTGTATGCTACTTATGCGCCACCACCTAGGGCACTTACTGGCGCGTGTAGTATATTATAAATAAATAAATAAATAAATAAATAAATAAATAAATAAATAAATAAATAAATAAATAAATAAATTGCACACCTAGCCACTACCTTGCGTCAACGGCTGCAGGATACTTCAGGCAAATAGAAATATTTTCTTTCGGTTTTTACTGTATAGCTCAATTGACGACCAGTTGTCACAGGACGCAGCTTTCTATAACACAAGCATCGGTACATGCGATGGACGTACGAGTGCTCATTACATTAACTGCACCTGCACTGCTGCAGCCACAACTTTGTTACAGAGAAATGTCATCGAACTTCCACGAAGGGGTTACGCCAGGGTTTAATGAGGATGCACCTCTGTTTCGCTCTTTTGCTATGTGGAGCGCGGAGTGCATACCATCCGAGCAAGAGTGGCAGTTGCAACACACTCCAGCGGGATTGTTGAGCTGCAGACGTTGAAAAAAAGCACGCCTACAGAGAGCACAGGGACACAGAAAACAGCGAAATTATTTGCGTTCCCGAGCTCTGCATGTACGCTATCATGCTTAATCATGTATTCAGCGCTGCACTTTGGTAAGGCGTCCTTTCGAAATTGGATAAATAATCTATCTATCTATCTATCTATCTATCTATCTATCTATCTATCTATCTATCTATCTATCTATCTATCTATCTATCTATCTATCTATCTATCTATCTATCTATCTATCTATCTATCTATCTATCTATCTATGATGTCGGAAATGTTAGCCTAGTTGAAACCTGCGCTTTTTGAAAAGTCCTGGCGGGCAGGTGGCCGTAGCGCCTATCGATTTTCTTCGCTATGATGATGACGAAACGCGGTTCCGTGTTGCATCGGGTCGCACCCTGCGCTCTTGGCGAGTCAGTAACCGAGTCGAGTTGACTCGGTTATTGAAGCGAAGTGTTTTCGGGCGATTCCCAAGCTTCGCTGAAGGGAGATCAGTGCTCCTGTTTACCGATCACTCGTACGATCATCTACTATATAGCCAGTGAGGGCGATAAACAAACAAGACCCATTTCCTTTGATTAGTGCGGGATGCCTTTATTTTGGCAACGTTGGTTAGCACTCGCAGATATTATGGTGGCAGCCAATAAAACGACGCTCACGGTTCCACGATATTCTGAGCCATCCCTGTGTGAGCACTGCACTAGAAAAGCAATACCCTTCGACGAGACCTTGGTCAAGGTCTTCGGCGCCAAGAATGTACGAAAATGAAACAAATGCGTCTTGTCGTAAACATCGACGCGTCATCTTTATTCGTGCCCAAGCACGATATTACCGGCTACGGCTAAAATCTCACGAGGATTACTTTCTCCATTTGCTCAGGATTAAACTTTCTCCGTGTTCCAACATTATATTTCTTTTGACCACAGTGGGCCAATGCTTGGTCCAAGCAGGAGCGGGAAACTGTACAAAATATAAACGTACATATTTAACAGGACGCATATGGAAAAGAATGCATAAGAAAAGACATGCAAGCAGAATTTCAGAAAGTTGACAGACATTCGATTTCTCCGGTAATGTTATCTGAGAAAAAAAAAAACAAAAAATAACACAACTGTAACGAACTGCTGCATTGTTCAATCGTTCTTGCAAGCTCTCTTTTTCTAAAACTGTAAGTTCTGGCAAAATTGGAGCAGGTGAACACTCATGAAATGTTTCGAGTCCTTCTCATATACGTAGTAATAAATCAGTGCTGACAGAATATATATGAATTTTTTTTTCTTTTGCGCGACGTGAAGTACTGTGCTTGAAAACTCAGGAAGAATATTGGTAAGCCTCAGGGTGTCCAAGATAATTTACTTGAAGAAGATATATACAAGCCAGCTTCGGTTTAGTCTCCTATAGCTAGGTGAATTTCTCCGAGGTAGAAGACGTTTGTCACTTGGGAGCCCAACACAATGACGTTTATGGCACTCACTCCAGCTATCCCGGGAATCTGCAGTTTTGTTGCGTCGGGCCACGCAACGCTTTACACCAAATTATTTAGGACCCTTCGTGGATTAGCAGCACTCTTCTTTTCCCGGAGTCTTTACTTGGAGGTCCTCTCCATTTAAAGCAAGAAAGGGTTGCGTCATCCTCCTATTCCAAGGTTATTGCTCTCTTTATTAATAACATGGGAGGGAGCATACAAGCTTTGTTGGTTTGTTGTTTTTAGTGGTGAGTCATAATGAATTTGAGGTTTTAGTATATTACCCAATTGGCGTTCAATCAACCGGCAGCGGAAACGGTATTTACCAGTATAGGCCACTTGGCATGGCCTTACTAAGCTTTAATCCTCATTCCGATATCCTTCGTAACATTCTCCTTGAAAGACCTCCAACATGGCGCAAGAGCTGCGCTAATACAGTTCGTGGCGTTTCATTCACATAGCAAACCGAAGCTGGCAGTCGGTACTGTTCTCCAGCAAACAGAGGTGTACAGAGGAAGGCAGTAAGTGGAAGGCGGGGGAAGGGGGTGGGTGAGGGAGGAGGGGATGAGCGCTGCGTTGGCGTCACAGTATGCCGAAAAACTTGGCGCTGCCGGCTACGTCGGGAGCAGCGGAGGCTCAGCTGTCATTTATAAATGCGGTTCCGCCCTTCAATTGACCTTGAGAGAGCTCTGCGAGGTTCGGGGTCGAACCGACGGTTCTGCCAAGACGGCCTCTGAGGTCACGTAAGTCGCAGAATGAGCGTAAATGCGACCTAATTGTAAAAGCACCCACGAGCTCACGAACCCCGGACATCTGCCGCAAGGCGCGAACTCTTTGACGCGCGGATGGCTCATTAAACGTCGAAACAAAAGAACCGCGCTTTACGAATTCGCTGCTCGAGTTGCTGAACCGAACGTCTCAAGGGGTTGCGAGCAACAATTGAGTTACGATATGCAATTCAGAGCTGCGCACAATAGGACGTCGCGCCCATGTTATCGCGTGTATGGCCGATGCATGTTCTACGAACCCTGTTGCACATAGATTAGGCTGTAGAAATGGGCTATCAGATAATTTTTAGGAACAGCGTGCCGAACGTCACAGAATGATATCCTTCCCTATCCGCGTATTCAGGAGCTCAAGCAGTTGCACGACTTGTACGCAAAGGAAATGTCACCCGATGATTACACCCTTGAGCACACTGGAAGCTTGCTCGCGTTTCACATCTAATATGTGTATCGACTGCGAATAGGAATCGTAAGCAGGGCGCGGTTCCTCGTTATGCTTTTTACATAACTTTGTCTGCTTCGTTTCGTTCAAAGTATACGCTAGGGGCACAAGCAATCAGCCACTTTTCTGTAAAAGCCATATTTGTTGATTTTCTACTACGGATCAATCTTGCGAAAGTACCCTGCAACATTGTTTCTCTGATGTATTACTACATGTGATGACCGCTTAATTTCAATTCGCAGAATACATCGACAATCGTCTTGGCTCGCTTGAAGTACGTGTATTTCGTAGTTATAGGCATATTTGAAACAGCCCCGTACCATATAGCAGAGCTACGACATTTAATTCGTTGGGGACCATGTGCTATTAGAGATAGCATATAGGCGAGCACTGCGAAAACGCGTCTTCACATTTGCCACACTTGCTTCACTCGGCTGCGTCGTTGATCTGCGTCACGTATATGCTGCGTTTGCTTTCCAATGTATAGACGCCATTCGTGAAAAAACCGTTAAGGCATTTATATTGGAAATAATAAATAAATAAACGTTGAAGCCAGTTCCACGATAGTGTCACGTGAGAAAAAAACGCAGCTGTCAAGCAGGCGCCACCGCCTAGCGAACGCAGATTGAGTTATTTCTTCATGTTTCTTCATTTCTTTCATCTTTCTTTATTTCTTTATATATTGCACTCTCGCCTCGCACTCACTTCTCTTTCCCACATCTTGCTATACAATACTGTACTTGGCGATGCTATGGTTTACCCTAGGCCCGTAGCCAGGGTGCCCTAGGGGTCCGGGCCTTCCCGAAATTTTGGTTGCGGGGTTAGTGCAGATAACATAGTGTAGTGCTAATAGCAAAATTTAAGCTAATAATAACGTTGCATTAAACAAGTCATTTATTGTACATACTGTGTTTATTACCGAAACAAAGTAATGAGAATAGATGCTTTTCTCAAATAGCCAAGACCTTCAGCAAGTGGGTCCTGCCCGAAAAGAATTCCTGCCTATACGGTCCTGGTTTACCCTCTCACCTACACTTTTTCCCTGCTCCTCACCCTTCCATCAGTGCTCCATACCCTCACTTCCTTTCCGTATCCCCTTGCCAAACTATGCTGCAAAAGGCAGTGCCATGCTCTATCCTCTCCACTCTTTTCTTTTTTTCATCCTTACCGTCACACTGCACCTCCTCGTCCCACTTTTGTTTCTTACCACATTTCTGTACTACTATGCGCGGCTATGCTATGCTGAGACCTTCTTGGCCCATACCTATTTTCTGTGGCACAGAAACATACTATACAAGGCTATTCCGTGCTTTACCCTCTCCCTTTTTCCTTTCGTAGCTACTCATTCTCTCCCACACCATGGTTATATGCTGCGTCAGGCGCTGTTGACCTAACGCACACATTATATATATATATATATTATATAAATATAATATATATAATATATATAATATATATATATATATATATATATATATATATATATATATATATATATAACCAGGGAGAGCCGAATCTATTGGCCAACGAAGCTAGTATGACATTTGTGAATAAAGTAGTGAGTGTATATGCAGATTTAAACCTAAAACCAAATCGTGCCGAATTCGAATTGTTCAAGGCACTTTGTACGGAGGTATTTCTGAATAGCGCACTTTACAGATACGAAAATATTCTGTCAAGCAGCAAAGTATCCGCTGCGGTGCTTTAGTGCCACCGCGGTCGCCTTGAGAATCGTAGTCAGCTGTTCGCAGCAGCTTCGCGAGACGTAAAGGAAACAATGCGAAGACACGGACAACTGCTTCGACGTGCCACTTTGACTACAATTTCTTGTAGGTAACCCTAAGGGAATGCGGATTCCATTATAGTGTTGCTAGCGTATTCCAACAGATATCTCGCGATACATACTTTAATCGGCGTCTGCTGCGCGAATTCTTTGCGGCATTACAATAATTCGCATTCTTCTAGTTGTCTCCCCTTACATGTCAAGATATATTGTGCATTCAGGCCTCTCCGAATTCCTTTTATATTACCACTGGTAAGCGTTGACGGAGAGTTTGAAGACAGACTTAACTTGTCACATATCACATAACGTCGGGAAAGCAGGCACTTGACAAATCAACCGAGGCGTTTCTGAGAAGTTCTGATTGGTTTATGGTAGTGTATCGTAGAGAATCGCTATAGGACGATGTTCTTTTTGTTTTTTTAAGTCAGAGTAGATAATGTGTTAATGTGAATCTTTATGAGCTTAATATATATATATATATATATATATATATATATATATATATATATATATATATATATATATATATATATATATATATATATATATATATATATATATGCGAAAACGGGAATGCCAAAGTACGTCGAACATTCCACGATGCATGCAATATGCTTTTTTTTTAAGTTTTCGTCGCTCAACTTGTTGTGGAATACGTAAGAGGTTAGCGCTAACATCTCCTCACATTCATTGACGATTTACAAGCTTCTGGCATAAATATACTCGAAATCCTTCTGTTGAGTTCACAGGACATTTAGGTGGTTTTATAACACGTTGTTTGCCTGTATACGGTCGCAAGTACGATGCCGTTGCTCTTTCTTTCTCGCCATTTCCATATTTCTTTTTCTGAAAGTTTTCGACTAACCCTTTCTAATAATTTATTTAACGTTCGCATATTGTTCGTTTTGTTCTACGTGTGTCAGGCTCGACGTCCGTGGATGATGAGGACGTGTACTACAGGAACACATACGCGCGGGAAACTTTCCGGATATTCTCTACTCGCTAGGCACGTGTTGTCGCCCATGCCGGCATACCTCAATCGAATAATTTTATTTCTTTGTTTAGTTCAACTTCTGCCATTAGGTTGCGAGGCCTGAAAGGAAAAAACTTCGGAATAATTCCTTATTTCTCCCTCTCAGTTCCCCTGAGTCGAAATTTGAGTTACGTAACCTTCGCATATCTCCGAAAACGACGGTTATATGTAGGCCGATTCCCCAACCCCCCCTCTCCTCCATACCCGGACACCTTTTCAATGGCTGGTGTTTTTTTACGTGCATCGATAACGCGCGATACGTGCAATAGAAGATTTTCAGTTTTTATCATCCATTAAAAGTGCTGTGTAGGTCACTTCGGTGTATAGGGCGCAAGAATGTTCGTTAAAGAAATTACACGAGAATGACGCAATTCACGAGCACCTATCACAAGCCACTATATGCGATAAGGTTCTGGCGAATATAAGGCATACTATCGAATAAAAGGCAAGAACTGCGTGATCGTATATCTTCTCTCAACCCCGCTTATTACATTCCTACGTAATGTATGCCACTCTCATTTATTTTTATACACCACTTTTCTCTTCTCTCTAATTCCACTATTCCCGACCCTGCGCTAACCTGTTGAGGTGTCCTCTCGAAGAGACAGTTACGGGGCAGCACTTTTCTACTTGCCCACTGAAAGCCACTCACACATGACAAAAAGGGACTGGATCGCATACGGCAGGCATTCCCGAATCATGGCGGGCAATTTGCCGCTGTCCTTAAAGCGGAAAGTATGCAATCGTCGCATTTACTAGCACTGACATACGAGGCAGAAACTTGGAGGTGGACGGCGCAGGGGTGCGGTGGTTACGGTGCTCGGTTCCTGACCCGAAAGTCTCGGGTTCGATTGCGGCCGCGGTAATCGCATTTCGATGTAGGTGAACCGGTATATGCTGACGTACTAAGATTCAGGCGCACGGTAAGGAACCCCAGACGGTCAAAATTTTCGAAGCCTTCCGCTAAGTCGTGCTCAAAAATCATATTGCGGTTTTGGCCGTTTTGACTAGTAGGACCCCAGGAATCATCATCGGGTGTTGAGCCTAACAAAGAAACTCAAAGTAGAGCGGAGGACGACGCACCGTGCGATGGAACGGAGGTGATCTTTCAATTATTAAGAGACAGGAAGCATGCTGAGTGGATGCAATAAAGAACTGGGATAGCCGATACCACAGCTAATACCAAGAGAAAGAAACGACCTGGAAAGGTGACGTAATTTTTAGGGAAGATTGCTTATGGCCAGTTAGGGCGCCTGAATAGACGTTGAGGCATATAGGAAAGACAGCCTAGGGTGGTAGGGGTTTCGGTGGGGCAATGAAGTTAAGGAATTTTGGATCCGTAAAATGTAATCAGCTCTCGCAAGAAGTGGGGACTTGGAGATCACTGGCATAGGCCCTCGTCGTTCAGCGGGAATTAAATAGGCTAGTGATGACAGTGGTGCTGATGATGCTCATCGATGACGATCAAGTCCGTTGCACAGATATTTATTTCAGAGATTGTGCGTCCAATATTCAATACAACGACCAAACAAGCGCTCCAAGTTGGCTGCCGTACGCAGTTGATCGAAGCATTACAGATGAATAATATTGACGCAGGTAGCGGTTGCATCATGTAAGGTTGCCTCAGCTTTTTGCTGCATAGTTCTCGCGTAGTTTTCGATCCATGCTTTGGAATACCAATCACAAGGCAAGCAAAAGTAATTTGTCCCTAGAAACATACGTGGCAGAAAAACCTCGCCTTACTTACAACATCTGTCTGCGATATACGGTAATATTACAGTAGCCTTGATTTATTTTTTTATTAAATGTGTCAGCTATCCAGCAAACACCTGCTTGCGTTTATGTGCAACAAGTTCACCCAGACATAGGACATTAATATTAGTTTCACCAGTTTATAGCTTTTGAAACATTGAGTTAGACAAGACGGCTGTATGGTGACGGCACTAAGTCGGTCAGAGAGAATGCAGCAGTGGTTTGACATCCGCCCTCGCTTGTCACATCTTACAACCTTGAATATATAATGTAGTCTCGAGAAAAAAAAAATGCTTCGTAATAAACCCCATAGTTTGCGGGGGTTAAAGCTACCGCAGATGGTCTTCGGTGAAAAAACTCAACTACCACAACTCGCAAATTCCCATTGCGACTGACGCGGAAGACTGCAAGCGCGCTGAAACCGTACGAGTTCGCGTCCCCTGCGCTGACCTTGGACCCTCGAAGGCGACCCCGTCCCACGGGTAACGTGTTAAAGCGCGCGAAAACACAAAACATTTATTCTCTGCACTTCGCTCCTATAGCGCATCTGAGGCGAGAGTCAAAGTTTAGTTAATTTGCGAATAAATCCCGCTAAAATTCTAAATATCAAAGGCAAAGAGAAGCGGAGGTGACGGCTCAAAGCGTCCTGTTGCATACTGCTTTCGGGCGCAGCGTGGTGTTATTCTCCGCAGGTTATGTTTACGTTGGACTTCACTACTGAAGCGACAGACGGGGAAAAAAAGAGGAAGGAAAGGACAAACTTCACTTACAATTAGCAGCAATGTTCCGAGGAACTCGTTGATGAGTTGCCGTACGAGCAAGTTCTCGATCTTCATCTTGGAGCGTGTCGTCGGTGTCTCACGACCAAGCTGTCAAGACGACGACCCGAACCGCGGCGGCGCCGGCGCTTCACCGGTGACGGGCTTCCCTGCAGTGACGACTACGGCGTCGTCAAGCCGATCTCACCGTCAAGCGTGGGCCACTGACGAGCATTGCTGCCGTGCAGCTCCGCCTTCGTCGCCGATACCCGACCGCCGATATTTTATTTCTTCTTTCTCTTCTTTCCCTCGCCTGTCTGGAAAGGCGGCGCCGGCTGGTGAGACTCGAGACCACGCGCGGGATCCTAGCTCGAGGCCGACTTGCTGATGCTGGCAGCTTTTCCCGGCTCGCTCCGATGGGGTTGCCGCATTTTTATACACACTGCGGCTTGCCGAGCGAAACGGTTGGAGGCGCTTTCGGTTCTGTTTTCGCGAGGCTCTCATTCATCACGGGAGATGGCGCCACCATCCTATAAAGCAAACCGGCTAGCCTTTGCCTTTTAGCGCATTCGTCTAGAGGGAGTTACCGTCGAGGCAGCATGGGCACCGCTTGTAGGGCACCGCTTGCACCCTGCTGCGACGCTCTGCTGGGGCTGCGTGGGAGAAAAAAGAAACAAGTCTAACCTTTTTCACCTGAAGTGACGTATTGACTTAGCGGGTTTTTCAAACAGAAGGTAGCGCCTCGGCTTCATCTAGCACAGCTGAGCAGCCGTTGAAAGCGACGAAGGCATGACAGCTGAACTCCGACGCTGGAAAGTGCTACCCCCAATGCCTCCTGCTTCTGTGTTGGTCAACACGTTTAAGTACAACGTGCTGAATGCACTCTGGAAATGACGGTGTATGGTAGACAGATTTATCCTGTTTACGTACGAAGGTTCGCCAGCAATGACGTACCAAGGAAAAAAACACATACAAAAAAACAAGCACGAATGTTATAATAATGCGAAGCCTCCAAGTTGCGCAGCTGATACCATTAGCGGAAGCCTAGGGCTGCTTCTAGTGTTTCTTTTGAATTGATTTTCATTAATTAATTTGTAATATTTGATTAACCGTCTTTTCCAAGCAGCGTACTAATTTGGGCGATTTGGCAAGACACAGGGAAAGAACTGAGGACGCGAGCGGTGACTACTGAATGATTTATTCGACTATACATACCCCCTCCCTTTCGTTATATATATATATATATATACACTGTGCATCGAGGGAAACCTCGATGCAAAGTGTGCCCACACATGGTGACCACAAGTACGGCCGAAGCCTCTCATTCTGACTTTGTTTATGATATTAAGGATGATCTTAATTGTGATTCGAGCAACGTCATATACAAAATCCGATGTGAAGTTTGCAAAAAGGAATATATTGGTCAAATAGAAACCGCGTTCCGCCTGCGTTTCAACAATCACAGGGCACATGTTACCGGCCTCCCTAATTTGCCATTTTCCAAACACATAAACTTGCCCGGTCACTCTTTTGAGCGCATCAGTGTTGTGCTTCTGCAATCCGGCTTTCAGCACACACGAGAGCGCGAACAGCGCGAATCCTTCTTTATAAATAAATTCAGATCGTTCTCGCATGGAGTTAACGAGAGCCCAGGGCGTCTCCCTTTCCTACGCAACCAATCGTAACAGTCAAAAAACGATATTTATTATTTAGCTATAGCTAAACTGGTGTCGACAGCACATAAAGAAAAATATCACTCCCACTGTGTTTAACCCGTGCTTCCTCCAATATTTCTTACCCCCCCCCCCCCTTTTTCCTTTTTCTTCCTTTTTTTCTTCTTTTTTTCTCTCTCTCTCTCTGTTCCCTCGTTGGTGTCGCGCCCGACCTTATCTGTGGTTCAAAAAGGCCAGAAACTACATGCAGCTGGAGCGCGTCGCCCTGTTAAAGCATGCCGCCGCGCTTTGCTCACTCGACTCTTACTGCAGGCTCATTATTCTGGGTGGCCCACCTACTCCTTTTTTTTCTCTCCTTTTTCACCTTTTTTTCGCTCCTTCGCATTCCTCACACAAAGCCTGCACCCAGCTTGTTTCTCATTCCTACCTTGCCACTCAAGCCCTTATCCCGCTCACGTGACTCGATAGTTCACACGTGGCAACGATTAAAGGGACCCTGAAACGGTTTTGACGATTTTGTGCAAACATGGTGATCCGGTAGAGCGGGTCACTAGGACCATAACAGGCCAGATTTTAGCGCTGTGCGTAAAGTGTGTAATTTACAATAAGGTTTTGAACACGCGTATCGCAAAAGGTCGCAGCGGCTCGCCAAAAAGCGTTTTCAAACGCCCCCGTCATCGAGCGATCGAATGAGAGGTCGCTGATTGGCCCCGACCCAAGTGACGTACATGTAATTTTCAAAACCTAGCTGCGAACAACGTGCTTCTACAACGTACTCCTTCGTTTCAGCCAACGGTATCATCGCGGCATCTGGCGGCGTCACACGAGTCGCCGGCGCTCTATTACAGAGGCTAGCACTGCCGAGGCGGGCGACCTCAGTGAGGATATCGGGGCGCTATGTCACTACGGGAGGCTCGGCAGAGCGGCTGACGCGGGAGGCGCTGTCGTCGCTAGCGCGCACTCCGCAGCAGATCGAGTTGAGGAGGAACAGCAGTCGTAAGGAGGAAGTCGACAGAAATAAGCCCATAGCTGCCTTAGCGCATTGTGTTTCGCTTTATTTATGGTGTGAATGATTTCGCAATTGTGTTGCCTAATCAGTGACGCAATGTCAAAAAAACGTTTCAGGGACCCTTTAAAGAACCAGCCGTTGCACCTCCGGTGTCTTCCTTATCTAGATCGTTTCTGCCCTCTCCTCATGTCGTCTGTCTCCTTCCCTTTGAGCCACCCACGTTGGTCGTTGTTAGCTTATGTGTTTATTTATTTATATATTTGTTTGTTGGTTTGCCTCCTCCTTTCACTTGTAACTCTGCCTTTGCACTTGTATTCGGATGGCCGTTGTGCTCATTCGACTTAAACCTCCGAAGAAGGCTGGTCCTCCAGCCGAAAGGTTAGGAATAAAGAAGATTTTTATCTGTTAACATTGCAGTTTACTTCAAAGTTCTTATAATATATATATATATATATATATATATATATATATATATATATATATATATATATATATATATATATATATATATATATATTGTCGTATAAATCATTGAGTAGTCACCGAACACCATACTTCACATCCCGCCTATATGCACCTTCCAAAAGCCTTATCTCCTTTCCTGAGAGATTAATTGACGCCTGACTAACACCACGGCCGATACATACAACGCACGCACAAACGGCGTGCTATGTAGCGGCCGTGTTCGTACGATCTATTCCCGGCCGCCAGTTTCTCCCCTGCGCCTTAATTTTCTTAGTGTGCGCTATTTGAAGATGACGACTTATTTTTATTATTGAAGTTGTGTGCCAACATTGCGTTTCAGATCTCATTCCTTGATATCAACCTGAACAATTGTACGTACCGTTACTCCTTGGGCGCACAGGTGCTGGCAAAGCGCTGAGAAACTATCATCAAAGCCCGTTTGGAGCTGTATAAAGCGTAGCTTTCATTTTGACGGTTCATTATACAACACATATGTGAACATGGGGCCGCCTTAGTCTGAAAACTGTCGAAAGCGTCCAAGCTTCCCTAGGGGCGCGGACATTTAGTGTCCAGCGGGAAAGCGGGACACCAGATCAGAACTTTTCGCACAAGTCTACGACTAACAGGTGTTCTACGGTTAAGACGGTATGCACAGCTAAGTTCTAGGGCTTGAACGTTTAATACGAAGAGGTGAATTCGTACTTTCAGCATGACGCTAATAGCGAAATTTTCTTGCTTTTCCTTTTAGGGGCGAAGTTCCTCTTAGTCTAACCTTGTCCTGCGTCAGGCGTAACCGGCGTGCCGGGAGGCACGCGCTCGCCCTCGGCTCGTGCCTCCCGGCGCGTGCCTCTCTCTCTCTGTCTCCCGGCGTGTGCCTCTTTCTCTCTCACTCTTCCATCTGCTGTTTGGGAGAGAGAGAGAGAGAGAGCGAAAGGCGCGCGTTGACTATCGAAACGCTCTTTCTTAGATGAACGCTCTACCAGCTCGCAAAGGAGGAGAACGCGCCCTCACCCGCGAGAGACAAAGTTGGCGCAGGCAGCATCTTCTAGCGAGTTTCTTGATTGAAAAATACCGACTGCTCGCGTTGGAGAACCGTTCACCGGCCACCCATATATATATTATATATATTATATATATATATATATATATATATATATATATATATATATATATATATATATATATATATATATATATATATATATATATAGGCACTGGATCTTGACTTGCAATGAAGTGCCGGTGGGAGATTTCACTTGTGCATAGTTGAACCATAAGGATTCGTAGCGTGCGCGTTAACTAAATTAATCCGGAACTCGGCACGATCTACGATGAACCTCCCGAGCTTCGCCCACTCATCATCATTCACTCCGTGGATATGCTGTAATTTTTTCTTTCTTTTTTTTTCTTCCTTCCTTGCTTTCTTTCTTTTTGTTGCCGAGTCTACTCCGCAATATCTATCCGGCAACATATGACAATAAAGTGCTCGCTATGGTTGATAAGACGACAACGGCTAAAGAAAGTACGCAGCTTCCGCTAGGTAGCGCAAGGCCGGATCACAGCGAAACTGGCCGATAGTCTACTGAACTTGATCGTCATTATTTTGGCGGGAACATGTGACGTGGCGTTTTGTTACGTGATTTTGGCGGGAACATTCCCCGTGATCACCCAAAATCACGTAAGCGATGTCCCCTGACATGTTTCCGCCAACTTGACGCAACGCAACATCACGTAACACGTTTCTGCCAAAATTACGCAACGCGATATCACGTTATGTGTTCCCCCAAAATCGCGTAACGCATTGTCACGTGACATTTTTCCGTCAACATCCTTAACGCAACGTGACGTCACATGCTGCTACCAAAATCACTCAACGCATTGTCACGTGACATGATCCCCCCAAAATCACGTAACGCAATGTCACATGACAGGTTTCCACCAAAATCATGTAGCAGAATGTCGTGTAGTATTGCATGATGCCTGACAAATTACGTCTAGCTTAAACGGCTTCGCTGCTTAAAAAAAAAAAAAGAAGAATAAAACTAAGCCTGAAGCGAAGTGTAACCACGAGGTGCTTGAACTTTCTTTTCCTCTTTTCTGCATTCACTAATTCGCTGCGTTTATTTCAATTCGTATTTTTCTACATCCTGCCTCGCCCCAGAAACAGCAGGCGTCTCCAAGTGGTATATATACACAGCTTGAAGGGGCCTTTTGAGCCCTTTGCCATCTTGTGTTTTGATGAAGCAAGGCCGCACCAGTGCATCGCGACCAGGATATACCTGCAGTACTCGAGCCAGTGGCCAAAAGACACCTGCCGTCTTGTTCATTATGTCGGCATAATCGTCTTCGATTATACCTCGGTTAGTGCTTTACGGGCACCGCCGTAGAGACCGTAATTCAAGATGATTATCTTTTCCATCTTTACCAAAGATGATTCACCGGGAGCCTCTGCAAGTGCTCTAGCGGCCGGCTGACATCTTTAGTGGTAGTATGAGGCCACTTTGAAGTGTCACACGCAGGAGCTGAGACCTGGATGAGTGAGGACTGAACTCATGACGAGAAGGTGAGACGGATAAGCGGCACGCTATACGGCGAACACCCGTCGCTTGACCACGTTGCACAGGTCTGTCAAGGACCTGGTAGCGGCAATAAAGAGCACATCAACACAGGACCAGCGGGAGGCTGCGCTGTCCTGCTCGAAGGCTGAAGAACAGCTCGAGCTGATCGACGGAGCTCTCAAAATGGCAAAAACCAGGGTTTATATTATACAGACTGAGACTTACCTATGCCAGGAGGATGTCTCCGCAACAGTAAAGTTTTCTTTCATCCATTTGCCGAAAATTCTATATCAGCAGGTTTATGGCGTACGTATTCGGGCTTGTGCTGGATATTCGTTTTCGGGGATGACAACGTGGATCCCAAATGAGGTACTTCCGTTCTGCGCTCTTATTACAAGGCGTGGGAGGAGCTAGTCAGACACTGAACGTTACAGAAAAACAGGGTGCCTATCGTAGGCTACCAATTTGTAATCGATGACTCGCTAATCTTACCTGTGTGACGTTTTGATATTGCGGCAGTGCGATTGTAAAAAAAGGTTGTGCGAAAGCTTGTGCTGTGAGTAAGGGGCAGCTTCTTTCATCGCTTTGTTTCTACCATGTACGTACTTACCGGGCGCTGCGAGATGAATTGAGGGGTCAAGTTAGCACGTTTCTGTGAAGATACGTTGCAAATGTAATGTCACAACGAAGGCACAAAATATGTAATCCCCCACTTTCTTCCTTCTTTTACTTTTTGTTGTTGCACTTCGCTCTGAAGCAGTCGGAGCTTGTTAATTCTTGTTTTCCTTATTTCATGGAGTGCACAACGGTATGAATTTAAGAGTGAACGTTTATCAAAATACCATCTCTATTAATGACAAATTACTTACCTCGTTACCAATTCTTTTGTCTTTGTATGTCTGTTCCATGGTCCACAACAAGTAAAACGAAAAAAGAAAAAAAAGAAGAACAGCGCCAACAAAGAAAAAGACAACTGGGCAATGCGAAAGACCAAGAAACAGATGCACGTTAACAGACTAAAACGTGAAGTTTATTTCAGTACGCCATGAAGACAATGTAACAACAATAACCGCTTGTACACGATTAAACAGGCTAACGCGACACGATAGAAATGCACGTAACAGTAACAATACAGAGAACGCGAATAGAGGTAAACATAAGCGCCCGTGCACCTCCTCGCGTTGTTTTTTCTTTCATTCTTTTTATCAGCGCAGTGCTCGATAAATGTAAGCGGCTGCATGGATTAATAGTTGCATGTGCTCGGATTACAGATGTGCGCATTGGCAACAAGAAAAGCAACACACGCAGTGCAACCATGCTTCGATTCTTATAACGTAGTGCTTTCCCTGTATTATCATTGCATTCATTCAGTGTTTTTGAATGTATATTTGCTCCTGCCTCTGAATACACAAAGCACATAAGATACAAATTCATGACACGTGAGAAACTGATTAAATAATGCAGTAACAGGAGAAAAAGAAAACGCATTCATGCAGTTGCTCGCACACACTCATAGATACATAAAATTACAAGAACAAGAACAGTAATCAGATTACAGGTGAGCGTCGTGATCAGGATTAGAGTACATCAGTACACTTTCCAAAACCATTTTATCTCTCCTTTTTATTTTTTTACGTTTCTTTAAACATGGGGATAGTGCATTTTTATCGAGTGCAAATAGTCAAATATGGTTGTCTTGGAACCTAAACGTTTTTTAGTAATTCACTGGAAAGCAATAGATGATATTTGCATGTAAGCCGTAAAAATATGCAGCAATCGCTCGCTAAACAAAAAGAAAAAGAAAAACAGAATGAGATAAGGGAGAAGGAACATATCAAAACGCGAGAAAACAATAGCTATACATACGATCTTACAAAACAAGTGCAGGGAAAAAAATACTCATTGGTAAAATGAACAACATGAGGTATGGTATGTATATGAAAATGCGAACGGTACGAAGATTTATTCTCTTAATTTACTTTTTCAGTCTTCTTATGCGTAAGAGGAGATAAAGTTACTAAAGGTCGCAGCAGCGAGGCAGACCAGAAATCTTTGGCAAGCTTTAGAGTTGTGAAAAACGCACTTCTACTGCAAAATATTTATTCGTTGGCAAGATATATATTCCCATTTATTACCCTCTGCGTAGTCTCTACAAGCCACGATCACGTACTTAAGGCCATTTCTGCCCCGTGTGTAAAAGAAAACAAACAAAAAAAGGAACCAAAAACCAAAATAATTTAGTACCCCAAATTATTTCCTCATAAAGTTTACTTTTCAAGCTCTGAAAAATGAACAGCCCTTTCTTTTTTTTTCTTTTGGAAAGCAATGTCTATTGTGTCATTTCCGTTTTGTAGCAGTAAAAAGAAAATAATAATGAGGGAGCATGAAAACGCCTTCGCACCCCAAGATGAAAGAAATTGGACCAGATAGTGGATTTCTTTAAACCGGTGTCAATATATTCGCTGTAACCTGGGCTTCCTAGCTTTTGAAACATGGTTTCGGAGCTGCATAGCTAGGAAACACGAGATGAGAGTTGTGTGCAGCAAACACGTAGGGTTGCAGGAAAACCCACATTGATTCAAACCTGGTGCAGTGACAGAAGAGAAGATGAACTTGCGTTTTCAAGAAAAAAAAATGCACGAAATGGCGTGAAAGAGCGTCAAGATAAATTTGCGCCTCGAGATGTAGTCCAGATGTTCAGCAGTGTTCCATCGATTCGTTGTCGTTTTCACACCAGCCAGGTCTTGGATCCAGGCTCGAACCGTACGTTTGCGACGAGATGCGTACGGCTTCTTGGAGACGCCTCGCCTCGCATCGGATGTGCCATGGCGGCCCCGCGGTGGGACTGTAGTTGTGTGCAGTGTTTGTAATGTGTGTGGGTGGGTCGACGATTTTTTTCCGGTAACCACGTCTATAATCCCCGTTTGGGTGATCCTTGCTCCGCGTTCAGTTCTTCATTTCGCACTGCTTGATTCCCCTCATTTGGATGACGTTTTCAACTGGGGAGAGGATGAAAGAGATTCACGCAAAACACCAAAGTGAGTCAGTGAGTGCAGAGACGAACAGGAGGACCGGGTCAAAGAATGGTGCGTGCATTTGAGATCATTATGAATGAAAAAAGTATCCGCAGTGAGAAATCTGCTTCTTGTTTAGCGACTGACAAAAGCATTTCTGGTAGAGCAGATTAGGACTTGTGATGTCTTCTTTTCTTTGCGATACTATATTAAGTATTCACTACTATGTTTAAACAAGGAATTCCAGCAAAAATTCACACAAATAAATAAATAAATAAATAAATAAGAAGTTTACCCTCTGAAGTTGAGAACGCGTCTCGCTTTCGTCACGTGACCAATATGTCCTGGTGAACACGGGATGGCAAGCAAGACTAGTTCGAACTATTTCGGCGTCACGCAGTAATTAAATGCTAGCTTTTGCCAATGTTGATCGGGGAGCTCAACTCATAACTATATGTAGCATGCTTTACCATCACTTACTTTTTTGTTGCGGGAAAACAAGAAAAGACAACGTAAAAAACACAGCAAATAGACAAACAAATAAAGTACGGGTAGATTTCTATTCTCTTTCGGGAGCGGCAAAGCAGTTTTGTCCAAGAAAGCATCGTCATGTAAATCTCGGTTTGTTCTTTTTACTGACCAATAAGCCAGCATCATGCAAGACATTGAAGAATACTCGTAAATGTGAGAATTACTTTCAGTTTATTTGATCGACGTGGTGCTAGGAAGTCTCTAAAGGATGGGAGAAGTAATTCGTAGCGCAGAATACGGAGAACATTTGTTGTTCTTCTTTTGTACTAATCCGTGCTTTATATTATTTTCTTTACATTGACGAAACAGCTTCTGAAATGCAACGCAAAATAATTTCGATAATTGTAAACCAAATGTTGACTACAGCAGAGACAGTCATGTGACTACAGAGACAATAGAATGAAAACGTTCGTGTCATTTAGCGTAAAAAGAAAGCTCTTCGCGTTTAGGCTACAAAACAAAGACGTACAATAGGTTTACTACATGATCTTTGTTGAAGGTTGCAAACGCTTGAATAAAATTATTCTGAAGTTAAATAAATTATTCGAAAGGCGAAACAGCTTCCGTATTTGTAAGAGAGAAACAAGAGCGAGTATACACTTTTTAGAAGTGTTCTTCAAGGTAGTCCGTTGCTTACAGCAATCTCATCATTTATAACGGTGACCTTAGCCGACAAATACCTTTTTTTTTCTCTCGTTTGCTCACAATACACGTTTATTTTCTCTCTCTTGTTTTACGTACTTTACACACAGCGAGTCCTAAGCACCAGCACAATATCAAGATTTCTATGCAAAACAGGCAAACGTGCTCGCAAAGTGCGAAAACGTGCTTTATGCATGCGTGCACTTTTGTGTAATCATGCGGTGAACGAAGCGTATATCAGAGTTGCACATGCAAATGAGTTACTTTCTGCATGCAATGCATGCTACAGTCCTCATGCGCTTCGCCGCCATTTCGAGCACTCCAGAAAAAATATACATATATATATGTGGTGGGCATCTCCTAATTTTACTTTATCGCGAGTGTTCCATAAAATATACCTTTACCTGAACGGCAGCTGCTGACTTCTCCTACAGGACCCATATTTTCGGATTGCCTAAATGCGTGCGGAGAAAATTCGATGCCTAGCTTTCGCTGCGGAAGTCTCTCGCCTATCTTTTGCAATGCCGTGGACGCGTTAATGCGTTTTCGTCACTTCGCTCTCTTCTGTTCATTATATATCTTTCTTATCGTTGCTGTAGGGCTATAAGAAATTTCGCTTTGTGCAGAGCACGCGGGAAGTGTGTAACCTTAGATGTTTTTCTGACAGGAGGATGACGGACCAATCATTGTGTTTTCTTGAGCGGGAACCGGACTATTGATTACTATTGCGACAGGTTGAGCAGGCTGGTAAGGAGGACCCATGACGTAAAATAACTAGCGCTCGGTGGAAGGCGGTACAAGTTGATCGGACAAGCGCTGGCACCACCTTATTATTATTTTGTCTCTGTCGGTCTAGTGTTACGCATTTTACGGAAAAGATAAAACATATCGACGCCTTGGGAGCCGATTATCGCTGTGTGGACGCCTGGATGCACGTACCAAGCAATTACCGAAGCGGTGAAGTGAGAAACGAAGCGTGATGAGTATACAGCGATAGCGTGTTCCAAAAGAACTGGGACAAAGGAAATAAGCGAAATGCGGTGCTACTATGGAGCAAATAAATTAATAAAGGAATTCATACTTCATAAGTTAATATATAGTCCATTTCACCTATATGCGGCGTTGTGGAGGGATGGGAAAGAACGGGAAATACTGCATTTAAGCAAGCTTGGGTCAGACAGAAGGGAAGCATGCGGACGTGCTTTCGCTTACACGGACTGACTGTAATCTTCTCGGTGCGTGTAAGGCGCGCGTATGTATGTATGTATGTATGTATGTATGTATGTATGTATGTATGTATGTATGTATGTATGTATGTATGTATGTATGTATGTATGTATGTATGTATGTATGTATGTATGTATGTATGTATGTATGTATGTATGTATGTATGTATGTATGTATGTATGTATGTATGTATGTATGTATGTATGTATGTATGTATGTATGTATGTATGTATGTGCGTGTGTTCTAAAGGCGGAAATACGATTTATACGTGAGTCTGTTGCTAATATGCGATGCAGTAAGGTTACCAGAGGGCAACCCTACTTCAAAACTCAGCAGGTAGTAAATTGTTCCCTATTGCAATGACCTATTCTTGCTTTTTAGGTGTTGGAACACCTGACGTGCCTGTACAAAAAGTGAAAGTTTTCTAGGACACACATAATTTTTAAACCTTCTCCGAAATCCTCGCGTTGACGAATTCACTCAACGTCAGGAGTTTTCGCAGGAGTTTCACAAATTTCACTGTCTGTCTTCTCTATTGCTGAGATATAGTTTCAACGGTGGCTAAATTATATAGGGGGTGACAACAAAAAGATACGGGTGTGCTGATAGAACTAAAACAATGCTCCCCCTATTAAGCCCTCTCTTGCTACTGTATACAGTGGTGGATTTTAGATGTTAGAGATGTTCACATTCAATAAAGCTGTTTTTGTGAAACAAGGCAACCCAAATTATACGTGGGCAAGTGTTTCAAAAGTGAACGTGGATGTTAGAGGGAGATGGCACTTTGATCTCAATATGGCGTACGTCGTCATTGGCGTGTTGACTCTGTTGTTTTCTATAGTATTTGAAGCCAAACAGTACATTAAAAGTCGCTGATTTAGTAATGCAGGAGCGCAGCCAGTTTACTAAGTCGAACTTGTTATTTTGCTAATAATTAAATTTAAACGCTATGGAGAAGCAATGCTAGAATGGCGCCGGTGTAGGCTAAAGGGGCCCATCACGCGCGCACAGGATTCAATTATATGAAACAACGGTGCGGGCAAACACAGAAGAAGGGGAACAGAATCAAAGACAAGTCGATGTTGTGTGAGAAGCACGTTCTCCCTGACAAAGCCACATCCGCATATGCTTTCCTTCAGTCAAACAAAGCGAGCAGTGTGCAACGTTGTGCGTGATGCGCCATGCTCGAGCATGCTGCGACTTTGCACTTACTTTCACATTCGAATACCGTCTTGTCCGATAGCATCTGAAAAGTAGCAACAATCTCTATCTGTTCTTGTGTCTGATGGCTTGGCGATGGAAATGAAATCTGAAAATTTTTGTATTTTGCCTAGGAAGGACTACTGATGTGATAGGCTGTAAGGGCGTGTCATACTGTTTAACCTCAGCTAGAGTACATTTCTGAGTTGAATGAGTATGCAGTCGGAAAAGGCAAGCTTGCAAACTCGCTTGATACCAGGGTACGGAAGACGGCGTAGAGTGACTTACAAACTCTTAGGAAGCAGTCAGCCTTTTAAAATGAATATGCTGTGGATGGGTGGCTGTTCACTATCATAATAGTTTTGTGAAAAACAATGGGCTAGCTTTGCGGATCCGCTATGACGCTTGAGTATAGTTAGAAACTTTTTCCGTTGGTAGCGTGCAACGTGACACCCTGAAGCCGAAACGTCTGCTAGTGGAGAGGCGTTAACTGAAGACTTGTGGTCGAAGCTCGAGCTGATCCGTGTGATGACAAGCAGACGTGTGGCTATTTGTCACGACTGCCTGCTGCTAAGATTGTGTTGCTTCTGTAGATGCATAGCCTTATTTTATTTTATCATTATTGTAAAAGTGACTTTCTACGTCTTTCTGTGTAATAACAGCCACGGACTCATATAGCGCCACATATGGAACAAGACAAGCTTGACATAGAAGCTTTGCTGTAAGGTTTCGACTACGCAGTAATAATGTATACGGGCTGCTTCAGCAGCGACCGTGTCTGGTTCTGCAGCAAGATAAGGATTACAATACGGTCTATTAATGTTTGCTGGCCATATGTGACAGACGCAAGACTTACTTAACTACACTTACTGGTTTCACTTATCTATAGCCTGATTACGTGTATTGTTATCGTGAAATGTAACCCAACTACAGCGTTCAAAGGATGCTAATATGATAGGAGTTCTGTAAATAACAATTGTTTTGACATATTTATTTTCTGTATCAGCGACGAAACTCACTTGTGCTGCAGTACCCTTATTTGTCCTAAATTATACACAATGTATGGTCGTGGAAAACTGATAAATGAAACGTGAACGCCATTTTAGCCGCGCGATTTCAGATGTATGTCTTGAAATCAGCTCCCTGTTTGAGGACTCGTAAAAAATTTACGCGTCTCAACTTCAGTCACTCAGCTTAAGGGGTACAAGAGCAACGTGCCATTTGTAAGGCTTCTCTCATTGGCTTCTGCTTGAGATAAACGTATGGCGCGGCACATCCTGAGTTCTGGCATGCCAAACCAGAGCGGTGAATTCTTAACGTTTACCTATCTTCTCTAGACGAGGATTTAAGCCTGGCTCTTTGACGCCCCGGTGTCTTTCCTGGGTTCCCCGACCGAGTCCGGAATTAAAGCTTCCCATAACTGGTGCCCAACGTGGGACACAAACCAACGACCCTGACATTCGGTGGCCCGTGATCTTCTGTCTGAAATATCGGAGCTAGGCTTCCGCGTAATTTATAACCTAATAACTTATTTGTCAAGTTTAGCGATTTGGTGGGAGCGAAATGGAAGTACGCGCATGTTAATAAGCTTACGTGCACGGTGAAGAAATTTATTCCGAGTCCCCTACTACGGCGTGTCTCATAATGAAGTCACGGCCGGTGGCACACAACACGCCGGAATTTTAATTTAGAGATTTATGGGGAAAATAAATAGTGGTCATTACGCAACTTTCGACTGGTGTCATTAACTGAAATGTGTGCGTTTATGCCAGCAAGATTAGCCTGGACTTTTAATAACTTCGGAATTATGATCGCTGAAACAGCCAGTATGACAAACTAATACAGGGACATCTGATCTCTCGGGACGGGAGATCGTGAGAGCGCAGGTAGATGACTAACAGTTGCCCTGACCTTCCTGTGCGAGCCTAATTGTTAGTAAATAGCCCTACGCCGTTCGCGATCTGTGGTTGCTCAGTAAATGGCCATCCTTACCTCTAAAAAATTGCCTCATTTTGATTGGCCAATTGGAATCGAGGTGCTGTAAAGTGTGCAGAAGGTGTTATGTTGGCGCCATCTCCGCCAAATGTAGAACAACAACAACACACAACAACAAACAGAAAGAGGAACGAACGTGCGCAATGTTAGTGCTGCAGTAGAGAGTACGCATGCGGTTAGGCCTTGGTGCGTAGACATTCCCCAGGTGAGTTAATGGGTTAAATGTGTTAGTATTAAAGGTATACTGCAAGCACAGTCAGCGTTCAACGCCTCGGGCTACTGTCCCAAGCTGGCTTCCGAGAACAATCTGACGAATGGCTGAGCACGTCCATTTCCTTATAACAAATGCCGTCACAAGCCATTTTTTAGAACACTTTTACCAGCGAAGCGCAATTAAGACTTCAATGTGAGAAAATGGTTGCGGTAGTTTCCACGGTGATCTGTGGAAGGCACTGCCCAAGTCTAACGCATGCAGGCGATGGTTGGTTGTAACGCTACAAGTGCCTGATCATACGGTTCTCTCTTCAGCAAACCTTCTGTTCTTACGGCGTTAGCGCCTACTGACCTCGTTTCTTGCTCAGTACCCCCGATTCACCTCCGGGTGGGGACTGTTACGAAAATTGAATAAATTTATATATAAAAATAAAAGCGTGAAATAAACATAAAGTGTAGAGTTGCACGACATAAATATAATGTCAAAGCACAATAACTTTAGTACAATAACTTTAGTACAAAAGCAGCCATTTACTTATAAATGTAATTAATGAAAATTAATTAATAAGCCTAGGTGCGTACCGCATTGGATATGCGTGTATGTGCCACATCTGAGAAATAAAGAAAAGAAAAGAAAACAAAGGAAATGACGTTAGGTTCGCACCCACATTGGGTGTCAGCCAATCCACCTTAAGTTAACCCAAAGTTTAACCCAGTCAGGGTAGCCAGCCGGTCTCAGCACTGGCTAACCTCCCTGTCTTTCCTCCTCCTCCTCCTCCTCCTCCTCCTTTAACCCAGTCAGCTAAACGTGCACCAAACGCTACGGGTTAGCGCCAAGACACATTAAGTGAAAACTTAATGTGTCTAGGGGGGCGGGGGAGGTAGCGCTGCCCCCCCCCCCCCCTTCTTTTTCTTGTTCTTCCCTCCGTTTAGTTTCCCCTTATGACATCATCTCTATACAAGTCTCTTGACGCCATTTAATACAATGTTTATGAGACTACCTGCACCTAAAGAAAAAAAAAAAAGATCAGCAGCTCCGAAGTCTCTCATTTGTATTAGACAACGATAAACCAGGTATATAGCAATATATCTGTCGTGAAATATTTTCTTGCATTAACTTTTAACCCTGAGTTTATGCACAAGTGAGACGTCATATTGGGACGTCATATTTGCCCACTGTGTTCTCTCACGAAAAAATTCAGCGATCAAAAAAGGGGTCCCCTATTTTCCTAACAACCTCTGAACACAAATTCAAAATTTTCTGAAAATTTTCTGGAAGAAGCGAACTTGAGAGGCCTCTGGTAGAAAGGAACAGGCATACACGTGTACGGTATTTTTTTTTCTTTCTTTTTGTTCGTGTGTTCTATGCTCATCGGCCTTTTGCCAAACGAACGCCGTAATTAAGTGCTTGTATCCTAGCCTGGGTTTTCTGCTCAGACGCGGTAAATGTCTCACAGTGACCATAGCCGCAGTTATTGACAGTGCACTGAGGAGTGAGGACTCCACCCACATCCGGGACGTGTCGAAGGACCCTGTGCTCTACCAAGATTTCAGTAAGTGTTTTCTCCCTCTCCCTATCTCATACGCGAACATGGCGGCGTTCGCAATCGTGCGTGCTGCAGTTTACGCCACCGGCAAACGGGGCAGCGGTGACACAAGCGAGTCTTGGGACAGGTGCCCGAGGCGTTGCTTTAACCAACTCCTCCCCATCACTCGTGGATTATGAGCGAGCATATATAGTACGCACCGTCCTTGGCAGATACGGCGTTACCGCTGTCCATGTCGTAGCTCGATCCGGGCCAGTGGAGCTCCACAGCCAGCGTGTACAGCCAGGCGCCAACGATGGCTCCAATGTGTGGGCCAACGATGGGCACCCAGAACCAGTTGTAGTCCCGGTAGCTGCGCATCAGAGGGTTTTAAAAATGCAGCACAGTCCGTTCGGGCTATCTGCACGCCTACGTCTGTTGATGAATCTGGCATTATACGTAGTACCGTGTGCAGAACTGCGGAGAATTAGGTCTGTGTGGTTTAGTATGAGAAGAATGGTATAAAATTGAGTTAAGTGCACCGTACAAGAAATTTAAGCCGTTTCCATGCCGTAAAAACCGCCTGTAAACTGAAGCCGTTCCTTTCTCCTTAGTCATGACGTAACTAACTCAACCGTGTGAAGTTATTGATGTCATGATGTGTCACTTCTTGCGACACCACCCTTGATCATTATCCACTGGCCGTACGTGACCATCGCCGTGCCCTATTTCTTTCTTTCTTTCTTTCTTTCTTTCTTTCTTTCTTTCTTCTTTCTTTCTTTCTTTCTTTCTTTCTTTCTTTCTTTCTTTGCCTGCATTTCGCGCTATAGAAGAGCAGCCGTGACTTCGGGGATCGAACCCGCCACTTCGAGCTAAACCTTTTCTACACTTTATCGCACATTGGCTTTCGCATAATCGCTTCTCATGTAACAGTGGGCTCAGGACAAGAGCGGGACGGCTTTTCCCTCCTGACGTGACAACTGAGATCATCCGACTCGCAGCCACAGCCTCGACATTGAACAGCTCCGCAGTTAATAGCAACCTGGCGACTTCATGATTGATTGGTTACTGGGGTTTAACGTCCCAAAACCACGATCTGCTTGTGAGAGACGCCGTGGTACAGTGCTCCGGAAATTTCGACCACCTGGGGTTCTTTAACGTGCATTGATATTGCACAGTACACGGGCCTCAACATTTCACCTCCATCGAAATGCAGCCGCCGAGGTCGGGATTCGATCCCGCGATCCTCGGATCAGCAGCCGAGTACCATAGCCACTAGACTACCGTGGCGGGGCCTGACGACTTCAGGCTGGTGTTCTTGCTGACACGTGGAATTCGATTTGCCTTGTGCCTCGAGGCAGAGTCCCCGCGAGTGTTTCGGCCCACTGAATAGCCCCGGAAGAACGGGTGCGCACCTGAAGACCTCAACTCCCCATCCGGCCATGGCGGTGAAAACCCTGGGCGCCAGGTCCCTCGCTGGGTTCAGGGGCGCTCCGCAGTTGTAGCCGAAGCAGAGGATGAGTGCGCCCAGGGCTAGGCCGATGAACAGAGGCTGGATGCCCTGTGGCACGGCCATGTTGCGCGAGTCCGTGATGGCCAGAATGGCGAGTACCAGCAGCGCGGTGCCCACAACCTGCGTTGGTGAGAATTGAGACGGATGAAGAAGGTTGTGCTTTGAATTGGGCTAGTTTGTTCATACTGGGAGATATGTAGCACGACTTAGACGAAGACAGGAAACGCACAGGCACAAACTTTTGGGCTTATGTGGCTCCTGTATTCGGTGAAGTCGCGCACGCGTATCTCGATGATGAAATAGGTGGTGGCACGAAAACGAGACGAGACGACATTGGCTTTGCTTTGCATAACCTTTAAGCTAAAAGCTAAATTGGCCAATTTGAATGACAGGCGAGAACACTCGCGATCATTGGGAGTAATTGCAGAGCGTAAGGCCACCATAATGTGACAGTTTGCTGGACTTGCTTGCTAGATGCACGGGGGAGAATCGGCACCCCGCACTGCATCGCACTGCACAGGAGGTTATGTGCCTAGATCAATCAGGAAAAAAAAAAAAAAAACCTGTTGTATTCTTAGGTCCAGATGCCTGCAGCCAAGTCTTGGGACGCATTTCTCGCTGCACGCGCTGTTTTCGCGTTAATTTTAGAGTGACAACCTTTCATACCTGCTTCCCCGTCTTTGATAGTCGTCGGCCGGCCACGCGACATAAAAAGGGGTAGAGTATGGAAAAAGGGTAGAGTATGGAAAATTGACTTGGGCCCCTAAGATAGTGCTCGGAGCCTCTGGAATGCGAGTGGCACGCGCTTATTTTGCGGGGGTCCACAATATAGGGTGTCAATTTCTGTGCGCGCTGGTTGAATATATCTCGAGAGCACGCGCCAACAATTGGCCCCGGCGCTCAGTATAGGAACACTTCCATAACACTCCTTATGTATGAGACCTCTTAAACGTCCTGCTGCGACGCAGAGCTTTGTTGAGCTAGTTTATTGCAACCTACAAGCAAGGCACGTTCATCGGTATGTCGCCTTCCTTGAAAAACATCTCAATACCATGCAAGTATTATCGCCCGAGTTGTTTCTTACCTGGTCAAGCAAGCCATTACCGGTGCTGACGAATTCTTGGGGATAAGAAGCGAAGATTCCCGCGGTAGCGTTTGCACCCGTCACAGCCCGGACTCCACCGTCGTAGTTGTCCAGTGCGCCTGCGAACGGTGCCCTTCGCGTCAGTGAATAGGAAATGCACAACGGTTTAATTGCGCATTCGGGCATAGTCTACATGCATCGCAAATGGGAACATACTGCAATGTGTCAAACCCTAACCTGTCCTCCTGAGCGAGTTACTCCCCAAAACCGCCTTAATTTCATCTTGAAACGTCGGCAACGTATCGGGCAAGGTTCGTTTTACCACCGCAATACTTATCCATGTGCGTCAGAATGATGCGCCCGTACTCGGATAACGTGTATTGTTTCGATTTTATTCAGGCGCGTGGAAGATATATCGACGCCATAACATCGTATACCAGCCCCTCGAGAGCAAATTGTTCAGCGTGAAAGAGAACATAGACCGCACATTAGGATGAGCACGGTTCATGGTAATGCGATGAATACTGTTGAGATGACTTATTCGTAAGGAACGAGCGTAACTCGCGGCTATAGATAGATGCATGCGGGTGAAAAACAGGGCACGCGAGGAAACCCAAACAAACAAGGGACGAAATGTCGTTGTGCTGTCCACCGCGTTCCAATTTCGCTTTCTATGCGGGCTCGTCCAGCTGCTTTTAGATGGAGGCCAAGAAAGATGGGACGAGAACTGAAGGTGTGCGGTGCTTCAAAAAAGGAAACCACGAACACGCTTATAGCACGTTCAGTCCAGATGTCGCGGGAGCCGAGTCATTTGAGGCCCGCTTTTCGTGAGCGATGAGAGACATTGTTGTGGACACGAGAAAAGTTGAAAAGAGCGCGAGGCCGAGCAAGTATACGGCTTCTGTTTCTCGCTGCAGCTGTTCATGCGCTGGCCCTGAGGTTGATGATCCTTATTACGCGAGAAAAGCGTATTTAAATGCATACACGCTGATTATGCATTGTTACTGGCACGTGTTTTAAAAACGCAATGAAGAAATTGCACGCTTTCTTTTGTATGTCAGGAGTTGGTAGTTAAAAGGCTTCGCGCCTTTCCTCTGTGCGTATATTTCCAACACTTCGAAAGGCTGTTTCCAAGATGAAAACGAATAATAATAAGAACATAGGATAAGCTGATAGTTGCATTGCACAAGAGCAGCTGAAAACGGTATATAACTTTAAATCTCCTGTCCAAGCCTCACACAAAATCTTGCTAATTGCACGTAAATGATGGCCACTCACTCACTCACTCACTCACTCACTCACTCACTCACTCACTCACTCACTCACTCACTCACTCACTCACTCACTCACTCACTCACTCACTCACTCACTCACTCACTCACTCACTCACTCTGTGGTTGAAACGAATAACACTCACCGCGATACGTGATGAACAGTATAACGGAGGCCAGGAATGCGCCAATGTACTGTGCCACCATGTACGGCACAATCTTGCGCCACGGGAACTTGCCCACCGTGGTCACGGCAACCGTGATGGCCGGGTTCAGGTGCGCTCCTGTAAAAATGCACGTGGGCAAAGCCTTTGATGTGTGTCATTAGCGGTAGAGGACCCTTCTTTCCTGGCAATCGTAAATTTGTAGAGGCAATCTGTCGTGAACATTAAGAATTAAAAAGAAATTGTCGGTCAGAATATCACTGTAACAATTAGATTTACTTGCTAGTTACGATGATAGTCAAACCTATCAGTAGTTTTTTAATACGTCTCAGATGACCTCAATGTTTCTCGGGGATGTTGTGCAGTATGAGCAAAACAAGGCACACCAGTGACACCACGCAGCACGCAAGCTCCCTCTACACTCTATTCTACGACAGTTTTTTTTTCTTTTTTTGCGGTGGGGGGCGGGGGGAGAAGGGGGGCGAAGGTTCACTGTTATAACACACGGTTTGTTTTTGTTTTTGTGTAGCTTATTATCGTACTATCCCTTTTTGTTGTGTAGTGCCCTAAACCCTACCTCTGAACGGCCTTATGCCAAACAGTATCGTGAATAAAATAAATAAAACATTGTGAATAAAATGCATCTGGGCCACATCTGGGCCAATTTAAATGATATTCGAGGAAATACAATTTACTTGTAGTTCTAATAAAACAGTCTAGTGTGATATGGCTTAGTATTATCATCTTCAGGAGCGGCGTGAAACAAGCCTGCCAGTCAATAGCGGAGGCTCAGGGAAATATGGAGGGTTGCATCGATGACAAAAAAGAAAAAAGAAAAACATGTCGTTGAAAATGATGAAAAACAAGGTGATATTGCTAGAGCCAGCGCTTCTCAATGTAGGCTTTTCTTAAGACTTACGTCCCGACGAAGACAAGGACACTTGTCGAAACGTTGGTTCTATTGACAATACCTGTTTTTCGTCGATTTCCACGATCCGTTCGTCACGTGAAACAAGCAAGCACTTTAGATGTTTTTCTCGCGTAATGCCACTTCGATAACAGGAGGTAGCTCGCAGGGTTCATGTACACGTACTATATGCGGTGGGGCTAGGTGCCGTCTAAGCTCTTCAGCAAGGTTTACATAGCTGACGGCACGTAGTACTTAGCCTTGGCGGATCGCCCTACTTGTTTAACGTGAGACTTACTGCGCCTTTGTTCGGGCGATGCGGCGCGCTTTCACTTTCAGGTAGAGTCGTTGCGATGATCGTGTTTCTTTGCACACGGTCCCGGCATTGCATCAACGTATGCCGGTTGTCTTACTGCACTTAAGTCTTCCTCCCCCTCCCCCCCCCCCTTTTTTTTTTTACTGTAAGGAAGGTTCCACGTGAAATTACGGGGGCCAAGTTTACAAATATTGTCTTTCATAACTGTTCATCGCCACTGACCTCCAGGCCCCCGCCTAGCAACTCTACTGGCTGAACTTTTTTTCTTGCCAACATATATAAACGGGCACAATCTGACAAATGAAACCATGTGCAAATCAACGCTTATGCTTTGGTACAGTTTGTTCGTGGCCCCGCCACGGTGATCTAGTGGTTATGGCACCCTGCTGCTGATCCGAAGGTCGCGGGATCGAATCCCGGCCGCGGCGGCTGCATTTCGACGGAGGCGAAATGTTGAGGCCCGTGTGCTGTGCGATCTCAGTGCACGTTAAAGAACCCCAGGTGGTCGAAATTTCCGGAGGCTTCCACTACTGCGTCTCTCATAATCAGAGCTCGTTTTGGGATGTTAAACCCCACAGATCAATCAGTCAGTTTGTTCGTTCCGTGTTTATGGGCAGCCTTATACAGTCGTGGATAACCAACCAGTCCAAAGTTCCGCACCTGAAAAATTCTTGCGTATACTGTTCCATGAAGTCAGATGCTTTCGTGAATACTTGCCCTGCTTGATCCGCCAGATGCCGCTTGGATCTTTGGTTTAAGAATGCCGAGACACCGTGTCTACGAGCGAGTACGTGTGCCGTGACACCACTGGGTGCCGTGATGCTTACCGGAGACTCCACCGGCGACCAGCACACCCAGCGTCAGGGCCAACGCCCATCCCCAGAATGCAGCGGCGTAGCCCAAGTTCGGAGCACGGTCGAAGGTGACTATGGCCAAGCACTGTGTTGCCGAACAACTGCGAGAGGAAAGAGAGAAAACAGATGGTACATCGGCATGTTCAACGCTGCACCAAGATCTTAAAGAGTATACATTAAAGCATGTGTTTCAGCTAAACATCAGACGTGTTTGACGGATAACCGCTTCGCACACTATCACTGCATCCTGAACCAGAATGACGAACTTCAGCGACACGGGAACCTATGGGTAACAATTGGCTGCTTCTTTCTCAACATCTTACGGAACCCTTATCAAACAAAAACGGACCGGGAGTGAGCACCAACGTTGAAGTACTACAGTGGCCGTCTGGAAAAGTACCGAATGCAACAGGCTTTCAGTTATGCGCCCCTCTCAACGACCTGTACAGTGCTCTGTGTCCCGTTCAAGTCGTGAGCATCATGCTGCGGACTTTGTTTGAACACTATGTTTGGTGGATATATGTTCATAGTCTCACGTCGACAACAGAAATTCTGGATATACTCCTGGTTTTAGTGGAGTAATGTGAATTGAAAAACGGCCGCTGATAGCACATATACACTAGACCGAAAAGGGCGGACTCGCACGTGCAACACTGATATTCTTGCAGCTTGACCTTCAGCTGAGCACCCAGACTATAATCCCCAGCAGTCGCATACACTGAAAAGTCTTGGTGCTGTGGAGAAAGAAATCTGTCTGGCTGCCTTCTATGTAGGCGAAGAAATAATGGATATGCTATTGGAAACGCTAGGGTTTCAGTGCCTTAGCCATTTAGCTGATTGCATATATATATAGATATGCATCGTACGGCGACACTTTTTCTTATTGTTCAACCTGCTGAGATATATGACTACATACACTGCAAAGTTGGGTCAGTAAGCATATATATAGCTGCGCACGTGTGCTACGGAGGTCGTCTCACTCAGCACCTCTCAATTTAAAGACAATCGCACCCGCGTATCGCATTCAACGCACGTTCGCGTGTTAATAGAATTAAAAATGGAAAAACATCGGCTTGACCTCGGCACAGATACGCCATTCTTTGCCTCGTCGTTCAATAGAAACAGTCTGCACAGTCGACCATATATATATATATACGCATTGCGAGGCGCCTGGGAACACAGGTGCATATACCGTATACCGGTCGCGCTTTCTTGACGTCTCAATACGCTCGTTTTTCCGATAAGCAAATTAGGCTCGCTTCGCTACCGTTCACACACGCGCACGCGCGTCTATCACACAAAACGCGGCAGCCTGTAAACAGGCTTGGCCTGGCGCGTTCAATTACGCACCGTGTCTTTATGTTCGCTTTGGCCAATATTTGCGCTACGACGCGCACTCTGCAGACGCCAGCGTTATATAGTATACGCATAGCTGCACCTTCAGTATACAGCAAAGCCGCCACCACCGCCGCTCTCATGAATATGAATTCCCGGCGCCTGTGCCTTTCATTAGACAATCGTGCGTCCATAAATTGCTCGCGCAATTCATCTTTCACTTTCTCCCCATTGCGCGTGCCTCCGGTGTTTTTACTTTTGATCCAGTCTTCGTCGTGCGGGTTCGGGGAGTTTTGCGGCAGGCGAGTATGTAGGCAGACAGCGTGACAAGCGCCGTTGGAACCACGTTCAACTTGTGGGACCACAACGGTTTCACGTGCGCTCTGTCTGTCTGGCATTTGTCTGCATGGCCAAGTGTATATAAGTACACGAATGCATCGATTATATGTACGTACGTACAGCTCGTGCACGCATATACGTCGCGTTCAAGGCTCTGTAATTGAAAAATGAGACCACTATTAGAACCGCCGCGTACTTGCGGTCATGGCAGTCCGTTCTCCGTCTCCCGTGCATATACGGCCGTACCCACGTATCGTACACGCATATAATACCACGTATATGGGCAAAAATATACATATAACAACTCGCAGGTGTCAGAGCCATCTAGATGTGTGCTACTGATTAAGGCGGCGAGGATTATCGCTATGGCGTCGTGCGGGGGGCTGTAACGGCGGCCTCTCCCCAATGATAAAGCGATCGCCGCATTCATGTGGCCCACGTGCTATTAAGACAAAGTGTGGGAAACAATACGCACTAAATACATACGTACACGCGCACGTATGCGCCTATGTGTGTACACGTATAGGCAATGAACGACGACCGTACGGCATGCATGCTACGCCTGTACATGGTCGGCGCTCCGGGCTTTCCTTCACCAGCGGAATTCGTGCCTCCGAGCCAAGAAATGTCAAAGGGGCCTCTTACAGGGTTTCTCCCGAGATGACGAAGGACCCATTGTTTGGTTTCGATGCTGTAGGATCACGACGCCTTGTCATGGTGGTAGTGATAATGTCGTTATTGCTGCTGCTTGTCGTTTTCGTCATTACGGCTTCGCTTGAGGTGAAGTTGCTTACACGTTGTCCTCTGTGACGCAGGGATCTTCGTATGGGCGCCACGCCAAAGACGAATAGTTATGAGGGATTATGACCCACTTGTTTTGCTGGCAAGCATGCACCCTGACATGAGCTTTGGGAGAGGATAGCCTGGCGGTGTTCAGTATTGACACGACGCCCTTCGTGTTCTGAAAGGGCTTGATGACTCAGCAAAAGAAAAGAGGCTATAGACAGCGGCTTATCGTCCAATAACTTGTACAGACGTCTCACTAGGATGCATGGGTGTTCCACGTATACCTCGAGCGCAATTAACGTTTCGAGTAAGTTATTCACTACTCTTCGGTGTTGAAAGCAGCATCGCAGCGGACTCTGCAGCATATTATGCGAAATACTTGTAGAGGTTGTATGACAGATGTCGAAATGCTGAGTTGTACCAGCTTATTTTAGGCTGAAGTACTTCAATTTCTTTCCCATCATATTAGAATGAAGGATGGTGTATGTTGCGGTGTAGGATGGCCGTAAAATGGCGAAACAATTAACCACATTAGGCGAAGGTCACAGCAATGAAAGCGGAACATGTGTGTTCCGTCAAGGCAATTCGTTCTGACACGACAGTCTTGACTTTCGGAGTTATAGACCATTGAAAACTGAATTCAAATATCGGCTCAAAGCGACGCAGTGCTCTGTTTATTTTTCTCTGTAAATATCGGCAGCACGCCTTCTATACACGGCCATGCCTTTCGCACACGGAAATGATCCGCTCTCCGCACAACAGCAGCTGTTCGATGTTTATTAAGAGCCCCCCCCCCAAAAAAAAAAGCAAATTTCTTTGAAACAAAAAAGTCGTGCTGCGCAACGAGTGAGGCTGACGCCATTAGAGTTCTATGTTGGTAGACAACCGGCATTAATCGGCTTTTCTATTATTATTATTATTATTATTATTATTATTATTATTATTATTATTATTATTATTATTATTATTATTATTATTATATCATCCGTTCTCATCACCGCGGCTACCGAACAATCTCACAGAATGGGAACGTGTAAACGTGCAGCGGTAACAGCGCCAAATTTTCCCGTACGCGGCCGAACTGAAAGCCAAGCAGCGGCCCGGCTGAAGCACGAGTTTGTGAAACCGGTCACGTTCTTTTATACACCTTCAAGAACGCAGGGGGCGTCATTAAAATATAATCGAAGGGGATGGGAACGTATATATAGGGCCCAGTGAGCCACGCATGTTTAGACGCCCCGAGCCTTCCACGTATAGGCGACAGCTTTGAGGTGGTGAAGGTCTGATGCAAAGAACGCGGGGCGGACTGCTCCTATAGTCTGTTCCAGAAGTTCCGTGCGGCACTGTGGAAGCTACAGCCTTCTTCGGCCAATCAGGAGGGCGAACACATGTTAAACGTGTCCTTCCGCCGCTTGTCATCTGCCAATGGCGCGCGCTGCTGTGGCAGCTGCAGCCCTGCATGGAGGAATATGAAGCGGTGTGTGCATGTCCGAACAATGGCATTTCGTCTCGCTTCGGAAGAATGCTGCGCTCGTATCCTTGGTTATGCTGCACGGAACTCCTGAAACAGACTATACAAGCAGGCATGCAGCTTCTCGTGCGCACCAAATTGGCGACGCGCGCACGGAGGCTTCGCTCCTTTAAAATCGTGCCCCATGTTTTAATGACAGTCACTGTACGCCCTTCCCGGAGGCGTGCGTGGCCATGTAATTGCAATGAAAGCGGCGGTAATCGCGCTCGTGATGTACGGCCTGATTAGCACTCGTTTTGCCAGCGAAGCCTTTTCGTTCGGCCCTTAGTTCGGAGTGGCTGTCGCAAACAATATTTAGACGACATTTAGACAAAATTTAGGCGTTTGATTCTCGCACTTCAGCACGAGATGTAGGCTAAAAAGCTGTATACGGATCCACGTATAAACAAAAAAGATCAAAACGGCTTTGTTGAAGCCATCAGCCGCGGCATAGGGGACAGCATCGCTGGCAAGTGCAGTGACACAGCCTTTCGCTGGTCCTACAGGCGCTGATATGGCATCGTTAAACGTTCTTACAACCATGTACGGCTATACTCGTGAAAGCTTGAAATACTTTAAACACACCGGCACGGCGGTAACTGCAATATCGAGTCTCTTTACTCAGAGAGACATGAGCCGCATTACAATAACGTTGGACTCTTACCATAAGGCCGTGTAGTTAGCTTTTGGTACCAATGAAAAAACCAATATCGAGGATCTACGCTCAGTCGGTTAATCTTGCCGCCGCGTTGTTTCGTACAGTCGATTACTTCCTGTTATATATACCAAAATAAGGATAATAAGCTGCCGGACTTGAAGGCATAACCTGAAACCATTGGCGAATTACAAACACACACACACACACACACACACACACACACACACACACACACACACACACACACACACACACACACAAATTGAGCTCAATCAAGGAAGTCGAGGAGAAATTTAAGGTATGCCATATTTGAGAAGCACAATTTTTATTCCACATAACAGGGTGTTAATGTCAATGCGTGTCGCCCCCTTTGGCAACATGCATCGCCGATGACTCCAAGAAATTTCAAAGCAACAGCTTTAAGCCTCGAGGTTTTCCGATAAGCACCACCTGAGGTTCTTTAACGTGCACTGATATCGCACAGTACACGGGCCTCAACATTTCGCCTCCATCGAAACGCAGCCGCCGCGGCCGGGATTCGATCCCGCGACCCTCGGATCAGCAGCCGAGTGTCATATCCACTAGACCACAGTAGCGGGGCTGTTGAAAGTCGTAAGGCAAACAGGAGCCAGCAGGTACCACTCCCCCCCCCCCCCCCCCCCCCCCCCCACACACACACCAAAAGGATGAAGAGCGCGCACTAATAGTGTAGGTAGGAGGCTCAAGGAAAGGCCATTCAGAGAAGTGTTATAAATGCAAACGTGTAATATAGTGCAAATATTGAACCCTTTCTGTCGTTATAGTGCTTCTTCGTGCAGGTACAGTCTCCTAATCGGCGAGGTTGGTAGAGTCGCGGGTTCATCGCCACAACAATGAGAATTCGTGTTTATTCTTCGGTCTCTAACATCGACTCCGTACCGCCCATTTCCCATCGGCAGCCGCCTACTCTTCATCCGTCTGATATCACATGCGACCGATTCACGTCGCGTAAGCAAAGTGTCGTCAATGGCCGCTAATCTACTCCTGCACGTGTCTCGGGCACTCGATTGATATCTTTGTCGAGGCAATCGTTCGCCCATCCAACTAAGTGGGCTACTATCGCACTCTCAATGGAGGGGCGCACTCGCACGGTCGGTTACTTCTTACACGTGCACGAACAAGGGCAAAGAAACGGGGCCAAGATAAACTGCTGACGCCGAGGAAGGTAGCGAAGCTGCAGATGTCGGTGTCAGCCCTCTCGCCTTTCAAGCCACATGGTGTGATAAGTGCCATCCCTATAATACACTCCTAACTGTCCATTTCTTCTTTCGGCCTCAACACTTTAGTTGCCAAGACGTTCACGTTAAGAATTATTTGGCACGCCAGGTGTGTCAAACAGGTTTCTGCTTCCAGTCGTATGTGGTACAATTTACGGTACAGGAATATGCAAATTTAAAGTGTAACTTGATGTGGAGCGAGCGAACAATCTTTTATGGTGATATCTAGGAGGTGTTAGCTGGACTTGATGCCTGATTTGTTACTCCAGGTGCCGAGATTTGTGCCCCCCCCCCTCCCACCCACCCCCAGCACCCCATAACTCCTTCCCCCCTCCCCTTCAGTTGTATCCTCACACTCCCCACCCCTCAAAAAAAAAAAAAAAAGTCCAGGTAGCCAATGACTTGGTATACGCACCCCCTGCGTACTTGTTACACTAGGGGTAACACCCCACCAAAATCGAAATTCTGGATAAATCCATGTTCAGGTGTCTAGTGGATCCCATATTAACACAACGCGCATGCGTCCGTGCGTGTGTGTACGTGTGTGTGTGCACAAACATAAATAATCGTTTATAAGGTTTATTGTTCAACAAAGCTACCTTGTGAAACCGGTCACGTTGCCTTGTGAAAAGCTACCTTGTGAAACCGTGCATGAGCATCTGCAGTGAGCACATGTGGACTTCGCGTCCAATGAACAATCATTGCAAGAAGCTAAATTTCAAAGCCTATAGTTTTAAATATTCGGTGACAGAAGAGATCGTCAAGTCACGTACACACGCGTGAGAATCAAAACGGACAGAATTATAAATTCTATTGAATTCAATTAATTTCTATTTCTCCTCATACAGTACAGATGGAGCGCTTGTAGAAGAAAGCTACGCCAGATGCTTTACGATGCTGACACTCAGGATCCACACACGTGGAGATGCGAGGAAGGAATGGCACGTGCAGTTGCACTGACGTCATCGACTGGAAGGCAAAATCTTCATTTTTAGTTTCGGGTATAATGGAAGCATCGTACGTATCAGTGTTGACAGGTAGTCTTAAGATGAACCAATTACGGTGCCCATACACGGATGAAATGCATAAAGTAAACGAATACGCGCATATACAGAGAGCCATGGGATACAAACTATCACTCAGCAACAGGTCAGGATCCGATTATCGAGAAGCCCGAGTCCCTCTTGCGCGTCTTCGATACGCTTGCATTATTACAACATGGCAACAGATGAAGCAAGCACGACCGCGAAGGACGTAATACAGATGAACGAAATCATGCGCCCGCGCGACCAAAGTGTCGACCCGTCGGCGTTGGCTTGTCTAAAGAGGAGCATGGATTGCAAATGGCTCTTCCATTAACGTGTGCGATGTCGGGAGTCTTTTCCACAGACAAGATAACGCCCGTTAGTTCAGTAGAAACCACTGTGCTTTCTAGTGATTTGCCTGCGCAGCCTCTGCGGGAACTTTTTTTTTCGCCAGAGACCAATCAGAGACCAATCATTCGTATCTCACTTCGTGGGTGTCATCGTTCACCACGACAGCTCGAGGACGACATTCCGACGAGAACAAGTGATTGTCTGCCCCGAACTGGAATGCGCAAGCGCATACACTATCGCGCATACGTCAACGCCAGATCCACGGACACGCACTTTATGGCCAGTCGTGGTATACCCTCTCCTCCCACTGTCTCCACTCTCGCGCGCGTTGCTTGACCTACTTCTCGCAGTTCGGCGAGATCTCAGCGATTCGCTCACTCACGTCTCGTTGACCCGTCACGTGGCTCTCGTCCATTCACACGGGTAGACACGAAGGAGGAATGGCACGTGTCGACGCGCTGGCAGAGCCATTAGAGATATGCAGGGAGCCGTGCGGCATTTTTTTTTTTTTTCGCGTTATACTCAGGTCATGTTCGCGACGGAAGGCGAGCAAGTTTCCGCCTCTTAGAGAAGGCAAGGTTGCTTTCAGTACTTTTTGTTTTATTGATATGGTATAAGCAGTTGCTGAAGCACAAATAAGGCGCCGGCAACTCCTTGGTTCGTAAGTGTGATGAACTTCCAGCATGCATGGTTCAATATGAGAACCAGTCCAGCATAATCGGAATGATAGTAATTCCACCAGAAGGTGCAACACAACTACTGAGAGGGAGGGAGAGGGATGATGCGTGTTTACAAGTTCAAGGGCATAGCGGTTCTGTTGAGGAAAGTTTCTACTGAAGCAATAGCAATGTCAGCGCACAAGAACGTCTGTATAGTCAGTGGATTGCACATGTTCGCGCAAGTGAATCACCAGATATAGCGTAGCAATCAACATAACCTACTCAACAATCACGTGTGTATATCCATATAAAGGCAAGCGAAATAAAACAGTAAATGCGCTAATAACGGCCAACAATGCCGCTTTCTTTATGAAAGGTTTTTAGTGCTTTTAAAACGTATTTTTGCAAAGCTGTCGTCGGCTATGGGCCCAGAAGTTTCCAATTGAACTAAATGGTCGACGGTCAAATGTCATAGCTGTTTTTAGTCGACGTCTTGGTGCGTCGTGATGTGGGCAGTCTAAGAGGTGGTGGCTCATATGTTTGTCTATTAATCCACAATAGCATTCGGGAGATCTGGCACGGCCAATTTTGTGTAAAAGTTGTCCTGTGCAGGCAGTAAGTAGCCTTAACCGACGAATTAGTACTGATGTTTCTATTCTGATAAATTTAACCTTTTAATATTTGTGATAACAATCGGACGCATAGTCTCTTAGCAAATAAACAAGTCAGCACGGTCAACTGACTGCATGTATGGAAGAACAAAGGGACCCATGAAGATAACTAGAAAAAAAAAAAAAAACAAGAAACAGAGGACACCGTATCTGAACAAAGCACGACATTCGAAAGCGATCTTTGCCATTGGTCGAGCAAGTTCACTAATGACATATATGCAGTATCAAGACCAGCATGAAGCTGTGATTGTGCACATGCAATCCTAAGTTCGTCGGGTCTTTCTTTCTCTCTCTCTGCCATCATGTTACCGTGCAGGATACCATGCAGGAGCCACTGAGTGTGACTGACAATGTGCTATATGTGCTACCTTTCTCTCTCTCTCTCTCTTTTCTCTCCACTTTCAATCTCCCCCAGTCCCTTCCCCTTGTGAAAGGTAGCCCTACGCTGGTTAACCTCCTTGCCTTTCCCTCTCTACTATTTCCTTCCTTCCTGTTACCGTGAACCTCATGATGAATCCTATGATAATAGAACAAACCAAACCTAACGGCATCTGTTGTCTGGTTCTGTTCTCCCGTCTGCGTGCTTGCACGCCTTAACGTCTTTCATGACTAAGCAGCGTCGCGTCTCCGTGCTCAACCGAACTTTAGCGTCATATTCTGTGTTTTCCCACAATCGTCACGACCAACAATGCAGCGAATCGTGAGCATGTACATGTCAGATAGATGCGCGAGCCTCTCGTGGAAAACGAGACACACGCATCAGTCAAGACTGCACCGTAGATTGAGAAGTTTTCTTCTAAAATGGCAGTGCGGGACTTTCCAGCAGAGATCCAATTCTTTCTCTCTCTCTTTTATTTTTCTATGCGTTTGTACTCGAGTTGGCATCGCTGGCACGCAATCTGAAGGAGGCCGACAGCTATGCGTCAACAAACGACTCCGTAAAGGCCGACGAAAGGCGCCGGTACGTGCCTGCGAGTGCTGCCTCGTGAACCGCGCCTGGAACAATGGCCATTCTTCGTAGTCCGCAGAAATATGGTACATACGCATGTGCTCCACGGGATGACCGCGGAGGAATAAGGCGCCGATGGCGCGAACAGACTCCAAACAGTCCGTGCACGTGTACATAGACGTCCAAGTCGTGGCTGAATCCGCGTTTCTGTCACGGCGACCGACTCGTGTCACGTCGTTCGTTAACGGCGCGCCACATAGGCGCCGCGTTGACCCCCGTGGTCTTTATCACGTGTAAACCTCGCGAAGCCTTTTCCCAAACGTGTATATCTTTACCTAGTACTACAGGCGTTGCTTCTTCATAGAAAATATTTGTACGGCAATAGTGTCGAAGCGTTTATTCTTTATGCCACAAGAAGGTTACCTTCTGTAAAAAAGTGAACATAATATAGAGGTTTCTGAGACAAGGTTCGATTTTCGGGCATAAGCCGCATTTACATATAGGGGCGAAATGCAGGAACTCCCGCGCACTTATGTTTAGGATCAGGTTAAAGAACGCCGGGCGGTGAGAGTTCAACGTCCTGGGCGCCTCGTGGTCTTGGCACGTAAAACGACAATTACCCCAGATTGCTATACCGCAATAAATCAAAACATTACAGTAAGGACGTCGAACAGGGAAGAGCTCTGACTATAGCGTCGACTATATTGGATCCTTCAACACCCAACGTTTTTACACTTCTTCTTCGAGACAACCGGAATCTAACCCTGCAATGTTAGAGCTCAGAAGCAGGAAAGTACAGATACTCGGCTACCACTGCGTCGCCCAAATATAGTGAGGCAAAAAAAAGTCAGTGAAAACATGGTCTCTTCTTACAAAGTTCTAGTAGTAACTGGTCAATGTAACGGCAGTGCAGGCTAATGCGGACAGAGTGGTTCACCTAACCCTCTTACAGAATGAACACTGCGAATGAGAGAACACAGCGGCGACAAGGCAAGGGTTCGAAGTCCTCTTACAGGAGACCTGAGTCCGGGTCGCTAAACTTTACCGTGTTGTTGTTACCATCCGTTCATTCAATACATAACGCAGCAAGTTAAAAAGTTGAAGTCGTATTGTTCCAGGTTTCTAAAGTGCGTGAAAAGTTCTCGAGGTGTGTGAATGACAAAGACATTACAACGCTGCAGCGAGAACTATGTTTGCCAAGAACGCGGTTAGGGGTTAAACAACCATTGAAAACTTGATTCTAAATTTCAACGAGGAACACGATGACAAGAATGAGGAACAGCCAAACAGACGTATACATTCTGAGACAATGAAACAAGAATGACCTTCGTTTTAAGACAAGCGTGGATAGCCGATGCTGTGGAACAGTCGACAAACTTACGTCCGTGCGTTAAAACCTAACCATCCTCCTCTTGGAGGTTCACATGGTTTATATAGAGGTTAATAACTTCAAGAAATAGTTGCATGACACGCACATACATCCAAAAGGCACACTCTATACTCGGATTACTAATAGCGCGTGCACAAGACAGCTTCTAGTCCGGAAATCGCATTAGATGATCGACAAGTCAGACATGTTTGTTTACTCAGTTCTCGTTATATGGTTGCGAAACATGGTTTCTAAAATATAACTCTGTTTATAGGCGTCGTTTAAGCTAAAAGCATGAAGCACATTTACGTTCTTGGATGTAAGGTCGCTCGGCATGATTCCTTAGCTTTCCACCAAGCAGCATTATCACTTCATCCTTTCTTCTTTCCCGCGAGACTGGATGGATATGAATAACACCTGGAATCGTTCCTACTCAGAGTTGTACATGTGTCATCGTGCATAGCGTTATCACTATGATCAACGAAAGTTAGTTTTAGAATACAATTGGGGACACGAACAAGTGCTCCGTGCGAGGGGGGTGTCAGAAATGTGCAGAACTCACACGAATACTTAAAAAAAAAGAAACTAACACAAATGCTAAAACAATAAAGAATAGAACGATAAATTCTTGTACATAAGCGAAGGTATGTTTGTCACACTGCAACATATATTCGGGACTCGATTAAAGGACGACCTTCTTCAGGCGCTCAATTGTTTTACTGTCACGCTGCGCTGGCTAGTGGAAACAAGACTACAGCCCTGCGCACATTCCATCCACATCCTCATGGCATGCCTCCACACACTAAGCGCTGTGGACACGTACGTTCGCTGTCAAGCGGGAAATGCGATGATCGTGACCGAGGAAGCGAGTCACGTTTCAGGCAAACGTCGCGTATCAGAGTACGACAAGGTTGGTGCGCAGTTGCGTCCATGTGTGTATATGTGTATATATATAGAGAGAGATCGGAGCGTTTCTGCAGGCTAGTCGATAGTGTGTATATACGGAAAGACACCACTATCGGGTAACACGAATGCGCGCAGCGTGCTTCGCATTTTATTGAACGAAGAAATTTTGGTCTGTCTGTTTGTCTGTCTCACACGATTCAGCCACCCCATCAAAGTTTAAGCACTTGCATAACGCCCAGCCATTTTCAACTGGTAGCTACGTTCATAATTGTGAACATTGGCGATCAAAAAGCAAATATTACGCATATCTGAGCGCAACATAAATACGCAAGTAGTAGGCGGTGTGTTCCTTTACTAGAAAATACATAGACACAAATTCTAGTGACCCTAGTGTTTGTTAGGCTGCGCTAAAAATGCGACGCTATGCACGAGAAAGGCCTCTGCCGACGATTTGGTGCTGCCACCTGGCGGTTGCCCGGGGATTCTGCACAATCTCATGTTTCCCGACAGCGCTGCCAGATGGCGTCCATATCTCACGCAGCGTAGTACGGCCGGCAGAAGACTAGCGTCTTTCGACGACATTTGCAGCGAAGCACGCAGATACGTGGCCAATTTTTTTTTTTTTTCATTTCATGTCGTCATGACGTGTTGCTCAAGTACATCTATCAGACGCAAGAGTAGTGATGTGCTACACAAATGTTACGAATATTACTACACAAAGTTTACAAAAAATAGTATACAAAGATGCTATACTGAATATTTGCTGTGGAAATCGAACCCGTGACTTCAGCTCAACAGAAGAATCAGGTATAGCCATTGACCCAACGCGTCAGATAATGACAGATCAGGGCTACTCGGGCAGACCTTCGTGAAAATTTATACTCTTCGAAATAAATACTACAGTGAAAACTATGTGCGTGTGTATGTGTGCTCATTTTACGGGCGTTTCCGTTGGAATGAATTGAATCATTGCACAATTTTCAACGAGTAACACGTCCGGAATACACCTGCTCATTGTCGGGCCACGCGACAGTGCAGCAGTGTTGAAGATTCAAAGTTAGACACGTTGATGAAACCTAACTGATGCGTGCCATCGTTCTTAATTACTTTCTTTGTTTGCTGCAGCTCTACTTAACAGACACCGTATAATTTCGTAATGCTCGGTGATGTTATTGCGCAGTTGTATTATTTTTATTTTCTTTTTCTTTCGTCGTGTCGCAGTTATTTAGGTAGAATCGCTTCCGCACTCCTTACCAGTGGAAACCGGATCTCGTACATTGGACGTCTAACACCGGATACGTGCATCGAACGAATTGTATGCGCTCCTCAGGCTAAAACGGGGCAGCCCCGACGACGCTGACAATGTGTGTGGGCCAGTAAAGTGCCGCGTGTACAAATTCAACTTGTAAATTCAATTTGTAAATTCAATTTGTAAGTTGTAAATTCAATTAATCTTTCGAATGCGGTTTCTAACCACATATACACTAAATATTATTGAACACACGGAGCGTGAGGGCATGTGTAAGCGAACACTGATTTCCCACTTTGGTCAATGATTGCCTGAGCTTGTGTATAGTTATTGGATAAGGGCGTCTCTGCGGCTACATTGAAAACTGCCTGGCTCCTGGGATATATCAGCGTAGAATGACAGATTTCCAGCAGCTGGTGACTGTAAGGATAAATAAGTGGTTAATGGATAAGCGGTAGCCGACATAGTAGTCGAAGTTGAGAAAAAAAAAAAAAGGGCAGTGGACAATTCACGCGATGAGAAGGCTAGACAACCGATGGACAGTTAGAACGACGGAATGGATTCCAAGAGAGATACCAAGGATACCAAGGACAACAGAGACCAAAATGGAGAGACGAGATTAAGAAATTCGCAGGCACCAAATGGAATCAGCTCGCACAAGACAGGAAAGGATGGAGAGCATTCGGGGAGGCCTTCGTCCTGCAGTACACGTAAGATGGGCTGCTGCTGCTGCTGCTGCTGCTGCTGCTGCTGATGATGATGATGATGATGAAGGGATAAGCAGTAAGAAACGCAAACTGAATAACTGGTTTGAAACAGAAATTGCGTGTAAGCAGAACGCTTCTTTGCGTGGCTGCTGAAGTTGCCGTGGTATAGCGTTACTCAAGCCAATACACCGCGCTTAAGCGCTGAGATCGAGAGAGATGAAGGTAAATGAAAGATAGGGAGGTTAACCAAAGAATATATGCGGTTGGCTACTTAAGGGTTGATGCATGTTAATGAATACGTAGGCTTCCAGCCTGTATGGAACTCATTCAGCTCTGAGCTCCGAGAGGGGAGCGAGTGCGAACGGTGCGACCTCGAGCGTGCGCCGATACGCCACATGGGGGCTGTACATATGCGCAAGATGCGACGATAAGGTGGGACAAATACGTCTCACATTTCGCCTGTAACGTCTGTTCTGGCTGCGTAGTGCGACGCGTAACTTACAGCCACGGTTCCTGGTGTTTTGCGGCATACCGTGTGCGATGCGACAGCACTTGTATCCGGGTATCCCTGCTGGCTTTCGGTAGTGCGCACGCATCATAACATATTCACTCTATATACGTATATGTTGCGTACTGCGGGAGAGCCGCGTGGCCGTTACGAAATGCCCTTGTTATGCTCGTGTTGATGTGCGGGGCAGATTAAAGTGAACAATAACACAATACCGCAAGTTTCTTTGTCACGTGAACAACGGCCACGCGCTGAGACGGCAGATCTATACGCTATAACCCACGAGTTCCTCTGGGAATAAACACTTAATCGAATTGTTCTTTGAGGCTGTGCTAAATAGCGCTATCTTCGTATCAGCCTCTGTTGTGACTCCTGTGACTATGGGCTTTCTCATGCTGAAAACGACGTCCTGGGTGCGATCGGTTACTGGCTACAGAGATTGTATGCTAAAGGAAGCGGAACTCGCTATAAAGTTAGGGCTCCTTTCTTCAAGTAAATATGTCAGAATCAGTCTGCGGCCCTCAATTACTGCACATCTCCAGCGCGAATATTCTTTCATGAGGTTACAGTTGAAAGCTTAATTATTTATCCTACAGGCTGTTACCAATCAGTATGTCGGATAAATAATTCAATCGGAGTACCAATCTCCGAATGAAATAGCGATTCTCAATCTGTTCATTTCTACTCATTGTCATGGCCCTAAACGTTCAAACTTTCGTTGTGAGGAGTGTATAGAGTTGTGCCTGCACACGCTGAAAGCATGCCGCGTCCACACCGGCACAGTCGCAAACGACGATATTTAACACAGATGGCCAAAGTGAACTAAATGATGTTTTTCAAGAGTAAGCATAAAGGCTTTTGGAAATAACAGTGAAACCGTCTGTGTACTGCATGTCACACTGCATGTCATCATGAGAATTTCGTCTTGACCTATAGGCTCTGATGTGTCAGTGTCAGTGCACAAGCGTGCGTGGCAAGATCCGGCGTCATCTATATGCCGTGGTCCCAACCACGCTTATGTTGATTTTCTTTCCTACACTTTCGTTATTGCGAATGATCCTTCCCGTTGTGCAAGCCATCGATATACTCCGGGTGATCCTCCGAGTTCACGACAAGATTCCATGCTATTCTCAAAAGCCACAGAAATGCGCTCGACGCAATTTATTTCGTTCAGCGAACGAGAATTCGGTAACTTAGCAACTTAGCGACAATCAGAAACCGCGTAAATAGTAGCGCCATTTTGAGCTCTCATGTGGCTTAAGCATTATGGATGGAGATGATTCAAATATATACCGGGAAAAAGCGACGCACAGGTGGCATGAACACTGCTCTTTGTTACGTAAGGGAACTGAGAAGTTCGAGGCATCGCGCTACGCTTGAAACTTATGTTCTCCGAACCCTATACGAATGAAATTCGCCAAAACCATGCTTTCCGCTCGGTAGACCGGATGTGCGTTCAAGTGTGATCGTTTGCCTGAAGCACATCAAAGTAAAGATAAAAAAGCAGAAAGAAAAAACAGCAAGCTTGTAGGAAAACTTGACGGGGGAGAGGGAATTTCTTTCATACATTTTTTTTTTTTACACGCAAACTTCGCCATCTGCCACATGCATCTCTTGAGTATGCGTCAACACGCAGAAGCCCACAAAGTGAAGTACTTGCCCTGATTTTTCACCCACTCACACGCGTCCTTCTGCTCGCAGTAACTGCTCTATAGTGAGGAGGATAGAAATTATCGCGCATGAAAGGCTTTGAAAGAATGTACGCTTAACGATGCGGAGCCGCTGCAACTGGCACCGCGAACGGTCGCAGGTTCGAAAGCGAAAAGAATTCAATCACTGAATTCTATCAGTACTAACGTACGGTGCAGAAACGTGGAGGATAACGAAAAAACTATAGATGACATTAAGGAGCACGCAACGTGCAATGGAAAGAAAAATGATAGGGGTAAGGCTAAGAGATAAAAAACGAGCGGGATGGATCAGAGAACAGACAGGAGTAGCCGATATTATTTTATCAATTAAAAGAAAGAAGTGGACGTGGGCAAGCCATGTTATGAGGAGGAAAGATAACAGGTCGACACTAAGAGCGACGGAATGGATACCAAGAGGGGGAAAACGCAATAGAGGTAGGCAAAATGTTAGATGGAGCGATGAAATTAAAAAGTTTGCGGGCATAAAGTGGAACCAACTCGCTCAGGATAGGGTGGATTGGAAATCGTTGGGAGAGGCCTTCGTCCTGCAGTGGACCTAAACAGGCTGATGATGATGATGATGATGAGTGAGGAGGAGGAAGGAAAAGAGGAAAGACAGTGAGGTTAGCCAGTGCTGAAACCATCTGGCTACCCTGTGCAGGGGAATGAAAGATAATAGAAAGAAGACACGACAAGGAAGAATATTTGCTCTATAGTGCAAATATTGAAAGGATAACCACCCTAACTTTTATTTCCCTAGCGCGCAAACGACGAACCCAATGATCCTGGCATTGTCTAGTGCAACAAGACCAACGTTATTTGTTCGATAGAGCATGCGCCTGGGCTACCTACTAAAACGAGCAACGGACACAGATGTTCAGTCACGAGATGTAGTGCCACACACCTACATAATACATGTGCGCACTAAGGAGCGGCCACATGGCACGGCGCTACACGTGCAACGCATTCAATGAAACGTTAAAAACGAGCGGATGCCGCTGTCATGCGTTTCGCTGCTTCGAATCGCGAAACACCGTGCCCTTTGCAGCTACAACTTGCAGCAGGGTTTTCGCAGTTGCGCAAGATTATTTTTGCTGCGTATATGCGCTGCAGACGCACCCAAAGTTCTCTAGTGTACAGGTGGCACAAAAAAAAGTGAGCGGTGATGCGGCTATATTAACCGCACCATCTATCGGAACTTGGCAGCTGTGGCGTATTCGCTTCACGGTATAGCGGCAATGGAGCCCGCGAAGCCGCGTGGTGTTCGCATAGTACGACCCTCGGATCTGTTCGTATAGCGCGTTGTGAGTCAACGCCGTGTTTCGTGAACTTACCCTGACTCTGTGACGTGCTTCTTTACTCAGTGGGAGCTCTATACTCGAGCATTTGCACATACATGTGCACTCCCTCGAACATGTGCCCCGGCGCACATTTTCAAAGCAATCCACCGGTTCGCGTGACGGAAAAAAAAAAAGAAAAACCCGCATTGCATCACGCTCTCGATGCTCCATGCTACAGCTGCCGGCTAATTACGCCATGTTTTCCTCCTACCTTTCTGGACCTTTGTGCACGTTGAATATCTGTAGAGCATTTACTTGTGTGTTGTTGTGGTTTGTAAACGAACAAGCAATTTGCGCACTAGCTGTCGCGTTTAGCGTTGATCCCATTGAGCTCGTGCCTTGTACGCTCTTTTGTTCTCATGATGGTTAAACTGTTTATAAACGAACCGTAAGGAGACCAGGGTGGCCTCTCTAACTGGCCATAAGAGATCTGTGTTTGTTATCTTATTATCATAACGTCAAGAACCCGCTCTTTATTGTCGGTTGAAGCACGAAGACCAGTCAGAGATTCTGAACAAATGGAAGAAGTTGTTTACTACGTTACATAAGTTATGTCAACGTTGCTGGCCTCATGTCGACATCGAAGCTCTTCGAGGAATGTCTTTGATTAGGCGCCGGGAGCGCTCTTGATGTGTTTTTTTTTTTTTTTTCAAGTGCGATGTGGGTGTAGCTGTGTTTCGACTTACATATATACAACGGAGCAGTGGCTTCGTGCTGAGAGTATAGGCATGACAGTTTTTGCTTTCTCATTTCTTCCTTGTCGCAACGTTACAGGAAGGTTCACGCCTCGAATTCCGACTGTGCGCATTGACGCTGTCATTCTTGCTGACCGATCAGGCGCACGCGTTGCGCCAGCGCTGACGAGACAAGCTTGTCGCGACGCGGTGACCGCGACGCGGTGACCGCGACACTTGGAGCGACACGCTCACAACAAAGGCGCGTATAACGAACCGAGCGACAAGCGCGTATTTCGCCATCGCGCCCGAGGAGGGACCAAAGCGATTCTTTGGTGGAATGTACGCAGGCCGTCGTGCCATACGCCGTGCGCGTTCTCCCTTGCACTAACTGTGTGAGTTCGACAGTAACTGAAGTGCTCGTGAAAAGTCACGCAGAGAATAACTTTAGATATATCGCTGGATTTGTTCACACTAGCCGTCGAATGTATATAATGCCTGAAAACATACATTATATATGCAGTGATACAATGTCCACTATGTTTTAGATGTCGTAACCGATTTCTTCATAGTTCATTACTTTCTTCCTGGTGAATAAAACAGCGAGATTATTATGAAACGGTCGTTTTACGCTGATACTTTATCATTCAGTTTAGGCATATGCTATAAATAAATGAACACTGAGAACTAAGGATTCACATGTGGGCACATCAATCTCAGCACAACCGGTGGCCACGTGTCGTTTCCAAAGAGAGAGAGAGAGAGAGAGAGGGAGTGAAACAAAACAAAACAACTGAAGCCACTTCCACGCGCGTGAAATCTGAGCAAACAGCGTAGCTGGCAAACAAACGCCATCACCTCGCGAATGCAGATTGAGTTCTTCCATCTTTGTTCATCCTCTTCTTCTTTCTTTGATATTTCTTTCTTTATGTCTTTATACATCTTCTCTTTTTGTCGTCTTTTCGTCGTTCTTTATTTAGGTCTTCCTATACAGCACTCTCTCCTTTTTTGCTTGCTTCTCACCCTCATTTCTCTTTCCCGCCCCTATACTATAGGGTACATGGCTTTGCCATGGCTTTGCATACTTGCATACATGGCTTTGCATACACCGGCAGCGATATACACCTCGACATATGTATGTATGTATGTATGTATGTATGTATGTATGTATGTATGTATGTATGTATGTATGTATGTATGTATGTATGTATGTATGTATGTATGTATGTATGTATGTATGTATGTATGTATGTGGGTGCGTGTGGTGTGGTTGCGTGTGCGTGTGTGTGTGTGTGTGTGTGTGTGTGTGTGTGTGTGTGTGTGTGTGTGTGTGTGTGTGTGTGTGTGTGTGTGTGTGTGTGTGTGTGTGTGTGTGTGTGTGTGTGTGTGTGTGAAACCTGAGATTGCGCGGCATAGGCACAAGGAATATTGGTAACGCGCGTGAACCATACTCGAGGATGGGTCGGGGGAAAAGGGTGCAGTTGATCATGCAAGGAGGCAAGGACTTATGTCTCCTACAAACCGCTACCGCCTTTAAGCTGCCTCATTTCCTTACCTTCCACCTTCAGCCCCTATCAAATGTCGTCACAAAGAACGTAATAACGTAGAGGAAAGTGAACAGCTCGAGGAAGACACGTTGTATACACGTTTCTCTCTCCCTTACTCGAGGAACCCGCGTACAATCCGCGTAGCTAAGCCTCGCATCGCTGCGTCCCAATTGACGCTTCCTGTTTCACACTTGTCGAGTGTGGGCGAAGCCACGCTATAACACGGTTCCACCATGCTCAAGGAGAGGACACAATGAAGACGGACACGTGCCCTGTCTCGCTTCTCTCTTTGTCTACGCTTTCTCTACCTATTTTGTCAATTTTGTTCGTTTAGTCTTTATTCTATCATGTCGCTGTCGAGCGTGCGACGAAGAAGACGGCGAAAGACGGTCCCATCAAAACGACAACGATGGTTGTGTAGCCCCTCGACATGCCGAAGATGTCAAAGGACAAACACTGATTCTTCTCTTTTTTTTTTTTTTGCAATATATTATTTCTGTGAGACTTAGACAGAGTGTTTCCCTCGTGAGACGATTAAAGGGGTCTTGCAACACCTTTTCGAGAGTCAGAAAATGGCCTCGATCTGTCGTCGAAAATATTGTCAACCTGCATGTGAGCGAAATGTTAGTGCACTGCACCCGCACCAGATAATAATTTGCAGTCTGGTTTCTAATGCAACCGCAAACCGCCTGCTCTGCACTGCAGGCAGGACCTGGCCGACTTCGTCACCGCGAAAGCATGCTCAGATCAATGCTTCGCTTATTATTTTTTTAACTAAACTGGTTAAACATAAAAATATGTATGCACTTATCCTTAAGAACACCTAGAAAGTCAGGTGACGTTGTCGGTGTACCTAATGACGTCATTGATCGGAAGAAGAGTACATGACTTCCAGCTACATATGTCACCACATTTCAATTTACCTGATTGGTGCAGTGCAGTATTTAGCTTACATGTTCATATGACCCTTCACTATATTGCCCGCCACCGTTTTCTGGCTATGTCCAAAGTGTGTTGGATGGTCCCTTTAACTTTCAACAGCACTAGCTCACTCTGTTGTTCCTTAATTGGTACATTTACTACCATAGATATCTAGGCCAACGATGCATAAATAACTTCATTTTTTTTGAAAAAAAAAGAAAAAAAAGAGAGAGCATCATATAGTGCACATGTCCTTATGTGATAGTGCTGCTGCGATGATAAGCCGCAACTCTTCCTTCCTTATCCGGCTGTTAAACTTCTTGGTCCGTAAATTTCTCCGGGAAAATCCCATCGTCCATAAACCACGCTGCGAGAAACAGCGACAGCTCCTTTTTTTTTTTCTTTTTTGCTAACCTTCTCTTATACAGCTCGTCGTGGCAAGGTGCGAACGCAATATGGAACTCGTACAGACATAAAGCGAAGGAAAGCGTTCGCCTAGCCTAGTCCCTCACATATATACACTGGAGTGTCACGGACAGAGACGATGCGGAGATTGTTTATCTTGGCTCGCACTCCAACTGCTGTCAACAGCGTTTTCTCGCCCGCGTATCACTGACCGCATACTTGCACGTTTACGATCGTGATTGTGGGGGGAGGTTTGTTTTCGTTCGGCTTATGCTTCGCCGTTTCTGGTTGCGATGCACTGCGCAATCACATTTGTCTCTGCATACGTATCTGTTGTCTCCGTAAAGGCACAATGTTTTCCACGAGCCGTAAGCATTTCTTCTCTGCGCCCTATGCTTCAATATGTGAGTGCGGTGAGGTTGTCGCACGATGTTTGCAATTGTAAATGCGCACGAACAACGCAACTCAAAATCGGTGCTTGCATTCTGCCGCAGAAGCAGCACACCTCAAGTATACAGAGTGGCTTCGCTTTTACTAAGCATGACCGAAAAACTGTTGGCTTGTATGAACACAGTGACTTGCCAAGAACAGTGATAGACCTCTCAGAAAACTGCGCCCATTTTATGAACCTTAAGAATAAAAATAAATACTCGGGTGCAATCCGGTTCGGTGGACAGCGGCAGCGTGGTGGAGATAACATGACTATTCATGTTATCTCCATTATTTAAATATTTTCGACCTCTTCGCGCACGATCGTACACTCCAACAACACATTCACCGTCCTGGTAGTTCTCTCTACAGATTCGGTAAAAAAAAAAAAAAAAAAGGAACGTGACGAGTGCTACATCAGCGTAGCCTACAGCAGCTCCCAACTTCTCGGAGGTATGATTTAAAGCACATAAATGTCTATACAGTGTGCCATAATTACAACTCTGGAGTACACGAACATGACAGATGAAAGAATGCACCGCCGTATAGCTGTGGAACTGGAGCCGAACCCGGCACTAATGTCTCGTTATATATGCGAGCTCGTTCGAATCTGTGGCAGCGGTGATTTACTGCATTCCCTACGTAACGATCAGCATGCGCGAAGTCAGCGCTGCCAAGCTGCCTGCCGTTTCTCTCCGCTCACGATCACAGGCGCATCTGACTGCTCTGTTCGCACCGGGCGCAACGCGTTCAGTTAAGGATTACAGATGTTTTTACCCTGTCGAGCTTATCTGTGCAACTCCTATCTGAGCATTGCACTGAAGCACGGGAGTTTTCCCAGGGGTTGAACCCTGGCCGGCCGAGGCGCATGTACTGGGAAAGTGTCTGTGTGCCTACACATGCCCTTATAATGTTAACCTGGATGGCAGCATTACTTCAGAGGTCTCCTCTGCATGAATACCTCACTACCGCTTGCGCATGCGTGCACGAAGAGTAATGCTGTAATAATTATTCAAAGAAGTATGTTTGCTAGGTGAGATAACGCAGCAGAACTGTGGCTGAAGCTTTCCACGACCGCAAACGCCATTCTCTTTGGAAATACACTTTCAAATACAAGTACGGTGTGACCTGATGTGACCATGACGTGGACGCGGCAATAATCGCTGCTCGCTTTCGAGTGTTTCTCTTTGTTTGATAGCGTCTTCGCCGATTCATCTAACGTGACGTCACTGAAGCGGAAGGGAGGAGCGAAGTGTTATTGTTAGGTCATTGTTTGGCACCGTCGCAAGGCAGGTCAAAGATATTGTGTTTCACAACCGTACTTGGCGGCAATCATTGACGTGTTCGTGTTATGAGCAGGGCTGCTGACAATGTTAAGACGCCTCTGTTCGAGTGAGAAAAAGAGATTTTAAAACGTAAATACTCCTATTTTATGATAATCAGTTCATCTGTTGATTGAAAGCGAGGACCCCTTTACAGCGTACAGACAGCTGCTGGGGCCAAGGATAACGCTAAACGAGTTAAACGTTCGCTCTTATTTCGTGGAATGCATTCTCTATTTTTACGCAAGTGAGTACTTCAGAGCGACAGTCACGTGTGCACGCGAGAGTATCGGAATATTTGCAACGCATAGAAATGATACACCGTCGGCACTGTCTTCTTGTATACAGACCCTTTCATGCTAGCCTATAGTTGTGCCCATTGAGCCGAAAGTTTGAGAGTCATTGGATGTTCCCGACATTCCTTCCGTGCCATGGAGACCGGGCCATCGAATGAAAAGGCACAAGGTAGAAGCTGAGTTCAGTCAGCATTACAGCCTCCAGCTGTTGTGTTATGTGTGTTTATATAGTGCTCATAGACGGCAGAACGGGTAAATCAAAAGTGGTGTAAGCAGCAGCATCTCATTAGCAAGTGATGGTGGCGGCGGTGACGGCGTGCCCCTTCATTTAAACTGCTCGGAATTAAGAAGAGACGCCAGGCGACTTTTCAGCACTGTTGTAATAGTCGCGTAGTAGAGCATTCCTGCTGTGAACGGTGCCTATCCATATAAAAGGGATGTTTGCAGATGACGTATAATCAATATAGGAGAATGGCCATCATTTCGGACGCCATTAGAAAGGGAATAGCTTGAAATAGAAGACAACGAAAAAAAAAATGCTTTCGAGGAATCAATGGAATGTGACAGCTTCGCCATCCGTCTTATTTTGATTGACGTTATTTTTCACACCGTTTTGAAGTGGTCTGGAATGTGACGTCCGGCGTACAGAGTCAACAACGTGTGTAATACAAAGAATCGAACGCTCGCCTCTCGTTCACTTGGTATACGCCAAAATTGACGATTAGGTGCACGAATGTGCGACAAACATGACTGACAAATCATGGCAGTAATAATATGACATGCTTGTTAGTTACGACCCGATTAACGATAGTACAACCAGGAGTAACGCATACCCGGCTTCCTCGGCCAGGGACGAGTGGACATGTGTCACAGTAGAGTCAATGTACAGCCTATGCCAAATTATATTAACACGTTATCAAATGCATTTCGAGATAAGGTAATAAAGGCCACGTCAAAGAATCTTTATGGCAATGCGGAATTGCTTGCTATGTCTAGTCGTCTTAGCATGCTTTAAAGGTCCAGTGACATTTTTCTTTCCCCGTTTATTCTGCAGCGCAGGCGGCTTTTGCACCGTTCCGCAATAGGAGTTCCTCGCTATACGCTGTGTTCCCAGCTCCTACAAACGGCGGTCCAAGAGGCGTCTTCCTGTCGGTGACGCCGGCGGCACTCGCTGTTTGTGCGTCGACGCGCCGCGCTGGCGCCAACAGCTGTTCGAAACGCGCGCACCGTGAGCAGGCATGCTGGGCAACTGGGAGAACGAGCAGCTGCGACGCGAGGCAGGGGTGCGGGACTCTGCCTTTTTTCTCTGAACGCGCTGATCCATCTTGCATATCGCAATAAAAAATAAAAAAAAAAGCCGCAGAGACGAGGTTTATGCGCCGTCGCCCTGGCATTTTTATGCCTGCCTCGAACGTGTAGTATTGCCATATGCTACGGAGAAGGAATCTACGGTAGGTCACCCGGCTAAAGGGCTTCCGTGTAGCTCCCTCACGCTGTGGGAATATGCTGTCCCGCACCGGTAGCGCGTGGATAGAGGGCGTACCTGTCTACTACGTCGGCTGTGTACCGAGTCGCGTTTTGCGCGTGTTGCCTGCTTGATAAGGACATCACCTCCGTGTGTCCTTATACTAACCTGGCCTCTCCTTGACGTCGTGTGCCACGAACTATCGTCAGGAATTATTCTTAGAAACAACAACGTTGATTGTTTTGATCGAGAAAGATCGCTAATGTCATCTACATCCTGGTAAATTGCCTCGTGCATCGCGCGAAGCTTTGCACAGGGCCTTCTGCAAACACCTTTACTGTGACCTTACGCAATGGCATAGCCAGGATATTATGAGAAGAAGGGGAGGGGGGGCTGACCGTACTTGAGATGTGTTCGTTGGCGCGAGTTTGCATTTTCGCGGGCACTTATATATACGCACTGTGCGTGTGGGGATTACCGACCGAGCGACAAGAGGCGACAATGAAATGCACAAGGTGTGTTGTATTGGTTGTATGTGTCGCACCCTAGTGGCTGGTGCCAATCTGCACCTAGGGCTTGATTGGACCACTGCTTCATTGAGCGACCCTGGACTGACCGGATAGCGGTGAATGACTGAGGCCTGCATGCATCACTGCAGAGACGTTGCCGCATAGCAAGAACGCGGCCGGCTAAACACATACTGCGACGTGGTTTATTGCTTTGTCGTCTTCTTTTCATTACAATACGTACAAATTTGGGGGGGGGGGGGGGGGGTGCGGCGGCTGAATACCCTTCAGTACCCTCTCCTCTGGCTACACCGGCGCATAATTCCTTGATCGTATTCGCCTATTTTTGAGGTAATGAACTTTTCACAATCTCTTCCCTATGTTCTGTTATCAAGTATGTGTTTCCTCGTTCGTTTAGATTTACATGTTCTTCAGAATTCCGGTTTCATTACTGCGACCGCTTTTGCGATATATGTGATAACGATGGGATCGAAACTGTCGCATAGTCAGTGTTCACATGAAGTCAAAACTACTGCGTCCAGTCGTTTATCGGTAAGAGGAAAATTGTGGCTTTCGCCTCGACGTCTGCAACCCTCTACTGATTGTGCCTGGTCTACAACCTGCCCCGCCACGGTGGTCTGGTGGTTATGGCACTCGGCTGCAGATCCGAAGGTCGCGGGATCGAATCCCGGCCGCGGCTGCATTTCGATGGAGGCGAAATGTTGAGGCCCGTGTGCTGTGCGATGTCAGTGCACGTTAAAGAACCCCAGGTGGTCGAAATTTCCGGAGACCTCCACTACGGCGTCTCTCATAATCAGAACTGGTTTTGGGACGTTAAACCCCACAAATCAATCAATCAATGGTCTACGACCTGGAAAATTGACTTTGCCAGCTGTGATTTCACCGTATATCGGGAATACACACGTAAAGTCTGCTGAGCGTGTTACATTAGGCGATTGGTCACCACCAAAAATGGCCGCGCAAAGTGGATCATGGGTTTGGCATTCCGGTAGCCAACCTTCTTCCCTACCGAACACATAAGAAGGGCGTCACCTTTGCCTCTACAGACGCCCTTAGTTTGTTCGGTAGCAGGATCGTGAGTGCCAGTCCACGTCTCAAAGCACGGTGCCTGTTTGTCTACGCAACCACGCCTCGCAAGCTCGTGCGCGTCAAGTGACACGAATGACTCAAGCGGCGGCGCAGAAAATCGGAGCTCTCCGTCCCCCAACTTACTTTCTCTGCTTATTTTTAAAGTCTCTCCTTCTTTCTATACCTTTACCGCAATTTCTCGTCTTCTCCCTCACGCTTTGCCTTTGCGTTGTCTTCTCCCATGTGGAGGGTGGCAGGGAGGCGGCGGTCGCCATTTGACTTTCTGATTCGCACGCATCGCTAAACCTAAATCGCGCTGCGGGACACGTCGGTGCGGCTTTTTTCAAAAAACAGCGACCTTCTATCAGTATTTCGCTATTTTGCAATTTCTCGCGACACGCATTCTTTCCAGTGCGCGGGCGCTGACTCTTGACTTCTTTTTATATTTTCTTCTTCGAACTATACGACTAGAGCGCTGCGGCGAGACCTAATGAAGTTAACCGCAATACGTTTGACAACCTAAGCGCGGAATGCACGCCAGCGCGTGCGTGCGTGCTGTGTGTGTGTGCGTGCGTGCGTGTGCGCGCTGCTTCTCTTGTATATCGTGTGCAGTGCATGATAATAATTTGTACAGCCATCTTTTTTTCTTCTTTGTCGTCGTCTTCCTTCAAACCAAGTCACCGAGCACACTTCTTTACTGTGGGGCACGGAGTCCGTTTTCTCTTCATTTCCTGTTTCTTTACATTTTCTTACTTTTCGAGAGAAAAAAGCCGGTGGGTTCGGCACCGTTAACGAGATGCAAATCGCGATTGTCTTCGGCGGCGCCAACAAAGGCACTCTCGCCGAGCATATAAGCCGAAATCTGCGGGCTCAAGAACAAAAAAAAAAAAAAAAAGAAAAGAATGAACGATAAGTGTCAACTGGTTCAGGAAAGCCCACGACAAAGCGGACAAAGCAAAAATATAAATCTCACATTTAAATAAAAAAAATAAATCCAAGGAGGCGGGGTAAGTTCAAAGGGCTCTCCTGTGCGCTCAGGGAGCTCTCAGACCTTGCCCTAGAAACATCACTCATCTCGAGAGGGTAGCGGCTGACACTTCGCATTCGATTTCGCTTTTCCGAGTGACCGCCTGTGGGTCAGGGCGCGTCGGGGAAAGGCTTTTCTTTTCAAGGCGTTCTCAGGCGGCTAATCGGCTTTTACCAGCGGCCGTCCGCCCCTGCTGCTGCCAATATAGCTGGAGGAGTTGCAAAAAAAAAAAAAAAAAAAGCGCAGGTCGCCTTTACGTCTTCATGTGCCGCAATCTGATTTTGAACAAAAACAAAGGAATGGGTGAGTGCGAGGGAATTCGGGTGGATGAGGACGTTTGTGGAGAGAAGTTGCGCAACAGATGCGGTGGCGGCGGCGGCGACAGTAACGAAATTGGCGCGATTGAGTGGGTCGACCTTAGGTGAGGCAGGTGGCTCGACCCCCTTTCTGTCTAAATGTGTGAAATCGCGACTCGCATGTCTTGTATGCCTTCACGCCTTATTAATCTCACCCCTGCTCGCGAGCGCGGCGTTTCTTTTCAACGCCTGACGGCTTAAATTTCGCAGCTATGAGGGTCGTGTTTAGAAGGCTTTTGATGCGCACTAATCTACGTCGTTCGCGCGGTCATTCGCGACAGGTGTCGCTGGTGTATATCTGATGTTTCCTTCGTTACTTTAGGGCTACATTGGAGGCGCGGGTGGTTTTTTTCTCGAGTTATTCAGTATCTTATTCCGTAGCCCTGATGTGCTATATGTTCTAAATCCGCCAAGATACTCGCATTGTAGGATTTCGTGGCTGCGTCTCGATCAATTGAGTCATTAAACGAGATGGAGAAAGTTTGCGCTAGAAGAAGCTGGCATTGAGCAGTGCATGCGCGATGGCGATGGTGGTCTCGGTACAGTAGTGCAGGCAATGCTTAGAAAACGTACGACGATGTGATGATTACTGATTGATTTATGGGGGTTTGCGTCCCAAAACCACGATATGATTATGAGAGACGCCGTAGTGGAGAGCTCCGTGAATTTCGACCACCTGCGGTTTTTGCACTGACACCGCGCAGTACACGGGCCTCCATCAAAATGCAGCCGCCGCGGCTGGAATTCAGTCTCGCGACATTCGAATCAGCAGCTGAGTTCCATGGCCACTAGACCAACGTGGCGGGGCATAGTGTGACAATGAAAGACATATGTTTTACATGTGCTTGCTTGTGTGCGCGGGGAGGGGGGTTTCTTTTTCCTTGTACAGCAATATCTCGAATACACGTGGTCAGCAACGGAGAAAGAAGTAACAAAATTTAAGGGCAAAGTGTGAGATTAGAAGACGAAGTATATCGGCAGTTTACACTCCGAAATAGAGGCATGTTCGAGCCAATTTCAATAACGAACAGTTGTCTCGGACGAAAAACTCGTCACAAAACTGCGTCTCACAATTTACTGGCCTTCGGGTGCCCGCCACTCACAATATAGAGACCGGCGCAATAACGAGGTAACGGCTGCGAATATCCATCCGTGGTCGCAGACAACGGTTACGTAAGGGAAGTTCCACGAATACGGGACGCTCACAATGTATACTGAAAGGCGCACCTGTGTGACGCAGCCAGCGCATATACATCGCCGCTTGTTTCACTGCCCGCTTCAGCCGGGGCTCCGTTCTTTATCGTCACCGCTTTGGTCATTAAACATTCGCGCGCGAAGCTAGGTTCGTTGCATACGCTTTGCCCTGGAGTCATCGCGTGACTCACTCTTACGGACCCAGTGCACTTTTAGTGGCCACGAAGCTGTCGCTCAGCGTCCCCCGCGGCGAGAGAAAGAACCATTTCACGCGCACATTGGCCGCAGCCGCACACCGCGCAATAATCTTGCTCGCACCACACCGCGCCGATGCAATGCACGAACAAAGGACCTCGCCTTCGTACTCACCATGGAAAAAACCACGCGGCACTGCATGTGAGAATGTGTTGATAGTTAACAGGCGCGGCCGCGCCTGCGGTGACGGCACCCGTAGGCCGGTACTGTACTACACGAGCGCGCGCTCTCGCTAAACGAGAAGGACATGATCATATAACACACACACACACACACACACACACACACACACACACACACACACACACACACACACACACACACACACACACACACACACACACACACACACACACACACACACACACACACACACAAAAGCACGCACGCACAAACCAGACATGTCTCGCACACAGCCTCAAGCAAGCGTGCACCTCATGAAACGATCAGTTCCGAAAGGGGTAATCGCAGATCACGTAACAGCTCGGACGATGCTTCGTCGTAAGAAAGGTGAGGCTGATGTGAAAGCTAGAAATGAAGAAAGCGAGCGGTGTATCATCGTGCCAAGGCCAATCGGCCACAGCCGTTATAATTGTTATACCCTGTCTCGTTGCTCTTTTCTCCGCAACGTTAGACATATACTATATAAGAGCAAAAACGCCGGACTCGTTCGGCTGTGTCGTGTCAGATGGCGGCGCGGCGCTGGCGATTGAGTTCAGGGTCTGTCCGATGGCAGGGGCCAAAGCAGCGCGCTATCGTGCTCCGAATATTGGCGCCCTACGGCGAGCCATATTGGACATTTCCCGTCGGCGCCCTTTGCTCGATCCCTCCTTCGCGCCCCGCGATCTTTGCTCGCTCGCGAGTCGCGGATAGTTTGGTGCAGCGCTAGTTGAGGTACGCACGTGACGTTGAAACATTTAACGAAAAGATAAGTGGGCGCTACGAAACGAGACGCTAGACTTTCGTCTCATCGGTTGACATTCAAGTTATGTTATACCATTTAGGTATGCGTGCTGTAACGGTCCGCCGCCAATGACATTTCCGAAAGCTCTTCGCGACAGCTTTGTTTTCTATAGGGATCGCTCGCTGTGGAGCGTGCTGTGTTACAGTAATACGCTACGACGTCGAGGAAAAGGTTAACTTGATGAATTCGACGAGGCGTTGAGTGTCGAACGAGCATGACAGATTGCTATCTGTTTTGCTGGGAAGGCAGTCAAGGTAGCGATGTTTTCTTTTGCCTTTCCTTCGCTGCGCGCAATTTGGCGAGACCAATCGTGTTGCGTCGTCACCGATCATTGAAGGGGACAATTAGATTAATGTGCCTATATTTACGGGAATTCTTCGTACAAATGTAAATTCTGCAATAACTGGGTGGACCTGAGCCGCATGCTGTGACACTGACCAGAGGAACCCGTGGGGGGCGAATTCCCGACCGGCTCACGACAGGTCAAGTTGCCGCCGGAGTCCGCGGGATCATAACGGACGTCTAGGGTGCCCCCCTCCACCCCTCCCCCTGACTCTTTCTCTGCAAGGGAGAGGGAGAATATTTCGGCGAATTAAATCTTCTTTGTCATCATCATCATCACCACCACCATCAACATAATCGTTCTGCAGTGCTTCTTCTTCTTCTTCTTCTTCTTCTTCTTCTTCTTCTTCTTCTTCAGGATGTTTTCGGTGTGGTGGCAACTCGTGCCCATCGGCGAACACCCCGCTAATTCGCGTTCAAGGCTCAACTCGTTTCAGTGATAGACGATAGATCAGCAAGGGTAACCTAAACGGTCTCCGTCGAGTCCTTTCTTTCGCTGGTTGTCGCGTAATATTCTCGTGCTGTCTAGCGGTACGTGCAAGTTTTGAACAAAGCCAGACTGCTTATATGCGGTGAAATTGCGGGAATACTTGCTCGCCTTTAGTGATCGCGCCACAACGATTATCACTGCTTTGTAGCATCTCCCGCGAAAACGATGGGAGTTTACCTGAGCCTCGCGATCCATAGATTTATAAAATCGGGGTTTTTATAAGGATATCACGGCGGGCCCGTTGTAAGCTATTAATTATTAAGCAGAGCACAGAGTAACAATGACGAAATAAAGAATACGGGGCTAGTGCAGGCCATTTGAGGTTCTCGTGTTATACGCCGACATGCGTCATTAAAAATGGAACCTCGCTGTAGGCAGTTAATTTAAATACCAAATAGCAAAATTTGTTTTTCGGCCCTTGGCATCGGCAATGCTAGCTATAGTATCGAACACCTGCCCATGACAAGACAAAGAAAGAAGTTACACAGAAGGTTTTACACCTACCTTTGCGTATGAAACGAAATAATAATTGCTGGTGTTTCAAGTGCCAAAAGCCACGATATTATTATGACGCATGCCGTACAGGACTCCGAAAATTTTTACTGCCTGGGCTTTCTAACGTGCACTGGTAACGCACAGTACACGGGCCTCTAGTATTTTTGCCTTGTAGAAAATGCGAGCGCTACGCCCGGGATCGAATCCGCGTCCTCTGTGTCAACGTATAAAACGTAAAACGACGCGTAATGGTGGAAACAACAAGAATATAAAATCCGTTTCCAGAATACAAACGAATTATAATGGCTTGGCAGCATAATTAGCGCATGCGCTTGTGGAGGGATAACATCGCAAAAAGAGTCACAGTACGGGCACGAGACGAACATAAAGCTTCAGGCGCATTGTTTGAAACATGCAGCCTGCGTAACGTGATTAGGCCGCCGCCGACACTCGACCTTTTAGTTGTGAGTCCGCATCCAGACGCCAGGGTTGCATCTGTGACAGCTTTTTGATTCCACCAGACAATAATCCTTGTACATGTTACGATTAATCTTAGAATGAACGCTGTTAGGCGTATATTTAACGCACCTGCTGTTTTCCAGTGGCTTTTATACAACACCTGGTGCTAAATTCCCAAAGTTGTTCGTAATGCTATTTCTGACTGTTTCGCCGCATTGGCTAATAATACATCCGGCAATGTGTTGAACAGGCGAGGGGCTCTGGCTGAGGGGGGGAGTACGAGCGGAAGGATAGGGCTAGGTTTTTCTCATTTAGTGACATTACCTAATTATATAGAAAGACGAAGAATAGATACCCAGCTCCTTAGAGTCCAAATTTAAGTAAAGCAATGATAGAAGGGGCACACTATTTCCTATTATATAGTATTGCTAAATAGCTCAGGAGAATATTTCAGCCGCCCGGATGTACTCCAAGGCGCGATGGAGAGCCGTACTGACTAGCTCAAATCTCCAGTACCAACTTTGGGCCACGCAGCAAGGCCGGGAAGCTACCGAGAGACAAAGTCTTCCTACTGCCCCCAGCGCGACCTAGACCAGACCTTCTATTTGCAGGATACTAAATGAGGTTGTCTCACTCAGCAGTTGAACGGAACTTTTTCCTTATCAGTGGTCCTAGAGTATGAGTATTTTGTTAACGCAAGCCACGTTGGTCAACGATCAATGTTCACAAACGTCCCTTACACTAAATTTATTCCCAGATAGAATATCCAACGTGACGTTTGGTACAATTTTACAGAGGCAGTTGACGAATAGCAACGATCACTTGCCGAATAAAATATTTCTTATTCGATTCTACATTTTACATTACACTTTCATTAGGGTGTCTATGCAACCCATTCGTTTGATAAACGTGTGTAGAGCACGTGACTATCCATATACGAAAGTGGTGTCTTCTTTCCTTCAACAATGCTCACCAGTTGTCTTCTATACAGCGAACTACACCTGCCCCGCCACGGTGGTCTAGTGGTTATGGCACTCGGCTGCAGATCCGAAGGTCGCGGGATCGAATCCCGGCCGCGGCGGCTGCATTTCGATGGAGGCGAAATGTTGAGGCCAGTGTGCTGTGCGATGTAAGTGCACGTTAAAGAACCCCAGGTGGTCGAAATTTCCGGAGACCTCGACTACGGCGTCTCTCATAATCAGAGCTGGTTTTGGGGCGTTAATCCCCACGAATCAATCATCGAACTACACCTGTACAAACTGAACGTCGCAGGCGAATTTCTTCTTAACAGACGAGACGAAGTTTCGAAATGAGGTGTTCGCAGTGCGACACCCCACTCCTAAGAGAGAGACATCAGTTGTACACGCACTGAACTCCATCGGTTCCCGTAATTCAGCCGCAGAAACAAAAGAAACGCCTCGTAAACATTCGCGAAGACGAACTCGACCAGATTTGAAGGTGCGCAAATTATAGAAGATGCGGCCGCGTCCACACGCATCTCCCAACAGTCGCGCGCACGTTGCTTTCTTCTGCGTACGGCCAATAAGAATCGCGCGCTGTGCAGCGGAGCATGACTGCGCATGGGCAACGTCAGCCGCATCCTGGAGCCGCCGCCTTTTGTGATTTAATGCTCGCCTCTCCAGTTACAATACCCTTCACCTTTATATCTTTTTTTGTCTATCGTTTTCTGGTTTGTATTTCCCCTTTTGTCTTGTAGGCGCCTCTGCAACGACGTGGCGTCTCGTTTCATTGTATACGAAGACCACAGAGAGAGAGAGAGAGAGAGAGAGAGAGAGAGAGAGAAAGGATAGCGCTATTCATATTTGAAACCCGCGATGGCAGGAAGAGGTGGAGGGAATGCCCATATGACGAGCACAAAATTTCACGGTCACTTTGAGCCGGCAACCTTGAACAGACCGTAATGAACAAAGCTGGGCACGCGTCGCCGTATGCAGCTGACGAATATTACGTCCTCTCCGTGCGTGTCCTCCCAAATGCGCGAGGGTTCGTCGGCGTCAGCCTGCATGCATACCAGTACGCGTACGCGGTGGTCGGGGCTGGCTAGTTTAGTCGCTGCGTGCGAACGTGGTCACGAACGTGAGTTCGTAATGAACCTTAATTATATTAGGTGTACCTGAAACTCACGCGGGCCGGACCACTTATGTTTGCTTAGCTTTCGGTGGGCAGGCAAGTTCATCTAAGTGGTCACGTACCTTGCGTGTATGTACCGAATAAGGAAACATTAATAGAGGTAACTCACGCCCGCACCCGTGGCGATTATAGAACACCGTCCAGGACTGAGTCTGGTTGATTACCCTACGCTGGGAGACGCGAGAGTGGCTGGGAAGGATTAAGAAAATGAAAGTCCAGTATTGATGTCGCTGACGTAGCTAAAATTCTAGGTACTGTATCGCAGACGGTCGCTCTTTCCCATCGCATTTTGATATGACAGCAGCATTTTTGTTGCCTTCTGTAGAAGTAGATGTCAGCTTAGAGTCCACAATTCTGGCCCAAGGAGAGATGCCCTCCATATGTATACCTAGGGTAGGGTTGTGCAGGCAGTGCAGTTCTTATTTTTAGATATCGTCAGCACTATAGTACGGAATGTGTTCTGCGGTTCACTTGTACCGCAGCTATACTGTGCGGCAGGGTAGATCATTCTTATCTGGAATTGAGTGGAGACCGAAGTGGAGCAGGACCGAAGTGGGGGAGGAAAGGGGGAGAGACGGGTGGGTGCACGGTGTTGTTTAAACGTCCATCATGTTCACATTCCATCTCAGCGTGCTCTGGCTTAACAGAACTCAAGTGTCGGCGATGACGATTGGTTCTCGTCCGCTATAGCATACCAGCTCCATCCAATCAGCGCGCGCAGACACGGGAAGTTCTATGAGTGAACTCCTGTCAAAGAGCCTCGCTCTACGCTCGAATCGCCACAGCCGACTACACCAGCTACCTGTTCCTTTAAGCGAACCTGGGCTCATGCGAAGAATGCGTGTCCGTGTAGTTCGAAATACCGAGGCATGGACAATGCTCGGCGGACTCGATTTCCGTGACTAGCTGAATAGGAGACGCTCATGCAAATACGAGTGTAGAGAACAATGACACGCGCCAAGTACAATGGAATAGCTTTGCCGAGCCATCTACTGGTAGCTGCTGCCTGCAATCGTACAGAGACGGCCTGGAGAGAATCACGCTGTGCGTCTATAACGTCGGCATTATTTTGTAATTTCGTCTTTTTGTTTTTGTTCCTGGATTCGATTAATTTTATGTAAGGGTTACACAAGGCTACATTTGCTCAAAATCTGCATTTCAGTTTCTATCAAAATAGCACAGCTGATACGCCGTTATTTGAAGATACTGTTCCACGCAAGGAAACAAAAAGACGCACAGAAAGGAAAGATCATCAGACGTTTCACACAACGGCCTACCCCTTAAGGGGTGCCGAAACGGTTTTTTGACATTGTGTCGTTGATTAGGCTACGTCATGGTGTAATCATTCACACCATACATTAAGCTAGGAACCCTGCACCGAGGTAGCTATCCTCTGCTATCCTCTGTAGTTGTGCGCCGGCGATGCGAGTGTGCGCGCCAGGTGCCAAGCCGGTACCATAATTGGCTGGTCCTTCGGTATACCTTCGGTGCTTATGACGTCTCACGGCTGGCCCTTCCATGCTCACGACGAAAGCCAATCGTTGAGTGCTCATTGTACGGCTCATGGGCAGGGGCGGTCAAAGACTCTTTAGGCTGAGTACTATCGATCTTTCACGATGAGCATATTTAAAGCCTTGAGCGCTGATGCTGGTCTGCCAATGATCAGGACTCGACCTATCGGCGCAATGCATTTGTACAAAATCGCCAAAACCGTTTCGGGGGCCTTTTAACTGATGATAGCTGGTTTTGTCATGTAAAACATTATTATTATTATTATTATTATTATTATTATTATTATTATTATTAGTAGTAGTAGTAGTAGTAGTAGTAGCAGTAGTAGTAGTAGTAGTAGTAGTAGTAGTAGTAGTAGTAGTAGTAGTAGTAGTAGTTTGACTGCGGCGATGCAATCAGCGTGATCAGTCAGGAATTTCTCACGGATCAGGAGCTGAGCTTGACAGCGCCTGCTCACTGCTGCGGAGCCCCGCCACGGTGGTCTAGTGGCTAAGGTACTCGGCTGCTGATCCAAGGGTCGCGGGATCGAATCCCGGCCGCGGCGGCTGCATTTCGATGGAGGCGAAATGTTGAGGCCCGTGTGTTGTGCGATGTCAGTGCACGTTAAAGAACCCCAGGTGGTCGAAATTTCCGGAGCCCTCCGCTACGGCGTCTCTCATAATCAGAACTGGTTTTGGGACGTAAAACCCCACAAAACAACAACAACAACTGCTGCGGACTCCGGGATATTTCCGGGTCAGGGTCCGTCCTTCGAGTCCGCGTGACGATGCAGCCCATGACAGCGGTAGGGCCCTGGGCAGTCAGTCTGCAGACGGCAGACGACACACTTCCGAGCGCAAACAAGTTTATATATCTCCGCATTTTTTTTTCGTTTTTTTTTTCGTTGATTGTTCTCGCTTCTTACTCTTCTCTTTTGTGCTTCCATATCACTCCCAGGCACGCCTGGAATCTCATTAAACTTCGGCGTCTCGCTCGGTTTGGCTTCGCTGAGCGGAATAAAGCGCGGTTGACAGGATATCCCGCGGTCACCAAAGGACGCTCAGTGTGAAACAAAAGCTCGGGACAAAAAAAAATAATAATAAGGTTGAACGGAAAACCACGCGGAAAACTACCGGCGAGCAGGACACCTTGCTGTCGGTCAAGTACGATGCATATAACGAGAAAAGCGCCCGCTACGCACGCGTCATCGGCGGGGATGTTTTAAATATCCGTTTCGATGACATAGACATACTCATAGCGTTTGAAAAAATGCGGCACTCACTGTCAACTTGAATAGGTAGTTTTGTACGATTAAAATACGTGTAACGTTATCTTTGGAGCAGTAAAGGTTTCTTCGAACGAGCTTCGAGAAGCTAGATGAATGTGCTGTTTACAAATTTGCGAGCACGGCCAGCGTGTTATAGGTTCAATCTACGGTAGTTTTCACGGAAATTGTGGCGACCATGTGCGAGGTAGATACGCTGTTTCGGTTAGTCAGCATGACAGACGTTGGAAACAACGTATTATAGTTCATACGCAGCCCAGTGTGTTGTAGCCTAGACGAACGTGTTAATTATAACCGCAACTCATTGCAAAAATAGTTGTGTAAGAACTCTAGAACGCTTGTTAGTCATATACATGAGAGGCGGAAGTAGACAATGTTATATTTTGTTCCGATATATGTAGAGTGTGAAGTCCGTGGTTTAGTCGTCCTTTCTTTGAACAGAGTCAGGGGTAAGACGCCGTACAAAATCAAAGCCACGCCACGACGTGACGTCACGTTCATGACGTCACGATGACGTCGCACCAACTCGCCGGAAGCGTGTCACGTGCCTGAGCGTGCGGGGACATGCGACGTGGCGGTATGCAGTGCAGGGCAACACGGACGTGCACGCACTATTTACTCGTCATAAGCATCCTGCGCTTTCGTCACGTCAGCGCCTCTCCATTTTTTTCTGGTCACGTGCACCGCGACGGCGGGCGGCGCAACAAATTCGTTGAACTCGATAGTGCATTCCTCCGTGAAATATGATGCACGAAGCTGACTTTCAGATTGTCTCATTAAACGATCGTGTAAGGTTGGTAACTTTGAGCTTCGCACGACTGTATATCGAGCATTATCATATAAACTGCGTCAAGGAACATTAGACGCAATGATCTCGATGTGCGAGCCGTGCGTGTACTGAATGTGCTTCCGGTTGTATGAGTCGACCAAATCTTCCTCCTCCATGCACGAGACACGTTGTGCACGCTCACGCTTTCGCTTCCTCGCCTGAAGAGACATGACCCAAACTAATATGCAACAAAACAAGCTGCATTACTCGAGTAGACGCAGTCATCCACAGCCGAACACCTCAGATGCGTACGGAGCCTCATTAGAGGCTCGAGTGCATGACACTATGTCGCGACTTCGTATGCGTTCGATCTCCTTCCAGCAGTCTGGCCGCTGCTTGCCTTTTCCCAGCTTCACTGAGGCATTGTATACAAACATAAGGTCTGAAAGTGAAAGGTCGTATACAAAGCCACGGGCAGCTTACGCTGAGGTCCTCCATCATCTTCCGCCGTACACATTTGTTTTCCCATTGTCCTCCGTGCCCATACCTCACTGTTCAAGTGGCAGGTCGGGGACTTGCTTTTGTCAGCTCAGCTCCTGGGCTTCTCTTCCATTAAAACGAGAAGTGAATAGGCATAGTCGACTCAAGTGTACTTACAGTTGTGGAGTACTAAGAGGATTGCCATACAGTGTACGGAGGTTCCAAGCTAAAGCGGCACACCATGCTGCCTTACGAAGTTCGTTTGACCGTGCGAACAAACAAAAAACGCCCTCACATTCTGCACGTATTACCTTGCTTATGCTGGCACAGCCATTTTGACAGCCTGCGTGGCAGGCGGAACCTCGCTCAGAGTTTAAACCTGTGCTATAGCCTGATTAGGCTCATCGCTGCTCAAAATCGTGCGCTGCCGCGAGGTTAGGAGTTCGATCCCCGAGACTATACGCCATGGCAGGTGGAAGCGAAGAATGATGAAGGGTGTCGTACTATAAGGCTGGTGTTAAGGTGAAAGTTGGATGGACAACAGTAAACCAAATTTGCTTAAGTGAGTGTCGAATGCGAGCGAGCGAACAGCATTACGTATCAGCCTTGTTACAGCGCCACAATAGGTCCGGCACGAAGTCTATTACAGCAACGTTGCCTTTGTGGACCCTGTGTCATTGTCGGCGTTGTACGCAAAATTACCATTGACTGAGCCTGCAGGTCATGTGGTCTCAACTTGACCAGTCTAGTGTAAGAGCGCGCGTTTCAAATCTATCGCGGCGGATTCGCCTCGCATACCACATGAACGCCTTAGAGTCTCTACCGAAAAAAAAAAAAAAGAAGAAAAGGAAGAAATACAATTTGTTGCCGATGCTAGGGTTCGAACAAGGACCCCTGTCCTCCAAAATCCAAGGTCAAGTGATTTAACCATTGGGCTACACAACCACGCTTACGAGATGTGTTCATGTGTGCACCACATGTGAACCATATGGATGGCTCGAATTTTCTACCAAAGAAAAAAGAAAAGGGAGGAAGACAAACAAAGGAAGGAAAGAAAGAAAGACGGTAAGAAGAAACAAAAGAGATTTGTTGCCTGCGCTGTGGCTCGAGCCAGGGCTCTGACCTTGCGAAGCCAGGTGTCTTTGCTGTCCGACGTATTTCAGTGTGTGGAACTGGCGTTACCATGTCTTATTATTATTATTATTATTATTATTATTATTATTATTATTATTATTATTGTTGTTGTTGTTGTTGTTGTTGTTGTTGTTGTTGTTGTTGTTGTTGTTGTTGTTGTTGGTGGTGGTGGTGGTGGTGGTGGTGGTACGTCTTTAGGGTCCACAAGAAATAAAGGTGGACACTTCAAGGCCGTCGTCTGAAGCGGACGCCTACTGTATAGTAGCAAGAAGCGGCGGCCGCACGATGTAGACCAGCTTGGTCCGGCTGGCACTAAGCGGAAGAAGGCAAGGCATCTCGAGAAAGCTCGTGCAGTCGGATTTCGGTCGGTCTCGTTTCTAGAACGCTCTCGAAGCACGCTTAGGGAGAACACGAAGGCTGCGCAGCATCGCGGTGGTCGCTCGCTTCTTTTTACGACGCACAGTGCGAATCGCTCTTCCTTCTTCTTACACAGTGTCACGCGGCAGAGCCCGCGCTTACACGCCGAAACGCGGGACGAACCTTCTTCCGGCCTTGGACATATAGACCATGCTCCGTTGCTCGCAGCCATATACCTCTGTACGTGCGAGTACAGGACAGCCCGTCTTTTGCCGGTCCGCACTGCTCTCCTCATTCATGCGACCGGCCGACTTTGTTTTGTTTATTGTTATTATTCTTCGCCAATGCGGCTAAGAAGACCGGAGGGCCAGAGACGCGAGTCACGCTGAAGTTTTCCTGTACCTCTTGTGCATGTGGTTCCCAGACCAATGGGGGCTGCGGAGCCGAGATCGTTTTCTTGCCGCTGCTTTACATTAATTCCCTCGCCTTCGACAGCGCGTGGTCATAGAAGAAGGAGTCCGCCGCGCATTAATAATGAGCTCGCCTTTCGAACGGCTTGGGCAGAAGGAGCGGCGAGGTATATACACGTATGCCTGCGAGGCCTTCGAAGGCTCCCACAAAGGTGCAGCCACCGCGGGATAGGCTCTGCGCGGCGCATTACGGCGGGGAGTGCGCGCGCTGCGGGCGATGTAACTTACGTACATAAACGCGACGCGGGGAAGCTGAGCTAGATGGTGTGTCGAACTTGTCCTTCGAGCAACTTTCACTTTCCTCGTGGAGTGGCTGCGCAACCCTTCCCCCCTCCTCCTCGCTTGTTTATGCCCCCTCTTTAGCGTCTGTGTCCGCCGGCTTGTGCTGATCTGCTATTCTCACTCATGTGTTCGCTTCTGGCTTGCTGCATCTACATATTGCGTTTCGTGTCTTCATCCTTAGTCAGAAAAAAAGGGGAGGAGGGAAGGGGGCGCAGAGTGAAGTAGGGCGTTTTTGCGATTCATGGAGACGTTTGAGTTCGCCGATTTAAAAAGATGTTTGGCCAAATATTTGTCTGTTGCTTTAAGAGTTATAATAGCAGGCAAAGAGATCTTCGAAGTCAAGCAACCGTTCCTTGGACAATATTGTAGCCTGTAAAAAGCTTGTGTACGCATACATGTACCGTCTATGTATAGGCCGTTGGGACAAAACGCTTTCATAAAGTGTTCTGTTTACACATTCTGCAGGAATTGGAAACCTGCGTATCCTTTCAACGCATGACGTCACTAGGACCACTAATGATCCTAGTGATTTCATGATCGGGAGAACATGCTCAGTAAAGCCTTATTTGGTCGTTTTAACTTCAACAAGTAAAAATATGTACGTTCCAGTCTTATTATTTATTGTTATTATTTGCTATGGAAACATGTACCCACAAGGACATGAAGGGTATAGAGAGAGCTGTAAGAACGCCCCCCCCCCCCTCCCCCTCCCAAAGGAAAAAAAAAAAAAACTATCCAAGCGTCTCAGCCGGTGCTACTTGAGACTTAACTTGTGGAAATAACAGCAGGCGGTTTCCAGCTGTACACACGAAAACAAATGCTATATCTCTGGTGTGGGCAGTTCAGTATAGTTTCGCTCACATGTTCACATGAGTTTCCACGACTGGTTAGGACGGTTTTCCGAGCATGTCAAAAAAGTGTTGCTGGGCCCCTTTACGATGACTTTGTCACCTGGCAATCTATCTTACCAGAACGAGAAATATGCTTGCGCGCGTTATGCGTTTTTATTGGCATAACGGTACGTTAGAATTGACTTAACTGAGATGCGTCCATTTCCCATTACAAAAAGCAATAATGTCGCATGCGCCTGTGCTAAGCTGGAATAAATTATACGAACAACACATGTACAGCGCGTGTAAGTGTGATTTACTTAGGCGGCTAAGTACTGAAACGCTGTGTTTTAATTTACAAAACCTCCTCACGTGCACCCACTCTGAAACATTTCTCTTCAAGTGCAGTGCATAGTGTCCGTCACTTAAACTTCAGCAACCTTCGAGGCAGCAATGTGTCTTTCGTGCTTGGAAAGCGCGCGACGGATTGTCAACGTTGTATGAAGGCCCATCATGTGAGCGCGTGCAGTTTGTTCATTTGCCTTTTCATTTTGTGCCCTCAGGAGCAGCTGTAGCTGCTCTAAAGTACTCTTCCTAAGTTGATAAATGATAGTCGCATGGTTCGCGTGTCGTTTCACCAAAATTTGGTCATGACCATAACGTATGAACGGTGTGTGTGTGTGTGTGTGTGTGTGTGTGTGTGTGTGTGTGTGTGTGTGTGTGTGAGTGTGAGTGTGTGTGTGTGTGTGTGTGCGTGCGCGCGCGCGCTTGTACGCGCGAGCGTACTGTGCGTATACGTCTCAGCCTTCGTAGTATAGTTATTTGCTTGCAAGATAAGTTTCTGTAAACCTTTTATACTCTACGTTGCAGATACGTTGGTGGACCCAAATCTTTTGGGACTTGTTACTTATATCGCAACCCCATGTACACCAAAATATGCGTGGTCCAGATGGAACGTAAAGATGTTCGCACATGGTGGGCTGCTTGGTTACCGAGCGACGTTCCCATCCTGTAGGCGTCAAAAATTAAATAGATAAAAAATGAACGAGAACGATTCTCACGCACAGTCAAGCGGAAGCCTCGTGGTCCCTTGGTTTTCGTTCTTACTTTCGTCTTCGTCGTTATGCGAGGCTAACCAGGCTAGAACCGAGCAAAGAACACTTCGTGCAAGTAAACGCTCGTGCGAAAGCATTACGCAACACCTGGGCGAGCAGGGCGCATTGTGTCCCAGCTTAACGCTTTCCGGCACTTTCCATCGTTCCCGGTGTCGCGGGCCGAGGAGCTCCACACTTTCCGGCGAAGCTCACGTTTCCCGCAACAACCATCACACGCATCTCTTCCCGCATCCTTTCGCTCAGAGGTCTTACAGTTCACGAGAACGATCTCTCAGGGACCCTCGAGTGAATTCGGCGAGTTGGTCGACGTTCCGGAAGGCCGGCCGACCCCGATGTGCAATCTCTATAGTCGTTCAGAAGAGACCCTTGACTGCGAAAGTCAGTGAATGGAGAACTAGCAAAAATAAAATGAATGGGTCAACGGGCGTGGATGCATACGCGGTAAGAGTTGGTGAAGGGACGATCTGTACGAAGGCGTACAAAGCGGAACGATTTGTCCAGAGACCGGGACCACACGTGCGTGAGATTGCCTGGAGGACTGCACGATGCGCATGCTTGTACTAGCCATCCCCCTTTTTTGTTTTATTCCTTCCACGATGCGGCTATTTGTCTTACTTCGTTTACCTTTCCGCGTCTCTTGGATTCGTCTTTGTTCGACCTCGAGGCCGGCGGGCGTCGCCTGTCCGACACACACGTCGGTGTTGACCGCGTGTCGCGAGGAACTTTAAGACCGCGTCCTATTGTTTTTTTGGATTTGTTCGGCTTATCTAGCCTTTTGTCTCGTCCATGTGGCAGTGTGTGCACGGTGCTAGGAAGAGATAGACTCTCACATTGCGTGACCCGAATGTCGCAAACGGGTTTGGCCGGGTCACCGGTCTACTCGGGCCTCGCTGATGATCGTGAAACGCTCTATATATTAGACACGGGCGCTGTGTGTCTATAGGATTGCGAAGATCTTTCTCTATCTGTCTCTCTTTAAAGGAAATTATTTAGGCACGCGCGACGTACTGCGCGTTTATCGCATATACTCTAAGCCGTGTCACTCATCGCATGTCATGTGTTTGAGAAACTAAGGTAATATTGACACTGTGCGCCTAAAGGTCCCCGGTTCGATCTCGACTTTAGGGACCAAAAAATTTGTAGCAGACAGAGAGACGGACGTACGTCGAAAGCGGTTTATTGATCGATCTAAACAAGATGGCGCTGTTTTCATCAATATCACTGGTTCTTTCCAAACCGACCAATGATCGATCATACGTGCACAAGCATGAGCACAGTGGCTGAACAAGGACGTCTGTGCTGTTCATCGAAAATATTTCGCGAACGTGAATAAAAAAAAAAAAAGAGAGCCCATTAATTTAAGGCGTCGAAGCATTGCAGAGGATAGCACGGGGATGCTTTACAAAAACCGGGAGATCTCGTAAGCTCCAACCGGTATATTTACACGACCGGCCCTTGTCACTCAATGAATGCGCATAACTGCGCGAGTAAAATTGTAGGCTTAATGACATGTCGTTGGACGAATTTACCAGAGATTGAGGTAGCTAAGACGGTTGACAGCGCGTTAAAGCAACGCACGCTTTCTGTCTCCTCCTTCTTCGTCTTATCACCGGTCCACAGAAGCGGGTATGCATATTCTGTTCTCGTTCGCAAGACGCCAAGTTGCTTGGCTGTCGGCGCTACCTGTTTCCCTTAAATCGAGCCGCGTTACGCGAAGGGCGCGACCGGCAACCTCTTACGACCCGTGCTCATTTAGCCGAGCAAGGAAACGACGTCTTACCCCTCGCTCTCTCGGTCTCTTCGTTACCTCAACGGGTCGAGGAGAGGCGTGACTCCCGGCGGCGCGAACTCGCTCCTTTGTGGGCGTGTCACGCTCTCTTAACTCGGCCATTGTAGGCACCAACTATCCCCCCACCTTTTCGTTCGCCTTGTCGGGGCGCGAGCGTGCCCTGACGGCACCGGTTCGCTCTTGATTTTGCTTATTCGCGCCTCTGTGACATGCCTAGCGTTCTAGACATTTTACCCTTTTCATAATCTGCGTATCTTTGAAAACGGTTACGTGGGGGCACTCCCCGTGTAGTCGGAAACCTCAGCGATCCGCGACGCGTCGCAGAGGTTTTGCTTCAAGAACGCCTAGCCTTTGCAGACGCATGGCTGCTCAGACCTTTACTACGCGCTGTTCCATTAAGGAATTCCCGATAATCGCTAAATCCGTAAACATAGTGACTCCTATACAGACCTTGACGTGGTGTCCTCAGAAGCTGGTCAGTTTTCGTACTGCAGAAAATTTAGAAATTGTAAAGGCCACCTTACTCCTGGGAGCAACCTATACTTAACAGTAGCAGCTTTACAATACCTTGCGCAAATTGCGCTCAAAAATCACAGGTCGCGGGCACTTCTTGCAACAAACAGCACGTTGTCGCACGAATGCTCGCTTTACGCGACGATTTCTCGTTCAGCTTCTCCTTGCTTCTCGTTTTCCTTTCGTGTTCTGTCCGCACTCTTGTTCTCCACACTGACGATACGTAGTAAATAGCCACAGGTCGGCTAACTCATGAGTGCATTCACTCATGCTCACACGCGACCTGTCTGAGTGACTCCCAGCGGAGGAAAATGTGAGTTTGAAGTCGAGTGAGTTTGGCTGCGGAAGAAAGATCTTTCTTGAGTTTCAGTGCGGTGAGTCCATTCAGTCAGGACACTCGTGAGGCTGAGTCCGAGCGAGCCCAGCCTAGCTGTAGTAGCAACTTTACCTCTCACCATTTCATATCTGTCCTCACCACTGTAAAAAAAAAGAAAAAAAAAGAAAAAGGAAGTCTCAGTGAAAACTCTCTATACGTTTGCACGTGTATCAACACCGTTTTCCATCACGTTAGGTAGGAAACGATGCCGTACGCAGGTGCGAGCCATTCGCAACTGTGAACGGAATCTCCCGCAAGCTCACGTTGTCTCCGTCTTCAACGACACTGAATAGCACTTGCGGGATTCATGCGAAGGCAGGCAGCATTTTCCCATAGCTGCGTACAGAACTTCCGCTGCTTCGTTCGTACGGCGCCACCACAGTACTTCCTTTTGTTTCCGGGTGACCATCCCTGTTCATCTCTCATTTTTTTTCTTTTGTACCATTTCTTTTCTTGTTCTTCTTTCCTTCCTTTCTTCCAGCGTCCACTCCTGGCCTACTTTGTCTTTGGAAGCGTTGCATCCGGCGCCCGCGGGGACTATTTTCGGCACTACACGGCGTGTGTACGGGCCTGTGACGAGTACGTCCGGTGTTGTTGTCATGACCTTCTCTCCCTCGACCGTACTCTTGTTCGCTTGCCTGAGCCCGATGAGATGCTTCCGCGCTCCCTCTCGTCTCCTTTCTGTCTGCCATAGCTGCCACAACCCAACGTTGCACAGATCCGAGTCGGCTTCTCGTTCACGCCGATCGCCCTCACTGGCTGTCGATTCTTCCGGCCAGATCCGATCGCTCGTCTCTCTCCTCGTCTATCCGTCTTTCTTCGCTCCATTCTTTCATCGCCACTATGGCATACCGCTAACGGCGTATATAGGTGCGCGACGCGCTCCCTCGATCGGCGATTGTTACCGCATCTCACGCCCGTACCGGATATTTCGGGTTGCTGGGGGGCGCCCCTTGTAGGAAAAACGCAGACCGAGAAGGAAGAGGGGTCGTTGAACGCGGGAGTAAGGCATTCTTTGGCCGTCATCTTCAGCCACAAGCGACTGTCGAGAAGTTCCTGTTTGTATATTTCGTGCTGAGGTATAAGGTGAGCAGAAAACAACAATGATAAAAAAACGACAGCAATGTCACTGCTGTGAGCACGAGTTTCAGTGCCGTGCGTGTGTGCACACTGGTGTGAAAATAGGAAAGCGAAAAAAAGCACACGTGGAAAGAAATGATTTCGAGCAGGTTCATGAAAGCTTTGTGTTCTGCGGTAAGGAACACGGGTATGCTCTTCAGCATTCCTGGAAAAGGGCTATCACATTGCACTATGGACGGACATGTACTATATAGGACAATAGAAACAATTGGCATGCTGATAGCGTGTGCAATCGGAGAAAACAAGATCGCTTTGTAAGTGGTCTTGTTTTCTCTAATTGTATTGTATGCACGCCACTTATCGAGAAATACACGACCGCATTGTAAGCGTTCCCTTCCTTTCTTTTATCTAATCGCGCGGTGCTTCACGCCGTCTGTTTGACGGATATGACAGTGAGATGCCACGAAAGACGGAGAATTATGTGTAGATATCCGAGACCTGTAAATGCGCAGAATTAAGCCTTCCGTTATTTGAATTCAATGATGTTTCTTACGTTGCCTAACAGGGAATATCAATCGAGAATTTACCGATGTCGTTTCCGTTAGTGCCGTGACAAAAATTACATTCCTGGATTCTCGATCTAGCGCTACATAGAAACCCTTTCCGCTTAGACGTTATAAAACGTTATTTTTTTAAAATAAGAGCAGCGTGGGTCGCTTGATGTCAACAACTTCTCAGTTCAGTCTCTGAGGGTGTCTGCGTCGTTAACGGACATGTGTCTCCATAAGACTTTCAGCAACAAGCTTGGGATGCGTGTAGTGGTTAGCAGAGCTCATTCACAGAAACACATGCAACCACGACGGCCTGACATTCTCTCAATCACGCGCATTTTGTTTTCGTCGTACAACCTATATCTTGTCCGTATATACAATTGAATGCTGTGAAATAGCAGCGAGATAGCAGCTGGTTGGAATACATTGCCTTTCCTGCCATTTTCCTGGACTCATCCTCCGAAAAGGCACGTGTAAATGCTAATCGTTAACCTTTCCGAGTGTGTTTTGCACCATGTATGTAGAATCCTGGAAATGCGGCCTCGAACCATAGCCGACCCTATCAGAATCAAAACAAGTTGACTCGGAGAACGACGCAATAAAAGAACGGGTCGAGGAAGCTGCCTACGAATCTAAGGCTACGAGATGACAACGGCGCAGTTTACATCGGTGCAAAATGCGAGGCACCGATATCGGATATATCGATCGTTTTAATTGCGTCGCAGATAGCTGCAATAGGACGTGGAAGGAGGGAAAGACTCTTCCAGAGCGCGTAAACATTGAAACTAATTTAGCAACGAGTGCACGAAGATGATTTCGACAGACATATATAGAGGATGGTTTGAAGAAGGGTAAAAGTACTACGCGACATCAGAGTGGTCTTTTGGCATTTCGCCCTACGCGGCATGCGTGGCCCTAGCGCGTACGCCTCAATAGAGCGGGACTCTTGATTAGTTCTAATACTCCACGGCGCGTGTGCACGCGCAAATATTCGCCTAAAGCGAAAGTGGTCCGCCACTGATGACGCGGAATTAGCATGCCGGAGCGACGAGAACGCTTTCATCGGAATTTTATCACAGCTGTTCATCGCGTCGGAGTTCGTCGAAGTGTGCACTCCCTCTCCGCTACTGACTTCTAGAGCCGCCACCTTCGTTCGACAACGACATGCACTATATACTTGCGGGGACAACAGCGAATTTATCAAGGTGAAGAGAGAGAGACGCAGGAAGAAGGCAATGGAAAGAGACACACTTTAGCTGAATAGACAACTCTGTCTGCCTTGTATAGACGCTGGGTACGATCTAAAGACGAAGCCAACAGACAAAAACGAAGAACAGATTGAAGTATCAAAAGCTGAATGAAATGGTGAACAGTGTGTCGAATGCAATCTAGCACTGAAGGAACATACCTGCGCGTACTTTCCAAAGGGTCTTTTGCGTTTCGTAAGTACGAAGACCTTTCTTACTTGTCGGACGGACAAAGACTTTCTTCATGAAGTTCGCGCGAAATTCGCAGGTATGAGCGCATGCTCGCACTACTGTCAGTATGTGTTGACGTAAGCTTCCTTACTCTATCTTTTAAAATGTAGACTCCGTAACCGTGTGGTATTTCAACAAAGTGGACGACAGTGTTACTAAAACAACACGCGGAAACGGCAATTGAAACAACACACGGGGCTTGGGAGAAACATTGGATAAAGGAGTAGGGGGAAGGGGGGGGGGGGCAATTTTAGAATGAAATTGGGGTCATATCGGCTCCATTCATCGGCTCTCCCCCAGTTCAGGTTAGCAAAACGGATGCCAGTATGGTTAACCCCCCTGCCTTTCCTCTTCTTTGTCTTCTCTCTCTCTGTCCCGCTGAACATCTCATTAAAAAAAAAAAGTATACCTCAAAGATTACGAAATCTACAGCATTGTATGAAATCAGTTCAAGCAAGATAAGGGCGAGCGGATATCGACGGAACAAGCCTGCTGGACGTACAGCGGACACTGAATGTTATTATTCTGACGATGATAATGATGATAGAAATCACGTAAGTTACTTTGCATCCCTACATGAAAATAAGGATTCGAATCCGTGAAAATACGTGCTCGGGGCGAGAACGTGACAGCCGTTGAAAAATCGATAGCGACCCTGGGAAACGGCGGTGAACGACTATATGTTAATTTGTCCTTGCTACCAACGGACTTCCAGCTTTCGAAACGGGGAACGAACAGAGCGTAATTGACGACTCCGCCCGTCATCGCAACAGATAGCGACGAAGGCGTCATTACACACTTCTCCGGCGAAGCTTTCAAAGTCCATAAAGTGCCCGTAAACAACGAAGAAAATAAAATAAAGCAGCAAAAGTTACAACCTGCGTTCGCGGAAGCAGCTCACCCGCAAGGCACGCCGCGTGAGCGGGAAACACGCAAGCTGGTGGCCCGGGCTAAAGGACAGGGTACGCTGCCTTCTCATTCGTTGTCACGTGGGGCGGGCTCTGAAAACCTCAGCAGTGCACCGCGTGAGCGGTGCGCGTAACTCGGTGCGCGCAGTGAATATCGAAGGGACGAACGGGCTACTGAGTGCACGACGATGCCGTTTAGGCGGGCTCCCCTAACTTGCCCGCGGGCCGGGTCTCATTATCGTTATTATCTTTTCGCTTCGCCGGCTCTGTGAGTGTCTCTCCCTTGCGTGTTGCACTGTGGTTCGCGCTCTGCTCCCTCCCGGGGCGTCTTGGTAGCCGTCGATACGGGGCCAAGGCCCACAGACGGGCACGACAGCCATCGGTGAAAGTATATATAAACGCGCGCGCGCAACACTGGTGGCATAACAGGAACGGCCGTTCATTACGGCTGGTCAGGGGCGCGCTGATAGATTTATACGCGTAACGGACGGGTGTCCGTGTAATATGCGAGAGCGTGTACAGTCCTGCGCACTTCTCCTATACCTTATACGGCGAAGAGCTATATTGTGCCGCATTGTTAAGTTCTTCTTAAGCGAATGTTCTTTTTTCTTCTTTTTTTAATGTTTGTGACGCATTACACGTGAGCACCGTGACGGCTTCACACATGGAATGGCGTTCAAAAGCGCACTTGTGTCATGTTCTGAGCACCGTTTAGCACAAAGACAAACAAGGAAGCAAACAAAACCTCTAGCTGATATAATTATAATTTCTGGGGTTTTACGTTCTAAGACCACGATATCATTATGAGAGACGCCGTAGTGGAGGGCTCCGAAAATTTCGACCTCCTGGGGTTCTTTATCGCACAGTACACGGGCCTCAAGCACTTCGCCTCCATGGAAATGCTGTAGCCGCGGCCTGCATAAAGACCCTCTATCTGGAGATGGTGCTTGTGTCCTGGAGGCGGTGCCTTCTACAGAAAAGGTGCACCTCAACTGCAGAAGTCCTCAGAGCGAGCGCTCTGAGGTAAGACTCTTTCTCCTGGGCCTGCCAAATGGGGCACGAGTATTATACCCAGTTATTAGTCTGCTGAGCAGTTCCTAAAGATTTATACAGGCCAGTGTAGTGACCTCTCGGTTACGAAAACTGCAGCCGGTGTATGGACGGCCCACCAGCCAGTTTGAACATATTGAGCGTGAGCGTTGATCACCGCCCATGTATGCCTGTGCTGTAGTGATCACGACGACGGTCATGTCCCGGGAGAATAGAGACGTCCACAACTCGCACTTCATTCGTCGTCAACGGGATATGAGTAAAGGCTTGTCGAAGTGAAAGAATCAGTGGAACAAATCAAGGACACGCCAGAAAGGGAATGAGAAGGCGCCGTGTGCCAATGCTAGCAGTTAACGAAATTCGCATGAATACTGGATAACGTATTTAACGTGACCTCTCAGCAAAGGAACATTAAGAAGCGCCAGTGCTCGTACAACTGCAAGGGCTCGTGTTATCTAGGGGACAAAACAAAAAGAAACGGAAAGAGTATAAACGGTCATCGACCTATTTCTTTCTTCACGCCGTATAGGCAGACTCCCTGTCTGGCCGTTTCCCATTGTACGCCGCGTTTGTGAGCAAATAATCCACGCCGTCCGTCCAAAGGGGTTCCCGGCCGATTATATACCTGACCGCGCCGTCTGTCCTTCACGGACACAATGTCCGCACGTGTGTGTGTGTTCTGGGTGCACCGCCTCGTTGGCAGGCTTTGCGAGCAGAGCTTTTTTTTGCTGCTGCCAAGTGACCCGCTTTCGCGTCGTCACCTCGCTGTTCGCACTTTGCAGTGCGCGATGCACAAGGCACGCATCTGTTGTACTGGTGCGAGGAGCGCCAGGCTGGCATGGCACGCCGCATTCCCGGAGGCAGCGTGTTTGCTGAATACACCGTCCCTCTCCTCTCTGCGCTCTCTGAGCGTGTCAGGAGTCGTTTAGTAAAAGAGACGAGTTAACGGTCCTTGAGTGCAGCGAGTACGTGCGCGCTTCCGCCGCCTATTTGTTGACTGCCTGCTAACGGCCTGAACGGTCCCCGAGTTCCACAGCGGCAGCCCTGCTGCTGTACCCGATGACTTCGCTGCGCCAGCGGCCTTGTCCCCCCAAATAATGCACGTACCGTGTGCTGGGTAGATGTCCTTCCAAATGACCGTTATTCTGTCCTCCCGTTTGTTCCATCTTCCCAACGATCACACCCGTGTATTGGGTGTGGTGCTGACGTTTCGCTTATTCATAGGGCTTGCTATATTTTCGGCGCCCGTTTTGTCCCAGTAAGCCTAGCAGTGAGGCGTGCGTCGGGAACCTGGTAAAGATCCCATTAACAGCGCCTTGTGTACAATTCATCTGATGGCCACGCGAGTGGTGGAAAACAACGCGACACGGCCACGTGGAACAAACATCGGGGAACAATGTTATTTTTGCGTATGCCCTAAGAAAGAAAGGAGTATTTGGGGCGTCTTTTTTTGGGCGACAGAACAATGATGGTCATCCGTCTTTCGTGCTTTGCTCGTGTTGTTGCCGTCCACTCGGAACTACACCCATTCAGGAAAGGCGTGCGTCTATCAGCGGGGCATAGTATGCTTGATATACGAATGTAACGACAGCGCAGTTTTCGAGAGAAACGTAAGTAAGCCAGATGACGATTGTTGTTTGCCTTGGGAAAAATCCAGCCCAAATGCCCATTTTTTACCTTGCAGAGTGTGTATGCTACGAAACACAGGGATGACTCTTTGCATAAAAGTGTCAGTGCAAACATGTATACGCTCCGATATCGCTGCTCTGGAAACCTTTATGGGAAATATTTGTAAAGGACGTTCACTTACGCAGTTACGTATTCTTCTGTGGCATCGACAGATAGCGACACCACAGAGTGGTCTCGGCTTGCTGCGGTGTTTACGCATTTTAGGGGCGAAGGTCGTTCGCATTTTAGGGGCGTGGGTCGTTCGTCCCTTGTAGTCGTAACCACCTCGTTCTAGGATTGCGCTCGATAGCTCGCGCGCCGGGAGGCTCGCGCTCGCCCTCGGCGCGTTCCTCCCGGCGCGCGAGCTCTCTCACTCTTCCATCTGCTGTCTTGTGTGAGAGAGCCAGAAAGAGAGAGAGAGAGAGCGAAAGACTGTCCGTTTCTAACGATGATGATGGGTTTGTGCTAGCGCGTTACGGCGCGTGTAAGAAGCTGGTGTAAGACGCTGTGGCCTCTCCGCCTTATACTCTTTCAGCAGTCATGTGATGGCGTCGGCAAACGCAGTGCGCGTTCCGGCCTGTGTAAGGGGCTGCGTAAGACGCTGTGGCCTCTCCCCCCTTATTAGAGTGTACTGCATGTTTCCAACGCGTTTGTGCTAGCGTCCCCTTAAACGCGAGATCCCAGCGTTCGAATAGAGTGTTTCTCACGTCTTTACATGATGATCGACTGGGCGAATTACACGGAAGATTAACGGTTTACCGGTGATTCACTCCGGAGCTTCGCCCACTCATCATCATTCACCCCGTGGATATGCTGTGAATTTTTTCTTTCTTCAGTTCACCAGAAGTTACGTGAAAGCGAAGGCATGAAGAAGTAGCAAGGTTAACTCGAGATAGTTCTGGCTTGGTAGGCTTCACGTCCAGGAGGAGTGACTGGATAAAAACAGAAGACTATGAGGAAACGTGAAAGAAAGAGAATTGAAAACTAACGCAGAGTAACAGCGTTCTCCCTGAACAGCGACAACATGGTGGTCGTGTTAGCCTCTCATGAACGCCCGTAGACTTCAGAAGCCTCAGTAGGGCGAACAAGTCCTTAAAATCATCTTTCATAGAGTCTCTTTCCAATCACCGCTTACACTTCACTGTGCGTGTGTGTGAATATTCGTGGAGAGTCCTCTATTCTTGCTCTATTCATGTCGCTCTCTCTTTCGCGGAGCTAAAATGTCATCGATATCAAAGCTTTCCTCTGCGTCTTGTCAAACGCCGCGCGAGAGTTTAATGATACACCGTCCACCGATGTAACATACAGGTGTGACCAGTCAAATGATGTCAGTGCGCTTTCCGAGATAATTACTTAAAGCTGAGCGGGCATAATTCAGCCTTCCTCGCGACCGCAAAATGACCTGCGCTCTATGCATCGGCCTGGAAGACAATGAAAAAAAAAAAGCAGAACAATGAATGAGGAGATGATAATATGAAACTACGATAAGGAGACGATAATATGAAGGAGTGGTCAACGACTTCTCTGCAGAACCGCGTGTTAGTTAAAAGCGTCGCAAGGTTAACTAGGAGGTTCAGCGTGAGTGTGCAGCGATCCCAGAGCAGCTGTTCCCGCGTTCCTGACGTGGGCAGACGTGAAGGCGATATAGGCTCTGCGGCCTGCAGTTCTTTACGGCACGGTGCGGAGTGCTTTGTGTTGAGGGCATGATAAAGCGTGGTTTAACGGCTCTATAACATAACGGGGGATATTATGCTGGGAAGATTAATTGTCCGCGTGGCATTATATTGCTCGGTGCGCTCGTTTTGAGTCGTGGCTATACTGGCTTCGTCCAGCCCTTTTTTTGTTGAAGCCACGCTGCGCGGTGGTGCTATCGCGTTGTTGCCTTTTGTTGCGCAATACATTCCGTCTGGGTGGTCGAATGGTGCGCGGGCACTCGTAGGCTTTTAGTAGCGCTGGGAAAGTTCCGTTAATTGCTCTTGTGGCCACAGTAAGAAAGAAAAAAAAGAGATGCAAAGGAGATCGAGACACGAAAGCTTGGTTCATCTCCTTTTGCTGCGCGGTAATTTGGGAAAAGCAGGAAGATAACGCGTTTTGCAGCAAAGCTGTGGACCTGTGTAGTTGTCGCCGTTGTAGTAGTCTGCAGAACAGCCATTGCATGACAAGGCAGGTCACTTCATGTCGCTTTGACCGATCAGGTAGAAAGCGCGCGTGTTTCAAATCTGGCGTCGGATCCAGCTCGAATACAGTATCAATGCCTCATATCTTCCACCGAAGACAGCGAGGAAAAAAAGAATGGAGAAAGGAAGAATGGAGAAAGGAAGGAAAGAAAGCTGGGGTTCGATTCAAGGTCCCCACCCTACGAATCTAAGTTCTTTAATTAGGCTATACATCCATGCATGCGAAATGTGAATATATGAAAGGCTTGGATCACCTCCCAAAGAAAGAAGGTACAGTAAGAAAGATAGAAACAAAGAAAGGAAGTTGCCGGTCCTGGGTTTCGAACCAGGGCCCCTACCATCCGAAGCCACTGCGTTACATACCGACGGCTGCGAGGTGTTTCATAGATGTTTCTTCGGTATCAATTGCTTCTACTAACGAGATTGTTTCTTTGGTTTGGGCACCGACTTCTCGGGGCCGTGCGTGTCATTTAGTTGAACTCGTAGAAGTGCCGCAGACTTGCTGTCCGCCATTTTTCTTTTCTTTTTCGCACATCTGTGAAGTTCTGTGAACGTCAGCTCTCTTGCCATTTCAGTGCACGAGCTTCGTTTGGGCAATGCAGACTACCTGCAGTTCTTCTGTCTTCAAATGAAATATGGGAATAAACAATGTGTTTTTCATTATTTCTTAGTATTTATGACTTACGACGTGTTTAGATAACATTTCCTTTTCTTTTCATTCGACTTGCGCAATCTTCCTAGACTGTGCACAATATAGAGAAACGCCTCCTTCAAAACGGATGGCTTACGCGGAGTCTGTCCATGCTGAGTCGGCGTAGCCTTGCGTTGTATTGTTATTCCATTGAACATTTTCGGTAATATGGCGCGCCGTACACGCTCTCGCTTTTGTCCTGATGATGACGAGACAAAATACAATCCTAGCTGGAGCTGGGATATAGAGATTACTTGATCTAAATAAGACAGATATATAGAGAATACAAATCTCCCTCGTCACCTCCGTGCTGGCACACAATGTAGTTGAAGTTCCTTTAAGCGATCAACTGTACTGCACAATAGAAGTCTCCGGGCATAATTAACATTTCCACACAGGTGTTTTTGGCCGCCTTGCCTATTGTCCCATTGCACTGCGCCTGCAAAGTGATCTGGCCGTTTTCCAGCGGAAAATATTGCACTGGGATTATGCTCTTTTTTTATTCTACAGCAAGATGGAGATCCTCGCCACACAATACGTATGCAGAAGAATATCGATGAAATGTGACCAACCAAAACCCCTCAACGTCCAAGCAATAGCAATTTTCGTCTCAAGGACGCCTGGAATCAACGAGTGGAGATAGTGTTATCGTGTTGACATCGTGAAGAAGAGGAGAAAATGCGAGTAGTTTCTTCAAGACAGCATACTTGCAGCGCCAGTCTTTCAACTAATACTGATGCTTACCGAAGAATTAGTTTCTCCTGGAGAAAAACGCCTTCTTCGGTCAGTCGGGTTATGATGGCTGGTTCGTGGGTTCCACTTCCGGCCACGGCCTTGTGCGCGCGGCCGTGCAGTTTTAATTCGAACACTTCTATCAACTTGCGTGGTCTTTGTCAAATGTCGGGCGAAAGCTTTCGCTTCACTAAATTCATTACAAGGTCGCTGGAGGGGCAGCTGAAGCATCGGTACCGACATTGAGATGCGCACGCTTTTGTCGGTCCTTGTGTGTATGTATGTGTATGCGTATCTGGCGGTTGTGGTGGACGTAAAAGCATGACGGTGGTGCGAGGGTGAAGGGAAGGGGTGGTAGCCTGAGGTTGCTGATTGGATGGTTTCGTGTGCTGCTCTGTCCTTGTCATTGTGCGTGCGCCCTTTATATTCGCGTAGTCGCCCAGGGCACCGCAATTATGCGGTTCCCTGGCCGCACACCGCAAGATGCAGTCGGAGGGGTATCTTAATCCCGAGCTTGTGGTGGGTCACGGATCACCCGCGGGCTCGATCTGCTCACCCCAATGAAGGCGAGGTTACGAGCCATTGCCGGTCACAGCCATCGAGCGCCGTTAGCGATAGAAGAGTTGTTTCTGTGGGAACGGAATGAGCGAGATTGGTCATGCGTTGCTACGCAGCTCTCATTCGTCGCTTCAGTTTCTGTCGAGAAGTACGACGTTCCTCGAGGAAAAAATCGGGGACCGGGAGCAGAAAGCGTTTCATGCGTACGTACTCCTTGTCATTCGCCGAACGGCTACGCTTATGATAAATTCAGCTTCGAGATTAGCGGAAAGTTTCTCTTACGAATAACTCGAGAACGTTGCGTTGTCACTCGCAGGACGTTCTCAATGTATTATTGTTTATAAGGAGCACATTTCAACCAGTCTTTGTGTTACACATATTATCAGTGAAAATATTAGTGCACACATACATACATACATACATACATACATACATACATACATACATACATACATACATACATACATACATACATACATACATACATACATACATACATACATACATACATACATACATACATACATACATACACTTGCTTGCGTGCGTGCGTGCGCTCGACCACATGTTTGCAGCTTTCAGTATGCTTCGAAGCCGAGTGTTCATGAAGGGCTTCGTAGCAGTACAGTATGGGTGGTCAAACGACACCTGTACATCATACTACATGAGAAAATGAGCATCTCAGCTCGTTTGCATCTCTCACCACGTGCGGTTGCCTACTTGCTCCACTTGCAACAGTGACTCATTTCGCGCATACTCACTCACTGCATGTTAATCAGTACCGAACGCAAGATATGCACTCAATCACTAACGTACCACGCCAACTGGCCTACGCTCCCAAGTATGCAAACTCGCTTGCTTTGCAAAGCTGCTGTCCGGCGCTTGCAAACGATAACACATGTGCACTGCGTGCTCCCGGCATTTTCGGCTCCCTGGCCGCCGTGATCTGGCCATCTATGAGAAAATGAGCGGCCAAATAAAGGGTTCGATATCGTGACGCACACGCCCACTCTGTACGGTGGGCTCCGTTGTTCTATAGTCTATAGGTAGTCAGTGCACGCAGCACGACTGCGCACCTTGCATGAGCGACGATCGTGGTGTGCTTTCAACGAATCGGGCTCATTTAAAAGCGATCCGTTACGTACCGGCGTGGACGGCAGCCACGTTTTCTGGTGCACCGGTTCGGCAAACGTATCGGCCGCTGGTCGCTTACCACATCAGAATTTAGCATGTAACGCGGTGAGGGAACTCTTTATAGGAAATAAATAGCTGTTATCTTTAACGCCGTTGCCGGTCAGGTGGCGGTTGCTGGAAAATCGAGAGAGCGTGCATGACGGAGTGACTGAAAACCGTGAGCGATCGCAGCGAAAGTTGGCGATATATAAAGACCTTCAGATTCGTCGTGTGTGATTGCGCACTGGTTAAGGGCCAGTCCGGCGATTCACGTGACTATAGCACACGGTGTATCTAGCAGCCTAAATCTGATTACCGAAAATTATTCTCAAGAAATGATCCTCGTGCACGTGAGCTGCCTCGAATGCGAATCAAGGATTTGTGTCATGGAAGTGGTGAGGTTCTTGCTTGCCCGGCTGGTTCGGTTTGCAGTGGTGTCTCTCTACTCAGAACCTTTTATAGTCATTCATCTCGGGCGATCGCTGAAGTGTAGATGTATAGATTCAGTTGCCTCAAGATAAATGCGAAGCGATCATTCGTCTACGTATACATGTGCGCTCGTGTCACTCGATTAAGTGCTGTGCACTAGCACTGTCATTGTTCTAGATCTATACTGTTCCGCGTATCGTGTCCTAGTTAGTGTTCAAGACTGTAAGAATCATAGCTACTCCCAAACTAAGCAAACAGTCGAGATTCTTGAAGCAGGCCTTTGTCATCGCTCGCAATTATGTGTTTCTTTGGCATTGAGATACCAAAGACGAAGCCGAAACCGCTTACAGAAAGTTCAGTGAGAGATAGAGAGATTAGACTGTATAGCTGTCGGCCTGGTATGATACCTTACATCTAGTTTTCAAACGAACTCAAGAAAACAAATCCGTTAAGTGCGTTAGTTGAGATGCCGAACGTATACATGAGGTCTAAACTATTTATTACACAGGGTTCATTAGCAAGAAATTTTTGAAGTTAACAATAACACACGCGAAATTCGCAAAAAAATATATTAGCAAATGTTTTTCTTTATTGCTGTTCTGCAGCATACATTCGTGATATGCTCGGCTTCAGCAGTGGCTGGGTTTTTCTCTTTGGTAGCATTGCAGAATAACCACTGTTTGTGGATTCGGAGTCGAGCTTGGCTGCTTATAATACGAAATAGGTATTGTCTTCGAACCATGGCATAATATTCTTCCGTGCATCGTCACCACATGTCATCTATTTCGTTAAATGTCCCTTTCTCTCAAAGCCCTGTCAGCACAAGATGACAAGCTTACCGGAGTGTTCGTCTATAGACAAGTGTTTGTCTACAGACAAGGAGACAGCACGATTCATTGCGGATTGTGTTACTCGTCCCGCTACTTTATGAACGAGGCCGAGCATCACATCCATAGACCTTCGTTTACTTTCGCTTCGCTGATTACACCTTCGTTACAGCTCAGCGCACTCCGCACGGAAAGCTAAAAGAAGTCGGCTACCGGCCGCATGCAGTGACAAGGACAAGGAGACGCTTGACCTAGGGCCGCCCTTGGATATCAGTTTGACTAAAGAAAGTGGCGTTGACATCGCGGAATTGGTTTCTTTCTTAGCAAATTATTTTAACTTCATGAACGGATTCGACGCTCTCTGCAACGATAAGAGACACTGTCAAGTTTAGTCTCACCTTCGGCAGCTCGTCCTTCGTGAACACGCACGTTTACCGATCTGCAAATCAGGGGAAATTCGCCGATGCTCAGCTACACTCTGTTCCCTTAAATGGCGGGCCTGAATTTATGTGTAGAGAGTTCCTTTTCCTTCCAATCCCGGGAACGGGCCACTTTAAGAGCTTCAAACAACTTCAAAGAACGAAATAGACTGCGTGAAACAGCGAGAATTGAAGACCGGTTTTAACCAGATCGCACATTCTGGTCGCTATAGCTGCACGTTGGTGAAACATGTAGTGGTTAGAAAGAGAGTGAAGGGATAACGAACGACTAAAAGAAAGTTTCAACGAAACAACAGAAAGGGCATCTCAGGTACAGGTGGTCGGATAGACCAATGGACCTCAAGAAACGCAGAAGCGCTTACACGGCCTTCTGAGGCGATAAGTCCAGTTGATGCTTTACAGCCTTTTCTCCTGACAAGGGTCGGCCGTCCAACATGGCTTAGCATTACAAACGGCGATATCTCTATTTAAGCAGCGCTACGAACACTGCCCTAAAGCATGACGTACTCAAAGCTGATACAAGCGTAACAAACGTAAACATAACAGGCCCCACGCAGACGTTACCAGGATTACCTTAACAAGAGACAAGTATTAAATAGAACCTCCTCGAAAAGAGAGAAACTGACCACGCGAAAAGCAAGGCAGGTGGGCAAGCTGTGACTAAATAAGACGGTCACTCTCCGCATCTTTCCTCCTTCCATAGCTGCTTTTTTTTTTTCTTTAGCACTCGCGTAAGCACGCAGGATCACAAAGCTGCGTGCAGCGACCAGTCTAAGCCAAGATGTGGGCGCTGCCGAAGACTTGCGTGCGTAGTACGAGTGCATTCTCGTTCGATAGCTCTCGAAGTGTTTCGCTGATGCGGCAACGGGCAAGTGTTCCCTCAAGCAGCAGCTGTAATATCGTGCGTGCCTGCAAGCGCTCCTTTCAAGTGACGCCTGGACCGCTGCCAGCCAAGACGCTTTCGCTCGCTGTCTTCGCGCGTTGTGATGGCAGCGAAGAAAGGTATCGATTACAACGAGCCATGAGAAGAGGAGGCCGATAGCCGAGATTCTGATTCCTTCAGTGAAATGTTTCTTCTCTCTCTCTCTCTCTCTCTCTAGTGTGCGTGCGTGCGTGCGTGCGTGCGTGCGTGCGTGTGTGTGTGTGTGTGTGTGTGTGTGTGTGTGTGTGTGTGTGTGTGTGTGTGTGTGTGTGTGTGTGTGAATGGGGTACCTGCGCCGTGGGACCGAGAGTAAGACGCTCTAATAGAAACTTTATAATTGCGTAATCCTCTTTGTCCAGCGAAGTCGTGGCATCAGCGATGACCCCTCAAAGCAAAACGTGTAGAACCGGCTTTTAAGTGCCTCGAGATGTTGTTTATATGTCAGCAATGGCGGATCCACATGCGGCGTCCTGGTGTCCCTACCCATCTCTTAATCTTTGAATCTATGCCTCTAAAGGAACAGACACATCTCCGAACATTAGATATCAGACTTCCCATTATAAGCTGGCTCCCTCTCTGAAAAGTCCTGTATCAGCCCCTCTATATCAGCATACCATCTGTTGCATCTGTTCATTGCTGTTTTGGCTTGCATTATTTCATGAAAGGCTCGTAATGCATGCTCGCTTCACTGTGGTGCAAGACATAATTGGTTGATTTTTGGCTTGGAGCCGTGCATGGTTCATTTCTCTTACTGTAGTTCTTCTTGACAGAGCTAGAGAAGTTAATCGCATATACGGAAGGTTACTTAATTAGCTGTCTCTAAAAAGCAATTGTGCTTTGCTCTATTCTCTCCTTTTACGCAGCAACACACACACACGCACACACACACGCGCGCGAAAGGCAGCGCCAAAGTATGAAAATGATTGATTGATCGGGAATACCTAAACGTTCGTGGACCGTTCCTTATGGACACACTGACATGTCGGTACCAGTTTCATTTGCTCTAACCGTTCTAATTTCACGCCAGCATGAGCAGCTGATTAGGAAAGCGCACATTCATCACTCCAGCTCAATATACCTTACGTGTTCCTTTCGTCGTTCGCGAAATAAATCTCTGCCGTAACGGGGACAGTCCAGGAAGGGAACGGATTGTCACCACGTCGATCGTCAGTCGCACAGGCGACGCGTCGACCTCTATCATTCCTCGTATGAAGCAACAGGTGAGACAGGAGCCGCACGCTGGAAACGCGAACGCGAGCACTGCACGGCCAGACAGGAACAAGGCTATTCGAACAGTTATTTCACATTGCGTGGGCGCGTGCCTCAGAAAAAAGAAGAAAAAGCGCCTACAGTATCAGAAGCATCCATTCCGGCGCAAGCCGCTCGTTCGAAACATTCTCGGAATAACGTCGACGAAAAACCGCAACCTTAATTGTGCCGTCCCTGGCTCCAATTGCAATGCCGGCGAGCACAGAAAGCTGCGCGTACCGAAACAGAAAAAATTTAAGGAAAGAGAGAGAGAGAGAGAGAGATGGAAATGAAACGCGACGGTGTCAGCAAGCGTTTGCCTGTGCGCATGTTTACAGTTATCCCGCAGTTCGGGCAGGGCTTTTACTTAACGCCGTGTTTGACGAGTGAATGCCCGCATCTTGGGCTGTGTGTATCTCTTTCTTCATTCGAAGCTCCTGGCGTCACTGACCTTAATTGAGGATCGGGTCCTGCATAACGCAGCACACTCGGCGGTCACTATACTTACGCCTTTTGCTGTTGTATGACTCTAATGACATTGCATTATATTTTTGTTACTTTTGTGCGCGACCTGCGCGGCTTCTACGTATAAACCATTGCGTATAGGAGGGTTTTCATCACCGCGACCGCGCCCCTTTTGGCTCGGCGTCTTGTCATAAGAAGAAAGAAAGAAAGAAAGAAAGAAAGAAAGAAAGAAAGAAAGAAAGAAAGAAAGAAAGAAAGAAAGAAAGAAAGAAAGAAAGAAAGAAAGAAAGAAAGAAAGAAAGACGTTATGAGCCACATTGTGGGCGAAGAATGGGAGATGCAGACATTTTCTTCGCGTAGATAAGACGGCGGCGGGGAGTTTGCGCTGTGCCTGTCAAGGAGCCCGCACCGTCGGCCGTGTAACTAATTTATGGTCGTTTGTCCCGACTTTGATTTATCGGAAATGCATCTCCCTCGCTCGGTGATGCGCCTGCGGCGGAGAAACTTGCGGAGCACAGCGATGGCGTGCGGCGGCTTGATTAATTTCGTTACTCTGTGAGCGCTGATGACATTAACCGATCGCCTCTCACCGCTGTAAAGCACGGAACCTTCTATGGGAACTACGTGCTGTAGGGTCCGATGCATGAAGCTTACAGTTCGTGAGTTGCCATTGGTCGGTCGGCTCTTGTAATGATATGTCCTGAATCAGGGTTGGCTGAAGTACTCTCTTACGAACATCGTTACAGTAAAGGTTTTTTTTTTTTTTTGTAAGCACGGTCTCTGTATAACATGCCCTTTCTCATCAGTCAGCATTTAAAAGCACTCTTTTACGCGTTAGAATGGGGAAGGAAACGTCTCGTGATGTATAAGTACGACACACAAGACTACCATTATGACAAAATATATGCTTCGGGGTCCCAATTCATAAAGAAGTATTACGCTAGAATTATTCGTAACAGAATATTTCATCCAGTCATGGCGCTGTGTATGTAATTAGCCAAGGCGGCCAGCCAATGACGAAAATCACTTAAGGAAGACGATCTTTGTAAATTCAGTCTTAAATAAAATGAACTTGCTGAAAGAAGTAATCCTGCAGATACCGCACAGTCCCCTGTCGTCTCTATTTTCATCCTTACCTTCAACCGTTATTTTAATACAAGCGTAAGCATTGGTCATTACTTTTTACTTAATCCGATAACTCTTGCCAGCTGCGTTCAATATAAAAATCACTGCTGTTGCCCGTTCTTTTCTTCGCGTTTATACTATAGATGACGTGCATTAAAGGTGGAATAAATCATCTCTCTTGTTTAACCACTTGTTCTAAACCGTAAAAGTAGTCGTTAGCGCAGCTAAAATAGGAAAAAAAAAAGAAAAAGAAAGAGACTTTAACCTCAGCACTTCTATTCAAGCGAGACCTGTGTTCCAAAAAAGCGAAGGGCATCGTTGGCTACAGACGCCGCTCTATAGCGCCGTGGCGGCCTTAGCTAAGTGCGTTTGTGACGTAATTATAGAGTTGCAACGAAAAGACACGGATAAATAAGAACGATGTCATTGTTTCACGGCCTACTACATGTATGTTCTCCTATTCCCCAGTGCCTTACGATTCGTGCGGAGAGGGGAATACACGAGCAAAGGTTTTCAAAACAACGAAAACAACAAAACACCAAATGAAGAACGACGAAAACATTCATGCAGCAAGGAGACGCTCTAGTGCACCTTAATTCGCGCCTGCGTCGCGCGCAGTGGACCGTTTTTTCGATCATCTGCGCACGGTAGTAATATACGCTTCGATGCCGTCCACTTCGTGTGGCGGACTAGAGCGCCGTATACACACACTGGAGGTGGTGGCTAGACGCGTCTATTTCGCGCAGTGTGTACAAACGTTGTGATTTGCTGAGTAAATGGCCCAGGATTTTAAGTGGTACTTTGGTGTTACTTGCGTATGTGTATAGTAGCGGGTACATTGCTAAAGAAGTGTCCAGGTCTGTTCGCAAAGACTTTCGCGAAGCTGTTCTTCCGTACTCTATACGCTACTAACTGCGCACCTTCGAGATTCGCAAAGATTTGTGTAGAGCATCAACATCGACTAATGTTTGCTCTTGCAAACATAATCCCGCGTACAAGGTCTCTCTGAGCATGGGCTCTGTCTTTTTTTTCTGTCTTTCTTTTTTTTTTAATGTTACAACTGCTCGTAAGAGCAAACTCCGCGCAGTGGGGTTGCCCTACATATTAACATTAGCGGTTCCCCAATGAGAAACAGATATTACGAAGGAAAAAGCCTGCGGTGAATTCTACCCCTGCTTCATAACTATGTTATAACACAGCGAGGCGAACGGTAGCCAGACGCATCTAGCCTCAACGCAACCGTTAATCAACGTAATCTCGAGTGTATCGGGCATAACGCTGTGTGTAAATCGGCTCTCCTCTATGCTTCCACAGACTTAAATTCACAATAATATGGACTAATTGACCTGAATCGCAACTTTACTTCCATATGGAAGACCTGAGCCCTGGTTGGTAAACTTTCCGGAATGATAAATAAAGTTGTTTCTACCCACCTACGTTCATCGTCTCTGGTTGTTTCGAGTTCTGCCTGTATGTTAGCATATATATTACAAACGTGCTATATTCCAATTACAGACTCAAGGCAAGCACTGACCCATCGATATAGGCGTGCGAAGGTGACGGGTTGTTCGCGTTCGACCTTATAGCGTTCACTTTCCGGCAAGCCGCATGATGTTTCAAGGTCGAACTCCTCCCGAGTTTGTTGGGGTGATGCGGTGACGCGGCCGCCGGCTTGTTAGGCAGAGAGACAGCGGCAGTCCGTTGGTCAAACGGAAACGGGACGCTCCTCCGGTGACGGACAGCGCGGTCAAGCGTGTCGCGACACTGCTTCGTAGCCCGTCGTGGTCACGATGCATGTCGCGCCGCCCGTTTTCTCCGGGAAACATTCATTTCCGCGTCTGTACCTACGAGCGCTTCTTCAAGGAGTGGCACTTTACGCTAAGGTCAGTGGAAATGCACGACGATTGAAATGCACGCATTCTTGTTGCTCTTACCGTAACTGCCTTTTGTGGGAGAGGTTTAGAATGTAGCACCGAAGGTCACACAATGTTTCTATTTAAATGTGAACAGCTGCGCCTGTGTACCACGCATGAAAATGAAGCTATAGAACGAAACAGTTTTGCGAAGCTTTCAAGTTCGGTATGAAGCATTGCCTCTCCCGGAAACACGACCGTTGGTGAAAAATGCGCATCCCAAACTCATCCCTCCATTATTTTAGTGAACGATTAAAGGCCGTATCTATCGCAGCGACCAATTTCAAGAAAACCTTCGTTTCGTGAGTGTCCATTTCGATTGGCCAGACGAATTTGGTAATTATTTAGTGAGTACCACCATCGGCTGAAAGTTTCTCTGGCGAACAATACACGTCGTACGTCATCTGTGCGAAAGCGGACTCAAGTGCGCAGTACGATCCGCTGTTGAAAACAACTCCTGAACTTTAATACCTAAAGCACTCGTATGTTAAAAAGCTGGTCTCACAATGACGTATGCCGGCATTAATCGGTGGGATAATACAAATTACGCATTATATTTAGCATTGAACCATACTATAAAAGCAGCCAAGGGGCATGAACGTTGCAAGCCTAGAGTAGCAGTCATACGCCAACATGAACGCATGAGGCCAGTCCGCGTGAACTGTGAGGAGTCGTCAGACAACATGTTCCACCAAGACGGTGTGATCGTACCTGTGAAGCAGCCTGCTATTCGTACAGTCTTGTTTATTTCTTTTCTCCTTAAAATAACTAATTAACCTTTCGTCCACTTGTTGTCTATAGTTTTCGTTAATATCTTCGATACTCCTGAACATGGCGATCCTTCCATGGACGAAATTCTCTGCTACGGCGGACCCTGTGTTTATATGTTATCTCTCAAGTCTCCTAGCTAAACATGTTCTCGTCACTACATTAGGTAGACAAAGAGTATCCACAAGTAACAGGAGAGACTCGTCATCTTTTTTATTCAAATATGCAAAAAATAAACGCATACTCGGCTACATACACTTATCAGCTCCTCATGCTTACTCTGAAATGAAGTCCGTGAAACACAATGACGGTGCAAGTGCCGTTCGATTTTGATAGTTTTTTTATTGGGCGGTGGTTACATTAGTGCGACCGAATGCTCCACTAAAATTTCGCGAGCACTCCATTCCAGGTGTACGCCCCGACGCTCTCGCAGCACTACACTTCCTTAATTAGCAATGAGCTGTCGGGACAGGTAGGGGCAAAATAAAAAGAAACGCACACCTACACATGCGCACATGAAAAGAATGGTAGGGGCAAAATAAAAGAACGTACACCTACACATGCGCACATAAAAAAAAAAATCTTCACTCACCACAAGGACGAACGTTCCCAGGAGTTCGGCGAGTACTTCACGCACGAGGGCGTTCTTGATCTTCACACTGTCCAGCATCGTGGTTACTCGCGCACTTCACAATACAGGCTGTCCCGGAGAAATGGCGGCAGGTCAGAAAATAAGCCCCCAAAAATATTTCAATGCAAACAAGCTCTCGTTCTCCTAGACGTATCGCAGGAGATGATCTTCCAAGTCCGGCGCAGCGAGGACCGAAGCAGGAGTCCCTCCTCCCACTTGCTCTTTCGAGCGCGAATAAAATAATGCGAGATTCTTCGTCGCGAGGACGAGGAGAGGAAACGAGAAAGAAAGAAAAGAAAAAAAAATATACAGGTGAGATAATGGAGACGAACACTGTCGTCGCCTGTACTGCGACGTGATCCTCGCGAGCCGCGAGAGGTGTAATCTAGATTTGCCGGCGTCGTCTGCAAGTGGTTTCGTTTTTGTATCGCAGACGGCCGCGAGCCAAGAGCTAGTAAGAGAGGAGGATTAGCCCGTCACGATTGGCTCGCGGGTGTTACGTCACTGGGCTACGTAACGGTACGCGCGCGCGGAGCGCGACGCCGGGCGACGCGCGATCGCTCGCCGCGCGCCTTTCTTCGTGCACAGCTGCCGCGAATCTGCGCGGCGACGCGGATCGTGTTCGGCGGAGAAGATACCTTGGCAGGAGAAGCAGCTCCCGTGACGGGGATAACCGCCAATTAATGGAGCGCTCTTGCAGTGGCTGGCACGCTCCTTAATTACCGTAATTTCGGTGAATCGGCGTACCTCGCTTTATTTTTAAAGCGCGATGTCCCAATTTAAGCGCATTGAGCGAACGGCTGCACCGATTAAGCCATCGAGCCAGTTTCATCAGTTGCTTTAAAAGGGTGCAGACATTTCGCACGCCCCATTCGGGACAAGCTCACGCAAGTGGGGCGAATTCAGATACTTTATTGGAACGAACACAGGGAGCTTATTGTACACTAGTAATCATTTGAATCAATTGGCCGATTTCCTTGATGCTGTCATCATCATCATCATTATGGCTACGCCCACTGTAGAGCAAAGGCCTCTCCCATAAAGTGAACAATACCAAAAGTCATCTTATGAACAACCCTTGCAAATTCGGTACACCGGTAATACGTACTATGTGAAGTTCCACAGTCGGCTGCAGTTCTAAAAAAAAAAAAGAAAAAGGAAATGTATAGTGCTTTCTGCCGTTGGCATGCCGCTTTAGATAATAGTATAAGAACCATAAGAACTGGTTGGAATTTGTCGTACGAACTGTTCTAGTGTAAGAACCTTGAGGGAATGCGAGCGTTGCGCTCGTTCTAAGAAAAAATAAAGCGACACGTTAGAGCGCCTTGCGAAGAGACATGAGTTTCTTGCGTAACCTGATGATAATAGTAATCACAGTCACCTAGCAACAGATTGCGTTTAGGAACCAAAAATGGCAACCCGTGTTTAGAAATCTCTCTCTTTCTTTTTTCGCAATAATTGTTCGTAGCAGCGAAATCCAGTCATTCTTGATGCTGGACATGTTAACGAAGGCCGCCAGTCATTAATGAAGAACTTTTATCAACGAAGAAGCTTTGTGGATAAGCTTCGAGATCTGATAACAATCGTCTGCTTCGTTATAGTTGGTCACCTCACGCACGCATCGCGTGCTTGAAATAAAATCAGCATGTTCAAGTCAGGGTGAAGCTCTTCAGGTGGTTATGATGACGTTTGAATATAAGATACATAAGTGGCTTGTTGCAGTCACCTTCAGGTGTTCCACTCGTTCATGCATGACTGACATTGTTGCGACAGTTTCAAGCAATTTGCTGTTTCCCGTCTGTGTCGTTGACCTTATACGTGCAAAGGATAAGATAGGGGGCTCAACGTACGACAAATGTTAAATGAGGCATGAGCTATGCAGAAAACAATTCGAGCTCTTGCTATAGATTTGCATGTGGTGCATACTGCACGTTGATTTGACGTTTACGTACAAACAATACTTGCCCTATCTGAAGTTAACACTTCAGATACAACATGCAGACGATTCTTCTGTACCATGTACATTGAAGACAAGTAATCTCAGCTCGTCGTCTCTAATGGTTTGGCTACAACCTCCAAAATATTTCTGTCTAGCACTGACCCTTAGAAACAGTACTACACGGTACTTTTGTTTAGTACCGTGTAAGCTTATCGCATTCCTGAACGCAGTTCACGGCGCAGGAGTGTGGTATACGTATATAGGCGACGCAATGGTTCTGCCGCCTGCGTATTTGTCCGGCTGCTTCCGTACGTAACCTACACAATTCGCTGTCGCAATTAAGAACACTTATCACGCATTGCTCATCAGAATTACAAAAAGCGCCGTAGGTGATTCTTGCGGGCGCGACGATACAGCGGAATACATTCCGTGACATTGTCCACGCTTCGACGGTCAAGATGTTGCTTAGTATTGACCGCTAACCGTTTTCATAAGTACATACCTTGGCCCCTTTGAACGTGTACCTTCTTGATCCGAGAGAGAAAGAATGCAACAGCAGCAAAAAAAAAAAAATGTAAGACACTGACCTTACGCAAAAAGTTGTTTGGCTACCCTACACAGTCGGGCGAGACGATAGAGGCGAAGAGACTGGTGATGTGTCCACACGCACGAATAGGACCACGCTGGAAGAAAGCCAATCGATTTACAAAAGCACAGAAGTGCATTCGCCGTCATTTAGGCCTATATGATCGATGGGGACGGTGTTTCAGTAGCGTTTGCAAATACAGTGGTCCAGCGTCTTCGCGAGTGAAAGCACTGGGCGTTGATTGTCTTTCTATGTCAAATCTAGGTCACCTAGCGACACCATAAATGCTCAGTGCGCTTCGCTTTGCAGCACGAGACATGGAATGAAATAGAATAGAGTGGAGACATGAAATAGATGGCACTGCCTTCCATTCCGAATCGCGCTACGTTATTCTAAAGGCGTATCCGAAGCACAATCGATGCAGAAAGGATACCCCGCGTCGGGAGAGTTTCATTGAAGGTCGTATTTACACCGAAGGGTTTCGCATCTGCGGGCACTGTACGACAGACAGACAGACAGACAGACAGACAGACAGACAGACAGACAGACAGACAGACAGACAGACAGACAGACAGACAGACAGACAGACAGACAGAGCGAGAGAGATGAAATAATGGAAGGTTAGTGAAACAAATTAGAACAAATATTTGATTCACCACCCTGCTTTGGGAATGGAGGAGGAGATCAGGAAGAGGCCAAATAAATAGGTATGCCGTATGGACAAGTGGTTTGTATGGCAGTGTGGGAGTTACGTGTCGCATTGCATCGCGTTATTGTCTCTATATCTACTACTTTTTTCCACACCCCCTCACACTGCTTCCGCATTATTCTCTGGGACCATTTCCAGAGTGAAGGGTTCCCTTCGCCCTTTTTTCTCCTGCTTCATTGGGTACACACTGTGATTTATAGAATACTCCCTCCCCCTCTACACCCCCCCCCCCCCCCCCGGTGGATCCCAAACCCCCAAAAGTTTGTTAGCTAACCAATAACTCCGTATCCAGCCTCTCTCTCTGTCTCTCTCTCATGCGTTCTGGTAACGCCGCTGGTAACCTCCGAAGTCAAAATTCTGGATAAACCCCTGGCTACGCATTATTGAACATCTATCGGTAAGTTCGTGTACGTTTACTCGCTTCTTTATATTTCTTCACAGGCTAACCAGCAGGGTGTTACCATCTCTAACCCGTCTTCCTTTTCCTCTGTCAATGCCATCTCACTATCGAACTAGCCCGCAGAAACACAGTGCATGGTTGTATCACACCTGAAAACCCATTCGAAAACGATTTAGCGAGATAGTTCATATCCTCGCGATTTGATAGCGGCCTTGAGCGGTCATAGGCAGCTTTTATCGGTGTGACGCTCCAAGACAGACAAGTGGCTTTCCTCCGTCTTTGTTGACTGAAGATAAGAACGTACCATACGAAAGATAACGCACCTCTCTGCGAGGGCGTCTGCAAACGTTCGGTGTTCTCGGTCGGAATTGCAAGAGGTCTGCTTGCTCATAAAAACGGTAGCGTGCATTCTTATGGACTCATTGCAAACATCGTATCGCAGTCAGTTGTCTGCTGACGCGCGAGTGCATACCCTGCGTCACCCGTGGGATATGCTCCATTCTGGTGCAATGTTCTCGGAATGGCACGAGCAACCAACGTTCTTGGAACAAACGACGTGTCTAATGTTACCGATTTAACCGAAGGCTAAAGCCAGGAGAGCCTCCGCTAAGATTGGAAAAGAAAAAGAAAAAAAAAACATGATATGGAAACTTCCCAAGGAGAGTTTAGAGCAACCTTGCCTTGTCTCTCCTGCTCGATCCCCGGTCCCTTGCGCAAGGATCAAGAATCACGTGCCTAAATCGCAGTCGCAAAATATCTAGCGCATCCTATAACACTGAAGTTCGCCCGTGTTCAGTTTTGCTAGGCGTGTAAACATTAGAATACTGTTGTTGTTGTTGTTGTTGTTGTTGTTGTTGTTGTTGTTGTTGTTGTTGTTGTTGTTGTTGTTGTTGTTGTTGTTGTTGTTGTTGTTGTTGTTGTTGTTGTTGTTGTTGTTGCAATGTAGAATGAAAGCAAGGAAATCACGCCACTAAAGTGCCGCCTGCGTCAACATTCACAGAAATCGCCGTTATATAAGGACACTACCGTTGACCCACGCAACTGTGCGCCCAAATTTCCTGCACCGCTGGCGTGAACCTTTTACACGACTGAGATTTCTATAACGTTGACTTGGTTGGCCGACATCAAATGCAACAATGTGAATGAAAAAGAGCTATGGCCATTTCAAGCTATGGGTTCTAGCTTGACTGAACGAGGCGGCAAACTTCAAATGTCAAGCCCATAAAACCATGCCAATGTCACTCAGACGCCTTGAGAGGCACATTTACGGTGTCCATGGCAGGGGCTCTCACTCCTTCATTACAACATATAGCAACCCCTCCCCTCCTCTTACATTCGCTTCATATAACCAAGCAACTCGAAAGTTTCGACATGTCTGTCCAGGGTGCAGGAAATAGAGGGGTCGCTGCGCTGCAAATGGGACTTGTTCCGCGAAAACTTCTTCGGACACGGCACAGAGCCAGCGAAAGTGGAGCCACGAGGCGAACCTTGTCTCACCGTAGCGGCCAGGAGAGAAACCCTGCCTCGACCGCGACGCCGTGCTGCGCGAAACGCGGTTTCGAAACCGGGCTGCACAGACTGCACCGCTGAGAGATGGATAGAGTTAAGAGGAGAAGAGCCACAAAGGAAGGCGTCTTTTCTTCTTTCCTTTTATTTTTTTTTCATTGTGAGATTGTCGGGAGCCTTGGCGGTGTCTTCTAATGCCGTTAGTGTAACGACGTTAGACCTGTAAGCAAAATAAAGGGAACAAGACGGTAAACACCGCTGGTTCGTGTTTCAGCCGCACGGCACAGTCGTAGGATAAACAAGCGGATGAGCGTGAATGCACGAGTTGGCCCGTTTGGGTGGCAGTGCTGGTGATGTTACACTGCAGTGTCCGCAGCAGCAGCCCTCTCCCTTCAAATGTCGTCAATTTTCATTTCTTCAATTTGTCTTCCATTGCGGAGATTTATTACTCGTCCGCAGGTACAGCAGCAATCTCTGCGCTTTGCCTGTTAGAATTGTGCAGCACGTAATGTCCCTTAGGTTTGTTTCTTGCCTGTTTTTGACACTCCTGTCGTGACTGATGGCTTAGTTGTTCTTGAATCGTGGCGAATTCAGAAAATCTCGTCCTTCGTCTACTCGTGTCTTCAGGGCCTTTTATTTCGTCACACTCGACTTAGTTTTTGGGTATTATCCGCAGTGCCAAACCTCTCTGTAAGTAGATCATATACACACCGTGAGCCCACAAAAACGGGCTAAAGGTGTGCTATAAAAGAAAATTGTCATGAATATTAGTATCTGTAGAAAATGGAAACGTAGATTAGTTCGTAGACTGAAAACACAAATTTTACTACTACTACTACTACTACTACTACTACTACTACTACTACTACTACTACTACTACTACTACTACTACTACTACTACTACTACTACTACTAATAATAATAATAATAATAATAATAATAATAGGTGCTCTTGGTGGCGGTGTATTAGGGGCCATAAACACGATATGATTATGAAGCATGCCATAGCGCTGTTCCCGGGAAATTTCGAACACTTGCGCTTCTTTAGACAGCACACGCGACTCTATCACTTTCGACTGAGGCGAAAATGCGACCACCGCGACCGGGATCGAACCCGCGTCTTTCGGGCAAAATCACTGCAAGCGGAGCAACATACGCATTGTATGCAACTCCAAACGAAGAAAGCGTCGAGATGCAAATTTGCAGTACAATACAGCACATACACCAAAGCAATTTCACAAACGCCCAAAAGAAGTCGGAGCCTCAGCTATCAAAGAACATATGACCTACAGTAGGACAGTGTAGTATCTCACCAGCAAATGAGCACGAAACCGAACAACCGGCTCTGCATTAACAACCTCACAACTATTTACAGTAGTATGCTGTTTCACGTTTCAATCCTTTCCCTCAGGCACAAGACAGCTACCTTTCTCGATATCCAGTTCATCAGCAAAAGCAATTAACAGAAACAACTTGCTCTGTGAGATTTCTATGTAACAATAAGCTGGCTGTGTTTTACATTGGGGATTGAAACAAGGACGCCGTGCATAGGAGTGGTTGCTGGCACCGATTGAACCAGTCCTAATAACTCATCACGTCATATTGGCCATGAGGAGCCTTTACACGACCCGCATGTTCGCGTACATTGCGACTACACGGACACTTTAACGATTCACGGCGAGACTTAACGCATGGAAAGGCGACTGCCTTCAAGGGTTTCGTAGGGACACTTCTGGAGCGCAATATGCCCCAACCCTCGTTGAGTTACTATTTAATGTACATGCTCTCTATTTGAGATACGGAAACACGCTTCTTTATTTATTATTTCGCTACTGATGGAGAGACACGTCGCGCTTACGCCGACGCGAAGCATTGCATTCTCAGACAATCAGTCAGCTCATCTAAACAGACGAACAGGCCGACAGTGCTGACCTATGCGACAACAAGCACGCGACTCCATTGCCGACGTGCCGACTACGTATTGTGAGTTTCGGGTGTGAAACAATGCGCTGCGAAAGAAATCGGCCACTAACCCTTGCTCTTTATTTTTTTTTTTTGTTACTGCTTGTTCTTCATACTTTTTTTTTTCAACTTTTGCTCGTGTTTCTATGCGTTCGTCATTTCCTTTTTCGTTTCACTGCTCTTATTTCATTGTTGCAAACAATCCCATCTGAGAGTGCTGGCGCCGGCTACATTGCTGGACGGTTGCGGTGCAGGAACCACGCATTCTGTATGACAGGCTCGAGAGAGCTATCATGAACGCACGTATACATGCTGGATGACACAGACACCAAACATGTCAGAAAGATGCCTAACATTTCACTATTTTTTTCCAGAACTCAAACCCGAAATGAAATGCTCGCAGGCTTTGACGTGTGGATTCCGTCCCCATGAAACTTGTCTGAACAGGCAATCGCCACTCAAATTTTCTGGACAAAATGTACGGCGCTAAGCAAACAAGAACGAATTGAGTCGCAAATGACATACGCCTTCCTTTTACCGTCAAGTTTCGGACCAACTAGCTCTTCAACAAATTTCGTAAATTTCGTTAGCTGAGTGTTAGCTCGCGTAACAGTAACCACACGACGTGACGGCTAATTATCAGCCAAAACCGAAAGGTGCTTCGAATTCTCCGAGCCCGCTGGTCTTGAAAGTGGGTGGATCATTAGTCGGTCATATCGGCTAATGATGCGATAGTTGCACTGATTGGACCTACAGTGAAGAGGTAATTAATTGCAGATTCTAGCCGTTTAATATGACTTTCACCAGCTCTTATAATCTAGGTATAGTCAATGAGAACATGTACGCCTGTATTCACAAAAATAAATAAATAAATCTCTCGGGCTGGAATTTTAAGTAGAAGAAAAATTCATTGAATCCACGCTAGGTTATATTTAGGCAAAGCCGGCTGGACAGCGGCCAGGAAGCACACACGGACGAAAAGCTGTGTCATGTATTACCTGTGGAGTTGATATCGAATTCAAGACTCACTTGCGGTTTCCGTGTATTTTTTCATTCGCCTGCCGTTTTCGTGTCCCGTTTTCGTGTCGTGACCTGCTCGCGACGCGTGCATGCTTCCGATGTTTTTTACCGGCTGTTCACTCTCACGGCAGTCTGGACAGCGCAGCGTTATCTCACTTCTAAGAACACGGCCGCAGTAATATCGGTTCATTAGATGCGGGGTCGTGTAAATGCGATAGGGTCTAACTATCTGGATCTATATACCTTGCATTCGACACGGTTTCAAATACCGTTTCCAACTACTGATACTAGAGCGCCACGAGTTAACGCACAGCCGGAGAGGGCACGTGAGTTCATTTCCGCATCAATAAGACGCGACGGGACACGTGACGATGTATTCGTCATCGATGGCTTCGTCTTGTCTGCGACACAGCTGGTGCCGATGGCCTGTGTGCGCCAATCGAGACACGTGCGTGAACGCCTGTGTTTAGGAGATGCCAGCGAGCGTGCTTCTGTCGTTCAAGAGAGCTGCTTATGGCGGGGAGACAATACGGGACAAGGATAACCCCGACTCCCGACAAAGAGAAGAGTGGAGGCACGTGTAGAAACCCTAAGAGAGAGAGCAGCTCTGCATTGCTACATGTTTAATGCCGCTTTGATACCGTTGGACGCTTGGGCGCGCCAGATAGATAGATAGATAGATAGATAGATAGATAGATAGATAGATAGATAGATAGATAGATAGATAGATAGATAGATAGATAGATAGATAGATAGATAGATAGATAGTGTGGGGAAGCCGACGACGACGAAGGGCTGCCTGAGCTGAGCTCGTGCTCGGCTGGCTCGCGCTCATGCTTGGCTGGCTGCAGCAGCCGGCAGTCTGGCCTGGGCCTCCGACGAGTAAAGGTGCTTGTTGTTTTGCTGCCTCTGTGTTCGCAGAGGACGTGCACAGAGGACGTGCCTCTGTGCACGTCCTCTGCGATTGCCCTGGGTACTGCTCCCAGCGACAGACTCTCGCCACAAAATTGTCACGCCTTGATGGTCGACCGCTGTCCGAGCAAACCATATTGGAATGCCGGACAGACAGTGTCTCGCAGCAGAAAGCCACGAAGGCTGTGCTCAAGTTTTTGCGCGCAACGGGCCTCGTGAACCGTCTGTGACACATGCCGTGCTTGTGTGTGTGCGCGATTTGACCTCTCTCTTTCTTTATTCTTTTTCCATCTCTTTCTGTCTCCCTTCACCCCTTCCCCAGTGCAGGGTAGCAAACTGGATATTTTCTCTTCCGGTTAACCTCCCTGCCTTCCGCCCATCATCTCTCTCTCTCTCTCTCTGTGTTCTCTCTGGGAGCTCTGGCCGACCACTAGCCCTGAGCCCACAATAGATAGATAGATAGATAGATAGATAGATAGATAGATAGATAGATAGATAGATAGATAGATAGATAGATAGATAGATAGATAGATAGATAGATAGATAGATAGATGATAAAGCCTAGAAAAGCAATGACGAAAGGGAAGGGATGAAGGGCTCGTTGTTTATTTGTTAGAAACAACTAAAAGAGCATAAAGACAATGAAGCGTGGGAAAGCATAGGGGAAGGTAATTGTAGCGTTGTAATTGTGGACTTTAATTCGTTTCTGCTTAGTTGTTTCTAGAAAAGCAAATAGTGTAACAACGATTCCCGCGTCATGCTCCTTTCAATTTCGCTAGCTCTCCGCTCTATATTTACTTTCTACATGAGTAGGACAGACTGTTGGGCTAATTGGTCTTGCATCTTTAAATGCAACTTAGAGCGATTGACACACACAGACAGACAAGAAGAGACGAAAGACAGGACCTGTCTGCTTCGTCTCTTGTCTCTCTCTCTCTCTCTCTACGTGTCAATCGCGCTTGAGTTCAACATTTCAAGATACTGTCTTCATGACGCTGCCAGGTTGCACAATTTGCTATTTTATAGCATCAACCTCGGTTACCACCTGTAGGCTGCGCTGCACGGCTAGAGGAACTGAGCAAAAAAAAAAAAAAGTTAAGGAAAAGAGAGAAAGCGAGAGAAACGCAAACGAAGCGACTGTGTGTAGGTTGAACGTGGTACCGGGGGGTGCTGCCAAAGTCTATAGCGAAAACCCGTAGATCTCAGAATCCTCAGTAGTCGTTTAGAAAAAAAAAAAGAAGTTAACCTTCCTGTCGCTTGTACACGTGCTCTTCTTTCATGTATATGCTGCTCGGTGGTAACGTCCTTAAATAAAATTTAAAAAGAAATGGCAGCACAAACTTATGACAACCACAAAAAAATAAAATAAAAAGATGATAGAGAGAAGCGTTAGTGAAGCAATGGTTGACAACGCGTTTGTGCGAGTTGTCGGACGAGTTCTCTTCTAAACGACGGGCCACCGTACGCTTGACGCGACGAACAATGGTTTGCGGACAAGAAATGCAAAACAAAATGTTTAAGCCTGAAAGACGTACGAGTATACGCGGCACAACGGCGCGTGCTCGGTGTCGTTGTGTGCTTCGGCATCCCGTACACGGGCGACGAGGTTCACTCGCGCGCACACCACGCGCGTGTGCCTCGTCTGCACTTCTCGCCGCAGCAGGTGCACACGCGCGTTTCAGTGTCTCTGACATTGTAGCGCGTGACGTTTGCCGTGACTACGTCTCCGGTGCACTTTTCCGCAAAACCGCTCGTTACCAGTCGCAACCGCTTTTGTTAGCGCATGAAAGCTTGCCGACGCATATATATGGTTGGTATATGGTTGGTTTGTCAGGACTTTTCCTGATACGCTGGAATGCGAGACCGGTTCTATCGACCCTCTCGACCACCTCGGAAGCAGTCGTTATCGAAGACAATGACTCCCTAGGTCTCTTAAACCCATAGTTTGGTAAACACTTTATGGCGACATCTCATTCCTGACAAAAAGAAATACGGGGTTAATACAACGCTTTCGCTTCACTTCAAGCATCGTATTCACGTGAATACCACCAGCATTTGTTGAAAAAATGTCCCGTATTCGCTAAATGATAGTAGCTTTGCCAGCTGTAGAATGAAAAAGATTGTGCAAGGGCTACTTGTAGCGAGTCAACCGAGCTGTGTTCCGAAGGTCGTGGGACCGAATCCCGGAGACAGGGGCGGCTGCATTTCGATGGAGGCGAAATGTCGAGGCCCGTGTACTGTGCGATGTCAGTACACGTTAAAGAACCCCAGGTGGTCAAAATTTCCGGAGCTGTCCACTACGGCGTCTCTCATAATCATGTAGTTTTTATGAGACATAAAAAGTCCAGAAATCAATCAATCAATCAAGCGGCGTTGCAAGTGGTAACATGTTGGCGGAATCCTTGTAGGATCCAAAGGTGGCGCGCAGGTCAAAGGGGATGCAATCGGTTGTTTCGAGAACTTCATTTCTTCCATGCAGGTATGCTAAATGGTTTTTCATTCGTGTGTTCGAACAACGGTTTTGTTGTTTAACGACTGTCTGCGACAACATGCAGGACGCACGACCAAAGAAACCACTCTCGCTTAACATATTCTTGATCTATCGGACACAGTTACCTTGTCATCTCGTCTAATAACAAACACAGTGAGAAAAATTCGCGGCACATTTGCATGTCACTTAACATTTCGATCAAATGGAATTTCATCCGAATTTACCAGCGCATGCCTTCTTTAGAGTCTCTGATTTACACTTCGTATATGCCGTCGTGCTGCGCAGTAGTTGGTCTCAAGTCTGTTTCTTGAGCGCGCGTTGGTTCCATTTTATGCCTGCAAACCTCTTAACTTCATCACACCAGCTAACTTACTGCCATGCCTCTGCTGCGGTTCCTGTCCCTCAAAGTCAGTACTCATTCTAGCGTTCCCAACAGCCATCGTTTCTCCCCGGTTCTACGCATTACATGCCCTGCCCAAGTTCGCTTCTTTACCTTAACTGTCGCGAAAGTACCAGCTAGCCCTGTCTGTTCCCTTCCGGTCACTTCCTGTGTCCTAAAGTTACCCCTACCATTGTTCGTTTCATTGCGCGCTACGTTATTCTTAACTTTCTCAGCATTTTCGTTATCCTAAACGTTTCTGCATCGTATGTTAGTACTGGGAGAATTCCGTGGTTGTATACTTACGTGGGAGAATGACGTGGTTTCTACAGGGAGAATGCTGTGGTCATATACTTTCACTTTAAGGACAGGGATGAGCTTTCGGTCACGACACGGCTTAGTGTAGCGTTTTTGGAAGGCCTACTCCTCAAACGCTGTCCTGGCCAGCAGCCGCACATTGTGACTATTGCGGCTACAGTAAAACAAACGCTCACCCTCATTGTCAATGCTTGTTCCGTACACAGAGAAGGCATGTAATCGCTCGTATATATCAAGACTCGTGTACGTCTCAAGGCGGCAAGCAGACAGATGTCGTCCGCAGCTCCTCTCGATGGCTGCGCCATCCTTCTACGGGGCTCTTGAGCTGTCAGACACGTCAGCACCAGCCGACACTCCCGGTCGTCATTTGTGCCTATCTACGAGTTGTACGTCGCCTGCATGGTGTTCGTCTCTGACGCATACGCTTATTTGCATTGGTGAAGACACCCGAGCACACTTCTGCCTTGGTACCGCCGCAACACCAAAAAGAACAAAACTGGATATCCTCTCCAGCTGCCAACCACACGCAGTCCTACTCAGTCGCGGTTCTGCAACCTCGTGAAGAGAAAGAGAGAGGAGGGAATACGAGAAAGAAAAAGAAAACAATTAACTTTCGCTACCGTAATTGCGTCGCTGCCACTCTCATCGGAAGGGGTGCATGCGTGGCCGTGAAAGAAGGAACTACGCCTTTCGCGTGTACGTCGCTAGATGCGCCGGTGTGGGCCTTGTAATGAACAAGAAACAGGCGCGTGCACGTAACTTGTTTGTCGTCTGCTTTTAAAGAGCAGACGGCGCACCTCAATCTCGGCGTGCGACGGAAAAGGACGCAGCGGGACCTCCGAAAACGCTTAACTGCGCCGATTCGCATTCAGAGACCCTGGATACATGGACAGCGTAGCCGTAGGTGTTGTGGAAGACACCGATGAGACGAAACAAGCAAACGCAGTAATATATTTTTTTTCTTTGTTAAACGTTCGCACGTTCTCTCTACGTGTCCTTGAGTGCTTCAAATATGTATAGGTAGTCAGTCAATTCCTCACCTTGAATCATCCGTGAACGCGAATGAAAAGTGAAGGTCGCAGATGCATCAAAGACAAAAGGTGAAGTGGAAGTGGTTGAAGGTGAAAAGCTTTCCACTGAATGGCACGCGAAACGGCTTGAATATGCACCGATGTTACATTCCTTATGGCATGTGTAAGGTGATCGTTTCTTTCAACTGTGTGTGGCTAGTAACTTTTGACATGATTTGTCGCTTTCTGTGTAATATATGTCTACATGTGTGTTGCCACCGTATGTTGTCAGTCTAGTTGGCGTAGATGTTTGAAGACCCCTTACTCGCGAAGTAAAACCAAGGATAAGTGTACTGGTGTCATTCTTAGTCGTGACCTTATTTTGCATCCAAGACACCTTCTAACTGTATTGTTGCCCCGCCACGATTGTATAGTGGTTATGGCACTCGGCTGCTGATCCGAAGGCCGCGGGATCGAATCCCGGCCGCGGCGGCTGCATTTCGATGGAGGCGAAATGTCGAGGCCCGTGTGCTGTGCGATGTCCGTGCACGTTAAAGAACCCAGATGGTCCAAATTTCCGGAAACCTCCGCTACGGCGTCTCTCATAATCAGAGCTGGTTTTGGGACGTTAAACCCCACAAATCAATCGATTAACTGTGTATTGTTCGTTAGTTTTCAAACGTTCACTTGAAACTGACGTGGCGCGCTCTGAAGCGTATAGACACGCAATTGAATGAATCGTAGCTGTCACATTCGGGCATGTTAGAACGGTTAAGTCTTCTTAGTGTCACTCGCCTACAATTCTTTAGTTTTGATTATTCTCCTGTTTTACAAATCGATCATACAGTACGTTTGATCAGGTGTGTGTGTGTGGGGGGGGGGGGGGGGGGGAAACAAGCGGATACAGTTTGGCAGGTTGTCTACAACGGCTTCACGATTTTAGACGTGGTCAAGAGCTAGCGGCACAGCTACCCTATATACATTGAAGCGCAGCACTACATTGTCAAGGACAGGCAAACTTGCATCGAGTAGACGTGTCCGCTCATAGTCACGCGAGCTCTCAGCTATGTGGTATCAGAAGGTACGGCGCAATTAACCGAGCAACGTCAGTTCGTGCTCACGAGTAAATTGGAATTCCTTTGGGGGGCCGCAACATTCTGACAGAGCGCACCTGTTCACTGGCGTGCACAATATCTGACCGATGGAAAACAAGTCGCCGTAGCCGCTGCGACAGCCGTGACGTTGGAACCGCGTGTCATTTCGGTGTCCTGTCGCCGGGGCCCGTGTGGCGACAACTCCGTAGCGTTTTCATTTCGGCCAGAAGGGTGGGGGTCTCCGTGAATAACGAGCCTGAGATGGGGGTTCCGCGTATACAGCGACTCGAAAGACTGGTAGAGCGAGTGAGCCCTTGTACCGAGCGATGGAAACAGAAGCAGCTTATTAGGGTGCGGTCCCATGAATAAAATACGCGGGTTCTTGTGACGGCCTATGCGAGGAGAAAAACGAAAGCAGCGACGCATTCGCTGCCTTTTTTTTTTTTACTTCTCTTGCGATCTATGACAAGCATGCGCAGATGACGATACTTTATATTCGGGACATTTCTTGATAAATCAAAGCTAATTTGACCGTGCCTATCTATCTATCTATCTATCTATCTATCTATCTATCTATCTATCTATCTATCTATCTATCTATCTATCTATCTATCTATCTATCTATCTATCTAAAGAGTTGCTCTCCCCCCTCTCTCTTCGTAAGTATTCATGCGCGCGATGGTCGCACCAACGTATTCCAAGCGCAATAAGATTCATTTATAAAAAGCATGAAGAACGTAGGCAGAGCACCACGCAAATTTTGCGTTTTATTCGAGCTCTTTCGGCTATATAGTGGCTATATGAAGAAAACAATGCGACGTTCGTGTGTAAGGTTATTTTTGAGCAACATAAACCCAATGTACGCCTTACTCATCACTGCACTCCTAGTGTCTAGTGTGGAAAGTAATAAATGTGGAACGCCGACACTGTACTAACGAAGACTACAAAGTAGCCTACCAACATATAATGATCGACCAGTGGAGGTACTTAAAAGACGGATTATTGTATTAATTTTCTGGTGCCCTTATTATTATGCTTTTTTTTACATCACGATGCAGAACGACGTTAACCTTACTTTCAAGTGGGCGTCATTTATATGTTTTTTTTTTTACGATGGAGTAACTACGTTAACCTTACTTGCAAGAGGGTGTCTTCTATAAGTATTTCCTTCTACTAAAGCTCTCCGCAACATGCTTCCGAACGGTCGTAGTGCTACGTGCTCTGCACGGAGAAGAAAAGCCTCGGCTTCTCCCTGCTGCCGCCAATGGATCGAGCCCAGTTTTCTGAGGTTTACACCACGTCGCTTTCGTTGCTGCTCCATCACTTGGCCTGACGACGCCCAATGTGTATAGAGACATCGCGTCGTTCATCAGAAACGGGTAGTGCAGCAAAAGAGGGCAATCGATTGTGGCCGATCGCTTGGTGCCAGCAACCATCAATTCAGCGGTCGCCTCCCAGACCGGGGCTTCTCTCCGAACACCGTAATAACGCGATGCAATGCCCGTGCATTGTTCATTCGACTATCACGATTTCTTGCAGTACACAGAGGGGCGGGTACACCTCGCGGTCCTCTACACGGTCTGTGCGCCTGCTCTCAAAGCCACGCTGCAGGACCACGCGCTGCCATTAGGCCTCATCGGTGGCTACGTAGCGCGTTTGCACTTGCACACACAAAGACACACATGAGCACCACCCGAGCCTTCTAATTGCATCGGCTGGCAGGCGCGCTTGGCCCAATTGCCGCCGCAGCTCGTGGCGACCCGCCGACTGCAGCTTCGGTCACGCCGGGTTCCGACCTTGGCGACCGCGCTCACTTTCGTTTGACTCTCTCACCACACAAAAGGGCTGGGAAGAGCGATGCCGTCCTTACACTCTCGCCGAGCTGTCCTGCCCTTGCAAGAGAAGCCCGACTCAGCAACGCGAGAAGTAGTCGTAATGGCATCGAGCTGCCAGGTAGACGAAGGCCTGATGGAGTGCCGACGAGGGCGCTGTGTACTTCGGGAACGGCGCCGCATTCGGCGTCGTAGAGCTTGAGATGCGTGAATGGAGCTCTGTATAGTACTTCTTTTTAAGTGAGCCGTTGTTGTAATGCTGAGAGAGGGCAACAGACACGTGAAGTGTACACCGGAACCTGCGCGCATACAGCAGCGGTGGCAGATTCAGCGCTCTCACGGTGCTGTGACGAGCTAACATTACTAATTGCTCGGGCTCTCCGTGCCAAAACCAGGCTATGATTATGAGCTAAGCTGTAGTGGAGGGCTGCGGGAATTTTTGACACCTGCGGTTCCTTAACGTGCATCTAAATGGAGGCACAGAGTTATATGTCCTCTCATTTCGCCTCCTCCGAAATGCGACCGCCACAGCCGGGTTCGAACCTGTGCATTCGGATCAGATAACGAGCGTCATAAGCACTGTACCACTACAGTGGCCGGCAAGCGAACGCCGACGCCAAGCATTCCAGAATAACACGGCGATCGCGAATGGGGATTCGATGTTTGCGCCAGTTCCTTCTGTGCTCCTCAAAAGACGGTCTCCCCCTGCGCGACTGCTGCAAATTGTGTTCTAGTACTCATGCCCATCTTTACATTTGGCAGTAATGTTAGGCCTAATTGGCAACAAGATAAAGAAAAGGTTGGGCGGTTTGCACTCACGGACGGGAATCGACGTCAAGAACAACTTCACGGAAATCCACCTCGGGAAATATCTCGCGCAGCGGAGTGCTGCTGCAGTCTGCCACCTACGACACGTACGAGCGAAACCAAAGTTTATCGCAAGCGCTGCTCGCTGTGAGAAATTCGTCCTTTGCAAAGTACTTCTCGAGGTACTTGCGTCGGCACAGGAGACGCGCTGCTCTCGCAAGGCCCTTTGTGGCTTTTACTGTCCACTTTAGAAGTTATGTTCGCCACTCTCTTTTGTACTGCGCGCGATGCTCGCCGTGTTTCATGGCCGACGCTTCGCTGGGATTCTCCCAAGTGGGAGCGCCATCATAGGCTCTTAAGACTTGCGAATATTATTAAAGTTTTCCTGCCTCTCTGACTATGTGCTTAGTTCTATTCGTTTCCATATCGCTCACCTGACAGTCATATGCTTGTATAGCTTTATTTTTCTCCAGAATGAGTCGACGTTCTTCCTGTATAATTCCGTGAACACCTTCCCTACACGTCCATCTTTTTAAGTGTTTTGTAGTCTCTCTTTGAACATAATTTGCGTCCCATGGGCATTGCATTCACATCCGGCCCTGACCGCAGCTCTGATTCCATGCACACCAATGCTCTTCCAATGTAAGTCGCGGAAACCATCGCGTATTTTGCATACCCCGTAGCACCTCAAACCTTTCGCATCCCCATAGCGTTCTGTGCTTAGTTAGTGCTGCATTTATCTTCTACCTTCCCCTTCCTCCGCGGATTCGTGAGGGCGAGCATCATCTGGTAGCGTTGTAAGAACTGCCGCGCGGGGCGCGGCTTGCATGCCGGAACCCAGAAGTATTCGGAAAGTGGCCGAATGAGCCAAGGAAAGTTTCGCTTCAAAGAATATTACAGATTGGAAGCACTTTGGAAACCGGAGCTCCGCGAATCATTTTGCAATAACTCAGTACAAAGGTTTCTTCTGTTTCTGCGACTCGTTAACACACTGACGAACATGTTCGTGAAACGCGAGCGATGATCTGCTTTACGCTAGACTGTACGGGCAGAGAGGATGCTATAGCACGACGTGACGGCGTGGCAAGATAGCGATAGCATGACGACAGCACAGGCATAATTTCTCGTCCGCATGCGACTGTGCTCTGAAATCAAATCTGTGCCCTGCAACAGCGCGATTTTCTCGTTCGTTATCGTTATCAACCGGCGGCGCGGCTTCCGTCCGATCCAGGAAACCATCCTAAGGTCCCACACTCTCCATCTTAACGGTGAAAATTATTCGCATCAGTGTCACATTGCTAACGCGACACGAAAGCGTGAAAGATCACTGAAAGATGTCTTGGTGGTCACACCCGATGCAACGAAAGAACAGCACGAACATTATTCGAGCATCGGGAGCCCACTCTTTTCAAGAACAAGTCCTGCGCAGTCGTTGGCTGCCGCTGACTCTATTACATCATCAAGGAACGTCACGAATTCATGCCGGAAATTTTCACTAGCCCGGAAGCGAGCGCGCACCGTCGCTAATGTCAGACCGAGTCGGCCCAACAAGGAACTGGAAGACTGCATTTCCGTCTCACGTTCCTCGGCGAAACATAGCCAACATCGTCCTGTCAAGAGTAAGTGCATCGTCTTCTCTTGGACGAATGAATGATTCGGCCTCTCGTTAAACATCGTAGCGACATTAGTTTGCATCAACGAAAGAACTTACGGGCCTTGTTTTGTTCAATGAATACAGAAAAAGAAATATGTAGGCGGATACAGATAATGAGTTTTGAAAGCCAGTGCTCCTTCACTATACCTTAAAGCGACAGATTGGACAACCTCGTGTCGCCAAAAGTCCGTTAGTGGCGTTGTGCGTGAGTGAAAAAAACCCTATGAGTGCAAAGAATAAAAATAACTCCTGCGCGGGGGATGCAGCACAGTGGCAGCGTAAGCTAGATTTTGATGCGTCCCCTCTCATTCATCGCTTTCAGTCTTAATTTATTCCTGCTTATCACCCCTCTTCTTCCTCTCCCATTGTCTGCTTTTTTTTTCTTGCTTCCTTTTCTTGTTCGTCGCCTCCATTCCTCTTTTTCGCCGTTGTCGTCATCGCCTTCTTACTAGCCGACTTCTTCTTCTTCTTCTTCTTCTTCTTCTTCGTCGCCATCGTCGTCGCATGAGTGCAGTTTGGCATAGGCTCTCAAGGTTAACGTTCACTCACGTGCGGCTCACACCCACATATTCAATGTGTACATGAGCAACACGTGATGTTGATATCGTAATGTTAATGCCTATCGGCTACGTTACCCACTGATTCCTGTCATTCCATGCCAATTTTGGCACATAATGTGCAAATCAGATGCGCGCTCTCTGTACCACATTTATTGAGCCATAGTGCAATTATCTACGCTTCAGCACACTACCTGCCAGTTTTCTTCTTTCCTTCCCTCTTCTCTCTTTCATATTTGCATTTCCATTTCCCGTCCCCCAGCGTATAGGGGAGCAACAGGACGCCTGCCTGTTCAACTTCCCTGCTCTCTCCCTTGTTTCGAAAACAAAGAAAAAAAGAAATAAAGCTAGGAAAAGGCGTCACGTGGCAATCTTGAGGCCAGTCATAACAAATTTAATGTAGGAGAATCATGGGAAATGGGCCACGGTCACGTGGTAGGCAAGCGGTACCGATAGAGAGAAATTTATTGTGAAAGAAGAATTGAAGGGAATAATGTCCGGCTAAGCGCCACTAAATAGTACTACCCGAGAAAGGTGAGACTGGTAATAAAGCAGAAAGGAGGGGGGGTGTAGAGATGCCGCGGACAAGCCGTCAGAGGAGGTCGGCTTGCCGAGGCTAGCAGAATGACGTGACGCAAGCATGCTGGTATTTCTTATTGCTCCATGCATTTTTCAGGCACCGTTTTTCCAAAGTGGCTTTCGCATGAGAGATAAAGTCTTCGCCCTGATACTACAAATTCACAAATTCACATGGGTCTTCTTATGGACATCGGGAGCTATATAAGCACCGCAGAAGCACAAAGCAAAGGTTGCCAGCTGCCGAAGTGAACGTACTTGAGTGTCAAGCAGATGAGGTCGAAGGACGCGGGAAGCGATGCACTCGTGACTATCCCATTGTGTTTCTTGCGGCGCAGATATTTGAATATACAGGAAACGAGAAAGATATGTGTTGAAATACAATAGCCTCTGAATGAGTCTCTAAGGCAATTGCCTCAGCTGCTTCGCTTTAATTCTGAGGCCAGGTTCGCGAACATGGCTGTTTTATAACTCCTTATCGTCCGCGGTTCCATGTACAGAGTCAGCCATTGTTGCCACGCCTTGTGTGTGTGTGTGTGTGTGTGTGTGTGTGTGTGTGTGTGTGTGTGTGTGTGTGTGTGTGTGTGTGTGTGTGTGTGTGTGTGTGTGTGTGTGTGTGTGTGTGTGTGTGTGTGTGTACACGTTTTTGGCTACATAGGTCGTAGACATCGACGACTTAGGAGACAAACATAGGTGGTAAATCAGGTATTGTAAAACGTGGCGTACAGCAACAATCCTTGTGTGCCCTAGCGTGGCGAACCGAACGGATAGATGGCGCGATAAAAAGGAGAGGTGCTTCTGCATAGCTACACCAAGCTAGGGGATTGATTGATTAATTTGTGGGGTTTAACGCCCCAGAACCATGGTAGATTATGACAGACGCGGTAGTGGAGGTCTCCGGAAATTTCGACCACCTGGGGTTCTTTAACGTGCACTGTCATCGCACAGTACACGGGCCTCAACATTTCGCCTCCATAGAAATGCAGCCGCCGCGGCCACCAAGCTAGGGGAGGGGATGGTAGACACTTTTTTTTTTTCACCGATTGGTAACATTGTGTTATTTCCGTGCACAGAGTCAGTGGATGGTAGGTATCGTGCGCGCTTGCGCCGCTCCCCTAAATATCGCAAAGAATGAGTCGCTGTCGCTTCGTTACTCTGACAGCCCGCGGCGCTGATGGAAGCGGTTCTCGCGGCTGTCTGCCGTCGCGCTGGCACCGCACCTTGCCCGGCGGTGAACCGGCTTGCCCCCTCACCCGAAGTGTGAGCGCAGGGTGAACGCCACCCGCCTCGGACGCACGAAGGGGCCGCCAGTGTATAAGGGGCAAGGTCATGCGCCCGCTAAAGGTGAGGAGAGCCAGGCCCGACACCTTGAGTCCCACGCCGCTTTCAGACCACTCAATGAATGAATACATCATTAAAGGTAAAAAATGAGCGCTCACACCGGGCTGCGTTGAGTGAGAGAGAGAGCGAGAAGAAAAGTTCTGATAAAGGCACGCAATTATACAGTAGAAGGAAAAGAAAACACGCAGTTTCGCGGTTCTACTGCAAGGGTGTTTCTCTCGAGATAGCGTTCGCACGCTACAACGCTCTTTCCCTCGGCGATCCTCGTCCGCTAACAAAGATTTCGGAGCATTCTTTTGTTTTCGTCTTTTGCTAGAAGGGCAGATGATCGAAGTGATATGAGAGGTACAATTTAGTTACGACCGTTATATCGGCGGCAATCGGTTCGCGTTCCCAATAGGCTCGTAGTTGGGCGTCGCATGAACTCGTTTCCACTGACAACCAGTTCGTTGCCCTAGTCGACGGAAGAAAACGAACGAACTGAATAATAGTCAATTTATTTTTCTTTTTTTCCGCAGAACCGCGTGTGGCTCGGCGTCCTTGCCTTTCACATGTCCGCCAAAAGTGCTATCGAAATTCCTACAGGCCATGAAGTAGACGCGAAGGGACAAACACACTGTCATCTTATGGAGCGTCTGTGTTGTAATCGTCCTTTAACAGCACTGTCGCAGAATAACGGTGTCTCTGTTTTGTCTCTCTCTGCCTAACTGCTTAAACAAGTGTTCATGTGTTCATATAGAAATGACACGTACGACGCCATATTTATTGTTTATGCTTTCTGTCACAAAGTGACAAGTAACACTGCCTCCACCGAAACCGTTTTTGTCGAGTCCTTTGTTGCCGTGATAAATCTGAACATTAGATAAGCGAATCACCAAGTTGGGGGCCCTTTACTACTGGCCGCAGCGATGGCACAGTGGTTATTGTGCTCGGTTGCATGCAACCAAGCACAATAAGATTTACCACCTGTGAGTTAGGCGTACCTAACATGCACCTAAATCTTTGGTAGTGCTAAGACCACCTAGACCTTAGGTGGTCTGAATAGCTCGAGCTCTCCGCTTCGCCTCGCAATCATGTCGCGGTTTCGGCACGTGAAACAAGAGCAAGTATTATTCGCTGGAGCTCTCCCTCACCGCCATTATCACTTGTGTGTTAACGATCAGAAATTAATTCTCAAAAACCCGCCGAGTGGTAGCTCAGCGACTACTACGCACTGACGTCACGGGTTCGACGTCGGCCACGGCCGCCGCCATTTCAATGAAGCTAAAATTAAAGGAAACGCTTGTTTACTTAGACTTATGCGCACGATTAAGAAGAGCAGTTTGCCGAAATTATCACGAGCCTTCCACTATGAAACATTTCGTAATCAGGTTTCTTTCTTTTTTTTTTTTTTTTAGCACAGGACGCCAGAATTTCATCTGTAGTTTAACCTGATCTTCATAAGCGCCAGTTCAACCACGTCCTTTAGTGGTTCATAAAACCGTACTGATGTGACGATTCATGCATACCGACACTACGATATTTCTTCCTGACTTTAAATAACAGAGTGCGCGCACCTGGGTATGCAAATAACAAAAATCGGCTTCGTGCGTGCACTCGGTGGTTAGTGTTCAGAGATTGTTAGCGTCGCACCAGGTTGACCTCGAGCTCGTCGACTTCCTTGAATCACGTGGTGACTGATCCCTTGTTCTTGTGGTGCGCTCGTATGCTCGAGTATTTCTTCCGGTTCAATAACACGCGCCTAGAGCAATGACTCCTGCTAAGCGTCTAGACTAACTACTTCTGTTTAACCACTTGCATTGCTTTTTCTTGCTTTAAAGACAACCGCAAACAAACCAACACGTAGTTTAACCACTTGCATTTCTTTTCTTTCTTTAGAGACAACCGCAAACCAACCAACACGTATATCATTTGACAGATTAATTCCTCATATTACTTAAATAATACATTTATATTCCTTAAGTTGAAAATATGCATGCTGCTCCTTTCGAACAGTATTTGTTCCGGTGAACTGACATGTATACTCGCCATTAACGGGCTGCTCAAAGCATGAAACTCACGGTTAGCTAATCGTCGATTTACATTCTGGTGCAGGAACGGGAAACTCGATGGTAAAGAGAAAATGCGAGGCCATTGTACGCCGCTGGAGATGGGTGATCAGCGGAGCTGTGGGTATAGCATAAGGTTACACAAGACCAATGCGAAAACATAGTTATATGCCCCCACGAACCAAAAGACAAGTAAATGCAGTGAACGAGAACGTTATTTAGGAGTGACATCGATAATTGCTTTGTAATAAACTGCGGCACACAGTTTTCCGTCGCCGCTTTAGAGAGATACTTAGCTAAAGTTAGATCTATGCACGACCTGTGCCCAGTGGCTGGATGACTTGCATTAGTGAAGCACATGACTCCGGAGTCTTTCATTACAAACTGGCGGAACCGTTCCTTATCGGATCCTGAAATGTCCACGGAGTTAGAACACGGAACCCCTCTGCCAGGCGAACATCACGCACTTTAGAATGTGCTGTAAAAGCTAACATTCAGTCACCTGTATCCCATAACGGCATATCGCTGGCCCATGCCCGTCTACGGACACCGAAAAACGCGACCAACAAGTGATGTACAGGTTCGCTGTATAAAACTAAATTTAACCACCTTTGTGCAACAGTTACTGAACATGTCGTTTGCATAAAACTACGGTATCCATCTGAACTAGTTGGTAAGGAACATGTCTGCGGGAAACAGGGCGAAAATCGGCATACGCAAGCATTATAAAATCCTGCAGATCCTACTCATTGTTGGAATCGGTGTCATACGAAGCAGTCAGCGATGAGATTGCCTATGCCGAATCGTTTGACATTGAGAGAAGTCCTTACCAGTGGAATAAGCGTCCTTGTGCATATTGAGTATGCGTAACGAAAAGGCGCTAGGTGTACGCTTTAGATAAGCTCACTTCGCATCTCACGCTGTTGTAATTTCAACGACGATTTTTTTACGCATGCATCCAAAGCCAGAAATACAGTGCTTGCTTGCACAACCAGTGCAAATAAAGCGGTAGAATTGTATCTAACGACGCTTCTCTCCACCAAAGGCACAAGCAAGCTTTCAGATGAACAAGTCAGTCGGTGATGACATACACATGAGCGCATGCAATGAGCATGTCGCATGAAGAAGACCAAGCGAAACATTTGCTGAAGAACGCGCACTTAAACTGTATAGAAACCAATGATAGAACTTGCTGAGAACGGCATTTCTGCGGTTAGTTTCGTACCAACCAGCGAAGAGATATTCACAAAGGGCGTCGATCGGCGGGGAATTTATGAACGTTTGTCTTCGCATTATGCACTTTCCCCGGTGATGAATTGCGGCGATAACGTACGCCTGCTGGGACGCACTGGATCCCACAACGAGTATGTTTAACTAAATCCGTTTGACAGCGGTAGCTTCCTACAAAGTGCTTTGAACTCATTTGCAGCGCGTGCAATGGCATCCCTTTACGTTGCAGGAGCGTCTGCTGCTGTGCACAGTGGTTTGAGATAGGTGACGAGGCACTCTGAGTGGTAAGTGAATATGTCTACTTAAAGGATTACTGACAAGAATTTTTCACATTTTCGTATTGTTGCTCTAAATAAAAGCCGTGGCGCAGAGAACTCCAAAGAGTGTCGTGGCGCCTCGCAACGCAATGAATATATTTTTAATGCGGCTCCCTTAAATGCTCACTTTCGGTTTCGATTTCGAGGGGGTGGTTTCCTAGTGACGTGTCAACGCAGTCGGACGTACGTCTAAGCCATGTAGGGGCAGCAATTCGTGACTAGCGTCGCTGCAACGCTGTCGTCTGGGGTCAATTACACGTGAGGCACGCAAGCAACGATGATTTCACGGTCGTCCAGTGACTCTGACAGCGATTTCGGCAATCTTTAAAAGACCGTGTTCATACATCATCGCAGTGTCCGTTGCGCTTGGCGCTAGCTTGTAATGTTGGGACGGCGAAAACTTTAAAATCAAGCTAAAATACTTTGTACGTGTTTCCTGGTTTCGGTGTGTGGAGATGGTTAACAATGCATGGCTAGAAAATGAAAAATGTATATTTTGCACTGCTTCAAAATCGTATCAGTACTCCTTTAAGCCAGGTAGTGACCCTGATCCGAACCATGAGGCTGAGATAATTAGGATGATAAGAATGCGGTGGAATGCATTCGGCAAGTATTCTCAGGTCATGAATGGCAGCTTACCATTGTTCTCAAGAGGAAGGTGTATAACAACTGCATCTTACCGCTACTTACCTGTAGGGCAGAAACTCGGAGGCTCATTAAAAGGGTTCAACTTAAATTGAGGACGACACAACGAGTAATGGAACGGAGAATGATAAGTGTAACGTTAAGAGACTAGAAGACAGCAGCATGGGTCAGGGAACAGACGCGTGTTAAGGACATAGTGATAGAAATTAGGAAGAAGAAACGGGCAGTGGGCAAAGCATGTAAGGACAAGATAACCATTGGTCATTGATTATAACAGAGTGGATCCCTAGAGAAGGCAAGCGTGGCAGGGGGCGGTAGAAATTTAGGTGGGCAGATGAGGCTTAGTGTAATTTGTCGTTAGGCGGGTTGATTCATGCTTCAAACGGAAAAAGCGGGACGCTAAAAAATGACAGACAACGAAACAGCAGCAGCAGCAGATGAGCGCCAGTCTTGTGTGTAGCCTGTTTCTTCGTCTGTCGTTTCTTAGCGCCCCGTTTTTCTTTTTTTTTTTTTTCGTTTGGGGCAGATGAGATCAAGAAGTTTGCGGGGATAGCATAGTCGCGCGCAGTTAGCACAGGACCGGTATCATTGTAGATCTATGATAGAGGTCTTTGCCCTGCAGTGAGATTAGACATGCTGCTGCTGCTGCTGCTGCTGCTGATGATGATGATGATCGTCCGCTGGAGGCCATTGAAAGGAAGGTGTCTGAATCGTGGCAACCGTGAAGCTGTTTATAGCGGGTTCCCGCAATTGCTTCCGGCTGTTCTGAGTAAAGTTACGGCCTCCATGATTGGAGGCCATAATTTACGCGGTATAGCAATATGCCTACCTCGGAGAGGTAATTTACGCGGAACTTACGTATCTCTACCTCGAAGAAGCCGTCATGTTCGGTATATGATTCGGTCAGTATTAGGAAGCCTGAGTTGCACGTACTCGTAAGAATCCCTTCAAGATATAACCGGCCACCAAAGCTAAGCAATAGCGTGTACTGGAGCACGTCATAATTATTCTGGCGAATGTTGCACAAGGCCTTGTTGTCGTCGCTTTCTGCTTTCGAGAAGTATGGCTAACTTCCAATAAAGTACAAGGTTGTTTGCCTCTTTTCTCAGTTTTATGCGCGCGTATTTTTCGATGTTTGTAGCACATGCATGCATGTAGTAAGTATATATACAAGATCACTTTTTCGCACAGACTCTAGTTTGGCAGTATAGGCGGTTTCATGGCATCGAATGCGTTCACATGTCATGAGTCATTTCTGTCTAACAACGCACGTACTCTACGCCACCGACTGAAACGCGGAACAGGTCTAGTGTACGGTGTCGCTTGATGGATGAGTCTGTTTGGCGCGGACTGTTTTCCTGTCGTTTGATTTTCATTTTTCGACGAATGGGCCACGCACGCTATCGCTCCCTTCTTTATTACATATGGATAACGACTGTTGCGCCGATAACAGAGCTCGTTATATATGTACTGGTCTCCCGCATAAAACGCTGATTCGTTTGTGCTCGAGCTTTACGCAAAGGGGGCGCCAGGTTCCACGGTTTTGGCATCATATTCATTAGCAGCAGCAGCAGCGGCGGCGGCAGGAGTAGCAGCTTATTTTATATCCACAGCATGGTGAAGTCCTATCCCAATGACGTCATAGTATCCCTGCCTGATTGCAATGAGTGACCGCAATCTTTCTATTTTCTCATAGCATGTTAGAAAGCTATTCAACTCCTTTAAGCCGAAAGACGTCTACCGAAAGCGCTAGGGACGTCTTATTTTGCATATTTCGCACCATGCATTGTCGTGTAAATTAATGGGACAGTCTTAATTGGGGCAGAAATTTACAACATTATCGAGTTCGTTGTTTCATGGATTGCTCTTTCGAACAATAGTGATAAAGTGACAGGAAATAAATTAGTGTGCGTCTCTTGATGAATACAAAAGAGAGTGAACGGAAGTGATAATTAAAGCTACACGAAAGAATTTAATTAGCTTCAGTTTTCTTTAGGTAAAATATTAAGTAACTTATTTTTCGATGCCTCTATTGGTGTTGTTATTCTTTGCGGGTGTGTTCAGGTAATATGAAAGTTCGTAGGCGTATCAGTGAAATTGCTACAGAGAGAGAGAGAGACAGAAACAAACAAATAAAGGGTAAGGCAGGGAAGTTAACCATGAAGACTCGTGTCCCGTTTGCCACCTTTTACTGGGGTAAGGGAGAAAGTGGATAAAAAGAAAGAGAGCAGAGAAAAGAAAAAGTACCGCCCCATCCGAGCGTGCGAATCATCACTAGAATCTGTCACTGAGGTGAGCAGTAGACCAAGAAAACGTTATAGACCAAGCAGCGGTACGTGCGTATAGACGAAGAGCACACCTGTCTTGCTTGTTGCAACGTCATTTTTTAACGCATAATTAAACGTGGAAGCATAAATACCGAAGGCATCAACAATGATAAACTCGAAACAAACGCTTTTCGCTATGGACATGCCATGATATATGTTAGCAACTGACCTTACTGCACGTTTCCTCCTGTGCTAATCGCTGTTGGGATTGACAGTATGTATAAGGAAATAAATTAAACAAGAATCTTCGACGAATTGAACAAGGAGTTATACTTGGACAAATTATGCTTTCGTGCATGTGTCCAAGACAGTATGACAGCATTTAAATATCGGCGTCGTAAATTCAATAACCTAATTCTTGTTGGACGCACCTATCTCTGACGACATAACACACCATTCACTTTGTTCATTTTTGATCGTATGTTATTATTGTTTTGTGCATCGCAATTAGGCGTTTCCAGAATTACTCAGGTCATTCTATGACGGCGTTCATCGTAAGAGTCATTGGCGTCCACATAGGCCGCAGACATGGGTGACTTAGGAGGCATGCGCAACAGACATAGGTGGTGGTATAGCAAATCAGGTATTGTAAACCGTTACGCACAGAAATAAACTTCGTGTGTCCAAGCGCAGCGAACCAAACGGACTGACGGTGAGATAAAGGAGAGGTGCTTCAACATCTGCAGTTTAATGAAATGTTAAATAGCGGAGCGATAAGATAACATACGGTTCACTCTCTCCGTGGTTAAATGCTTCACGTTATCTGTCAAACACGATCAAGAATGCTTAAACGCTTCAGGCTCGGCATGTTTCGCTGCAGAATAACGTCTATTAAAAATGAAAAATAATCTCATTTTCCAGTCACTACGGCATTATGCAAATACGGGTTATTTTATTACCCTGATAGTGGCATTTGTGATTACCCACTTTGTCAGCTGCTGAAAAAAAAAAAAAAAGAAGAACGCTCTTTAGGTGTGAGGGAAGACACTAGGAACACGCTAAACATCCCGCTCGTAATATAAACAGTACTCCGTTACTTCACCATTATTTATTTTTCGTGGAACAGCGGATTTATGTCAGTCTGAAAAGCATATCGTAAAAACAGTGGTAACCTATCGAAGCAAATAGAAGGGAAACATTTTCATGCTTTTACTTAATATACGTGCTTCACTCATTAAATTGCGACGACATTATCAAAGGTCCCTGACAAAAGCTTTTCTGCAAGACACCACTGCGTCTGAACCAAGGGTTCCGCAACCCCTGAAATTACGTTGTGCCTACTTGACCGGTGTTTCATCTTGTGAGCAGTTGCAGATCCTTAGTGTATACCCTTGCCTTCGTTAGCGCAGTACAGAGCAAATGTGCATTTGAACGTGGGCGAATGTCGCGTCTGAGCAGCCAGGACGGTTGCCTCGATACGTTCATTAGCCTCAGCTGCATGCATCAAAGCACTCTGTGAGCAGCGGTTACTGAGCGCCATCTGTAGATACATGGAGAACTCCCTTCGCACGCTGCTTTCGTGCGCGATACTTGCGTTAGGTGGCGCGGCCTACCTTTGCTGCCTTTCACTAGTTCTCGATTTTTTTCTCCAGCGTCACAGGCATGATCACAGGCATCGGCTCGATGTTAGAACTGCTATAAGCTGCCAGGTGCCGCCACAACACAAAACAGAAATTGATGTACATTAAAAAACGCGCGCTCCTAAAAGAGCTCTACGGTCTGGGCAGTGAAAGATCGTGCAGTTGAAGTCCTTCGTTCGCTCACAGTTTTCTCAAAAACTGTGAGCACACACGAGGTTTATTTTTTCAATAAAGAGGTGCTTTTTCTCTCTCTCCCTAAACAACTGCAAGTAGCCGTACGCTGCTGAGTAGGTGCATTAGTTTGATTACATCAGTAATTTCGTGGTTATTGTGTATTGTTTGCAACATGGTGGAGGATATATTATAGCAGAGAATGCATTTATATTCTGTGTACTGTATCAGTATGGAGTCACGCATAAGGGATGTTCCAGCTTTAATTGTCGCGACCCTGGAACCTTGTGTGTGTGTGTGTGTGTGTGTGTGTGTGTGTGTGTGTGTGTGTGTGTGTGTGTGTGTGTGTGTGTGTGTGTGTGTGTGTGTGTGTGTGTGTGTGTGTGTGTGTGTGTGTGTGTGTGTGTGTGTCATCAGCTATCCTACGCTATCCTGACGTTACTTACGATTTCTTATTGTAAGAACTTGTTAAGACAAAATGCCTTGTGTGGCCCATGAAACAGCTGGAAAGTGACCATTTGATTTGATTTGATTTGATTTGATTTGATTTATTGATTTCCATGTACACAAACGCACTTACAGAGGATTGGTAAATGGAGTTGGAGTTGGATGAGGAATAAAAGCAGCACAGACGCGGCTTGAGGTAACCTCACCCCCTAGGTACAATATGGCTGCATGGGGTAACATATCGAGTGCCATACATCTTCTAGTTATGTATAGCGGCCATAAGACATTGCAGTTATACAATATATGAAAAACAATAAAATATTTCCACACGTAATAACAATGCAAACACACTGTGGCATTGAAATGATTAAATGATATCACTTGGTAACAGACAGAAAAAAAGAGCATAGAAAACATTATTAAACATTCACAAACGCGCCCTACAGAGGTGAAAGCAATAGAGTTTTAAATTCTGACAGCGACAAATCCTGTAAATTGTAGCCTGCTCCACCATATGAATTCAGTAATCTTGGAAGGAGGAGGAGGAGGAGGAGAAAGGAGGGAGGAAAGACAGGGAGGTTAGCCAGTGCTGAGACCGGCTGGCTACCCTGTGCAGGGGAAGTGGGGTGAGGGGAATGAAAGACAATAGAATGGAGACACGACAAGAGAAAAGAAAAGAATAGAGAAAAAAAAAACACGCACAGAAAAAGAAAGGAAACGCGACACTGCTTAGAGTCTGTCCTTTAGACCGCTCGTCCTTAAAAATCGTAACAGCGCGTTCAGCGCTTTCCGTGCTGACGATGGTCCTGGCCAGTGTCCCAAAACTCGTTGCTCGGACAAAGGGCGGCTGTCAAGTCTGTCTAAAGCAGCGGTAAGTTCTTTCCTAGAGCCACTGTAACGGGGACACTCACAAAGAAGATGACGTATCGTTTCGTCGCAGCCGCAGTTCTCACACTTAGGGTCGTTCGTCATTCCAATGAGAAATGAGTAGGCCTTCGTGAAGGCAACCCCAAGCCACAGGCGACACAAAAGCGTCTCCTCAGCGCGAGGTATTCCTGACGGAAGGTGGAACCGAAGGTCCGGGTGCAAACTGTGGACACGAGCATTGGTGAATTCTGAAGAATTCCACTGTGCACGTGTAAGTTCACGTGCTAGGGATTGAAGCCTTGCGGATGCGTCGGTCCTGGAGAACGGTATTCCTCTACAGTGGTTATCATCGTGGGCAGATCGGGCGCATTCATCAGCGAGGTCATTGCCGCTGATCCCACAGTGACCCGGTATCCACTGGTACGTGATGTCGTGTCCTTGCTCGACTGCATGGTGATGAAGAATTCTTATGTCAGCAACTAATTGCTCGTGAGGTCCATGACGAAATGGTGATATAAGGGACTGAAGAGCTGCTTTGGAGTCGGTGAATATTGACCATGCATGGGAAGGTTCTGCAATTATGACCTCTACCGCAGCATGAATGGCGGCGAGTTCTGCAGCCGTCGAAGTTGTAAAATGGGACGTCTTGAATCGTATGGTGACGGATTTTGCTGGAATGACCACTGCTCCTGTGGAGCTTACAGAGGAAACTGACCCATCCGTATAAACGTGAAGGCGTCCTCTGTGTTTCTCATGCAGGAACATTAGGGTGGCTTGTTGTAAAGCTATAGATGACAAGTGGCTTTTCTTTTTGATTCCGGGAATGGTCAGGAGCGCTTCGAGGGGATGAAGACACCACAATGGTAATGATGGCCTTGCTGGAGGCGTGAAACTCGATGGCAGGACAGCACGATGAGCAGCAATAATGGCGCTGAATTCGGAGTCTGGCCTTGAAACGGAAAGAGACGCTAGGTGGTGCGATGGAATTCGAGCAAGATGCCTTATGTGTACTCGTAGGGCATCCACACGAAGGTATGTCATGATTGAGTGATCACGTGCGACGACTACAGTCGCTGCTGTTGATGCACATTTCGGCAGTCCAAGACATATTCTCAAAGCTTGGGCTTGAAGCGACTGGAGAACGCGCACGTTAGTTTTACGTATTCCGCCCAGCACTGGTAGGCTATAGCGCATGCATCCAAGGAACAACGCTGTGTAAAGCTGGAGCATCGCTCGTACAGATGCACCCCACGATTTTCCCGCAAGGAACCTGAGCACATGGGTGATATTGGTTAGCTTCCTTTTCATATAGGAGATGTGAGGGCTCCAAGACAGGTCGCGGTCGATTATTACTCCCAGGAATCGGTGGGTCTTCTCACACTTGACAGCCTGTCCGTTAATTCTAATTACGTAGTGCCCCATTTCCTTGCGTGTGAAAGCAACTAACGAGCACTTCTCGGATGACAGTTCGAGCCCCCTTTCATGAAGGTAATTCGAGGTTATTGTGGTCGCTCTCTGTAGCCGGGCCCGTACGTGCATACGTGTCACCCCAGACGCCCAGATGCAAATGTCGTCTGCATATATAGAAAGATGGACAGACCGTGGAAGTGCGTCGACGAGGCCGAGGAGTGCTAGGTTGAAAAGTGTGGGGCTCAGGACTCCGCCCTGTGGCACGCCGCGACCGGTACAATGGTGCGTTGTGGTACCATCCTCTGTTTGTACGAAGAAGGTTCTGTCCTTTAAATAGCTGTAGATCCATGTGTAGACGCGGCCACCTAGTCCAACATTGCCCAGAACATCCAGTATGGCTCCATGCAATACATTGTCGTATGCGCCTTTTACGTCCAAAAATATTGCTGCGGATAATCTCTTAAGGCTTTTTTCCTGCTGTACAGATGAGATAAGGTCTACAACGTTGTCAATAGAAGACCGTCCGCGCCGAAAACCAGCCATAGCATCAGGGTATATGTCATAGTGCTCCAGATACCACTCAAGGCGAGTCAGCACCATCCTCTCCATCACCTTTCCTAAGCAGCTAGCCAGCGCAATGGGGCGATAGGAGGCCAAGTCAAGAGGAGATTTACCTGTTTTGAGCAGAGGGACAAGGCGACTGGACTTCCACGAAGGAGGGATCAGTCCACCGCGCCACGAGTCATTGTATATGGCCAGAAGGGCACGTCGACCTGTCTGACCGAGGTTGCTGATCTTCATGTAGCTTATGCCATCAGGTCCAGGTGATGATGAATGCTTGCATGCAGCCAACGCGGCTTCAAGCTCCTGCAAAGAGAACAGATTGTCCATCCTGGGGTCTCTTGAGATTGGCGTGTTCCTTTGGCTACTTGAGGTGAAAGAGGACCCTTGACTGGCAATCCTCGCGCAGAAATCTTCTGCCACCTCAATTTCACGACGCCCTTGATGGAGAGCAAGGCACTTAAACGTGTGACGCTGTTGTGGTGGTGTGCACAGGCCGCGGACGACTCGCCATATCTGAGATATAGGTTATTACACAGCATTTGACAACCGTAGTTAGTTCTAGAGAGCGGAACCTTCCATACTTCAGGTGTACGAGTTGAATAACGGAATGAATTGACGGATAGTTTTGCAAGTTCTACAAGTAAAGTATTGTTACGTTTGGTACCAAAGTAATCTTCGCGTAATAGTCCGCAGTTTTAGATGTTATACGCTGTATAAATGTTGTATTTCTCAGACAGGTTTTCAGTATGGGCGGCATACGGTACATTAGCGATGACAAGTATTATTTTCTTCTGCATACGAAATGATTTACTCAAGTTATACTAAGTCGTGGGGCCCCACACAGATGCCCATAATGTATGCTAGACATCATAAATTAATAATTTCACACAGACGGGTAAAGTATATCTATAGCGATTTAAAACACCTGTTGTGCGGCTAAGTTTTTAGAGTATAAATCTTACTTGGACGTCCCATTGCAACTAACACCTTTGCAGAAAGAGCGAGTTCTATATTTGCTGGAATAGTAATTACGAGCAATTCAACAGTCCTATACTGTATTTGAAAATAATTAATTAGAGCAGGAGAGACGGAACTAACCTTTGTGAGAATGCATAATGGCTTTCGCCGTCAATACGGAAAGAAAAGGCGCGCAAAAGAGGGGCGGATAACACGAAAGCCGACTGTCAACTGAGGAAGAGCCCTTAATCGAAAAGAAAGAAGGCACACAATTTATCTGCGCATGTTCACGAATGGTAGTACCACCTGTCAAACGGGTTCCCGTGCTGGTCTAGGCGGGGGACTAGTGTTAAGACCGTCAGCCGTCGATTAGCTTAAACAGAGAAGAGACAGAATGTCTTAGCCGTTGTCTTTCGCTTAGACAAGCACGTGAACCCGTTTGACAGGTGGCGCTACCACTCCTGAGTAGGGGCAGACAAGTAATTTGTCTTTCTTTTTCGTGCTCTTCTACAGTTGATAGACGGCGTTTGTGTTTTCCACTTCTCTTGTCCTGTGTCCACGTCTTTCACGCCTTTTCTTTCCTTAATGAATACTTACCAACTCGCTCAGCCTTCTGTCTTTTTCGCCATCAAGTCGTTTTAGCACGCAATAGGGGACCCCTGGAATTTATTATTTATTTATTTATTTATTTATTTATTTATTTATTTATTTATTTATTTATTTATTTATTTATTTATCTTTTGTCCCCGATAACGCTACATGATGTCCTTTCTAAGAATGAGAGCTTTGTCAAATGGCGATACAAGGGCATTTTCTCCCATGTCTTTACTCGCCGGATTACATGTCCGTAATAATAAACACGCAGGGACTCAAAGCCTGCATTTTTCTTGTTTCAGTAGGGCAGTCTTACAAAAAGACATTAAAATAAAGTGACTCACAGACGTCCTTTTAATTCGTGCGCTCCATGCACGCCTTGACAGGGGGCGCTTGTGCAAAGGAGGTAGTCCTTGTAATTTATGCATTGCGCGGCTTCATGCATAGTCGGCTTTCCATGCATAGTCGGCACAGTCGGCAATTCATGCATAGTCGGCTTTCCATCAAGTGGGTAAGAGGTTGGCTTCTACGCTAGGCTTGTTCGCCTGACGGTAGAGTTCGCTGAATTGTGAAGGTCGGGGCAGAAAATCAGAATAATCAGAAAAAACCCGTTACTACATCTGAATTATGTAGAGTACAGCGCCACGTCGTGTCTCTGTCTGTGTTTGCTGTCCAAATGTGTTGCGCCGCAGGCCACAGCTCCTCCTTATGCAGCGTACCTATGTTTCGGGAATACGCGGGTGCTTCATAAGTGCGTGCAGTGTCCGGAAACATAAACTGTATGCGAATGCCTGACCCGGAAAGTGGGGTGAAAGATGGCGAGGGAGAGGGAGAGAGACTGAAGGAAAGGCAGGGAGGTTAGCTAGACTTTACGCAGTTTGCGAGAGAGAGAGAGAGAGAGAGCGGAAGCACAGGTCTGCAGCCGCATGTGCTGCTACATATGTAACTGCAGAATTTCGCCAGGAGCCTGCGCGTAGTTCATCGACATCTCATCCTTGGAGGACGCTCCCGAGATAGGTGCGACTTGGCTTTCTTGGAAGAGCCTGGAACTAGCCCAATTTTCACAAGTTGCAGCGTGCGCGCACGTAGCAGTACAGTGTGCGGTAATATTGCATAATAAAACGCATGCAACGCGTCTGACCTTGCAGGGCTTCTTTCCGGCGCATTAATCATGGCTGACGGGAAACATGTCTGGCGCGAACAGCGCATGCGCAGATGTTGTCGTTGCACCATCGCTACGACAGCGCGCTACGGCCGCCCACGGTGATGCAGAGAGTGTGGGAGGTGTGAGAACAATAAGAAAGACGTGTCCTGCTTCCTCATGCTTTGTTTTGTTTTTTCTTGTGTGCGCCTTACACTACGTTCAATTAAGCACAGTGATGACATAATGGGCAGTGTATACGTGTGCACTTTGCGAACGGATGAAATGTGAGGGGTTGGAGAACAATCACTGAAGCGATGAGTCCTAGGTCTTTCTTGCAACTGAGGCAAGATAATCATCCCGCCGTGATTATCTTCGCTCTCGTTCGATCATAGTTTTTATCAAAAGAACTGTTTGATACGTTTTATGAAAAGACCTTCTATATTATAACTATCGCATACAAAACACCACACACCATCGAAGAACGACGATAGGTGAAACACCTTTTATTGACATACACCGTCACTTTTTTTACCATAGCTTAAGAAAATAACGCACGAACATCGTAGTTACAATAGCTGACTGTTCCCGAGCTCTCTTATTTCCTAGAATAGGCGCCATAGTATTAATACACACAAAGGCAGTGAAGACGCTATTGATCCTTTCTACTTATCTTCTAGCTATTTCTGCTTAGGCACTACTTGATCATTTCTACTCATTTTCTAACTTTTTCTACTCGGCTAGGTAGCAATATATTAATATTTGATCGCAGCAATTGTGCTCCCTCTCAGGATAATGCCGCAATAAATTGACAGTCACGAGACGTGCTCATGTGCTCCAGAACGCTCACACGACGTGCTGATGTTTAGCGATATGTGCATCGTGGCAATGACGCTTCTCAACGGCTGACGTGAGCCGACCTTTCACTCCAGTTGTCATGCAATCGTCAAAAGGTAGTCTATACTACGCATTAACACTATTTGCAATCATTTGGTTTGCCGTACACTCTCCAGGTGATCTTGTTTATTAACCTACTTCTATTGACTCCCATGCTTCAGCGCATGATCGACAGCAGCATCACCCAGCTCAAAGTCAGGGAAAGGTGGTGCTGCGTGATGTGCGGTGTTATCACACCAAATGTTTTCAGTACATGTTATCACACCACGCATCTTATTTGTGCCCCAAGACCAGACACCTGATTTCTTGAAGCAACAGTGCGCAGGTAAATCTCCACTAAGGCGCGGTCGCGGACGCTGTAGAAGCAATGCGAAAAATGCAATTAACAGTTCCACCTTTTAGTTTCCGGCATAACAAATCGGCTGTGTTTTAAAAGCCGTTAGGTGATTGCTCCGTGGACGTATCAGAATCGTAACCCCCTCCTTTTCGTGCATCGTGAATTGAACGAGGCAGTGCTTTCACTCGAAGCTGCGCTGAACCAGATCTGCACTTCTCAAATTCTTCGTTCTGGAGAGTCACCGTATAATTCACCCGCTAGACATTCGTATATGACAGTATTCTTGAAGTGAGATAATATGCAATGCCAGAAATACTACGAGAACTACGTAACGATACAAATAAAGGAAATAAAAGAAAACTGCTACCGGCGTTTCTAGTGTTATGTGGACGAGTTCAGTTCGTGCACTGATATACAGCATAGTGTGTTTCCAGTTCAAAGCCCGTGTCGCCACATTTTATTTTTTAGGTAAATAAAATAGTTATAAGAGTGGTCACTCAGAGATAATGTAGCGCGCCACTACAAAATTTAAAATCAATTACCATATATCGAGGCTTTCCAATGCTTTTGGTTTTTCTTGAAGATGAAGACAGAAGAATGGACGTATACTGCAGAAGAGCTGCCTAGGTAATTTTCTCTGGCCTTGTGTAGTCGCATAACAGAGTACTGTGAACTGCATAACAGAGATACAGCCACACATCGCGATGATGACAAAAATAATGACTTCAGAATGTATACTGCCGTATATATGCACAGATGCGGCTTCTTGAAGCCCAAATCCTTGTGTAAATGAAGTAAATGTTGACGGGTGTACGTGTTTGTGACGTAATGCTCGACCATCATGTGACAGCAGTCAGTCTAGTCCGGTGTGGCCATCGAGCGGTGGTGTTTAAAAAAAAAAAAAAGGGGGGGGGGGATGCGAGTGCCATCCATTCCCTGCTCTCGGATGATTTCTGGAAGACGACGTTCGTTGTTCTGCTACGCCACTGTTTTTTCTGCAAGAAACAAACAAAAGACAACACGGCGGTGTAGAGCTAGCTGGTAGAATCGCCGTCTTCGTCTCGAACTAATTGAAGCAAGACATGCAGGACGAGGTGGAAGCAGATAAAGCAAGCCACTGTGCACAGGGTAATTAACCAAGACAACAAAGTAGGGGTTAGAAACACCAAGATTATCAGGTCAGAAAGAGTACGCAAGCAAGGCAGGGGCGCAGCGAGGGGGTTGCACAACGGTCACGTAGTCCTTCACAAATTTCTGTCTACAATATGGATAACTAACCCTATAGACGCTTACCACAACGGCCTACACTCGGTAAGAACTGCCTGCCTGACATGCACGCATTACGTGGTCAAGACCATGCCTCCCCTTCTGCGCCTCCCAAAAAATGTTAACATCGACCAAAGTGTAAGTTACGGGAGGACTGGGCAAACGTGTCGATGCAGACACCAGGCCTCATGTACTAAACATAATACACTTCATATGGCATGACTATTACTTCTAAAATTATTCACCAGTTCAATTATTGCTTGAATATGTCTTGTTTTGCTACTGAGAAATGTCAAAACAGTTCCACCAAACTTGCCTTCGTATAATGTTACCTTATCATCATTGATGCCACCTTGAAATGCGAAAACCTAGCAAAGGTAGCCGCAAACAGATATCGCGGAGCAGATCAGCTGATTCGATGCGATAAAATCTGTGCCAAATTAGGTTGGCGCATAGGACGTGCGGCGGAACTAATTTGAGAGTCTTAGGAAATACTATGGTTGTTTTGCAGTAGGTCTGTTCATACTGTAATGGTTATACCGGTTACAAGACAGAAATTCCCGTTAGCCATATAAGCTGTACCAAACAAACTGTACAACTCGTGTGCCCAAGATTCGGTAACTTAAGAGAATTCAAAACAGTCGTAGTATATCTTATGCACAGAACACAAGGCCGATTTATTTCCGCCCAGCTCCGACACCATCTGTTCAATGCCGCGCAGTCTGCGATATGTCACCCAACCGTCTCGATTTAGACCCCGACCCAAACACCCGGGAGCTATATTTACGGGCAGGCAAAGCGTCACTGGCAAGCTGAGCCATCCTAGCGTGAATAGGCAAGCAATGCGCTATCCTCCTTACAGCCTCCCCTCCCGCGGCATTTGTACTACAGTTCGGAAGCCGTAGCGTGTGCTCGTTGTTGATCACAGCTATATTTATAACGGTCCTATTTATGGATTACGAGGTTGTTTAAGACTCTGTAATTTGAGGACAGTTTCATACCACACAAGTATGTTACATGCCTGACTTTAAGAAGTTCCGATTAGTTGCCGCTCTTATTGCTTCAAGTCCACAAATATGTCTACGTTAGGACCGGCTATGGCGGGGCGTAGATAAGATATTGTGACTCTACCTTCCTTTCCAACGGGCACACATAATGCATGCTACAAATACAGAGACAATTAAACGCACAAAATACGTAACTTCAGACGAGACAAAAAGAAGCACAGTACCGTGCATTTAATGGGCAAGAACCTATGACGTAACTTATCATTTTTCCCTATAATTGCAATAAGATCATAATTTACAGGGTGACAAGGGATTTCTTTTGTTAACTGTATGCGAGCTGATAGCATCTGGCATATGGGCCCCCGCTCCTACGTGCGACAGAGCGAGGAACACTCTCGGAATAATAACGCCTAGCGAAAGGAAGTTCTTTGTCTTTGGAGCGAAAATACTCTGTGTCGCACAGTTTCTGTAGATAAACAGATAGATTAGATTTGACGCGGGAAGCAGTGCTTAAAAGACTTCTGAGTAACATCGCCAAGGAGACGTATGGCCTTGACTCAACACCGTTGCCTATCGTAATCGCAATGTGACCACCCATGAGCGCTGCTTCGTTAAGCGGCATCAAAAAAAAAAAAAAAGAGAAGAGAAAAAAAGGCAGCTACTCCAACGTTGAAGCTTCTTTCAGTCACATCAAGTACAGTAAGCACTTTCAAGACCCTTATCGTTACATATATTGACACAAGTTTCGCGCTTCTCTTCATTATGTCGCACACATTCGGCGCTGTCTTATTCGCGCGCAGATTTTCTTCTGAACATGCGATACACAGTGACTTTATAAAAGTTCCATCATAAGATAAGATTCAGGAGAGATGACAATTTATGTAGTAGCTGTGGGAATTAGTTGCTGCATTTAGTGACTATGCTTGTGGAGCGGATGACAGCTACATAGCGGTGCTGTGACACTTCGTGTGTTCTGCATAATTACTCGGGCAATAATGAGGACGAAAAATAAATGTGCGAATGTTTAAAATTACAATATACCGATGTACCTGATGCCGCGGGAGGCCCGTTCCATAGTTGCCTGCCGATTGCCTTAAAATGGACGTAGAAAACACATATAATTACCTCATGTGTTTTACGTTCCATGGTGAAATTAGCAATGTCATAGATGTTCGTTTTCGTTAAGCGAGAGCGTAAGAGGACTGGTTTTACTCCCCCCCCCCCCCCCCCCCCCCCCGGATAAAAAATAATTCTGGAAAGCGCATGCCTGATCTCCGTTATTTATATGCTACTCGATGTGCCTTTTGAATAACGAACAAGGTAAGGGTTGGTGTTGCATCTCATCGAGAGGAACCCAGGGATTTACAGCACGTGCACACGTACGCACGCACAAAAGGAAAGAAAATGAAAAGAGCCAAAGAACAATTTCCCAGGCGAATTAAAATGGCACATTCAAGACGCAATTGTTATGTATCTATGCCCGCTCTTGTGGCCTTCTTCACCACAGCACTCTCACAGCAAAACTTGTTCTGACTGTTCACAAGCCTTTTCCACTTTCCGCTTCTATGTGTGACAGAGTGCCCATTCTGGCTACAGGCATTGTGGATGTTGTGGCAAGCGTTACATGAAATACGGAATAACGAGCGTCGGTGCAGGACTTGAGATCGCATAGAAGGCATTGTCTTCTCCATGAACAATGGACTGGGACGAGAAAAAAAAAAATACCGAGGTAAGGCCACTGTGGTTCTAAACGTCGCCACGTGTGCCCGAAGACAAAAACGAATGAATTGTTAGTCCCTCAATGCCGCATTTGAATAGGAACCGCAATAGCGGCCATCCACCCATGTCGTTCATTTTCAGTGTTTCCGCTAAACATATAAGACAGGCCAATTCAGGCGCGACAGCAGGCGCATAATATATACGAGCGTTTGCTGCGATAGACATTACGTAACATTTAAAGACGGAAGTGTTAAATTGATTCAATGGCTTTGAATGATAGCGTTTCTCACATTTATCTTCTGTTGTTTCATTCTCCTATTCATTCGCACTAACATCTTTGTGCAGCGTAGCGAACGAGATATTCATCGGGATATGCTGGCTTTTCTTCCTTGTCTCATTTCCCACAGTCCAACCCAAATTGTATTCAACACACATCGTCAATGATGTCCCGGCACCGACAGAATTGGCGTAAAGTACAGGATGTCGGCTTCCTTGGTGACACCGTACTATGCGTACCAATATATTCCTGTGATTAGCGCCCGATATGTTGGCTGCTCTGTCTCCATCGTGTGCCGTTGCAGTGTGTGTCTATACGTATTCAGATGCCGGTGGAAATGCTTAAGTTGAAGGTTATGCTTTTCCTTCCTAACTGTCGTTGTACAACTTTCTGTGCAGTAAGAGCGAGCATTACCAAATTGCATTTGAATGGAAAAAAAAAATGTTAAAGATGCAGACGAGACGAGAGGCATGTGAGGTTAGAATATTCATGTGCGTGAAAACTTTATAGTTATAGCGCTTCAGATTAAAGCAAAAAGAGTGAAACGTGTGAGCGAACACAATAATTGTTGCATAGAACAATACTGGGCACAAATACGGTCCTTGGAGCACTCGTACGTTAATTTTTACATTCACTGTAGAAGGAGCAGTGTTGTTTGGTTGGGCGGCAACCAAAGCGAATGTGTTACTTGAATCATCCACTGCGCTTCTTTTGTAGGCCGAAGCGCCTTAGGGTCTCGGACTGCTTGTGTCTCTTGTGTCCTGACGTCACGGCAAATGAAGTTGTCAAACGATGGTAACAAAACAAGTGTATAATGGATAAAACCGGTTCCAAATAAACCAACATTATTTAAGGAAATAGTTAGGATTTAACTACATTAATAGCAGAAATTTGTTAAATTAGGTTGCGAAAATTGTGTGGACCCATCCTGGAGACAGTGCAATCAGACGGTGTGTGCGTAGGGCTTTCGTGTCAGAAGCGATTCTACAACGAGTTTCTGCTAATGCGCCCGGGGTGTCGGCGTCTAACGTCGTCGTCGTGGCCACGGTAAAGCAAGTCCATTAGGCAGCGACTGACGTGTTCCTGTGGGAAACACCGGCACATCACCGTACGCTTTGCACCTTCCCCAGTTTCACGTTAGTGGACCTGTCATGATTTTTCGCCTATATGATACACTCATCACTGTGTCTCGGCCTGCGTGTGGTTTGAGTACTTCACAAAGTAAAACTACCGATTTTGGAAGAGCGGCGGCATGTTTCTTTTTTCTTTTCTTTTCCCCTTCGGGTATATTTGTTCCCATATGGAACATGTCCAGCTATGATGATGAAAAAGATGAATTGGAGTGTTTGATGAAATGAACGTTTTATTGAATGGAGGTTGTCATATGGCTAGGAACTTGGTTCGTTTTGGCGTGACTCTACAGCTATTTGACTTTCTCTTCGTTATTGCTCGTCGCAGGCACTCCCGGTGATGATGTGTGCGTATATGTTCCACTGCTGTCCGTAATGTGATAAACTGCCGAGCGAAGGCCGACAGTGTACACGCCTGCGTGCTCGGTGCTGTCACCTACAGCAGGAAAGAAGGAACCAATGCAGAAATAGGATATGTAGAGAGAAATAGGAAATTCTTAATGCTATGCAGAAAAGGATTTGCTACAACACAAGTTGTAGCTCTCTTTACGATTTAATGGCAGAGATAAGCACGAGCTAAACGAATCACATATGTTTTCATGCGCGATTTCGTAACTATAGTATGAAGGCCATCACTTTATGCTAGACGACGTTACATGTGATTATTAAGAGAGATCTCGTGTTTACGACTGTACGCTGTAAAGGCTTACTTATCGTATATTCACCAACGTGTTCTGGCTCGAAAGATTTCCTACGTTGGTCGAGTGGAGCCTAGCATCGCGTCTCGACAGAAAACGGTACCGCACTTCAGTAAGTGTAGACTTTGGGGTTGCATTTCGCTCAGCGCACATCTCGGAGGCCATGCAATTACACCAGCTAATGATTCGCGCCGTGTTTCGAGAGCTCTTTGAAAAATGTATACCTTCATTCTTCGTATTCCAGACAAGGCGCCGAGAATAAGTCGTTACAAAGTTTGTGTCAGCTAATCGGCGTGTGTTGTCAATGAATCGTGTTTATTACTTCACTCGAGGGGTGGCGTTTCTTTCCACTTTCTTTTACTTTTTTTTTAAATAGGGGTGGGATGCGCAGTCCAAGAACGTTATGGAATTCGGGTGCCGGCGTTATTAGCGATAGATAATGCGGCCGCTTAAAAGCAAGCAAGTGTTAGTTCATGCCAGGGGCAATGCAGGTGCAGTAAGCGATGAAAAAGACGTGGCATGCGTATACGGTTCAATATGCATAACATACTGACCAGCCCTGGGGGCCAGCGGTAGGAGATTGACCCCTTCGGGTCCGTCCCTGGGCTGTGGCTTCGAGATGTGCATGCCGACGCCGAGCACGTACAGCCAGGTGCCGATCAGGCCGCCCAGGTGAGGCACAAACATTGGTATCCACCAGAAGTTGCGGAACCTGCGTTTGGTCAATGCTGTTTAGGACGCAGGCAGTATTTTTCGCTAATTATGCTACGTTAGACACATAGCAACGTTTAGAGATAAGCAAACGAAGGGAAGACGAAGGTTTAGCTGAAGGTAAAATATGGTATGGTACCGTATACAGTGGAGCACAGAGGACGGAGGGTTAAAGGACTAAGGTGCAAACAGTGATAAAGGTGGAGTGCAGGCAAATCATCATAATCGGTCACTGTGAGAGCTGGCTTTTACTGCGCAGTAATACTTGTCTCGCAGAAAAACACAGCACCAATACAGTTGACAGGCAGTTTCGCGGGTCCTTAAAAGCTGCAAAGCTGCTTTCTCTATACAGTCAACTGAAATGACTTGCGAGCTCAACATTCCAATATACAGTTTCCTCCGCACTTCTCACTGGAACGGCTGAGAAGGCTTTGCGTGGTGAGACCACATCCTTTGCGGCTGTTCTGCCCATGATCATGATGTGGAGAGACAATCTCACGCGGTAGCTTTGGCTCGCTATGGTCTTATAGAAGCGTTGACCAGATACGTAACTTTCGGCGCGGTGCATAGGCGGTAAGAGTTTAGAGCTGTGTGCCTGCGTGCACAAGTGGAACATACTCTTGGTGCACACAGCAATGAAGCAGTATCGGGCATATTCGTAACTAGCATGAAGGTGATCACATGTTAGGCTTTTCCTAGACTCGATGAAAGTGCACACCAAGCAGGTTTGCACTTGCGCGCGCATGTTCTATAGTGCGTAGTAAAGATTACATGAAGACGTCAACTATATATAGCGTTTTTAAGAGGCGGAAATGTTTTCGCTTATATAGGATAGAACGTTAGAACTGTTGAGCCTAAAAGCATATTGTGCCTCTTCAGAGAATGGCCTGAACATATAGGAAGTGAACTAATGGAAACATACATATTGGAAGGAACATATAGGAAGAACATATAGGAACATATTTTCTTATAGTAAAGACTACTGAAGGACTGAGTCCTTCGAACCACTCACGTGAAAGATTCGGAGCCGTATCCAACGAGCGCGCTAAGCACGCGCGCAGGGAAGTCCCTGGCCGGGTTGACAGCGGCCATGCAGTTTGCGCCGTAGGCCCAGCAGAGAGCCACCACCATGATGCCGATGAGGAAGGCGTGCAGACCCTTGGTCGTGTTCGCGTTGCGCTCGTCCAGGATCACCATGATGGTGAACATGAGCAGGCCCGAGCAGATGATCTGCGAAGAGAGTCGAGGCCTCTTTCGCGCATTGCGTCGACAGTCATCGCGACACTTTCTGGCGAGAATCTTAGCGTTCGTACTTCATTTTCAGTGTCTACGCGGAACGGTGGTACACTGTATCAACGTTACTAAATAAACGAGTTTATTCTAGTAACGTTGCGCTGTATAGCTGATGCACACACGAGGAAGCCCGAAAGATGACATGCCAAATCAAGCTCCTTATGTAAATCATTAGTTTTAAAATTGATTGATTGATTGATTGATTGATTGATTGATTGATTGATTGATTGATTGATTGATTGATTGATTGCGTTATGGGTGATATTGGAGCTATGAGAGCCACTGCGTAGTTGAGGAACTCTGGGGCAGTTTAGACAGCGTCGTGTATTAATAGTTTTACGCGCGACTAGATCAAAGGATTCTTGCATTTTGGACCCACTGAAAGGCAGACTCTGCCACTTGTAGTTGAACTGGAGTCTCGATGCTCAAAACAGCACGCATTACCCCTGAACCACCGCGGAAGGTAATGAGCTAGCTGCAAATGAAAACACAAAGCAATAGTGTGGTTACCAGTCGCGATATTCTTAAAAAAAAAAAAAACCCTAATCCCAAGGCTTTTCTTTCAAGATCCCCTTCGTCTCGATATTTTGGAAAAGGCGTGAACACAACTTCGTGCTACGTTGTTTTCACTAGAAAGACCAGAAAGCATGTGCGAGTGCGTGAAATTTGAAGCGGGCACAGGAAATAGCGGTATTTTAGAGTGCCGACGAGGTCAATATATTCAGCAACACAAAAACTTAGTCGCCTTGCCCGCACTGTTTGTATTCGAAGCCTGCCTGACAAATGGTGCGAAGTTCTTTCAGACTCATTTTCATTGGCGCGAACCACGGCCCGTTGAATCTATTGTAGTTCTCCAAAACAACAACCTCTGGATAAGCGCTCGGGCAGGACTGTTTTTCTTTCTCCTGAACAAGGCCAAGGCCCCTCTCGCTACGAAGGGCGAGGGCACGGTAAGGGGCCGCGAGGTCAAGTGGTCCGCACGGCGTTCACGATGCGCCCCTTGGGGGCACTCGGCTAAAAGCGGTAGCCGCGGCTCCCCGCATTCTTCTTTGACAAGTAGGGCGCGTCAACTTGAGCTTGGCACTCTTCCATCGTCCCCTCGTTGCTGGACTAAAGAGCGCGCACGTATAGGCGAAACTGGGCGGGGGCATTCAATCTCCATCCCCGGACTGCGGAGGTCGAATTGACAGCCACGCCGCCAGGTTTTCCGCATGCCAGCTTCGACCTCCAGTCTATCATCACAAAAACACTAACTGTCCCTTTGTTTATGTTTTCCTGTTGTTATTTCCTCTATCTCATCTGTTATTCCCCTCTCCCTTTAACCAGGTGTAGGGTAGCCAACCGAGCACGTGTTTGGTTAAGCTCCCCGTCTTTCCTCTTCATTTCTCCCTCTCTCTCGCTCTCTGAAACTGCGATGATGGAACGTAACTACCGCATGCTAAGCAAGGCGTCCTTCGAAGTTTTGCTTACATGGACCTTAAAAACTGAGGCAGCTCCGGCAGTTAATTTAACCGAATCCCAAGCATAAATGAAGTCACGGGTTTGGCTCCGTACTGCGGAGGTCTTAGTCTGATACTGGAGGCGGAACGCAAAAGCTCTCCATGCTTAGCTAACTACGCGCTCGGCACTTTTCGTACACCACCATTGTGTATGCTTTTCTTAGTAATGAAGAAAACAAGCTAGTGCTTTCGAGTTACGGTGTCTTCTACCGCGCAGGTTTTGTATATATATATTTTTTTTCATCTCTCATCGCATTCGTATAAAGTAGCATGTATATGCTATATGAGTACCACGAGATAGGTCGTTATTTTTCATAAAGGCACTCTCTGCTCTCTCAGAGAAGAAGTTGTTGTGTGAAACAAGCAGCTGCGCCGTCAAATGGGTGTGGCGAGTATTCCTTTTGACCATACAACCGAGGGCTACAGCCATTTCTTTTGAACACTGTCGAGGTGTACAACGTCTAACGCAACTAATGTATGAGTGACTGACTGTGAGATTGCGGTAAGTACTTCCTTTCACTCTCACTCTCTCTCCCTTTCATGTGCACCTCTTAATCTCCCGCAACCCTTTGCATCTGTGTAGGGTAGCATACCGGTTGCACTACACTGGTTAATTAACCATTTAATTAATTATTTGATATGAAGACATAATGCAGACAAAGGACACAAAGGAAGGAACGGAAGGAAGGAAGAAAGAAAGAAAGAAAAAATAAAGAAGGAAGGAAGGAAGGAAGGAAGGAAGGAAGGAAGGAAGGAAGGAAGGAAGGAAGGAAACGCTTGCTGTAACACATGCATGCTCTCGCTCACCGTGTCGAATACGCAGACTGAGAGGTGCACGTTGTCGTTGGGGTAAGTGGTGAGCAGGATGCCAGTGCCGTTCTTGCCGAAGATTTGGCGCTCGCCGCCGTCAACGCTGTCCAGAAGGTCTGCACACGAGAAGGGCATGGGCGTTGTTAAAATACTGAATCTTTGAACTGAAGCACTGAAAACTGAAGCATGGATCACTGAATCTTTGCTTGCTGAGGTTACTTTGGTGACGGCGAACAGAAGAAACAGAAGAAGTACTTGCGAAGTAAATATAGATTGTGCATTAGAGCGTTTGATGATTGCTTACAAACTTTAGCAATATCAGCGTGTCCCGAAGTGGTCAAGCTCGGAAATCTAATTCAAAACACTTTCGCGAAATGAAGAACAAAAATATAGACATAAAGCTGTTGGTTGTGTGGCATTGCAACATACTTTATCTGGTCATAGCGGATCATTTCTGACAATGCACAATAAAATGATCTCCTCGTGGATAACGTCAATCTGCTGATGCGCTTCCGGCCTAGTGTTTCAGTTTCTTTCTTTCTTTCTTTCTTTCTTTCTTTCTTTCTTTCTTTCTTTCTTTCTTTCTTTCTTTCTTTCTTTCTTTCTTCTTTCTTTCTTTCTTTCTTCCTTTCTTTTTTCTTTTCCTTTCTTTCTTCCTTTCTTTCTTTCTTTCTTTCTTTCCGGTGCTTTGCCATTCTGAGCTCGTTGAGCCCGCTGTTCGGACGTCCAACTTCGAACGTTAAGTTCGGCGCATGCAGGGCTTATGGACGAAGTGAGACAATTACTTTTTCATTAAATGTGTCTAAAATAAATAAATATTATTCATCAAATATTTTGCTACCCTGCGCCTTTTTTTCTTTTTCATAAATACAGAAACCTCCTACCTGCGTTGTCACATCGCAATACACGGGAATCTTCAGGCGTGCTCACAGAAAGGTTAATTACTAGCTGTTCAATTGGCGGAATTTGCTCTGCCTGATGTCAAACTGAGCCCAAAGTAGCGCTCAGTCTAGACGGGTCTTCCCTTTTAATGCCAAAATCATAGACAGTCTAAGAATGCTCGGAAATAAACAAAATACATTTTTTTGTGAACGCCTCTAACTGGGACAACCGTCGTGGACGTGTGTGTGTGTGTGGTGTGTGTGTGAGTGTGTGTGTGTGTGTGTGTGTGTGTGTGTGTGTGTGTGTGTGTGTGTGTGTGTGTGTGTGTGTGTGTGTTTTAGTTCTGTGTGTGCGCGTCGTTTCTATCTTACCCTCCATATCTCTCCTATTTTTAGACCCCAGTGCAGCGTAACAAACCGGTGTCTAATATCTGGTCAGCCTCCCTACCTTTCCTCTTCGTCTCTCTCTCTCCCTCTCTCAAACACACACCACATCCTCGACTGCCAAGCGCTGTCCTTCTTAATCCCCACTTTCTTCGCAGAAGAATTGGCAGGCTTGTTTCTCGCAAAGGAAAAGCAAGTAATATGACGTAGATAAGGAATCCGAAAGTGGAAATGCTTTAGATAACAAGGAATATGATCCAACCGTATTATACGTCTCGTTCCAGTTGCCTCCTTTGAATGCTTGGCACGACGTAATACATTCCATTAGGTCCTTGTACTGAATGAGTGACCGCACATTTGATTTGATAAAGACAAGAATTACCATTGAGAAAGCTACAGACGTGTCCAGCGAGCGGAGGTGAGACGCAATAAACGTCCGACGACGCAAACTGCACATGACGGGAATAGGCGAGTCCACGGATTACCGCCGTCCGAGTTAAGCTGAGGGTGTTCTTTTTCTTTATTTTTTATTTTTTCGAGTGTTCTTACATCGCCCACTGTGCGCCCAGCATTCCTTCCACGCGCCGCTGCGACTCTTGCCATACCTCTTGGTTTGTTCTGTTTTCTTTTGCTTCGTTTTTTCCCGTTCTGCGACGCGTGCTTCACGAAGAAAATTGCGCTTATTTCTTTGTCGACGCTCAGTGGTCAGGACAGTCCTAATTACCTAGCGTGAACAGGCTTATTCGTGAGCGGCTCTTAGATATATGTTCTTATTAATGCATTTTATACAAGATAAGCAGTTAATTTTGTTTTACCAGTGAATTCAATGCATTTCGGAAACTCATAGTGTGTAACCTACACATGAGCGTACTCAGGAGGAAGTCAAGGTAGTGTGCGCCCTATTTTCTTATGATCGTAATCCTAGAATGAAAGAAAAATGAGACGTCTCTAAAGCACATCTGAAGGCGTGGAAAGCTGACCCTCCGGAGCCCTTTTACCGTAGGTGTCTGCTCATGGTCGACGCCTTCACATCTATGTAAATAAAAGAAACAATATTCTTGCTTCCGCATAACAATCGTTTCGCGAATGCCGGGAACTAATACAGGGCCGCAGAGAAGTAAGATGTCGGCAACAAGTGACAACAGACCGCGAGAGCTAACAATTACCTTAGAGTTGTTACATATAGAAACGTCGTGCACTTAAGTACCTTCAAAATGTTCCTTTCTTTCAATAAAGCGAGCCGCAAAAACGTACATGAGGTTATGGCGAGATGTGCCGTTCTTTCACAGCTTATCGATGAGTGCTTAGATCATCTTCCGTCGCATTCCAGATGGCAAAAAAAAGTTAATAATTATAATAATCTAGTTCATTATGATAAAAAAAGGCGCGCGTTGCAGGTGGGTGAGCCTCTTTCGTACCAATGTAGTTGAAGTAGAGGATGGCCGATGCGAGGAAGGCGCCCAGGTGCTGGCCGAGTATGTAGTGCGGCACCTTTCGCCATGGTAGCTTACCGACGCTGGCGAACGATGTCGTCACAATCGGGTTCACGTGACCACCTGCATAAAGAGAAGTAAGGGGTCTGATTCATAAGGCCACGTGAAAAGGATACACAGAAAGAGAAAGTCTAGACGAGAAGCTGGGAGGTTAGTGCGCGAGTAAAGAGGTGTGGTGTGCAGTTATATTCACAAAAGAAATGAGGGAACGTTAGGCAAGAAAACGGGGAGTGTACGAAACGCCGCAAGGCCTGTGGATGAATAAGACGATATTACCCAGGTTCCTTGAAAATACTCAGTGGCACCTTACCTGTACTTGACAAGCCATTCGATTCTCGTCGTTTCCCAGACATGCACCAACATCTTCCAGTACATAACGTATGCAAACGCAACAAAATTTATAGAAAGAGAAAAAGTACAAATCGGGCCATTAAGACCTTCAGTCGGCGTTGTGAATGTAACCATGCTTTCCTCGGCAGTGGTGGCACTTTTTTCGTTTGCTCCGTATGCTTCCGAGTAATGGTTCTAGTCTTAACAAATCACGAGAACACAGACAGGGAGCGTCAGACATGCACGCAAGCCACCCATAATTACGCGAGGCATTTGTAATTGCGGACGCCTATGCGTACGCGGAAAGAAGCCCGACTACTCCGCTTTTTTTTTTCTTATGTACTTCGTCACAGCTACCGCTGTGGTAACTGTTCTTAACCGCACACCACGTGGTCAGCCAAGCGCAGCGTGACGCTTGCTCATTGTTAGAATGGGCGTATAGAAAAAAGAAAAAAAAGGCCTCTCGGAGACCAAGCTTCCTCCGTGTGAAGCAATCCTAATGCGGCCGTCCTTGGCAACGGTGATTGGGTAATCGCTGTCGCGAACGGTGGCATGCCTGCAAGGTAAGCTCTGGACTTCCCATGTCGGAGACAATGCCACACTTATTATATAGATGTGTATCGTTACTCGAAGGCAACGAAGGGCGTTAAGTCGGAGTAACAAACTGAAGGCAAGAACGATGTTATGTTCGTCAGATGCCGCGTTAAACTTTTCCTTTCTTGAAGAATCGTAAGCTTGGAGGGGCTGTTCTGCACACGGCGAGTATGGACAAAACAGCCACGCTCTGAAAACTGTAAAATAAACTACGACTAATTCAAACGAACGTATGGAGGGAGGTGTACCCACAATTTCTAGCGTCGGAGGTCCTAAGAAGATAGTAAATCAAATAATTGTATTCCAGCCCTAAGAGGAATTGTACACGAAGGTCAGCAACAACCTCACTGCTCATGTGTGAAATGAGGAATTCTAGGAGTTGAGCTGGTGAAGCGACTTGAACTAGCTCATCTCAGTGCATATAAAAATATGAGAATAATATATTTTAAAGAATCGGCCATCTAAATATAGAAACGCAGATGGCTGAAACTTGAGTCCGTAAATCTCCAAGTACGTGCTGTGGAAGTTGTGAGCACTACACCTATTGAAACTACGTGAGGAAAACAAACATATTCTTTGTACTGACATTTCACGGAGCCTTCCAGAGTTTTGAAAAATCATTGGTGTAACTTAAGAAGAACTACTATGATCTCGCAATGCCGGGGATGAGCTTCTTGTTCAGAAAACTGCGGTAAATCCCCCTAAGATTTGTCGCATGTACGAAGCCTTAGGTACTGATGTCACGCACCAGGAACAGTAGTCGACACTAGTCAACGCTCGACAACAGTAACCATGGCTAGCTGACATTAGTCAACACTTAAGCAACGTTGGCCGCTGTCCGTACTGTGCATCCATAAGCTTCTTCATCCTTTTTTTTTTGTGTTAGAAACAACTTAATGAGCAAACGGACAATGAAGCCTAGGAAAGCATAGGGGAAGTTACTTGTGGTGTTGTAATTGTGGAGAAAGTAGAAAGGAATTAAAGTGGACGAAAAGACAAACCTGCCTTCGGTGGGACCCGAACCCACGACCTTCGGATGTCGCGTCCGATGCTGTACCAACTGAGCTACAAAGGCGGTCGTCCTCCCGTCCACTTTATTGTGTATTTATGTACATATTATCCTGGGAGTGTTAGGCAGCGCCACTCGTGGCCAAGGTGGCGTGTGTAGAACACACTTTCTTCATTGTCCGTTTGCTCATTAAGTTGTTTCTAACAAATAAAAGAACGAGCCCTTGACCCCTTCCCTTTCGTTATTTCATAACTTGGGCCTCGTTGCGGCAGACTTGGTGCCTTAGGTAGCATGCGAGGGCTTATTGGGCAGCAGCCATCTCATCTAAGTTCACGTTCTACGTGACGTCTCCTGGCAAGAAAGTGTGTTCTACACACGCCGCCTTTGCCACGAGTGGCGCTGCCTAACACTCCCAGAATAATATGTACATAAATACACAATAAAGTGGACGGGAGGACGACCGCCTTTGTAGATCAGTCGGTAGAGCATCGGACGCGACATCTGAAGGTCGTGGGTTCGGGTCCCACCGAAGGCAGGTTTGTCTTTTCGTCCACTTTAATTCCTTTCTACTTTCTCCACAATTACAACACCACAAGTAACTTCCCCTATGCTTTCCTAGGCTTCATTGTCCGTTTGCTCATTAAGTTGTTTCTAACAAATAAAAGAACGAGCCCTTGACCCCTTCCCTTTCGTTATTTCATCCTTTTTTGAAGTACGTAGCTGTTTCATGATTAAGATTCTTAAACATGAATTTGCACTGTACATTATACTTCGTAAAGATTACAGTTTTATATGATAGCTTTCATGTCCTTTACTTTAATTCACTAGCATTTCTTTCGTATAATTTTGACCCAGATAATTTTTTTTTTCATTTAGGTGATCACACAAGCTGCCACTTATGACCTACTTTACTTCGCAGAATGTTTTGTATTAAAGAATTTTACTTAAGAGATATACGGTCTCAAATTAAGTATGTGAATTTGTGCCGCGAATCTTGTCGAGATATCTTCGATTATTTTCTATCATATTTTTTTTTCTCAGGTAGACTGGGCCACGAACTTGTGACCCGGAATATTCGTGCAATCGTCTCGCTCGCCTATTCGACGAAAGAACTGCGCAAGAAAAAAAGAACAATAAAAAGGAGGAGCAGAACCTGGTACCAGAGCTCACGTTCGAGAATTCACCACGCCGTAACGATGACGCAAAAATATTACTTTCTCTGCGTCGCGGGAGAACGGAATTATAATCGAGGATACGCAGGAGGCGTAACGCAGCCGAGCCGAGCTCAAGCGTCGCGTATCTTTTTCTTCCTCGTATGGCCTCGCGTGGGTGTCAACCGATGCTTGCCTCAGAAATCTCGGAAATGCAACGTATAATGATAGCGCAGCAAGTTGACGGTTGCTTGTATGACTACACTGCAACACCCCCTCCCCTCCTCTCTCATTTCCTTCCATTGATGGTGTGACATGTCGTATGCCTTGTGCTTGCTTTTTGCGCATTCATTTCAGCTAGCGCGTGTATGCCTCTGTCATATTTAATACGTGCCATTCTCTGGCTAGTGTCCCGGCCATCTGTGAAGTCCGATTTCATGGACTGAAACTTTTGTGTTTTGTACCTCTTGCGAAGAAACCCGTGGTGTCATCTATACCTCTCGTAGCGGCTTACACGTAGCCCTATCTGAAGTAAAGCTTTACTTTATTACACATTTCACTTTGTTGGCGATTTGAATGTGTATAATCTTAGGAGTGTTAGCCAGCGCCACACGCAGCCATGCCGGCGAATGTCCGACACTCGCCGCCATGGTTATGAGCGACGCTGGCTAACACTCCCAGGATTATACTCCCAGAAATAACCAATAATGTGGATGGGGCAAGGACCGCCGTCACAGCTCAGTTGGTATAGCATCGGACATGTTATTTGAAGGTTGTAGGTTCGGTCCCAACGGCACCTGTTTTATCGTCCACTTTAATTCTTTTTCATTTATGCAATTATTACAACACTACATTTAAAACTGCAATTAACGACCCCTATGCCTTCCTTGTCTTCAATGTCTGTTAGCTTCATCAGGTTGTGTCTAGCAAAGAAACGAGCCCTTGACCGATTCACCTTCTTCGCTAAAGTTCTACGGGTACGGTGGTTGAGGGCTGTTTTCTCAAAGAAATTGCGCATTGAAACCACAACGGCAACTCAATATCCTCAGTGCAACAAATACGCGAGATAAACGGCACATTCTATTTAAATTTAAACGCCTGCGTGCTTCTGTTCCCGAGATTCTGACGGTGCACCTCCTGCTTGATCGGTCTTTCACTAGCGAAGTGCCGTTATGTGTTGCATTCTTTTTTTCTTTTTCAGGTTCGGTCCACCCTAGTCGAGAAGCCGATCACGCTAAAGTGTCATCGCAACGTGGGCTCAACTCGGAGACGGCATAAAGCAGTTCGCAATGGTCACGTGCTTGGCTTGGAGTCTTCGGGGCTCACGGTCAAACCGTCCGGCTCGTAATGGCGACGATACGAAACTACTTGCACGACATGATCAGTTATATAAGCCCGTTAGGTAACCACAAGAATGCTGCGTGTGACAATCATGCAGTATAAGAAGTTGCTGCGTCAATTACCGTGTGCGCCAGCCTCAGACGCTTAATCTTTTGTGTAGTTCTTCCGCATGAATTGTAATAGTAATAATTCAATCTCTTTGTAGATTTATTCTCTCTTTGTCCAGGACTGCAGTCTAGACCGCATACAATGTCGCCTCTATTTACACGTGAAGCGCTTACGTGTTTGTAGGAAGTGCGTCAAGTCGTATTCCTCTTAGCCATTTCTTGTGCAGGGGAAGGGAGCGGATAGATAGATAGATAGATAGATAGATAGATAGATAGATAGATAGATAGATAGATAGATAGATAGATAGATAGATAGATAGATAGATAGATAGATAGATAGATAGATAGATAGATAGATGGGGGTATTGAGGATGTGGATTTCCTCGTAAATTACTTTGGCATGTTTGCATTTTCAACAGAGTTTCGCGGAATCCTTGCTCGCGCTTACGTTATTTGGTCAGCCAGCACTTATGAGCCGTATAGTAGTTTCAAGGATCGCATACGTTTCCCACGTGCCGACTGTGAGCGCTTCACTGTCAGCCCACTTCTCTGCTGACTTCCCCTCTCTTACATTAGTTGCCCCATCAGCAAATTGGAAATGTCACGTAACAGAGGCGACGGTAAAGTGCTTCTATAGCGGTATTTAAATTTGAGAATCAGATGTGATATCCACGACACGACGCCACATAAATCAGCTTTTACCACGAAAATTCCGCCGGTAAGTTTTGCTTTAAAACAACCCATAGGCAAGCCCTTAGAAGCGCACTCGGAAGCGCATTTAGAAATGCACTTAGAAGCGTTTACATTGAGTGACAAAATTCAAGGCACAGAGCCAGCAACAAATATAAGCGTGCAGTCATTAGACTTGTACGAAGCTTTCGACTGATTCACCAAATTTGCGCATTACTCGTTTCGCTTTTCGCCAACTCCGTTTACATGCCGTCTGTTCAGAGAGAACTACATGCCTCGAAGACAAAAATGAAAGGCTGATATTCCCAAAGCCGTGCTGTATGTAAACAATCTGACAAAGCGCAGATGAAAGTATAAGAAAAATGGTGACATTAGACCATACTTCTTCCTTCATCAATTTTATAATCACTTAGTAAGTCTCGGAAATGTGATTGCTCCGTTGATATTGCTTTCCGAAGAAGCTGGCGTCGCGCACGTTTATATATTTGCACGCGCCAAATGTCACAGCAACGCTACCATCTCTCTGTGGCGTCAAGCTCTTCGGCTTTTCTGTAGAGAGGCTGCAGAACGCGACGTCACGAACTTGCGGTGGCGCCGTAGCTTCAGAAGGCATAATGCGCATCGACCTTCACCACGGCGGAATGGCGCGGTGCTGCGGATTTGTAGACGCTACTGGCGCCGCCGCTAGAAACTCTGCCGACGTGTATTTCCTCGCCCAGCAAAACTAACAAGCAGCAACGACAAATTTCTACGTAGGCCATTGTTCAAAGCGACGCTCGCGGAACGGTGTTAACAAGAAGCAAAGTGCCAGTGGTAGTGTTCTGTCAGCGTCTAACCAGGAACTCTTCTACGCAGCGCGCCAGGGTGTTTCAACTCTTTGTTTACAAACGCCGGTGCTGCTCTTCCATAACCATTGCGTAAGCAGCCCCACAGCAAGCACGACCCCGGGAAGAAGCATCCAATATAGTGTCCGGAGGATGTCGCGCTCTTCTCTCAGCGGGAGCTTGAAAACAAATCGGCCGCCTCTCTGGTCGTCGTAATAAATGGTCCCCGGCTCAAGCTCGCCCTTCGTCAACCCTTCCCTCGCACCATGCGCTGGCTCAGCGTGCCAGAATTAGTCGACGCGGGGCTGATTCCGACGCCTCGTGCCAGACCTAGAGTGTCTCCTTCGCCTCCACTTCCTTTCTTTCTTTCTTTCTTTCTTTCTTTCTTTCTTTCTTTCTTTCTTTCTTTCTTTCTTCAGCGGCCTCAATAAGACGGGCCCGCGCTCCCCATTACGTCGTTGGAGATTCTTCGGTGTGACGTAGACTCGAATACGCACTGCGTTGTCGTAAGCATGGGAGACGCGCTGCTCCTGAAATAACATGCAGAGGAAGGAGACACCGTATATACACGCTCCCTCGACTGGCAGTGTTCACGCAACAGGAGCCACAGACCGGAACGGTTCACGCACACTGACGCATCGCCTCGTCCTTCAGGACACTGTGTAGACTGCTGCTGCAGTGCCTCCTTTGTGCTTAGCACTGTTTCAGCGCTACGTTCGACATTAGGTTTAAATTTGTTCCGGTTACCTACCCTCCGTAATGCTATCCCCAATTTTGCGGATTTAATTAAATCGCTTATCCGGAGCCAGAGCTTACTACCTTGGCAACCTCAGCCGGATAACCTCGCGACGTTCACGGAAGCGTTGGCTCTAGGGTCGACAGCAGATACAGTTGGAAGGTCGTCCGATCACGAAAGAAAGATAGATAACGATAGAACGTTTCCAGATGTCCCGGGCTTTCACTGCCACTATTTTCGAGTTTCGTTGTTGTACTGCGAACCGTACGATTGATTGATCTGTGGGGTTTAACGTCCCAAAACCACCTTTGATTATGAGAGACGCCGTAGTGGAGGGCTCCGGAAATTTTGACCGCCTCGGTTTCTTTAACGTGCACTGACATCGCACAGCACACGGGCCTCGACATTTCGCCTCCATCGAAATGCAGCAGCCGCGGCCGGGATTCGATCCCGCGACCTTCGGATCAGCAGCCGAGTGCCATAACCACTAGACCACCGTGGCGGGGCACGAACCGTACGAGGCATTCTATGTAAAGACTATTTTGAATGATAATTTAGAAATGCTATGAGTTGCAAAAAAAGTGTGTGGCGACTGGCTCGGGGTCATCTTGGTTCCAACCCACTGCTGACACAAATTTTGTTAATGGTATAGATAGGATCTATGTAGTATAACGCTGTGGGAGAGGTTTCTACTGTCGTCGTAAAGTCACGCGCCACGCATTGTTGACCACATGGTTGACGGCGACTAAAGCAAACACCACTCTGACATCGTCATTCTCGACGATTATACGTCGTGCGGTGTACTCTCAAGTGAACACAGCGGGCATTCCGAAGGTGCAGCACAAGCAACGCGCACTTTCGCATATAAGTCTACAACGCATAAAGCCCCGATGGTATTTTTCGATCGCGTGACCCAAAGCACACACGCTTTTGTTTTCCTATATTTGCCGACGTAAAAGAAGACACTATGCCCTTTATACACTGGATATGTATACGGCACCGCTGGCACTGGGACGTTAAACCCCACAAATCAATCAACCATCAATCAAAATTGGTTCTACTCTGTTCTTGTTTGGATTCTTCTCTCCTGCCTTCTCTCCTGTCCGACTTCCTTTCCGCCTCCTCAGCCCGCCTACCAATCCCACGATCGCTCTCATACCTTGCGCTTCGCTTTCACGGACGGTGCTCAACCTTTTAAAGCCAGGTAAGATAATTTCCACCGGCAGCAACGCCAAAAGCACCCCAGGGGACGAAGACGGAGGGCACGGAGAGAGACGTAGGTATTCGCAGCCGGTGCAACCGCGCGAGTGTTTTAAGACGCAAGCGATGAAGGAGTGGCGTGGAGGAGGAAAGGGGGGGACGCCCGAGGCGACAGGCAATGACTCCGGTCACGCCGAAAGCGTCGTCGCCCTGTGCGTGCTGCCGTGCCGCGCCCTTCACCTCCAACAACGGTGCCAAGAGGAAAGAAGAAAATTTCGAGAGCAGGCCGGCCGCCGAGCGGACGCCAGGCATGCTTCGGGCTGACGGCGGCTTTCAGGAGCAAAGCCTAAGATAGGCGGCTAGCCGCACGTCGTTTCGATCACAGCAGTTAAAGGATGCTATAAAAGGGCAGGTGGAGAGGTGGGATGGGCGGCGACGGGAGGAAATGGGGGCTCCTTGCTTTAGTGGCGGTACTACCAATCCGCCGAGTTCGGCTGCTACCCTTGTTAACCGTGCCGGCCTCCGGGACACCCAGGAAAACATTTCGCGGAGTATTGCCTCCTGCCGCTGCGGTGGTGCACTTAAAGTGTACGGCGGTTACGACGCTCGGCTTCTGACCGGAAAGACACGGGTTCGATCCCTGCGGCGCCTGCATTTTCGATGGAGGCGAATATGCCACAGGCTTGTGTACCGTGCAATGCCAGCCCCGCCACGGTGGTCTAGTGGCTATGGCACTCGGCTGATAATCCGAAGGTCGCGGGATCGAATCCCGGCCGCGCGGATGCATTTCAGTGGAGGCGCAATATTGAGGCTCGTGTAGTGTGCGATTTCAGTGCACAACCTCAGGTGGTAGAAATTTCCGAAGACCTCCACTAGTGAGTCTGTCATAATCTTATAGTGGTTTTGGAAATCCCGGAAATCTACCAATTTTTATTGACCTTTTCTCGATTTCCGTACAGGGCCGCCTGCTGCGTGTTCTCGTTTGTTGCGTCCTTTAACTGTGTCCGTTTTCTTGAGAGCACAAGCCCACGTACCACTGTACTGTTGACTCGGTGTCTGCGAGCTTTAAATAACAGGTTGTGCGTGGGCCCACGGTTACAAGGACCGGTACTTCTCATGCAAACATGATATACAGGAATACCTGTCCACGGCGTGGAGAGCGAGTCCCCGCTGGCCCACATCGCGTGCGAATGTGAACACCGGTATCATTTACCTCTTGCGGAGCAAGAACATAAATTCAGGCAGTGGGAGGCTTGGCTTGCGACGATGGGAGAGACAACTAGCTCTCCCTGACTAATGCTAGCGATCTGCTGAAGCAAGTAGAGCCCTGGCCTAGAGGCCTCGGCCACTACCATTTTATTTCCACCCTCGAATAAAGTCTGTTCATTCATCAGTTCGCAATAAAAAAAAAGGGGTGAACTCAAGGAACCACAGCGTGCTAAGTGTACGTATACTGACCAGAGACGCCCGCGCCAGTCTGGATGCCGAGCATGACGCCGATGCCCCAGCAGAAGGTCACGGCGAACACGTCCTTCGAATCGGTGAACAGGTAGTGCGCGAACGATGCGCCGCCGAACATCTGCGCAGAAAAGAACAAAATGACAGGAATATTGGCATACAACTCAGAGGATTGAGATAGACCGAAGGTAATATTGCTGCCACAAATGCGGATACGCAAACAATTCGTCCTTTAGGCAGCAGTTAATTGCATGCATATTAGCCGATACTAACCGGTGCTGGTAGTAGGCGGGCAAATATGGCAGCTGAATTCTGTCAGAAATATTCGTCGTGCCTCGTTACAAATGCGAATACCTCTTGCAAAGACGAGGTCTATGACAAGCGTCAGTTCTTGGAGGAGCGATTGCTTACAACGCGGTCAACTCCCGGTAACTCCTTCAGGAAGTTGAAAAGCCGTGCTGTAAGAAGTGACTACGATTGTCGCTCTAAACGTCATTTCAGTGGGACAGACAGACAGACAGACAGACAGACAGACAGACAGACAGACAGACAGACAGACAGACAGACAGACAGACAGACAGACAGACAGACAGACAGATAGATAGATAGATAGATAGATAGATAGATAGATAGATAGATAGATAGATAGATAGATAGATAGATAGATAGATAGATAATTGACGAACTGCTACAAATATGGTCAGCGGAAGGGAACTATATTGCCATGCGCACGCGTACGCCCCGGCGATCGGCCCCTTCCGACTGCCTCTACGCGCCGCAGCTGCGGCTAGCTGCTTCAAGTTAGCACAGCTGGCGGCGTCTGCTGCTGGTACAAGCTCTGGCCCATTCAAATTCGTGCACAACGTCGCTCTTTTTATTTTACTCGTTCCTCCCACCAAGAGTGACTCTGAGCTTGCACGCTCAGAACACTGTCTCGAAAAAAAATCTTTGTTTCATTCATTCATTCGTTTATTCGGGCTGACCTTCGCGTGCTATGCTTCTAAAGTTTCGCGCAAACTCGACATTGCTGACAGTCGTGTACAGGAATTGATGTGCAAGGTGTAGTTGCGCGATGTGACGAATCGGGGAATGTGCTTGCTTTAACTTCCCATTAACTTACGTGTAAGAGTAAAAGGTCGGGTTCACGCTGTTCTTAGTGATTGATCATCGATATCTGAAGTTTCCCTGTTAGCTTTCTTGAACGCTACTGGTTTAGCCTCTCGCCTGTAGTCATGTTTCTGTGTTTACCTTACTTTGTCTGCGTTTATACGCCCTCTCTCCCTCTTTTCTTCCTTCTTCTACCTTATTTCGTCTCTCCTCCCATCTTTCACTTCTATCTATTCCCTCCTCCTGAAAGAGTAAGCAGGCGTTGTGCCCCACTCGGTGGCAGTTGCCAGCTTGCTCCTTCCTTCTCCCATTTGTGTCGTTGTGTGTTTTATGTTACCATACCTAATAATAATAATAATAATAATAATAATAATAATAATAATAATAATAATAATAATAATAATAACAATAATAATAATAATAATAATAATAGCTTCCCTGCATAGTGCAATGATGGTATACGAACGGCAAACGTCATCCTGCGTGCTTGATCATGCTAATTGGTTTGCATCTAATTACAACCATGTGTCAGCTTAGCTTCAGCGCCTGTGCGTGGTAGTATCTAGACTCCATTTTCATTCTTTATTTTGTTACCATACGTTGTGCCAAACCGTATTTGCAAAGTAGTCTTTGGCAAAGCGAAAGTCGAGGCGTTGCCATCATTCTTGTTGCTAACCTTCCCTGCCCTCGTGTAAATCAAATGAGCGAAAAAAGGAACGCTGCACGACATGGGAATGTTCATTCGCACGTGACGCGCGTACAGCTCTCTAGCTAGCACAGAATGAACGGGCTGACCATCGGATGGCTTCGATTAGTATTTTATGACTGTCTTTCCAAACTCCCGGCAGTTTATTTATTTCGAAAGATTGCCGTATTTAAACAATCACTCTCTTTAATTTAACCCAAGTACTTCCGTCAATGAATGATTTTTAGAACATTGCCAAAAAAAGTAATCATTAGGATTATTGTAAAATATACCCAGAGACCAAAGGTTAAACGACGCCGCATAGTCGACAGTGTCGCTTTAAATTAAAGTGTTCAGATCCGTGCAGTCAATTAATTGCGGATATATAAACGCGCGCTGAGACTTGCGCAGCGCAGCGTAGATAGATCACATATAGAAAGGCATCTGCAATGGCATTCACTAGTGAACAGCGAGCCCAAATCAAATCATGTCTAGCACGAACGATATAATGGGAAGTAAACCAAGCGACAGAAAGTGGAAACGGGAAGTAAATGAAGAAACGGGAAGTAAATGAAGACGCATCATACGCGGATAAGAGACAACTAGGGTGCTCCTTTATGGCTTCACGTCCGTAACGGAAATGACGTGGACAAATTTTGAAGCCCGGCAAAAACCACAAAATAGGATTACGCAACTTTAGCTGCATCGACGTTCTCCACACTATGCTCGGCAGCATCGTTTAACACTTTGTTAAACGTAACGCCTGCGGCACTCGTGTATTTCACTAAATGGCGCAACACGTTTCCTACATCGTCCTCAATCTGCCACCGTCGTTCCTCTGCAAAGAACAGCGACCTCCTGGAGATAGTGCGTCATTAGGGCGATGTTCAATGATACGAACGCAACAGGGCGTTGTTATCAGAGCTTGTATCAATGAAATAGTTCACCTTCCCGTTGAATCAGGCAGAGGTGACACTTAAACACGTGTGCTCACAGCTGAAGAGGTGCTTTGGCAATAGCCGCCTCCACTAAATGATAAGACAAAGAACTGTATCCTTCTTTTTTTTTCGTTTTCCTTTTGCAGCAGGCCGGATAAAATGTTCTATTTCTTTATGTCTTTCTTTGATACACGTATATACTCGTGGTGCGAAGGACGCAAGATAATTTATGGTTATGTTACGTCTGCGTCCAATGGCAATGATGGGGTGCACGCAAGTAATATTCAAATGAGAAAAGCGGTGACGCCGACTTAACTGACATGAGAGATATAGTTGTTGTAGTTAGTTACGCGACGGAATAAAAGAAGGCAAAAAAAGCGTAAATCCGAAATCACGAGTACGGTTTCTCCTCAGAATGTTTCCTTCCGCAGAGCTAGGCTCGTGCCCTCTTCATGTATGCAACTGAATATTGTTTTAGTCAACTGCCGAAACCATATGATATTGGTATGACGCCCACTACGCTGCTACTAACTCGAAGTACACAAGCGTGCTTTACATTTCGCCCCCGTCCCGCAAATGGGCCATGGCCGAGAATTGAACTCGTGTCCTAGAGATTAGCTGCGTAACTCAAGGTATACACAAAACTGGGTCACTGAATATGCACAATTTGCAAGATAACATTATCTTAGCTACGCCCAAAAAGCTACAGCTTATTGACGCTAACAGCGATAGGCGCAGAATATTGTGAGTCGGCACACGTGAGGTTACCTCGACCATCGGCAAATGATAACAAATTACCCATTGTTTCCTGCCTTGACGTCTTGACCTATGACGTTGGAGAGGCCCTCACATGGCGGATGATAGATATACGAGAATGTTGTTTCACCTCTCAAGAACGAGCATATCTCTATCTGATTGCATTTAGTTTACGTCAACAACGGGCAGTTACTTGCTATCGCCGAAACAAGAAAAGGTACGCGTACGCAGGGTCATGTTAACGATAAGCGAACGCGCTATTTATCACTCCTAGGTATTTACTTCAGACATGGCCCGCTTATTACTGTGCGCGACTAGTTTTGACACTTTTGTTCAGCGATAATAAAGGAACTCTCTGAGCTTGGGCGACGTCGATTGTAGTCACGAGCAAAAGTTTGGATACGAAGGCACCAACAAAATTGTGGTTTATCCCTCTGTCATTGGAATCGGTATAACACGAAAGTTAATTTAAAAGCAATTTTGCTTATCAAATACCTTTGCTTTAACCGGACATCAATTAGATGCAAATTGTAAATCGGTGTGGTAAATATATAAGGCCCGTTTCTTCATTCGTTCGGTAAGTCTGTTGGTGTTATCATTTCCATGTAATAAAGAAAAAAAAAAAAGTCTGTTGGTGGTGTGAAGTATAGCGCTTCCAGCTCCTGCCATCGCGCCCTCACTGGTTGTGGGTTCGAATCCCAGCGAGTAGTACTTTTTCTACCTTAAATGCGCGTTTATTTTTCAGACATCTACTTCCGTTACGGAAGTACGTCACAGATTTCTTGGTGGACCCCGGCATAAAACACTTTCGTGTTAAAATTTTTGAATTCCATCTAGCACGATATACAGTATGGCATTGTCCTGGAACATTACATTTGTCAAACACGCGCGCTAAGCTGTACCGCTCGATTGCGTGGAATATACTCAGGCTTCGAAGAAAATGAAGTATTTCGAGCGCTCGTTGGTATGCACACTTTTGTTCGTCACTGTACCTTCCGCAATTTCTGTGTGGCTCCATTTGAGTAATCACTTGACACTGCACTCTTTGAAGGGGTGTTCGTCTTGTTGTGTCCCGTTAACAACAGAACAAGCAACTAATTTAGCCAAAAAATATGAGTTACTAGCATTTTATTCGGGGACCTCCTCTGCATATATCCCTCTGTATATATACCTCTATATTTAACTCTCAGTAGGTTAATGTAGTAAGTAGCACTATTTGACTTGAACCGCGACATGGGCTGCCCAACAATACCTGTATGGCCACGCCCAGTTGCACAAGGCACGCGCAATTGCAAAGACTGAAGGTTGTTGACGCGTTTACAGTCACTTTCGTGTCAGGTGAGCTCAACCGCTTTCAATAACAAGCGGTTCGCTGAGACCTTTCTCCAAGGCCAAAGAAAGCAACGTCGCATTTGACCATGAGATTAAAGCTCGCGGCTGAGCAGCGCGTGAGCGCGGGAAACGGCCACTGAGGGCATAATACAGAGGAAAGGGGAGAATTTTATTCTTTGGATGTTTATCACCTGTTTTGCATAGCCCGTAGGCATTTATTTCCTTTTTAATTTTCTTGTTAAGCTGCTACAGTAATGAAAACCATAACTGACTCACTCATGCGACCATGTGACGACGCCGTCCAGATTTACATCGCATTGCACCGACACTGAGTGCATATAGAAACTATTTAGGCACGACTTCAACAAGAATTTATGCCTCCTAACAAAAATTTCCTTCCCTCGATTTGAGCGATGAGCATTTACTTAAGGGGCAATTAGCCACTCTTCCATGACGTAATACACAGTGCTCAAAGACGTCTCCTTTCTTTGCATACAAACACCGTATAACGGACAGCAACCGTGAACGATGGAAAACACAATACGAGCTATGACCTATATGGTACATGAGTAAAATTTGCTTTTCCCGTCACTATAGGCATGCATGCCTCGTTCCTTCATATTGTATATGCTTGATGTTAGAGATGATTAAGTGATATCATCGAACCTTCCAGGAACTTTCATGTCTTATGGCAACGCTAATGTACGATACAGAGAAACCTTACCGTTAGGCAAGGTTTCTCATAAAGCATAAAGTGAATTTATAAAGGAATTATAACGGATGTTGTTATCTTTTTTAGACGCTGTACGTTTCTATCGCCTCAGTTTTTTTTTTTAAAGAAAAAGAACGATCCCCGTACATCACCGTCTAAACTTGCCTTGTCCTTCTCTAAAGGCTTCCACTGAAACAGCTGCACATACTTCGCCTCAGTAAAGCCGAGCGAACGTAAAATCTAGATTTCTCGTATCTTAACGGATCCATAAGCCTGGAAAACCTTCATAACGGTGCCGCATAAAGGGAGCTGCGTTGGAACGAAAGCAAGGCGCGTCTTTTTATTTAAACTTTTTTTTTCTCGCGATAGCAAACGAGCCGGCACGTTTGCACTTGATAAGCGCGAGCCGTGCTTCGCTCCGCGCGGCCAAGCCAGCCTGCCTTGTTACAGTGCAGAGCGAACGGGCCTGGGAACTGGTTTCAGTATCTTGTCGGGAAGCAAAAGCGTGCACTTTCGCCGAATGGCAAGCATTCGTTTGTACACACACGCGGACGCGTTGATCAAGTTTTTCGTTTTGTCGTTCCAGTGGCCTCGATATTCATTCTCGGCTTAAAGCGGACGCTATTGCGAAGTCAGCAGTCGCATCGAGGTCCCCACAGAGAAGAAAAAAAAATAAGAACCACAGAAAAGCGGCAACACTATGAGGCACAAGAAATTAAATGTGATAAGTGAAATAAATTAAATGTGAAAAATGAAATTCTGCATGATTGCTGCCAAGAGCGTACGATAGCAAAAAGGGACAGGAAAACGCGTAAGACAACTCTGTTATTAAATCGTTATGGAAAGAAGGCGGCGTTGCCCGCATAACGCCGGGTGGTCATCAATATAGCCCGAAGCTGATCACCAGCCCCGCCACGGCGGTCTAGTGGCTATGGCACTCGGCTGCTGATCCAAAGGTCGCGGGTTCGAATCCCGGCCGCGGCGGCTGCATCTGACGAGATATTGAGGCCCGTGTGCTGTGCGTTATCAGTGCACGACAAGGAACACCAGGTGGTCGAAATTGCCGAAGCTCTTCCCTATGGCGTCTCTCACAATCAAATCGTGGTTTTGGGACGTAAAACCCCAGAAATCAATGAATTTTCATTGCTGCGTTACTTCTATGCAATCATGTTTCGCAAACTTAAATAAGCTTGGCCTTTGTTACGCTCGCCCTTATTAAAGACGTATACGCTTCGTGACAGTACATACAGTGTACGCTTCCTGCATTTTTCATCTCTCTAGAAGTAGCCTTCTTAACTTACTTCTCCCAGAATCACTGTCTGCGTAACGCTTGCTGACCCTCAACTCCATGCCGATGACTCAATAGCTCGACAGTAGAGCCCTCACGGTGTTCGCAAAAAAAAAAAAAAAGAAAAGAAAAGAAAAAGAAAGAAGAGAAAGAAAAAGGAGAAAAGAAAGAATGATCAACTGTAGTCGGTTGTAATCTCTTTCTCTACACACCATTTCACCTTTTTGTATGGCATTCCAGATATGCACTGAATTCGTGCGTTGATGCCCTCACGTTCCCACACCCTTGCTTTTCACTGACGTCAAAGGAACGTTACTCGACGAACGGGCCACGGGCCAAGTGATAACCGTGCGAAGGGCTCCGGTGAGACGCTCCGCTCGCAGGCTCGAGCGCTTGGAGACACCATTATCAGTTTCCTCGAGCCGCCACATCATTTAAAGCGACCCTCCGTGCGGAACACCCGTAAGGGCTCAAAGGAGAGTACACTGCGTAGATAGTCAATCTACTTGTAAGATATATGTACGTGACGACCACTCAGTAGCGCAGGAAGGGCAAATACTCGTATGCGAGATACGCTACAGGCCGGAGCCGTGTGTCAACCTAAACGCAGCGGCCTTCTCCTAGCACGCACTGTGTAGTAGGAATTGGCGCTGCGTGAGAGCCCCAAGCTGGGCCTAGCTGGGCGTTTTCGTTCGCCATGTGGCGAGCGAAAGCGTGGGCCACGGTCTGAGAGATATGTGTAACAACGGGACTGTACAAGCTGGCCTCTTCTAGTGAACGAGACTTCTAAACCGATGCAGAAGAGAAACATAGCTGAAGGAATCATCGCGTTCAATTCACTGGTTGTGGCGTCCTTCGACAGGAAGAGAGGCCCAAGTTTTTTTTTTTATTATTATTATTCCTATGCAGCGGCGATGACGTTTATATATGTTGGAAGGATATTATAAAAAAGACTGTTGCGCTGAGGTTTAATTGCACATTAAAAGGACGCATGTGGCTCATAACTTAACTAGAGCCTTGTCGCTATAGAGCGTGTCTTACGGTTGCTATTTTTCAAGGTGAAGTCAAGTTCCATGAACTGACCAATCAGAAACATTACGACAAAGTTCGATGAAACGAGATACGGAGAATATCACAAGCACAAAAAAAAAAATATTACTGTGAGTAATAAGGTACGGCTGTACATCCTGCCTCGACAAAGAAGGGCACTTGCCTACGCGGACTTCAGCGCAAGTCGTTACATGAAGGCATAGCTGCCATTTCTTATAGAAACGGACTGAATGGCAGATTGTGATTGTGCCATGGCAACATTTTTGCGCATTAGTCGGACATTGTCGTGGTCATATTGACTTCGACGTGCCGTCACAGGCTACCCTCAACATTCGTTCTTTCATAACTCCCTTCCCAAGTAATGGTAGCCAACCGGGGATCTCTGGTTGACCGCCTTGTTTCTCGTTTACCCTTCTCTCTCAATGGAGACAGCGCTCCAAAGAAAGATCACTCCACAAGGAGTGACTGGTAAGTGTAAGTGTTTTGCTCAATAATATGATTAATAATAATCGACAATGGAAAATCACATAATAAAGCAATGTGCCAGTGATTTCAGTTACAGGTTTTGTTCGGGTAAAGTTAAAATAAGTAGAGCTTCAAACGGATCTCCAAGGTTACAAGTGCATCGTGCAGGTTAGTGACCGCATGCCTCGTGCAGTCTGCAGTGTGGGCTCCGCCTCAATACGTTCTCAAGTCAAGAACTTGTGTGCACTCTTGGGAGAATGCTCCCCCAGCGAGTTCAAACAAGAATAAAACAAGCAGCAAGGTTATAAAAAAAAGAAAAGAAAAATTAGAGAGAGAGAACGGCGAAATAGAGGAGATTGCCGAACAAGACTGAAGCAGAAGTGATCTGAATGCTAGCAATAATACGACCAAAGAACTCACACTGATAAGGCCTGCGGTTCCCTGATGTCTTTTTTTTTTCCTCACGCTTAGAATAAGTGTGAAGCCCGTTCGGCTCCCTCTACGTTGTCCGTACGAAAGAGCGCCCCAGTTTAACGCTGATTGCGCTTGTATCAACATAGATACGTCTCCCGCGCAATAGGAGCGCGCCCGCGTTTACGCGTTTAGTCCGCTTCACGTAGACACCTTTGCGCGCCATTGAGGTCACTCGGGAACGTGTACACCCGCACGCCGCAGGCCAATGTTTAATATATATATATATATATATATATATATATATATATATATATATATATATATATATATATATATATATATATATATATATATATGCACATTCGATAGAGTTGACCGCTACATAGAAATTCATTTCAGCAGCAAGCGCAATTCACGCTCGTCCGTTGTCAAATTGATTTTTTATTTTGTCGAAACCTGGGCAGCCGTAAGCTGTATCTCAAGCTCACTTATGTCAAAGGGCCAGAAAAGCAGCTCTCAGCGGTGTGTGTGTGTGTGTGTGTGTGTGTGTGTGTGTGTGTGTGTGTGTGTGTGTGTGTGTGTGTGTGTGTGTGTGTGTGTGTGTGTGTGTGTGTGTGTGTGTGCGCGCTATTAAAGATGGAAATGTGTACGTATAATATTTGCTTGTTGAACTGGCAAAACGAACAAATAAAGTATTACTGTTTATGTTTCCTCCATCAGCAAATCGTGAATGCTATATAGCCTCAAGCGACGTGGTCAGTGCGTTTTGTGGCGTTATTTGTTGAAAGAAGAGCAGGCGGTTTCCAGCTGTATTTCAAGCCAAACTGTAAATTCCCTGGTGCATGCAGTGCAGTGATATTTGACTCGCATGTTCACAGCAACCTCCACGACTGCTCGGCACCATTATCAGGTTATGTTAAAGAATTGTTGCAAGGCCCCTCTAAGGGTACAAGAATTATTCTAAAAAACAAAAGAAGAAAGCCGCCCGAAATGTGGTAATCGAAGTCGCGATTTATAGCTCAACCGTGGAACGCCACAGACACCGATACACTTCGGCGCGCACGGTTATTCCTAAACAAAATTAATGAATTGGTTTATTGAAAACAAACGTAAACATGCACGGTGCCAAAATCTCTCAGAGGTTAACAGGTTATGTTGCACGACATATATGCTTCTGTGATGATAGAGCACGCGCATGGGCGCAATACATGTTAGTCGAGCTACGTAGAGGTACCGTGCCAGCATGGCAGAAAGCTCGCTTTCACTACAAAATAAGGCTAATCGTAGAAAGCGAGAGACAATGAAAAAATAAATAAATAAACGGCCGGTGACGACGTCCTTGGCTCGCGTACCGATAGGGAGGAAGCAAAACAACCCGGCAAAGAGACGGCCGCTGCGTCGTACCGCGTGCGGCGCGGAGACTTTCGAACAAAGACCCATCTCACGCAATATTATACATAGCTTGCACGTGACGTCACGACTGCCCCGCTGTCGGCGCGACGGGCATGCTGGAGGACCATGGGGACCACTTCTTGTTTCGTTCCCTGCAGCGCCGTTCATACATTCGTTGATTCGACCGCGTTTTGGTTCGTTTTCTCTAAATTTCTAGGCGCAATGTCGCCGCCGTCCCTTGCGGAAAGATTATCAGCCTGAGTTAATCGTATCGGCACGATGTTTATGTGAGCAAATGCGCGAACGTGCGACGATGTCGATCCCTACACGAAGCTGCCGGACGCCGACGGGCACCAACGCTGTGTACTCGAAGTGACGCGCGGGGACATCGTCAACTACTTCGTTTTTCTCCGTACGGCTTTCATCTTTATCTTACGGCAACGACTGGCACGCACGCAGTGCCGATCGACTCCGCGAATGCCGCTGCACCAGCCTCGCTTTTCAGGAGGCGCCGTCCTTTCAGCGCGCTGTTCATGATCTGCGCTGCTTCAGTGTAGAGGCGTCAGTGTCCCATCGATATTTGTGTCCTCCAAGATCTTACATGGAATGCCTACGAATGCAGATTGTGCTGTTCTTTTCCCCGTGTCCCTAAATTTCAGTCATAAAAAAAAAATTCGTGACGAATGTCATACTTCCTAATGCAAAATGTGAGCGCAGCCGTGCGCGCGTGTGTTAATGATGCGATATGCTGAGCAAAAGAATTAGATATCTGCGATCTCTACCAGCAAATATAGCTTGCTGCGCGAACGAAGCACTTCCACAGAGTGCGTCACCGACTGTTAACAGAAACTTGATCGCGCTTTGAAGTACGATGAGCTTCCGTTTCGGCGGCGCGAACAGCTGGGTTCCCCTGACTCGTAGAAGGTTGTTTTTAGAATACTTCCATGGTAGCCCAGCCGGCCCAACACCACCGGCCCCGGCAAAAGTGCGTCGCGCGTGGCTTGAGGCGCGCGAGCCAGGACATCTTTCGCTACGCTCCAGTAGCGCAGGATCTCTACCAGGGGGTGGGGGGGGGGGGGGGGGGGGGGAGGGGGGGTTCAATTTTTCAAGAAGGGCCGGGCATGCCATTACACAGTTGTTGCATGTGTAAAAAAAAGTAAATAAAATGCCAAGTAATAGTAACATCAATGATGATGATTATTTTTATTATTTTTTCGGCATTTTGTAGAGACGTTAGCGCCACATTCTTCTAGGACATAGGAGCAGTTACGGAGTGGGATGGGGTTAGGTCGGCCTCAGGGGGGGGGGGGGGGGTTACAACACCCGAACCCCACCCCCACCCCCCCGTCGGTACGCCACTGTGCTCTACGATGCGGTAAAACACATTTTGTGCGACTTCTGATCGAGTCAAAATTTCACAAAAAACCCAATACTATAGTCTTACCTTTTTTGGCATTTTGGGCAAAATGTTGAGAGACCGTATTTTTATTCAGGAAGGCGCGCAATAAGTAGAGGAATGCTCTACGATGCGGGAAAACGCATTTTGTGCGACTTCTGATAGAGTCAAAATTTCACAAAACACCCAATACTATATTCTTACCTTTTTTGGCATTTTGGGCAAAATTTTGAGAGACCGTAATTTTATTCAGGAAGGCG